>OY728156.1:920527581-921152581 GCA_963277665.1 Viscum album
CTAGTTTCCTATCGTTTCCAGTTACCGCAGTGGTACCAAGCCATGCACGACGTCTTCTATGTGTCTCAGTTGCGTCTCTATCATTCAGACCCATCTCACACCTTTCATCCAGAGGAGGTTGAGCTTCAGCATGATGCTTCCTTTGAGGATCATCTGATTCGTATCGTTGACAGGAGCACGAATGTTCTCTGAGGCCGGTCAGTTCCTCTCATATGGGTGCTATGGAAGCATGGTCGAGTGCAGGACAAAACCTGGGAGCGGGATACTGACGTACGTGCTCAGTGGCCAGAGTTGTTCATGGCTATATCTTTTCCACCATTGGAAGGGAAATTCGGGGATGAATTGCTATAAGGGTGGAAGTTTGTAAGAACCCGGTTCTTAATTTTGAGTTATGAGCTTCTTCTTTCCCCTTTTCCTTAAGTGTTTTTGAGAAAATATGGAAAATGGGGAAAATCCCAAATTTTGGAACTACATGCTATGTACTTTTCCACACGACGTGTACTTTTGGCCGTGTGGGATGGGTACACGGGGCGTGTAGCCATGTCAGCTACGAAGGGTGTAGGAACCGACTACACGCCGTGTAGTGGTCCTTTACACACCGTGTAGTCAGTCGGCAGGCCCAAACAGTAAGGCAGTGGAGCAGCCGCCAACTGGGAAACAGTACACGCTGTGTACTCGGGAGTACATGCCGTGTACTCATGTCGACGGATGAATAGTGTGGCGGTGCTACCAGAGGAACAGTTAAATTAAGGAAGTACACGCCGTGTACTTGGAAGTACACGCTGTGTACTTTGTTTGTTTTTCTTAAATGGGCAGTAGCCTCCCCTATTCACAGGGAAGGCTTAGAACCGGACGAGAGGAGCGGGAGGGGACGACCGATCATTTGAAGATCTGTCGATCGCGAACCGGGAATCCGATTCCGCCTCGGAAAATCTCGTTGGGACTGTGCGGGTAAGCCCTCTCTTCTCCTAGCATGTTTCTTACCAATTATTTCTCTAACAGGAGTTATTTGAAGTTGAATGAAAGTTTTCTTACCTCAGATCTACGCCATTCTTGGGCATTTCTGGGATCGACGATCGTGTATACTGCTCGTTGACGTATAAGGTAGGTGGATTGGTGTTAATTTTTCCAACTATCGTGTGTTTTGTGTGTTTTTGTGCCACGAACCCATTTTGGGGGTGTCGTGTGGCTGAGGACATAGTTATTTTAAATACCTATATTTGAATAGGTGATTTAAATGTGATATTAAAATGCTGGTTGGGATCGTTGCTTGGATCCAGAGCCACCTCGGGGGTGTGTTCCACTGTTTAGCCGTTTGGCCAGGATACCTGAGGGTATGACTTTAAGTAGTAATTGTAGAATTGCCTTGAGAGGAATTTCTTGTTTACTACTTGTTTATATGTTGGGAATGGACTGGTTACCTATTTATCCTGAGGGAGTTGTTGTGATTAGCCTGTGGGTACTGCGCTATTTAGCCTGAGGGCAGTAGTTATTTCGCCTGAGGGAAACCTTTCGTGCCTGAGGACTTGACTTCTGTGCCTGAGGGAGACAATTTGTATGCCTGAGGGAAATTTCTGTTACACCTGTGGGCAATACCTGCGGGTTGGATTCTGATTACCTGAGGGTAAGGTTTTACTTGTCTGAGGACACTGACTGATTATCTAGAAATTCACCATGGTGATTTCTAAATATTAAATGGATTAAATGAATAATTAAATGACAATATAACTGGTAAGTTAGTTAATTTTTAGTACTGCTTAGTTTATTGCATTTTACTACTGCACACTGTTGTTGCATGCTTACACGCAGTTGGTCATGGGCCTTTGGTGTGTGCCTATTGAGACATATTTCTCACACCCTATTTGGGTCATGCTTTTTGGCCCAAACAGATTATGTTTCTGTAGGTGTAGATAAGGGCAAGAGCCCTTACACAGGTGCTTGACTGTTTCCGTGGAGTAGGAGGGCATGAGACCAAGCCTAGGCTCGTGATGCCGCTGCCAGTTGTTTTGTTTTTTTTGCTATAATCTGTATTTTGTTGTACTGTATTGATATATAACATGTTATGGATGTTTTATTAGAACTTGAGACATATAACATCATTATTTATACACTGTTGGTTGTATATACTGCAGTTGTTTATTTCTGTTGTGTATGGTTCATTGCTTCCGCTGATTGTTGTATGTTTTTATTTAAATTCCTCTGTGCTGCACTTTGACAAATGAGAGCATAGTTTCCCCACTATCAGACCTGGGCCCTTGCTGCTAGTCTGCAGCCTATGGCGTTTGGGGAAATTCGCTTGAGGTCACGTGGAGAACCGGGTTCAGGGCACCTGTTGTGTGGCACCCGGGTCTGGGACATTACACCGGTTCGGGGTCGACCCGGGTTGATTCATGAAAAAATGGTATCAGAGCATGTCAGATCTTGAGCAAACCTTGTTTTTCAGAGCTCCCATTGTTATTTGGGCTTTTCATAGTATAAGGAGTAGAATTGTTGGGACTCGAGGTGTACGGACGAGAAGGACATCATGAACCCTTGCTCGTTCTGAACCTCAGGTTACCATGAGATGTCTGGGTTGTTGGTGTCTTTTTGGTTCCTTTGAATTGTTTTATGTTGGAAAATGAAATGGGAGTCAGGCATTTGACCTCTATGAGATCGCATGGTCTGGAAAGCCATGCGGAGCCGGGGACATTACCCTAGAGTTCTCCTTGTGACAGTGGCGTGACTAGCGTATGACCGCCAACCATATGTTCGAGTCACTCATCGACACTAATTTCCCCTAGTGAATCGTTTGGGTCTTCTTTAATTTTAAGAATTGTTTTGTAAAGTTTTATTTTTGAAATTGTGAAAATTTGAATTTGAAATATAAATGACCGTGTTTTGATTATGTTCTTTGTTTCCTTGTTCCTTAGTGTTCGCCCCCGCGACGGTTTGATGAATTCCCAAGGTGCAGCTTCGGGTGGTGCGCCCTTAGAAAATATTCCAGTTGATCAACCTATAGACTATGTTCTGGAATTCCAGATGTTGAACCCTCCCTTGTTTTATGGTCAAGAAGATACACTTGAGGTGGAGGAGTGGTTGCGGAAGATTGAGAGGAACTTCAGTTTCATTGGGTTGCCTGAGTCATTGAAGGTGAAATTGGCTACCTTTATGTTTGAAGGTCCAACCTGGAAATGGTGGAAGTCCGTGTCTCGAATCAAGGCTCAAGAATATCTCTCATGGGAGTTATTCAAGTCTTTGTTTATCCAACAATATTTCTCCGAATTGACGAAGCTGAGGAAGAGGATGGAGTTGTGTTGTGTTCATCAGGGCGTTGAATCAGTACTAGAATTCTATCGACGTTTCTTGGACCTAGTTCCGTATGACTAATGGTTTTTTGCAAATGATCCCGGGAAGGCTTGGAAATTTGAGTCTGGACTCCAACCTGAACTATAGTCGAAAGTGGTAGAGCTCAACCTAACCACCTTCTCAGATATTGTGGGGAAAACCTTTCTAGCCGAAGCCGAGTTAGAAAGAGGACATGAGGTGGAGAATCCTCCCCCGGCCTTGGGAAACAATGCAAAGGATGGCAATTAGAATAATGGGAAGTGACCTGCTACTAGTGGCTCTAATAGAGGAATCAAGAGGCCTTCATACCTATAGATATCTTTCTCACAGTGCAACACCTTGATCTATCACTAGTGTGGTAAGCAAGGACACAAGAGGTTGATGTGCCCGAGTGCTCCGAGACCCTTCCACTCCTGTGGACGTCTAGGTCACTTGATGCAATTCTACTGAGGTGTTTCTAAGAAGCGCACTGAATCTAGACCTGGATTATCGAAGGTAACCTCATCCCGTAAGCAGGAGTAGGGAAATTTTTGGGATCAGTTTCGGGTTTTCTCTTTGTTATGTTCCCTGGATGTAGTGTTCATATCTTGTAGCATTTTGTGGTGTTTCTTTTATTTCAGTTATAAGAATGGTTATTATTGAACCTCTTTGGAACTTTTGTTTTATTGGAAGTGTGTTTGGTGGAATTCTGGTTCGTGTGTTGTGTTTAGGAATTTTTGAGGCCTGACTGTGAGGTGGGGGATTCTTCAACCATCTATGCTCCAGCCATAGGTCCTGGAGTGAAGCTGGCACATAGTCAAGAGAACCCTAGTGGTGTAAGCGACATTAGTATAATCTCTGTCTTTAGTGCGGAATGGTATGTGTTCTTACAAGGGTGTAAAGTTGTTGGCATAACGATGGTGGTAGTTTTGATGCTCTATTAGTTGGGCCCTTCCCTTCTCTCCCCCTCATGGTGGGGGTTTTGATCCGTATGTAAAATCTTCTAGTTCAACTAACCTCTTCAGTTCTTATGGTGGGGAGACCCACATTAGGTATCATAGAGTTTTACCTGAAGTAATTTAGTGTTAGCCCGATCCTTATGGTGGGAAGTCCATTCGGGCCTCCCCGTGTGAGTATCAGAGTTTCTTTTCATGTATCGTTTGGTGGCAGGTGGTCTCGTGCAGAACCACCAAATCCTAAGTTCTTCCTCTTGAGTAAGTGTTGGGATTGGAGTACACCTAATGGATCCGTTGAACTAATATTATAGAAATAAATGTTGGAGGTGGTCTAAGTTTGGTCGCTCCTTGGTTGAAATGGATAGTTTGGGTTCTGTTTGGTAGTGGTTATGATATTTGTGTTTTAAGGAGGAGTTGTGTGTCATGGGATTTCAGAGTCTGTTTGGATCGATCAACTGGAGGCGCTTAAACTTTTGGAGGTGAGTGACACTTAAGAAGTTTTATCTTTGGGACTTGATCTTGTTGTGGATTTCTGGGGGCAGAAAGCATTATTGTGGGGAGAATCGTCACACCCTGACCTATCTAATTAATTTAATTTATTATTTTCTTTGGTTTCTAAAATTTTTGTTGGGGTTCGGGTTGAGTCCCAGATGAAAATTTTTAGTTTTGTAAAAAAGTGCACATTTTTGGGTTAACGTCATTCGACACACGGGCAGAGCGCGTTTTGGAAACCCCACATGGCTTCGCCTAGACATCAGCACGATCCGCATGTCTTCGGAAAATTAAAATGAGAAACTTTTGTAATTTATTGTGTTATTTATTGTTGTTAATGATTTTATTATTATTATTAAAGTGAACTGAATATTTTAATTATTTATATTTTATTAGTATGATTATTATTATTCTTATAAGTATTATTATTAATAAGGATTTATTATTATTATTGTAATCAAGGTATTATTATTACTACTATTATTACTATTATTACTATTACTATTAATATTAATATTAATAATAATAATAATCATAATATTATTATTATTATTAAGAGTGTTATTATTATTAAGAATTAAATAGTTTTCATTTTATTCATTATTAATATTTTTATAAGTCGTGTGGGGTAACCGCGCAACTATCTAACATGTTAAATAAATAAGAAGAGGTTTAATTGAAAAATAAACTATGTTAAGAAAATGTTTTACATTTTTAGATAATAATAATATTTTATTAAATTTTTTATAGTTATAATTATTATTATTATTTTCATAAATGGTATAATTATTTATGAGCATTAGTTACTAACATTTCCAAGAATTTTAAAACGGTTATTATCAAAGTTGTTGTTGTTATTATTATTATTATTATTTTTAGGAAGTTTACTATTATTATTATTGTAGGTAAAAAAACTATTACTAGCAATTTATTAAGAATTTAATTGTTATTATTATTAATTTCTTTTAAGTTTTCAATTGAAAATAATAATAATAATAACAATATACAGTATAACCATAATTTCTGGTGCTACCCCCCATCTCCCCCCTTCTCTTAGCCCTAGCGTGCAGCCCCTTGGCGGGATTTTTTTTTTTTACGTTTTTTTAAAAAAAAAATTCCAGAAAACGCTTCCGACAATTTTTTTTTTAAAAATGCACCTCAAAGGCGGCATCCCGGATGCCGCCTTTGCATTTCGGGGCAAGGCGGCATCTGCGATGCCGCCTTTGCGCTGCGGGTGAAAGGCGGCATCGCGGATGCCGCCTTTCTCCTAAAAAAAATATTTTTTTTAAAAATTTTTTATTTTTATTTTTTGTTTTGTTTTGTTTATATATATATATATATATAAACAAAAAAAATTCAGCAGAATTTCTCTGCTATTAAAGATCCAGCGCTACAGCCATTACAGCAGTCTGGATTCTGACAGAAACTCTTACTCAGGCCTCCCTTTTATAAGAGGGTTTGCCCTAAAAATCATTCTGCATTTTCGATGTGGGATTCAGGTTCTACCTTTACTGTGCAGTAGATTCTGCATTTCTGATGTGGGATTCTGTTACAAGTACGTGACTTTGAAATACAATAAAATATAAACTATAAGGCCAATATAAATGAAATTTTAAACATTGATTAAACATATAATAAATAGTTGAAAACAAAAAGAATTTCCTCAAAAATGTTGATGAAAAATAATATATAACCTTTCAAAACCGCCTACTTGAAACTTAAAAATGTTTCAAATAAGTGAATTTGAAAGACTGTAAAATATAAACTATAAAACGAATATAATTAAAACTTTAAAAATTGATTAAACATATAATAAATAGTTGAAAACAAATGAAATTTCCAAAAAAATGTTGATGAAAAGTAATTTATAAGCTTTCAAAACCGCATACTTGAAAATTAAAATTTTTCAAGTACGTGAATTTGAAAGACCATAAAACATAAAATAGAAGACCAATATAAATGAAACTTAAAACATGGATTAAACATATAAAAAATAGTTTAGAACAAAAGCAATTTACAAAAAAATATTAATGAAAAATAATTTATAAGCTTTCAAAACCGCCTACTTGAAACTTAAAAATGTTTCAAGTACGTGACTTTGAAAGACCATAAAACATAAAATAGAAGACCAATATAAATGAAACTTAAAACATGGATTAAACATATAAAAAATAGTTTAAAACAAAATCAATTTACAAAAAAATGTTAATGAAAAATAATTTATAAGCTTTCAAAACCGCCTACTTGAAACTTAAAAATGTTTCAAGTACGTGACTTTGAAAGACTGTAAAATATAAACTATAAAACGAATATAATTGAAACTTTAAACATTGATTAAAAATATAATAAATAGTTGAAAACAAAAGAAATTTACAAAAAAATGTTGATGAAAAGTAATTTATAAGATTTCAAAACCGCATACTTGAAACTTAAAATTTTTCAAGTACATGACTTTAAAAGACTATAAAATATAAACTATAAGGCCAATATAAATGAAACTTAAAACATGGATTAAACATATAAAAAATAGTTGAATACAAAAAAAAATCATAAAAAATAATGATAAAAAATAATTTATAAGCTTTCGGTTTCACTTACTAATTATTAATAATTAGTAATTAGTAATTAGTAATTAGTAATTAGTAATTAGTAATTAGTAATTAGTAATTAGTTAATTAGTAATATAAATATTAATTATAATTAGTCATTATAATTATTAATTAGTAATTATTAATAATTAATTATATAATAGTTAGTTAGTTCATTAGTTATATAATTATTAATTATATAACAATTAATTAGTAAATTAGTAATATAATTTTTATTTACATTTATTCATTATAATTTTTAATTATTAATTAGTAATTATTAATAATTAAATATGTCATAATTAATTAGTTAATTAGTAATATTATCATTAATTATATAATAATTAATTATTAATATAATTATTACATATATAATAAATATTTAGTTAATTAGAAATACAATTAATAATTATAACTAATTAATTAGTAATTATTAATTATTAATTAGCTAAATAGTAATATAAATATTTATTATAATTATTCATTATAATTAGTAATTAGTAATTAATAATTATTAATAAGTAATTAGTAATTATTAATTAGTTAATTAGTAATATAAATACTAATTATAGCTATTCATTAAATTATTAATTATTAATTATTACTCATTAATTATTACTTATATAATAAATAATTAGTTAATTATTAATATAACTATTAATTATATAATAATTAATTAGTTAATTAGTAATATAATTATAATCTTTCAAAGTCACATACTTGAAACATTTTTAAGTTTCAAGTAGGCGGTTTTGAAAGCTTATAAATTATTTTTCATTAACATTTTTTTGTAAATTGCTTTTGTTTTAAACTATTTTTTATATTTTTAATCCATGTTTTAAGTTTCATTTATATTGGTCTTCTATTTTATGTTTTATGGTCTTTCAAAGTCACGTACTTGAAAAATTTTAAGTTTCAAGTATGCGGTTTTGAAAGCTTATAAATTACTTTTCATCAACTTTTTTTTGGAAATTTCTTTTGTTTTCAACTATTTATTATATGTTTAATCAATTTTTAAAGTTTCAATTATATTCGTTTTATAGTTTATATTTTACAGTCTTTCAAAGTCACGTACTTGAAACATTTTTAAGTTTCAAGTAGGCGGTTTTGAAAGGTTATAGATTATTTTTCATCAACATTTTTGAGGAAATTCTTTTTGTTTTAAACTATTTATTATATGTTTAATCAATTTTTAAAATTTCATTTATATTGGCCTTATAGTTTATCTTTTATTGTATTTCAAAGTCACGTACTTGAAACATAATCCCACATCGGAAATGCAGAATCTACTGCACAGTAAAGGTAGAACCTGAATCCCACATCGAAAATGTAGAATGATTTTCAGAGAAAACCCTCTTATAATGAATAATTACAATAAATATTTATATTACTGATTAACTAATTAATAATTACCAATTACTAATTAATTAGTTATAATTATTAATTATATTTCTAATTAACTAAGTATTTATTATATATGTAATAATTAAGTATTATATAATTGATAATTTTATTACTAATTAACTAATTAGTTATTATATAATTAATGATTAATAAACACTAATTACCAAATTACAAATTATATACTAATTAATTAGTTATTTCGTAATATAAATATTAATTATATACTAATTAAATAGTTAATTAGTAATAGAATTATTAATTATATAATTTGTAATTAGGTAATTAGTAATTATTAATGTTTTATTATTATGTTCGTATGGTTATATAAATATATATAAATAAAACCTAATTTACCCCCTCCTGAGATTCCACTCTGACCAACAAGTAAAAATAGTATTTTGATTTCAGTACACATAAAACATGTAAACAATAATGTACAATCAATGCATATGTCTGTGGCGAGGAGATTTCGTCCCACATGGTGGTCTGCGAATAGGACGTCCGCATCGAGTGCGCAGTGGAGTCTGATGACCTGGAGAAGCCTGATCCTCGGGCACTGAAACGTCGACTGTCGCATCCTCCATCTGTGTGTCAGTTGGAGAAGCTGTCAACTGCATCTCGTACTGCCATTCGGATCCTTCTCCCACTAGGGTGGTAGAAGGACCTGCCTCCATCGCAGAGGGGAACGAAGCCTGTGATGGAGCTATACCCCAAGACGACGACGGCTCTAGAATCTAAGGCTGTGAAGGATCTGGAACCCAAGATGGAGAGAACTGCGGATATCCTGTCAGGAAAGACGGATCCCATGCCACCTGAGGCACATCCTGAATAGGCTGATCCTGGACTACTAGAGGCCCGACCTCTGCCTGTGGAACAGGCGATGCCTCACGTGCAGCACGACGCTGTCTACGTCGCCGTGGTCGTGGCTCCTCAGCACCAGCAGCAGCTGCAGGATGTTCCTCTAGGGAAAGAACCTCCTGTCTCCGAGCCAGACGCGTGAAGATGCTCTCAGAAAGCGCATGAAAAGATGCCCTCACCTCCAGCGCTGTAGCATGGACGGCTGCCCGGCTAAAGACCCCCTCCTCCTCTTCATCGCTCATGCGAACAAGCTGCTCTGTGTGACTTCCCTGTAAATAGATTCAAATGGAATTAGAAAATAATTCAATAAACAAAGTAATAGGAATTTATTAACTTACCATCCTCTGCATCTCTATGCCAGCTTGGGTAAGATACAGTATAGATTTTAGTCTATACAAGGGCGCATAGTCAACCTGCTCTGAAAGAGAGAATCGATTTGTAGGAACACCTTGAATACGTAACTCTGCACGTCTGTGCCAGCAGTCGATAAAACTCACATGTACTTGGGACCAGTCATCATCCTGCCTCCCTGTCAGCTTCATCCCATGAAGCTTGTCTGTCTGTCTAGATGGTAATGGAATCGGCTGAGTACGAAAAAATTGGCGCATGTCCCTGTCAGGCTGCTGCCACTCAATAATATGAAAGTGAATGAGGGGTACTACAACCATAGAATCCTCAAGACCAACAGTGCAGTATGCTAGAAACTGGTCCATAATACTCCAGTATGGAAGCCATGAAATCTGAAATGACAAGTGATTTTGTCAAAAAAACACCCAACTAAAAACCAAAATTGATGTTATTATTAAAAATGTTAGACAGTGATAGATTGTATATACATACCTGATCAGGTAAGAGACAGTCCAACTGTATCCGATATACGCCCAAATGCTGTCTCGGAACCACGTCAAAATTGTGTCGCTGACACCACCTGTAAAATACAACGATAATGACAAATAATGAGAAATTATAGTCAATAACTCATAGTAGAATAAAAAACCAATAGAAATGACTTATCATACCAGTGTCCACGCGGAGCGTCATGCAACACCTCCATCTCGACCGGTGGACCAGCAAGGTCAGGGCGGAATGATGGGATGCGCTCCCATGCCCACATCTGAATAAGGATGATGCATCCTCCAAGACCTGTACGGTCCCTATGGGATAGTCTGCATAATGATCTGTACGTGTATGCCAAGCAGGCTGATCCCCAACTGTACGTCCTAGCCCGATCAAAGTCCTCTAGTAGGGGTAGATACATCATATGCACGTGCATCCCCGAGTGATCAGTACACATGGTCCCACCAATGAGTCGTAAGATATATGCACGGGCGTAACGCATGACGGTCTGCTCATCATCATCATCCTGTAAATGTGGAATCTGCGACTCCAACCAACGCATAGATATGGACGATCCATCTGTAGCCCTACGGTCGGACAAAATATCAACGCCTAACAAGCGTTGAGCAAGGTCTGGCCAAGCTGCACGAGTGGGTCCAATAACGGGTCTCCCCTGGATAGGAAGACCGAGAAGAACTGCGACATCCTCGAGGGTGATGGTCATCTCCCCCTCAGGCAAGTGGAATGTGTGTGTCTCTGGTCTCCATCTCTCAACGAGGGCAGCAAGTAGGTAATGATCTACAAATGTGAAATCTGATACGGCAAGGCCATAGAAGCCAGCACGGCGCAAGTAAGGTCTAATGGCATGTGGAGGCTCCATGTGATGAAAATGGTGCGCTCGACGCACATTCACAAATCGATCTGGATGACCCTCTAACACGGCCTTCGAAATATGGGTAGGCTGCTGAGTGAGTAGTATGGTATCATCCATCTGCATATAAACAAAGAAAATGAGTCGTAAGTGTAAAATGTAAATATAACATTAATGGGTTAACTGACATACACTTTTCAAAATGGGTTAAGTGTTCCGCTTTCAGAGTTTTGAAATAAATTCTATTATTTCATATTTAAAGTTATTTCTTGAAAGCATGAATATTAATATGAAATAAGTTATGTTATCTAAAATATTGAGTCTTGAATTTGGTTACACATATTTTGGGGGAGCTTTGTGATTAACTACTTATGGATTGGATTAAGATAAACCATGTCAATTAGTAATGATGTTTTTAGAATTTATCTAATTGTATGTATTCAATATCTTATGCTAATTATTATGATACTATAAATTTGTTATAGAACAGTTTTCTAAAATATCCAGCATGTTTAGATTGGGGTTTAGGTTGGAGGGTTTAGGGTTAAAATTTTTAATATTAACGTCCAGGAAACATGTTAATGGGTTAACTGACATACACATTTCAATATGGGTTAAGTGTTCCGCTTTCGGAGTTTTGAAATAAATTCTATTATTTCATATTCAAAGTTATTTCTTGAAAGCATGAATATTAATATGAAATAAGTTATGTTATCTAAAATATTGAGTCTTGAATTTGGTTACACATATTTTGGGGGAGCTTTGTGATTAACTACTTATGGATTGAATTAAGATAAACCATGTCAATTAGTAATGATGTTTTTAGAATTTATCTAATTGTTTGTATTCAATATCTTATGCTAATTATTATGATACTATAAATTTGTTATAGAACAGTTTGCTAAAATATCCTGCATGTTTAGATTGGGGTTTAGGTTGGAGGGTTTAGGGTTAAAATTTTTAATATTAACGTCTAGGAAACATGTTAATGGGTTAACTGACATACACTTTTCAAAATGGGTTAAGTGTTCCGCTTTTAGAGTTTTGAAATAAATTCTATTATTTCATATTTAAAGTTATTTCTTGAAAGCATTAATATTAATATGAAATAAGTTATGTTATCTAAAATATTGAGTCTTGAATTTGGTTACACATATTTTGGGGGAGCTTTGTGATTAAATACTTATAGATTGGATTAAGATAAACCATGTCAATTAGTAATGATGTTTTTAGAATTTATCTAATTGTATGTATTCAATATCTTATGATAATTATTATGATACTATAAATTTGTTATAGAACAGTTTTCTAAAATATCCTGCATGTTTAGATTGGGGTTTAGGTTGGAGGGTTTAGGGTTAAAATTTTTAATATTAACGTCCAGGAAACATGTTAATGGGTTAACTGACATACACTTTTCAATATGGGTTAAGTGTTCCGCTTTTAGAGTTTTGAAATAAATTCTATTATTTCATATTCAAAGTTATTTCTTGAAAGCGTGAATATTAATATGAAAACTTATCTCAGATGTTTGGGGTTTAGAAAAACAAGGAATAAAAAAGAGATAACAACATTTAGTTTACAATATGGTAATGTCACAATGAAGACACTACATCATTATGAATGAGACTGTGAAGTCGACCCAACAACGTTAGGGCATCGCTTCCGGTTATGACCTTCTTTATGACATATTGTGCATCGCAAACTCTGCCCTTGTTCTTGAGGCCAGTCCATCTCATTACGCATCCTACTCGCCTTTGGTCTCCCACGAGGACGTAACCGATTCATGTCAGGTATCACTATCGGCTGGCCTTCAGGCATTGGGAAATAACGATACTCCCCAATAGGTGTCCATGGTGCAGCATAACAGTTGGCAATGATATCCATCTGGTACACTGGATCAACATATGCTTCCCATGAGATGTTCACAGAGGCACATGCTGCGATGACGTGTGTACATGGAAACCGTAAGGCCTGAAATTTTCCACATTGGCATTGCCTTGTTTCCAGTAATACCACCATTTTTTCACCGACGTGATTTGTGATGGGGTCTGAACGCTCTTGAACTTCAAATCGGGAGTCTTCTCTTCGAAATAGACATACGTGATAACCAGAAGCTTCTTCAATATTTTTTTCAATCTCTTGTTGAAAGTGTATTCCATATCTTATCCCTTGATGTATTCTGTCTGATGCTAGTTTCTGTCTATCCACAAAGTACTTCACGCATCGATATAATGTCTCCTGAACTAATGCGGTTATAGGTAGCTTGCGAAGTCCTTTGAAGATACCATTGATGCACTCCACAATGTTTGTCGTCATGTGTCCGTACCTCTTTCCCCCGTCGTATGCCAATGTCCATTTCTCTTTTGGAATCCGCATCATATAATCATAAACTTCTTGATTAGCCTGACGAATTTGTTCAAAACGTTCTTCAAATCGTCGTTGGTCCGACTCATATGCTACAAAACGTAGATGATATTTCACATAAATTGATTTTATATTTATATTGAAACAGTAAAACAGAATGAATAAAATACGTACCAAGCCTCGTGATTTCCTTCTTCATCGGTTCGTTGTGGAATTTTTTATATACATTGCTAGCAATGTGTCTAATGCAGAACCGATGATGTGCATTTGGGTATCTCCATGTATCAGGATCTGCATTGATTGCCTCATTAATTTCTCGATGGCGATCAGATATCAAACAAACTCCCTGAATGTTGGTGAAATGGTTGCTGATACATGCCAGAAACCAACTCCATGATTCATAGTTTTCTTTCTCTACAATGGCAAAGGCAAGCGGAAGAGGTGAACGGTTTCCATCTTGGGTTGCCGCAATCAACAATACGCCCTTTTATTTTCCATACAGAAATGTTCCATCAATCTGAATAAATTGTTTGCAAAAACGAAATGCAGAGATACAAGGAAGGAATGCCCAGAACAACCGATGAAATTGAACACGAGATGGATCAAGTCGATTATCAGGAGACACATGTTCGTTTGTATCCAGATGGAAGACAACTTGGTTATGATGCCTCAGTATGGCTAGCAATTGCGGCAATACTCGATATGAGTCATCCCAATCACCATATACCTTCACAATTGCATTCTATTTCACCATCCATGCCTTATTATAGGAAATCTTATAACCGAATGTCTGTAGAATCCTCTCTTGCACAAGGGATATTATAACATCTTGGCATGTCCTAATCATCTCAACAACAATAGATGACACAAATTCTGCATCCAATGAAGTATGATCTTGTGTGAGACTTGGCTGAACGCAACTATGAGCCGCCTCAATCCTTGAGATTCTCCAACCTCCAAATGTAATGTCTGGAATAGCCCTTAAGCGAAATCTACAATCATCCCCATACTTCACGCACCGTATAACATATTTACTACGGCATGATTCATGAACTACATAGTTGAAGTTTCTCTCAATATGAAATCTCTTTAACGTGCTTTTTAAGGCATCTTTACTGGGAAAATTCCTTCCAATATATAAGGTTTTGTCCACCTCACTAAACCTATCTGGTACAACTCCAGGGAACTCAGTTGTCGGTGTGAGAACAGTATTATCGAATTCAGGCACGCGTGTCATTGCTTCTGACCAAGATGAAAATAATGGTGGATGATTTATTGACCGAGGTTGATGTACAACAATTGTATTTCTCAAAACCTCCTCTCTATCTTTTGTTGGTCCCTCCTCATCAGCACTGTTGTCGCCATCTGATCCATCATTACGAAACTCCTCATCAGAAGTCGGATTGACATGTATATCCGGAAGATCATCTAGGTTGTCCTCTTCTGCTGCATCATTTGGAATAGGCTCAATGTCATGGGGTAGACTGTCTTCAACCACTCTTGTATTTCTACGTCTTTGTACAAGTAGACGTTGTTGTTGTACAGTAGCAACAACAACGTATAACTCCATCATGGTACCATCTAACCGTTGAGAAAATAAATTAATTGCTTGGACCCACTGCGCATCAGCAACCAATGGACAAGATATATGCCACATTGTTGTTGGAAATTGCAAATGTCTATAGCTCATAGACATTATCTCTTGATCGGGTCCCAGATTTAAGGAAACATGAATTCTCTCTTGAAGGTCACTTATGGTAACACAATCAACTGTACTAACCACCGTAATTGGTTGTGTACTGTAAGAAGCTCCTTGCTCAGTTTGAATAATCTCCCCATAACAGTACACACAGGCATACATGGCTCTCTACGTCAAAAATGTGTTCTTTCATCAAAATTATGATAGTTTAACAAAATATTAACAATTATGTTTGACGATATGATGTTTATTATAATGTAATTTTATTGCGCCTTTCTATACCATAAACTATGCTACTGATGTTTGACCATATGATATTTATTAGAATGTAATTTTAGAGCGCCTTTTTATTTAGTTTGTTTGTTCTTCTTCATTTCACTTTATATGTTCATTAGTATCATTAGCTAATCATTATATGAATTCATGTTTTAATCCTATGTTATTTATTAATGATTCTAAAATTAACTAATAATAACTAATCGTTAATTATTCTATTATTCTATAATTAACTAATAATAACTTTAATTTGTTAATTCTTATGTCCTTATTTGATTCTATAACATTATATTTATCATTTATCATTGATAAATATACTGATCATTAGTATCGTTAGCTAATCATTATATGAATTCATGTTTTAATCCTATGTTATTTATTAATTATTCTAAAATTAACTAATAACAACTAATCATTAATTATTCTATTATTTTATAATTAACTAATAATAACTTTAATTCGTTAATTCTTATGTCCTTATTTCATTCTATAAAATTATATTTATCATTTATCATTGATAAATATACCGATTTGCTTTTTCTTCTCTTAGAAATTTTAGTAGTTTATAAAGAAAATATGAATCATCTTAAGCATATTCCCCGGGAGTGTCAAACCAGGATGCAGCAAGGCCCGTTATCGTGCACCAGTTCCCGTTCGAGTCTAGCTCGAAGCGGTGTTTTCGGGTTTTACCCCTATGTACATCTGTGCCAGAGCCACATCCACTTGTTTGTATCCAGACAGGAATTTAATTGCGTAGATAACCACATAATCTTTAAGCTACCAAAATTTCTAAATACTTAATCTTAAGTTAATCTATACTTAATCTATACTACCTAACAGTAATTATTTAAAACTATATATAACTAATTACAAAAACTAAATAACCAAATATTAAGAAATACCTAAACTGCTTAACAAATGAAAGATTTAAAACTAAACAAAATTAAATTAATTAAATAAAAACATTAAATTAAATAAAGAAACATACCTCTAAATGAAGCTTCGTAAAAGCTCGCACTACAAAGAAATTTTTTAGAGAGAGAGAGAAAATCGGAGAGATAAGTTGCAATGAACAAGTGAGGAGAGGGGGGGGGGTGGCCGCCCTTTTATAAGGAGTTCAGGCAAAGGCGGCATCGCGGAAGCCGCCTTTCGCCTCTGCGTATGGCCAAAGGCGGCTTCCGCGATGACGCCTTTCGCCTTACCCTGAGGCGAAAGGTGGCCTCCTCCCGTCCGCCTTTGCCATGTCATCGATCCGGACCAAAGGCGGCGCGGGGGAGCAAAGGCGGCATCGCAGATGCCGCCTTTGTGCGCTAAAACAAATGCGGCATCGCAGATGCCGCCTTTGTAGCGTATTTTTAAAAAAAAAATTGACCTAGGCCGTTTTTCAGAAATTTTTTTTAAGAAAAACGTAAAAAAAAAAAAAACCCCCTTGGCACAACCTCCTTGTTACACAGTGCTTCTCCACCAGCCATCTTCAGCAAGGCTCCCCCAATGTTGCGACCACCACCAGTGTGACCCCTCACTATCGCACACCACCCAGCCGCATGACTCCCTCCTCCGGTCTTCCCCCCCCCCCCCCCCACAATGCTGCCTCCTCCATGCCGCCACCTTCCTCCCCTCTCATCCCTCAGCGGCTCCGCCTAGGTTGAGCTCCTCTCCATCGTCAAAGACTTAGCCCTGATTTGGAAGTGGTTGGGGATTCAGTGGCTATTGGACCTGCTAATCCAGGGGTAGGAGGCAAGTTTTGGGATTCCAAGATTGGGGTTTTCTCAATTGTTGTGAATGGGGTTGCTTCGGGTGGCGTAGTTTCTGGTTGCTCTTAGGAGGTCGAGGATGATTCTTCTTTGGAGAATGCTGCCATCAAAGACTCGTATCATTTGACTGGAACTGAGAAGGGGTCTTCTTAGTTGGATTTAGCTGTTTCATGCCAGGTGATGGCTGCGGTTAGGAGATCGATGATTGGAGGTGCTATGGGGGGGTCGATGGTGGTTGTTGCTTCTCCTTCGGTTGTTGAAATAGTTTATGCAGACTCGATTCCTGCTAATGCAATTGGGAAGCCTCTCTTTTCCCATAAAAACACGGTTGATATCACTAAAATTATCTTTTCACACATATGTGTCGTGATATCAGCTGATCATGATCTACTAGAGGAAATTTTAGTGGGCTTGGGTTCTAACTCTTCCTCCACCATTAAAGGAGTATAGCTGGGTTCCCAAAATGTGTAGCTCCTATATATTTTTTTCTCACCATGTTAACCAATGTAAGAAGAAGACTGAGGCATAATTTCATGAATGATGGACCAAAGTCACCCCAAAGAAGCGGGTTTATCTAAAGAAGGAACCATGGGATGCTGCTTTTGAGTCAGAGGGATTTTTGGACTGTCTTCTTCTTACTAAGAGGATGATGGAATCCAGGGCTCCCACCTTTGGTAAGCCGGTGTCCTCCTCCTCTGGGTCTTCAGGTTATGTTGTAGTTTATTTTTTTGATTCCCTGTCTAAGAAGCTTGTCTAACCCTCTCTCTCTCTCCTTGCCAGCCCGCTTTGCAGTCGTCATCTGACCAGCCTCACCCCCCTTCTGTTTGTGACACCCATGCCGCTCCTACCCTACATCGGTGACACCCCAACGTTGTTACCCTTTCCCATCTGTGCACTTAGTTTGCAATTGGGCGCACGGAGAATGCCCGCTGCCGAAGTCGAGTGGTTCAGACTCATTCCGATTCATCTGCACCAGTGTTGAGGTGAGTTTTGCACTATTTATTCATTTGGATTATTCGAAGTTAGTGTTTATGTGTCATTAGTTGTTTTGCGTTTGTTGTAGCATGTCGATGAGGAAAACCCGTGATACTGCGGTCATCGGCTTGCACGTGCTTGTGCGTTTGTGCAAGGTGTGACATGCCATTGTGTTTGGACAATGATTTGTGTTAGGTCCCCCACTTCACTTTCCCTTGAAGTTAGAATTTATTTATTTCTTATCATTTCAACAATTTTCGATAAATGTGAAATAATATTAAATAATTATTTTTAGAATAATGCTTTTCTATAAATGAGACTTTTTATTTTTATGCATCCCAATGAAATTATTTTGTTGATGAATTGTCACGCAGTAGTGAAAAATGCCTGTTTGGCCTTTGAACATAATTCACAGATTTTCATGTGTGGTTCTGTTTTGATGAAAAATGTTTTCTTCTGACGCATGAGAAAATGTTTTGGTTTTGCTTGAGAAATGGTGTTTCTTTTAAAAGTTTCATAAATCCCGTTTGATAATTTGATAAAATAAATTATTTTGGAAAAAAATTTTTGGGGTGACTCAGGGGTGATCTTTTTGTGCACGTCAATTTTGTGGGTTGTTGTGTGGGATGTTTGTGCATTGGAATTTGTTGCTTGTTTTACATTGTTGAATCACCCCCTTTTTTTATTATACGCATTAACATGGGAACCTGGAATAGTAAGTGAATATTATAAGAATTATTGTTGTACTAGTTTAGAATACACACTGGCTAGTGGCCCTTAGTATGGACTTTGCTCTGCTAGGGGATTAGGCCCATCAGTTAGGTCAGGCAGGGCAACACCAGGTGTTTGGGCGTTATAACGTCATCGAGGGTAGACATGCCTTCAAGACGAGTCACATGTATAGTACATTTTGGATTGTTCATGAGCTACTAGGTTTGACCCATGTTTTATTTAGTGCTTATTTGTATGTGGCAGACGATTGAGAGGCCTAGTTCAGTTGCAGGTCCTTGTTTTCTACTTTCCTATTGCCCTTATTGTGTGTTGTGTGTGGTTTTCCTCTTGACTAACAACCAAAATTTGGATTTTTAAATTTTTCACGAATTTTTTTAACATATAATGCACCTTTTCCCTTCAAACATTAAATTTGTTTTTAAATTTAAAAGGGAAATGAACTATTACTTGTTTTAAAAATGTAAGTGTGTTTGGAAATCCATATTTTATATAATTTTGTTCAAACCTAGAATTAGTAAATTCTTTATTTAAAGGTAGTGCTTTGAGAATAGATTATTGGGCACGCCTACTGATTTTTAATACTTAGGCCTATAGTGTTTTCCTATTTTTAGTTTCTATTGGAGGTTCGACTCGAGCTTGCTCACCGTGGGCTGGAGTTGGTTGTGGTTTGGTGAGAGAATCTCAGGGTTGTGAGGAGTTCTATCCGTGGTTAGTTTAGTTTGTTGTTGTTGGTTTTTCTTCCTTTTTTGTGTCATTTATTTACTTTTTGTTGTTCTATTTTATTTCTAATTATTAGTTTATTTTCATTTGGAGAAATTGTTTCCATTTGTACTCTGTTGATGCTCTGGCACTTATCAGCAACCCGAGAGGATCAGGAACGCCTCTCGGGCCATGCTGCGTATTGGCTCGGGTGACTGGTTCAAGGTCGACCTGGGTTGATTTGTGAAACCTCCTATATACAATGGATGTATAAAATACCCGGTCGGGTTCCCCGACCCCCATTTATTAAACATCCACTAAATAAATATTTATGAAGAACTAAACTATGTCAAAATTATTTATTATTTTATCACATACCTATAACATATATAAAATATATTACGTGATAAACCCGATCCATTTAACTCGACTCACCATTCCTACTTAATATTAAACAAACCTATAATATTAAAATAATATTCATTCGATTAATATTTTCTTGTATTTACTTGACTTGTAAATATTTTAAATAAATTCAACCCAATTATTCGTAACTTGAATAATAATGAATTTCTTTCTTTCTTTGGTGATCAATACCTTGGACAACACTCAGAACTCATGGTGGGGCCCACTATGTCTAATATACTTATTCAACTGAATAGGGTGGATTCTTGAATATGTTATTGTGTGTGACTCTCTCGGCCCTTATCTCGATAGCATTGAATAGTATTCACTGAACAAGAGTGGGGTCTAATAACCCATCCAGACCTATGAAGAGATATGGATTGTCATAGCAATGACAACCAACCTATGAACACTTACTGTGTAATATAATCTCTTTGTCTTTAGATATCTCATAAAGTAAGATGCACACTTGTGTCATCTCACTTTTCTTGATTTATTATTTGTTGATCTAATTGGATGGATTTACCTTTCGACTACTTTGGCTAAAGACATATGAAGGTAACACCATCCTGATCAACCAGGCCTGAGATATATAACTTCCTTAACTTGGAAGTGACAAATCCTTTCTTAACCATTTAACCAATATCATACCACCAATGACCTACCCAACACAAACTACCTCACCACGATTGCATTATCATAGTTTTTGACTTGCATCAAAGTACACGATCAAATGACACACACTAGTAATGATCTCAAGTCAGGAGACCAATATACATTTCCATAGATACGAACAACCAATGGCACCCAAAACATGTGGTGTTCCTATTGGTGGGTCTGTCCTCATGATCTCACTACTAGAGATAATCAAGTGAGAACTTCATGAAAATAAGTCTCAATGCTTATGAGCCCCCAACACCTGATAGTCAGACATCAACTGTGTCCAGTTAGTATGATGTATCTAGACCACAAGAACTTTTTTTAAGATTAATGTCAGTATCTTTAGGTTCTCATTATAGCATAGGATCTACTATAATCTTTTGATATGATAATTAATATATGGAAGTTACCATTAAATAGTGGACACAAAAATATCTACACTATAATGGAAAGAATACAACATGTATATTTAACTGTATATACGATATGGTAATCAAAAGTACTGTATAATTGGGTCTAAGGAACCCACTATTTCAACACTCCCACTTGCACTAGATCCAACTTGCTAACCAAACTTGTTATCTCTCACATGATTAAGATCATGTTTATACTGAGTAATGACTTTAGTTGGTGGGTCTACCATGATTCTGTCATGTGGCTACTCTGCTATATGCAACCTCACCTCTTTGAGTAAAACTTCTCAAGAGATGGTATCCCCTAGTATATCACTTTTTCCTCTATAAAAACTTGACATCTTGGTTACTGCTGGTAAGAGAGTTATCATTATGATAAAAATTTACTTGGTATGTGTGATTCTAAGATCTGGAACAAATTGTTGCATTTAATAACAACTTCTTAGCTTCCACAGGAGCTGCAACATACTTGGTTTTGTAGGTATGGCTACCACTGTATTTTATGATATTGTCTCGCTCAATAGCTTAGACTAACTACAATATTAGATCAAATTGATCTAAGAAAAACTAGTTTTTGTCCCCTGAAAACTAGTATTATTTCTTCTCCACTTACCAAGAACATATCTTTTGTACTCCCCGAAGTACAATCAGATAGTTCTGAATGATTTACTTGTAGTTCTCCTAGATATAACTAATATTTACTTACTATAAAGTATATTCTGGAAATATCAGTTCTTGTACATATCATGGAATACATGATTGATCTTTTGCTTAAGCGTATGGATTTCAACTCACCACATTAATCTCCACCTATGAAATTTCATGTCAACTTGGAGAGATTTATGCCACATGACACTAACAAAAATTCTTAACTTTAATTGTTCCAACTTTTATTTTTCAATACCATGTCAATATATGTACGATTGACTAGGTCCAAGAAACTATTATATCTACCTCAGTAGATCATGTTCCCTATAACTTAGGTTTTTTACTTTAAGTCAATCACTGGAGAATTACTTTCAACCCAGTCTTAACTAATTGTAAGACCAATATATGTTTTCAATATGTTGTTGAACAAATATCACTTGGAAAACGATGGTGCTCCCACTAACCTCTGGTAGACACATGGCAGAGATTCATTCCAAATAAATATTCCAAGATCTTGTTGCTTACTTTAATCATAACTCAGATTTTAGTAACTTGCAACCCTATTTTCATTCAATGATGTCACCATCCCTTTCTGGTTATGTCATATAGAAACCTTCCATTAAAGTTGGTCTTAATATCCAATTTCCAATAAAATGATCTTAGAAATTAAACTATAACAAGTAAAATTATAATGAATTTAGGCATAATGACTTGATATAGCCAATAGTGCCTTATTAGTACCTCTCTTATACCATCCGTGTATCATCTCACTTGAATACCCCCCACAATATTCAATATATAAGTCCCTTTTCACTTTGATATATGGAATCCATTATTGAATTTTAATTGGTCTTATCAAACTTATATTATTGAAATATACTTCTTACTTTTAGGAATTATTATTATCACTAAATAATGTATCACCAAACTTAGTGAATATAGAATAATCTCTATGGTTTTAAACTTCCTATACAGTATGTGTATCTGGAACATTATTATTCCACATGCACTTGTGGAACTTGTTCCTATACCAATTACTTGTGGATCTTTGGAATTGACTAAACCCAAGTCAATCTTACTCCCACTATCTCTAATAGAGATGTGCACCCTTATATGGAAATGTAGCCTGTCACTTGACTACCAATTTTATATCTTAGGGATTTTAGTAATATCCTAAGAAACGGTTTGGATAATTACTTAGATGCATAATGTGTTTAGCTTGATGCAAGTTTGTTTAAATCCTAACAAAATCTTTGCATCTTAAACACATGTCCTATGACATAATGGATTTCCATCATACTATAACTCATATGATATCCATCAATCATTTTATTTGGCATATAGTTATGGTATTTTTCCATTATTTTCAAAGCATGTCTTGAAATATGATGGAAGTTTCTACAAGTTACAACATTGATACTACTTACATCATAACTCTGATGTATAAAATTTGTGTTTAGGAATTGCTCCATGCTGTATTTTTTTTATCATGTTAACACGTAAGACTCTTCATTAATAATCCTTAGGAACATCAATGTCATGATGTGGATAAGGTAATGTGTGTTTAGGAATTATTCCACGCTATATTATCATGATCGATGAATGATTGGTCAAGATATTTCTCAGCATGTCGGCTTGAATAACCTTATATCTTTTGATCAGGAATATATCATACTTCACCTAACTATTCCTTAATTACTTAAAGGAATCTTATGAAGTATATTTGTAAAGACCCAAAATTTTATCAATGAAATTTATCCCTTCTTATAGTAGTTTCATATAGTATAAATCACATAAAATCACTTATAGACCATAATAAAAGCTTTATAAATAAATAATTGATGAAATAAGAAGTATTTCTAGAAGTTAAGAAACTAATATTGATGAATAGTAACTTAACCTTAGGAATAGTAATATAAACATTATGAATAGTAAACTGTCCAAATGAATAGTAGACTCACCCATGAAAGTATAAATAAAATTTATTCATCTTATAAATGAAAGTATGGTAAAATTATATCATAGTCTCAGTAAATAAATGTTTTAAAAATTATTAATTAAGTGTTGGCATTTTTGTAAGTCATAAATATTTAATTACTGGTTTAGGAATAATTTAATAATTTAAAAGAAAATGTATTTTCATAAAATGTATTCAAAAATTAATATTTTTATATCTTATGAATTTAAGATAATTTTATGAGACCTTAAGTATTTTTTTCAAAGTGTTATAAAATCAGTTATAATTTTAAAATTTGTATTTTCCAAGTAAATAATGATTTTAATTAAATAACTCTTATTTATAAAATTATTTTCATAAAATGGAGTTAAATTTTGAATTATAAACATCAAAAAATGTTTAGGTTTAATTTTTGTGATTTTTTTGAAATACTTAAATTTTTATGAATAGTAAAATATAATAATTTACGGTATAAATACATTATAAATTAAATACACTATTCCTTGATTCATCACTAATGTAATCACTATAATATATAATTATAATTATCTCTTTACTGTATTTAGTCATGGAATCATCACTATTTATTGTATTGAGGAAAAACAATAAACTAATGAATAAAATAATGAGAAAACGCCCCTCTCCTCCCCTATAAATACCACATCTCACCACCTCTTCTCCTCACACCACTCAAGCCTCAAGACTTATCCAAATTCTACCCAAAAATATTCTATAGCCTTTACCCATGTCCATGAGCTCTTTATCTCATAAAAAGACCAAAACCTAGGTGCCTTAAGGAGGTTCTCTAGGAGGACAATTCAATAGGTAAAAACATCTTCCCTTTTATTTTAATTTCTTTTCAAGTTATTTTATTTTCTTATTCTATCCTAAACTCTACTCATAAAAATGTAATGACAACTCAATTAACTTACATATACTGTAATTCTATCATTTTAATGGAAGATCCATCATTAAAATCCTCCCTCTCTTTTATTCAAAAAATGAAATCGTCACTCGTGATGTGTTAATTTTCCGACATCGTGGGTGATGCACTTTCATTTTCCTTTAACACCTTCAAGGATGTTAATAAAACCATTATAATGGTTGAAAAATATTATAAAATTTATTTTAAAACCTTATTTATGTTCTATAATTAACATATATACATAATACTAAATGATTAAACAAAACGTGTTCGTTGTGATCAAAAAACCAACAAAATTAACCTAAAATGATTATCATTAACTTTTGTCTGATGATTCATCCTCATACCGCATAAAAAAATTCTTTATAAGATCATTTAAACTTATATAATATCATTAATAACATATAATAACAATTATTGATATTTATCCACATTTTACATGAACTTCCATTCATGTATACAAGTGAATCGATCATAAAAACTAAGAAAACAAACACTTCTGAATGATGAAATTAAACTCTATAACTCATTGAAAAGCCCATAAATAAACTTAATAAAATAATAATTAAAAAAATTAATGTATAAATGGTTTTTTATTTGTTAATTAATGAATCTAATGTGATTATATATAATATTAAAGTGAAGAAAGCATTCATACATAAGGTAAGGGGGATTCTCGAACCCAACTCTCTTTCTTTGGGGTTTCACTCTTTCACCCCATTTTTAGTATGGATATTCCTTAAATATTATTTATTCATCATTATATTATCTTTTCAGGGATATACATTTTCTCTAATTGAGTTTATGACAAACACAATGTTTTCCAAAAGAACTCTTTGTTCAAGAAACACACATTTTACTTCTCGAGATTATTTCATCTTCACTCAAGGTTGATAATTCTTATATCAAATATTTTATTCCCCATTTCATTTGGGAACCCAAATTTTATTAATGTGTTATTTATGAAATGAAACTCATTCCTTTCCATTGGGTTTTTTATTTCCAAGATTGATATACGATCTATGTGACATGCATGACAATGTAAATGTTATGATGTGACAGGTGCACCCAGAATTATATAGCACAATGTAAATGTTATGATGTGACGGGTGAGTCCGAAATTATATAGCACTCAAATTAATTGGTTAATTTGTTTAATATCATTAGAAAAGTGAAATATTCATGAACATGATGTTATCTTTTTTCACAACTATGTGTGGTAGTTGACTACTAAAACATGATGTTTCATTTTTATGCATTGCCACATTCCATGCCTTTATCTAATGCTTCCTCTCATGATTATGATCCTATTGTTATTTTATGATGATATTGATTATTATCACCACATGTTATATCGATTAATGTTCTTATCTATCCTCTTATTGGGATTTTATCTCACCCCTTTCTTGATGTATATCCTCATGTGATTTCATGTACTAAGGAGAACATGAGGGACAATAAAAAGCTAGAGAATAAGGAATTAAATAAATGTTTATGTTTTATTTTTTAAATTTTATGTATAGTACTAATTTTCTCAAGACACTAAACCTTTGGATCCTGATCATACAATGATTTTATGTTTTTTATCATTAAAATGATGTAATAGTAATGTAAGAAAAAACAAGGTCACTATAGTTGGTATCAGAGCACAATTTAGTTAATTTAGGAATTAGGATTAGAGAACCTTAGTGAACCCCCATAGTATGAGACTAAGAATATGTAAGCACACAAGAAACTTTTCTAAACATAGGTATCCCATAAGATATTCCTTTTGAGTTAATTTCACAGAGGAATAAATTTTTTATTGATGACTTGTTGACTTATGTTTTGTTCTAACCTTTTTTATTTTAGAAAATAGTGGGAACACGGAGAAACTAGGCCAAAAACCCATGTGAGGGAAAATAAAATGATTTTATAAATAATATACCCAATGATTTTGGAGGTGGAGTTCAAAATTTCATGGCGATTTTTACCTAGTTGTCTCAAGTTATGAACAATAACCTAAATAATGTGGAATGTCTGCCTTCACCTAAGAAGGAGAAACTAGATATCGAATGTTTTATGCGGTAATGACCACCGACGTTTAGTGGATCTTCCGATCCACTAGTTGCGGAATAGTGGGTCATCTCAATGGAGAAGATCTTTTTTGTGCTTCACTATTCTGAGATGGAGAAGGTGACTGTGGCCATTTACCATTTATATGGATAGGTTTATCAATGGTGGGATTTGATTAAGAACATCAAGAAAAAGGATAAAATTGAAGAGATGGAGTGGTAATACTTTAATATAATGTTTCTTAACAATTATTTACCTCAAACTCTTTGTAAAAGGATGGAGAGAGAATTTATAGAGTTGAAGAAAAAGGAAGGAGAATTTATCATGGCCTATGAAGCAAATTTAACAAGGCTTTCAAGGTATTCTTTAGGTTTTGCTATCAATAATAATAGAAAAATTGATAGATTATTTAGTGGATTAAAACCAAAACTTCTAAATGTTCTTGAAATTCTAGACTTTGGGAGTTATGAATAAGTTGTTCGGTGTGCTCTCAAAGTGGATATAGAGTTTGTAGAATGGTCCCATAGGTATGGTGATAAGAAATGAAAGATGGAGTTTCATGGGAACTGCCAAAAATGGATGGGGTAATGATTAAAGTGTGGGAGATAATTCCACCAAGCTTATGAATATCGAAAATACATGAGGAAGGTAGAAAATGTGGTGGAAGAAAGGAGATCAACACCGATGGTTCAATTCTTTAACTTCAGGGAACAAGGGAACTATGCAAGTCAATGCACTAAACCTCGAGTCTTCAAGGGTAATCAACGTTATCAGCCACCAAAGACAAAGGATAAAGGAAAATATTATGCCATCACTTATGTGGAAGTGGAGAAATAAAATTAAGTCGTACAAGGTACACTTACTATTCACTCAAGAATGAAAAAAGTCTTATTTGAATCTGGTTTTATGAAATCCTTTATATCTTGAATGTTTTCTAGAGCTATTGAATCTAAGCCCCAAAACCTTGAAGTAGTGATATTTTTTAAAACACTAAGTAGTGTAATCATTGCAACCAAAGTGTCAAACTCTTCTCATATTGGCATATGTGGGAATATTCTTCCAGTGAATCTCATGATACTTCCCTTGGTGGAATTTGATGCTATCATGGGAATGGATTAGCTCTCATTATATAGAGTTCATATAAATTTTCAAGAAAAGGAAATATATTTTTATATTCCAAACCATCCCATGATCCTCTATAAATTAAAGAAAGATCGTGAATCTCCTTTGGAAAATACATCAACGGTGGGGGTGTTGATTCCCTATGAAGAAGCATACCTCACTGAAATGGTTGAGTCAAAGGAAGGTATCAACCTAGGGGAAATTCCCATTGTGAGGGAATACAATGATGTATTTTCTAAAGAGTTACCCAGAATTCCCTTCGGATCATGAGGTAGAGTTCTCAATATAATTCATACACTGAGCTAATCTTATCTCAAAGTGACCCTATAGGATGGCTCCCATAGAACTGGAGGAGTTAAAGAACCAGTTGTAAGATAATTTGAAAAAAAGGTTCATATGCCCTAGTGTATCACCTTGGGGTGCTCTAGTTCACTTTTTCATGAAGAAGGATGAATCAATGAGGTTGTGTATCGATTATCAGGAACTCAACAAGATCACCATAAAGAATAAGTTTCCTCTTCCAAGGATTGATGACTTGTTTGATCATCTATAAGGGGATCATTACTTCTCAAAAATGGATATTTTATCTATATATCATAAACTAAATGTTAAGAAGAAAGATATTCATAAGAAATACTTTAATAAAAGGTATGGGCACTATGAGTTTCTGGTGATTCCCTTCAAACTTAATAATTACCCTGTAATATTCATGGATTTGATGAATAGAGTTTTTAGACATTACCTTGACAAATTTTTGGTAGTGTTTATTGATGATATTCTCATCTACTCCAAGAGAAATAAGGAACATGAAGAACATATAAGACTTGTGATGGAGACATTAAGGAAGGATAAATTGTACACCAAGTTTATCAAGTGTGACTTTTGGATATAAAAATTCACATTATTGGGAAATGTGATCATGAGTGAGGGAATTTCTATTGGGCCTTCAAAAACAAGGCAATTGAGGAATAGACCGGACCCTCTAGTGTCACAAAAATTCATAGTAATCTTGGATTAGCTAGGTAATACCGACGTTTTTTGATAAATTTCTCATGATTGTCTAGCCTAATAACTAAGTTAACAAGGAAAGGGGTAAATTATGTCTCGATGGAAGAATATGAGGAAAGCTTCAAGAAGCTAAAAAAGAAGTTGATCAATGAACCTGTACTCACATTACCAAAAAGTGTAGAAAACTTTGTGATATATAGTGATGCTTCAAAGAAAGGCTTGAGTTGCGTTCTGATGAAAAATGATAATGTGATAGTCTATGTCTCACGATAGTTGAAGATCCATGAGCAGAACTACCCGACACATGATTTGGAGTTAGCAGTTGTGATTCTTGCCTTGAAAATCTAACGAAACTACCTCTATGGTGAGAAGTGTGACATATATACCCATGTAATGGGTATGTAGTAGACTGTAGCATACTGTAGTAGTGGTGACACTGTAGCAATGGAGGGCACTGTAGCAGCGGCGGGTACTGTGTGGTACTGTAGCAGGTGGGTACTGTAGCAGTACTATTCACAGAATGAGCCTTGGGACAAAAATTTGGGCCTACGAGCCATGTAATAGGCTAATTGACCACTGGGCCTTCGGGATCTGTAATGGGTCTCCCTCTACCCAGTTAAAGTGGTCTTTACTTTTCTTTAATAATTAATGAGGCTTCATCCCCAACCTTTAAAAAAACATATATACCCATCACAAGAGCTTAAATTATATATTTACACAAAATGAGATCAAAATACATCAAAGGAGATGGTTAGAGCTAATAAAATACTATGATTTCTCTATTCACTATCATCCTGATAAGCTGAACAAGGTAGTTGATGCTCTTAATAGAAAAGAACATGTTACTATATCCATGTTGCGTATTGAGAAAGATCTTATATTCATGTAAAATATAGATTTTGAAGTCATTACGGTAGGGAATACATCCTACCTTTTCCAAATTATTTCCCAACCATATATCCAAGAGAATATTAATGAGGCACAAAGGGATGATCCATAGTTATAAAAGAAGGTGATTGTAGTAATGAAAGGGAAACTATAGGAGTTCTATATCAATGATGATGGTGTGATTTGGTTTGGAATAAGGCTATGTGTGCCTTCATCACCTGGGATAAAGAAGGAGCTATTGGATAATGCACATAGCTCATATTTCTCTATCAATCTTAGGAGTACCAAGATATATCGTGATCTACAAGAACACTTCTAGCGAGACAACATGAAGAAGAATATTGCAGATTATATCTCAAGGTGCTTGATATGTCAGCAAGTTAAACCAGAGCAACAGAATCCCAAAGGGATGATGAAACCATTGCCTATACCAATGTGGAAATGGGATAATTTCACTATGGACTTTGTCATGGGTCTCCTAAATACATCCAAAGGAAATAATATGATATGGGTTGTGGTGGACCGACTCACCAAGACTGCCCACTTTATCACTATTCAAGAAGATCTATTTCTTGAACAACTTGAAAAGATAAGTGTGAAAGATGTGGTGAGACTACATGAGGTTCCACTCTCAATTGTCTCTAATCATGATCCCAGGTTCACATCTAAATACTAAAGGAGTCTTCAACATGCTTTGAGTAATGAATTAAATTTCAGCATAACCTATCACCCCCGAACCGATCTTCAATCTGAAAGGATTATTTAGATACTCAAAGATATTCTAAGAACCTGTTATTTAGAATTAAAAGGTGGATGGGATCATTATCTCCCATTGGTTGAGTTCTCATACAACAATAACTTCCAATCGAGTATCCAGATGGATCTATATGAAGCTCTATATGGAAGGCGATGTAGAACTCTAACCTTTTGGGATGAATTTGGCAAAATAAAGCTACTTAGAATTGATCTTGTGAAAGAGATAATAAAGAAGGTTCAATCCATCTAGCAACATATCAAATATTTTCAGAGTCAGAAAAAAAGCTATGTTAACAATCGTTGAAGGGACTTGGAGTTTGACATTGGAGATAAAATCTTCCTTTTAATATCACTATGGAAGAGATTCATGCAGTTTGGAAAGAAAGGGAAGATAAGCCCAAGGTAAATTGTCCCCTTTGAGATCCTTGATCGCATGGGATCCATGACCTATAGGCTTTCACTTCCACCAAATATGGCTCAAGTTTATGATTTTCTCCACATATCACTCCTGAGAAACTACATACCAGATCCCTCACATGTACTGAACTCATAGGTGGTACATCTGGAAGATGATCTCTCTTATGAGGAGAAAACAATAAATATTCTTAACTAGAGAGATAAGGTTCTATGAAACAAGACAAACCACCTTGTTAAAGTGTTATAGAGAAACCATAAGTATGAAGAAGCAACTTGGGAACTTAATGAGGCGATGAAGGAGAAGTACCCTCACCTATTTATGTAAAACAAAATTTCAAGGGTGAAATTTCAAAAGGGTGGAAGAATGTAACAACCCAAACTTTTATCAATAGAATTTATCCCTTCTTATAGTAATTTTATATAATATAAATCACATAAAATCACCTATAGATCACAATAAAAACTTTATAAATGAATAGTTAATGAAATAAAAATTATTTCTAGAAGTTAAGGAACCAATACCGATGAAATAGTAACTTGACCTTAGGAAAAGTAATATAAACCTTATGAATAGTAAACCAAAAAATGAATAGTAACCTCACCCATGAAATTATAAATAAAATATATGCATCTTATAAATTAAATTATGGTATAATTATATCACATTCTAAGTAAATAAATGTTTTAAAAATTATTAATTAAGTGTTGACATTGTTGTACGTCATAAATATTTAATTCCATTTTTATGATTAATTTAATAATTTAAAAGAAATTAAAATTTCATAAAATTCATTCATAAATTAATATTTTGATGTCTTATTATTTTAATATAATTTTATAAGGCCTTAAGTAATTTTTCAAAGTGTTATAAAATCAGTTATAATTTTAAAATATGCATTTTCTAAGTAAATGATGATTTTAATTAAAAATTAAATTAATAATATTTAGAAAATTAATTTAATAAAATGGAGTTCATTTTTTAATTCTATACATTGAAAAATGGTTAGGGTGAATTTTTGGTATTTTTCTGAAATACTAGAATTTTTTGTGAATAATAAAATACAATAATTTACAGTATAAATACATTGTAAATTAAATACAATATTCCTTGAGTCATCACTAATGTAAGAACTATAATATCTAATTATACTTGTATATTTATTGTATTTAGTCATGGAATCATCACTATTTCTTGTATTGAGGAAAAATAATAAACTAATGAATAAAATAATGAGAAAACTCCCCTCTCCTCCCCTATAAATACCACCCCTCACCACCACTTCTCCTCACACCTCTCAAGACTTGGAACCTATCCAAATTCTACCCAATACTCTTCCCTAGACCCTTACCCACATCCAAGAACTCTTGGTCTCATCAAAATAACAAAACATAGGTTCCTTAAGGTGGTTCTCAAGGAGGAGAATTCAAGAGGTAAAAACCTCTTCCCTTTTCTTTTAATTTATTTTCAAGTTCTTTTCTTTTATTATTATATTCTCACCTCCAATCATCCAAATGGAATTATAACTACAATAACTTACATATACTATAATTATATCATGTTAATGGAATATCCATCATTAAAATCCTTCCTCTCTCTCTTTTATTCAAAAAATGAAATTGTCACCCGTGATGTGTCAATTTACTAACATCATAGGCGATGCACTTTCATTTTCCTTTAAAACCTTAAAGGATGTTAATAAAACCATTATAATGGTTGAAAAATATTTTAAAATTTATGTTACAACTCTCTTTATGTTCTGTAACTAACATATATACATAATACTAAATGAAAAAACAAAACGAGTTTGTTGTGATCGAAAACCCACCAAAATTAACCTAAAATGATTATCATTAACTTTAATCTAATGATTCATCCTCATAACATATAATTTTTTTATAAGATCATTTAAATTTTTTTAAGATAATTAATAACATATAATAACAATTCTATATATTTATCTGCATTTTACATGAACTTCCATTCATGTATACAAGTGAACCGATCATAAAAACTAAGAAAACGAACACTCCCGAATGACAAAACTAAACTATATAACTCATTGAAAATACCATAAATGAACTTAATAAAACCATAATGAATAAAATTCATGTATAAATGGTTCTTTATTTGTTAATTAATGAATCTAATGTGATTATATATGATATTAAAGTGAAGAAAGCATTCGGACATAAGGTAAGGGGGATTCTCGAACCAAACTCTCTTTCTTTAGGTTTTCCATATTTCACCCCATTTTCAGTATGGATATTCCTTAAATATCATTTATTCATAATTATATTATATTTTATGGGATATAAATGTTTTCTACTTGAGTTTTTGACAAACACAATGTTTTCCAAATGAACTCTTCTTTAAAAAAATACACCTTTTACTTCTCGAGATTGGTTCATCTTCACTCAAGATTGATGATTATTATATAAAGTATATTATTACCTATTTAATTTGGGAACCAAAATTTTATGAATTTATGATTCATGAAATAAAACCCATTCCTTTCTGTGGGATATTTCATGTCCAAGATTGATATATGTTCTCTGTGGGATGCATGATAATGTAAATGTTATGATGTGATGGGTGCACCCAAAATTATATAGCACAATGTAAATGTTCTAATGTGATGGGTGTGCTTGGAATTATAAAGTGCTCGAATCCATTGGGTAATGTGATTTGAGAAAATTTAAATATGCATGAACATGATGCTATCTTTGTTCACAACTATGTGTGTTAGTTGACCACTAAGACATGATGTTTCATTTTTATGCATTGCCACATTACATGACTTTATCTAATGATTCCTCTCATGATTATGATCTTATGCCTATGTTATGATGATATTGATTATGCTCACCCCATGTTATATTGATTCATGTTATTATCTATCCTCTTACTAGGATTTTATCTCACCCCTTTCTTGATGTATATCCTCGGGTGATTTCTTGTACTGAGGAGAACATGAGGGCCAATAAGAAGATATAGAAGAAGGAATTAAATAAATGTTTATGTTTTATTTTGTAAATTTTATGTATGGTCCTAATTTTACCAAGACACTAAACCTTTGGATCTTGATCATGTAATGATTTTATGTTTTTTATCATTAAAATGATTTAATAGTAATGTAAGAAAAAGTAGTGTCGCTATAATATTTATCACTAGCTTACCCTTGGAATAGTTCACATTCTCTTGTTGAACTAACTCCATAAGATTTATGGAATACCTTTATTTCTAAATGTATCTTTGTCCAAACTAAATACATCGATAATACCAAAGGTGTTTAGCTATGTTGAGCCTAAATACCATACTAGGTATATTCTTGATGTCCACTTTTAGTTTTGATTGAAAAAGTATCATCTTTCCATAATTGGGTAAATAAGTATTAAATTTTATATTAATCACTTATTGCCTATGATTCAAGTACCACTGAACTATTTGTTGATTATGTTACACCAGAAATGAAAATCATTCCTGAACTTGGAATTATGTCTCCTCATATCGAATGGAAATATGAGATAAATGTTTTTGATTATACTATACAAATAATCTACTAGAATATATCACTTGGAAAATAGAAGTTATGTGCTTCTCACCATTAACTTAGGAATCACCCTTTCTCATATTCTTGGAAAAGACACATTACTTCTTGTAATGTTTCTATACTTACTTGGTTACTATGTTTCAATACACATATGTGAAAGGAATATTGTATTTAATGTCCAAGTAGTATGTTAGAAACAATACTTTTATTTGATGAATGTACACTAAAGAAGAAGTGGGTTCTTTATTATTCAATTCAGTTCATTGTATTTTAAACTTCAATAAATTTATTTCATAATATGCGATTCAAGTAACCTCTTTTTTAATAACTAAAATCTATTATTTAAAGGAAATTACGAAGGTTCCTTTGGCATAACTTTCCATTGTCCCTTTCTCCTTTTCTTCTAATTTATTCAACATAAGAACTAAAGATGGTACTTTCTTTAATATTATTATTTCTTGGTGAACCTTGCCTAAAAGGTAATGAAGATTTTACTCCATCCTGTTTGTTTTGTAACCTTAAATGATACTGGATTAATTGGGAGAAAATGATATGATAAAGGGATACATTGAAAGATTGTGAATTGTCTTTCACTTTACACATAACCAATGTTGTTATCACCCATTCATATCTTACCTCACTTTCTCCTTAGAAACATCTTAGAGATGAGACTACATGTTCTTATCATCCATGTCCTAATGTAGTGACCGCAAATAACATCAGATGTTGATGATAGCATTATGACATAACTATCATATTCTTCACGCATAAGTCACTTGTAAGCAATTTTACACCCACGCTTCCTAAGGAGGCATAACAAGTAGGGACGCCGGAATCCTGAATTTCCTATATCATAGTAGTGTGTGCAAGCACGTATACTACTTGAAAGTTCATGCTAGTTTATACATTTAATTTGTTAAAATATTATCACAGTATTACTTGTGGCATAACTTTCCATTTTCTAAAAAAATAAAATTCAAGAAGATTGGTACTATTATCTTGATTACCGATTTAGACTTTACCGATTAATTTAATCATTAAATATCTCTCACTATTTTATCAAATTCTAGGAACCCTCTATACTAGAATCAAAATAATCTGTCTTTTGAGTATTCTAGTGGAAAAGATCTTTGAACCTCCCCTCTTAGTCTACAAGTTATGGATACGCCACTACTTGGAGGGTTCAAGGTAAGATTTTTACTGGATAATAAAATTAACTCACGGTTCCTTGATCTGTTGAGTGAAGTACCAACTTCTAAAATCATAATTTGATTTACTCAATGTTTACCTCTAAAATAATAGCAAGTTATCTATGGCTAATACTTACTACAGATTTAGTTAATTCAACCCACCACTCTCATAAAAACTCTCATGGTAGTAAGAGGCACCCTCATCTATGGCATGACGAGCACCCCAAACACTCAGTTTTGTCCAAATTTGAATGATTGAAGGTGGTAATGACTTAATATTACTTTGAGAGTTTTTTTTGTTTCTCTCGACGAATGTGATCCATTTCTATTAATCTAGTTCATCTATGTTTTTGTGCTCACAACTAAACATTAATAGAAAAATATTCATTGCTTATTTATGCATTTTATTATTTATTATTTTATGTATTTTCCCACTATTATAAAATGAATAAATAATAAATAAATGCATAAAAGAAATTACTACCCTACTGGTCTTGAGCATCAAAAACCGATTGATCGATTTAAACTTAATGGATCAATCACGACCTAAGGGTAACATATCTGAGTTTTAACTTGACTCATGAAGCAGCTTTCCCCCATCCAGTATGTTCGCTATTCATCTGGAAATCACCTTGACTTGGCGGGGTCCACATCATGCATCATCTTTGTTAAGGCATACCAACTCATCTTGGCGAGGTCTATGTCAAACACCATCTTCATTCAAGGTACATAAATACTCACATGTAGGCGAGAGAGACTAAGGTAGAAATGTACATAAGATGAGTTTATACAAGCATGCCCTTATACAAATTGACTGAAAATAAATGATGATGTGAAAACCGTCTTAATTAATTACAAACATTGCACGCAGTTAAATAATCAATTAAATAAAAGAAAACATACATTGGTTGTGTCACGCTCAAGACCGGTCGATATAAAATAAAGTGTGATAAAATGAAATTGCATTAAATAAAGTATGAGGGTATTAATTTAATTAAATAAATTAAATAATTCGAATAATTTAATTATTTTTGGTCCCGTAATTAATTTAATTTTAATACTAAAAATTAAATTAATTAAACAATTCAATTTAATATCTAACATAAATTAATTTGACTCAGGTATTAAAATTATTTTAAATCAAAAATTAATATATTAATTAATTTAATTTAAAGCTAAAATTTAATTAAGTTAATTAATTAATTCTGATAAATTTAAAATTGGTCGGGCCCTGAAACACTGCTCTGACCCATTGCGAGTCGTGCCGAACTCACACAAACCTGTAACGTGCTGGGCAAAGCCCGTGCAGGCTTATACTGGGCCAAGAAGGTCCTCCCAGACCTTCGAGGTTGGGAAGATCCACTCAGGCCACTTTGAGGGCAATCCTGGTCCAGTAGAACCTGTTTGTGGGAACCTCACATGTGGTGGCCCTCCTGAGATTAGGTGACTGAGCTGGGCTGGTCATGGGACACCACCAATAGTCTAGCAAGGGGTGGTGGAGGAGCCCCGTGGTGACCGATTGGGCGGCCTGGAGGAGGGCGGAGCACCGACATGCGGTATCAACCCGCGGTGGTGGGATCCGTCCATATCTGGTCGGATCTGGGAGAGGGGGGCCGCCCAAGGGGCGCTGCGGGCTAGAAGCGGCATGACTGGGTATGGTGGTGTCGTGGTAGGAGTTAGAGAGGAGGGAGACTAGGGTAGGCCCGCTTCAAGGAGGATGTCGCGATGAGGGTGGCGTGCAGCGGCTAGGGCCAACAAGGCTGGCTCGGGTCAAGGAAGAGCCGACAAGGTGGGCCACCCTCCAGGCGCAGAAATTTGGCCTTATTCAAATTTTTCCAAAGTCATAAATCGTATCCTTTTATTATAATAATAATAATTATAATTATAATAAAATAATAATTATTATTATAGTAATTTAATAATAAATATTTTTATTATAATTAAATAAGCATAATTTGTGGAAACTTGGTCCCGTAAAGATACTATTCTCGCTATAAAATGGTATTCACCGGTATTAACCTATGACTTCCATATATATAAAAAAACCAGAATTAAAAATATGTTGTTTTATATATATAAGTTCTTCAATTTTAATACCCGAAAGACAACCGTGTTTGATCCATAAAATTATTCGAATGACTATAACTTGGTTATCCGACCTTGGATCGAATCATGGTTGGATCCCTTGAGACCAAAATTAAAATCTCTACTTTAATGAAAATTAACTTTCCTTGGCTCAAAAAATCTACGTGATCGCTCTGATACCAATTGAAGGTACCGGGACACTCAGTGGAATCCAGTGGACCAAGGATTTTAAAATTTTCATCGTCAGGATGACAAAACTTGTCATCGTCAACGATCTGAGCCCCGGTAAAATCTGAGGATCTCAGGCAAATTCAAAGAGGAAATGAATTAAAACTAGAAACATACATGTTCGGATCTGAAGTCGTGATTGACTACAACTCGTTGTGGATGATTGTAGCTTGATGGATCTATAAAATGATCCCTCTAGATAATTCACACGTTCTTTAAAAATCCATTGGAGCATCGTACGTTGAATTCCATGTGCTAGGACGAAGATCCAATGACGACATCGATGCCCTGATGATCACCGCATCGATGTGCCTTCGATGCTAGAGGGAGATCATGATCTGAGCACCTAGATTGAGAGTCTATCTCTCTAGAAAGCAGGAGAGAAGAGAGAGGCTCTGGATTTCTTGTTGTGAATAGTACATGACAAGATCCACTCTCCTCCTATATACATTGGATGTATCAAATACCCGGTTGGGTACCCCAACCTCTGTTTATTAAACATCCACTAAATAAATAATCATGACGAACTAAATCACGTCAATATTATTTATTATTTTATCACATACCTATAATATATAAAAATATATTATGTGATAAACTTGAGTCATTTAACTCGACTCGTCATTCCAGCTTAATATTAAACAAACCTGGAATATTAATATAATATTCATTCGATTAATATTTATCATATTTACTTAACTTGTAAATACTTTAAATAAATTCAACCCAATTATTCATAACTTGAGTAATAATGAATTTATTTATTTCTTTGGTGATCGATACATTGGACAACACTCAGACCCCATGGTGGAGCCTATCATGTCCAAAATACCTATTCAACTGAATATGGTGGATTATTGAATACTCTATTGTGTGTGACCCTCTAAGCCCTTATCTTGATAGCAGTGAATAGTATTCACAGATCAAGAGCGGGGTCTAGCAACCCATCAAGGCCCATAAAGAGACATGAATTTTCATAACAAAAACCAACATATGAACACTTACTGTGTAATATAATATATTTGTCTTTAAATATCTCATACAATAGGATGCACACTTGTGTCATCACCCTTGTCATGCTTTATTATTTTTTGATCTAACCAGATGGATTTACCTTTCGACTATTTTGGAAAATTACTTATGAAGGTAGCACTATCCTGATCAACCAAGTCTGAGATATATAATTTCCTTAACTTGGATGCGACAAATCCTTTCTTGACCATTCAACCAATCTCATACCACCAATGACGTACCCAACAAAAATGACATTTCCACGATTTCATTATCATGGTTTTCACCTTGCATCAAAGTACGAGATCAAATGGAACCCACTAGTAATGATTTAAAGTCAAGATACCAATACAAATGTCCATATTACATGAATATTTAATGTATTTAAATATTAAACATCTTATTACATATTGTTCATTGTTCTGCATGACTATGATGTAATAATGTCCTAGAGTATTTGTTGCATTGATAAGGTCATGGCAGTTCACTGCTATGATGAGAACCTTGAAATGCTATAACAATATTCTTAAATATAATTTTACGGTTGGATCACATACTATGATGGGACACATAGCATGAAAACCATCAGGTGCGAGTACTTGTAAGCAGATGATACTTCCTCTCATGAAGTTCACACTTGGTAATCTCCAAGATAGAAGATTATGAGAATAGACCCACCAGTATGAATTCCTCATGTTTTGGTGTCATCAGATATTTCTATCTATGAGCATGTGTAATGATCTTTATACTTTAAGATTATCATTAATACATGTCATGACTCGCGCACTTTAATTTACTAACAAAAATTGTCACACATATAGTTGGTGGGTGTAGGGTACGTTGGGTGCGTCACGAGTGACATGTTATTAATGGATAAGTCGAGGAAGGACTTGTACCTTCCATTTATGGAAGTTGATATCTCGACCCTTTGATTGAAATAGAACCATCGCGCGAAATTCCATGGCAATGGTGTAACGATGAGTTTATTTCATGTAGTCAAATAACGATGTATCAAGCCCAAAGGTTGAAGAAACTATCATGAAACCTTCTCGATGAGATATTGAGACATAAAGATTATATTACACAGTGAGATTTCGTATGTAGATGTTGTTGCTGTGACTTTACATTCATTCTCTTGGGTGCCTTTACCCGTTTCCAGACAGTACTCTTGGAATTTAGGTAAGCCCGCCTAATGCCAATGGGAAAAAATCCTAAAGGGTCACACACTAAGTGTTTTTGGTGGTCTCAGTTAAATTCTATTTGAATTTAATTAATGAAATAAATATTATTCTCAAGACCATAGAATGATTTTATTCAAGTTAAAATGACAGCATAAATTAAATAAAAAATATATATTTATTTTATTTAACATTTAATAAATATTTATTTACTAGTCTGTAAATAAAATATTTATTTAAGAGAATAAATTATTTATTTATTTATTCGGGTGTTCAATAAATGGAAGTGAAGTTCGAGCGGACCAAGGCTGGTCCGATAGTAAAATAATTATTTACAATACGGTAAATAATTATTTAACTAGTTGACACAAGTTAAAATAATAAGGATGTTGCTATTATTTTGTGACGTGAAATTTTATTTATAATTCCATTTTGTGCAAGTTGGCGCACCATAAATAATGACATAGTATTATTATTATGAGCACGGGTTTTCTCTAAGTTCATGAATGTATTTAATTTATGTTATGTAATTAAATATTGTAACTGAAGTTCCATGCATATAAATAGACAAGTACGTCTATTATTCCATAGTGAACACACTGCACGCTTGGTGAATTGAGAATTGTTGATCCAAACAATTTCTCTCTTGAATCATCTCCTTCCCCCTCTCAAGAATTAGAGGCGTTCTTTAAGACCAAAGAACAAGCGATCAAGAACGACTGACGCAAGACACTCGCTTCACCACACCAGTACCCAAAGAATGATTGGCGTCGATCAGAGGCCATCAAAGCATTTGTGGATCACCGCTAGAGGGATTCTGGTTTGGATCCCTGCAAGAACAATGAGACAACCTGGAAGGGTCATTCTGAATGATCATCATCTTCAATGAAGAAAATACCGAAGATCCAGGTATCCTTTTTCTCTATTAAATTAATTAAATTAATTATAAACATTATGTGCAAGATCCTCTCTAATGGTTTTGGGCCTATTCCTTCTTTATCTAAATCTTTGATTCTATTCTATAGAGAATGGTGTTTATTATTGTATTGATCCCAGAATAATCATTGATCACGGTAAAAATTAAAGTTGGGCACCGGCCTAACCACGCTTCCGCTGTGCTCGGAACCTACAAGTGGTATCAGAGTGGTCACATCATAGTTTATAATTATTTAAATATTTCTTTGATTATTTACACATTTAATAATTTAGTTGTTTCAATTCATGTTAATCATTATGTAAATCTAAATCTCGTGATTTGTTCCTCCTCTTTCGTTTCTTGTTCACCTTAAAGAAACAATCTTTTATTTTAATTTTGATTAAAATAAAATAGTGGATCTCATCCAGAGGTACCAAAGCTTTCTAGCTGTACAACACCAGAACACACGACATGTATTCTGCAGTTCACGCCGTGTAGTCAAGATTCAATTCATTGGACCGGTCTGCCAAACCAAGTCATGTGTTGGAGTCTTTCTAAGTCTTAAATGACTCCATGTTTTGACCAGGAATAGGTAGAACACAATCTCTGAATTACACGCCATGTAGTCCACTGGACACGACATGTAGTCCCTTCGGGTTAGGGTTGGACCGTGTACCCCGTACACAGATTGCTCGACTGGAAACCATGTAATGCGGATACTACATGGCATGTGGCCCACTGAACACACCGTGTACTCTAAAGATTTCCGAATTACATCTACACACCATGTCCCAAGGCGTGTACTTAGGATGGATGGTGAACGATAGTACACGCCGTGTAGTCGGAACTACACGTTGTGTACTCATCCAAATTACGCAGATTTATTAAAATTTATTATTATAGTATACAAACCCTTGAGACGTGTACCATAGTACAGACATAAAGCTAAGGCACAACACATGATAGGTGTTTTATATATATGTGTTTAATTTAACATCTGCATAATGTTCATTTCTACTCATTGGGTAGTTATGAACGAGAAATCACTAGGTTTCCTCCAAGGTACAAGTTACGTACAAAGATAATTTTAAATGAATTCATTTGTTTAAAATTTTGATGGATGAGAATCTCAAGGAAATTCAAAAAATGGTTTATGATAAAATGTTTGATTAATTAAAGATAATTAATTGATTCGAGCGAGATTTATCTTAAACAAGAATGATTAAAGAATTGAATGCTAGTTTTATTTATGCATAAATATCATTGTATGTATGGATGATCATGATCTAGGCCAAGACCTTTGTATGTGGATAGTTCTTATAATTTATTTATTTAAATTAAATTTCTTAGTATGCGAGCCTTCTCCTCATTAATATGTAGGGCCTACGTGCCCAATGTTTATTTTATGTAAAACCCCTTTTACCCCTCACCTGTGTGTAAGTTAAAAAAAGAGGCATATGTAATAGTGTAGGTGGTTCAAACTGGAGCCAAGATGAGACTAATCCCAGGAGATACAAAGGTGGAAAGGTGGAAAGCTGTAAACATGAACCCAAAAGGTTCAAGGTGTTCCTCCCCTAGGCCAGGGTTAGTTTATCAACTGCTAGATAAACTAACCATTAGAAAATCTCATGATCATGCCCTTTGCTTTATTTTATTTCTGTTAGATGCATGGTTTATCATTATAGATGTGTTGTTGTGATCACATAATTAATTAATTAAACAAGCATGACAGATGGAACTAAAATAAAACAGGATTATGCGTAAATATTATCAAGACATGGTTAATCACTTAAGTAAGTTCCACTTAATATTAACAAGTACGTGATAAAGATAATAATAAATTTACACATAAGAGATAAAAATCCCTCAAATAAAATATTAAGTCAGACCAAGCCTTCCATTACTTGATTAAGGGAAAGACTCAATAAAACTATGTGTTTGGACAAACCTTGTTGAGACACTTACTTTTATACAGGAAACCCTTATGAAAGGTTTTAGGTTGACTTAACCATATTGCATCTAGAAGAGTATCCCTTGCTAGACTTGGTGTAATACTGGAGGCAAGAGTTGAGGAAATACAAAGTCAGGATTTCAGGATTGGGGAGTCCACTCAATAGATCAAGGAGCTGCAAGCCTGCATTTGGAAAAGACCTACCTACCTAAATACCTTCAAATAGCTTGACCAACCCTTATTGGGGTTATGTGATGGGGAATATGGATCCTTGCCACTAGAATTTCATGGAAACTGGACATTCAAAGTTCAATAGTGAGGGACATTGGGACTTGATAAAATAGTGGGAGACTTAATAAAATTAATTTATTATTTATCATAAAAATGTAATCAAGAAAGTACTAATGATTTTCTCTTTTAATTGTAGAATAAAAAATGACATGCTCTTCAACCACACTATCCCTGCGATCAATTCTGGATAAAGACAACATCTTCACCGGTAGTAACTTCCAAGAATGGTTTAGACACCTTTAGGTTATCCTACTCCATGAATGGAAGTCTTACGTGTTGGAGTTAGCATTACCTGCTCCGCCTGCCAAAGAGGCGAGTGATGAGGATTTCTTGGTCTATAAGAAACATATGAACGATGCAGTTGACATTCAATGTTTGATGCTATCATCAATGTCTAGTGATCTCATGAAGTCTCACAAAAACATGGATGCGTATAGCATGCTCAATCACCGTCGTGGTCTTTACCAGGAGAGAGAAAGATATGAAAGGTTTGAGATATCCATGGCACTCTTTCTGAGTAAGCTTGGAGAGGGTTCCCCAGCTGGGCCTCATGTATTCAATCTCATTGGCTACATGAGTTCTTGGAGGTTATAGGGTTTAAACTCCCTGAAGAACTGGGCACCGATATCATTCTCACATCACTCCCTCAGAGCTTCTCTAGCTTTGTTGTTAATTTTAACATGAACAACATTGAGAAGTCTCTATCTGATCTTCTTATCCTCATTTACCAAGTGGACAAAGATATGAAGTGTGAAAAATCCTTCTGTACTTATGGTGAATAATAGGAAAGGGAAGGTGAAGAGATTTAAGCCCAAAGCTTCTTCACATCCTTCTAAGAAAAGGAAGATCAAAGGGGAGGCAAGGGAACATGAGGCTGTTTATTTCGCATGTGGTAAGAAAGGCCACTGGAAGAAGAACTGCACCCAACCTAAGAAGCAAGGGGAAGCTTCAGGTGCGTTTGTTATCGATTGCAATATATCTGTTTCTAAAAATCGGGTATTAGATATAACTTATGGTGCTCACATATGTATCCAGATACAGGAACCAAGTAGATTTAGGAAGATTGACTGAGGGTAGGTAGATCTGCGAGCAGCCAACGAAGCCAGACTTACTATTGTAGTTGTCGGGGACTACAACCTCACGTTTCCAACTGAGATGATCTTGGTGTTAAAGGGTTATTATTATGTGTCATCTATTACTAAAAACATTATTTATGTATCCATATTAGATACATATGGATTTGTTTTAAGGTTTGGAAATGAATGTTTCTTCTTTTACCAAGATAGAATTTGTTTTGGTAGGGAACATTTATACAACGTTCTTTATGTGTTGAATTACACAAACCAAGTAATGGAAATCGATAACAAATATAATTCAAATAAATCATACAACAACCAACTTTGGCATCAATGGCTAGGTCATGTAAACGAGAAACACTTGACAAAGTTACATCAAGATGGATATTTAGATTCTTTCAAACTAAAACTACTTGGCATATGTCATGCATGTTTACAAGGAAAAATAACCAAATCCCCATTTAGTGGGAAAGGTGAAGGGGCTACGTAACTTCTTGAATTGGTTCATACTGATGTGTGTGGACCATTTCCAGTTGAAGCAAGGGGAGGGTACTCATACTTCATAAGTTTTACTATGATTTTAGTAGATATGGATATATCTACTTAATGAGGTATAATTCGAATTCTTTTGATAAGTTCAAAGAATACAAGAATGAAGTTGAGAACCATCTTGGTAAGAAGATTAAGAAACTCCGCTTAGACCGAGGTGAAGAATATCTTAATCAAGACTTTATTGATTACTTATGAGAATTTGGGATTCTATACTAAATCACTCCTCCTTACATGCCCTAGTGGAATGGTGTGAGTGAAAGGAAGAACCACACCCTGTTGAACATGGTGAGATCAATGATGAGTCATATGAGTCTTCCATTATCCTTTTGGGGACATGCATTACAAACAATATCACACATACTAAACCAAGTACCAACTAAATTGATAAATTGTATTCTATAAGAGTTCTAGAGTGGAAAGAAAGCCATTTTGTCAAATTTACATGTGTGGGGAAGCAATGAATTTGTTAAGGCCTCTTCAGGTAACAAAATTGCACCCTGAGGCACAAAGTGTACCTTTATAAGACACCCCAAAGAAACAATGGGATATTACCTATACAACCCCTCAGAAAAAATGTTATAGTGGAAAGACCCTCCATATTTCTTGATAGGGAGCACATCTCTAAAAGAGATAGTGGGAGTGAGAGATAGACTTCAATGAAGTTGAGGCTCAAGGTATACAAGAGTTGGTACATGAATAGATTCCACAAAGCCTCATTGAAGAAAGAACTATTCTAGAGACACAAGAACTGCGTAGGAGTACAAGAGAGGTTAGAGAACCAGAACAGTATAGTTTTCTAGTTACCGAGGATGGTGACTAATTATTAGTTGATAATAATGATCCTCTAACCTACAAAGAAATATTAAGTGGAACATATGTTGCTAAGTGGAAAGAATCCCTGAATTTTGAAATGTATTCCATGTACCAAAACAAGTTTGTATTTTGGTAGATCCTCCAGTTGATGTAAAGCCTGTTGGTTTCAAATGGGTATTCAAGAAGAAACTGGACATGGAAGGAAAAGTCAGTACCTATAAGGCATGACTGGTTGCAACAGGGTTCAAACAACGTCAATGCATTGACTACAACAAAACCTTTTCACCAGTTTCAATAATGAAATCCATCAGAATTCTATTGGCCATTTCCACTTACCATGACTATGAGATTTTGAAAATAGATGTCAAAATATCCTTCCTTAACAGGAACCTTTAGGAAGATGTCTACATGACACAACCTAAAGGATTTATGACTCCAAAGGATGACAATAAGGTATGTAAGTTATAGAAATCCATTTATGGATTGAAGCAAGCATCCTGGTCATGGAACATTCATTTTGATGAATCCATAACAAAATTTGGTTTTATCAAGAATGAATGCGAGCCTTATGTCTATAAATGGTTTAGTGGGAGTACAATAATTTTCCTAATAGTAGATGTTGATGACATATTACTTATTGGAAATGAGATACTAGTCTTACAGTCTATCAAGGAATGGCTGAATCAATTCTTCTCCATGAAGGAATTGGGTGAAGCAACATATATTCTTGGGATCAAGATCCATAGTGATAGATCCATGAGATTGTTGGGCCTAAGTCAAAGTACATAAATTAATAAGATACTGAAGAGATTTAGTATGGAACAAACCAAGATGGGATTGTTTCCAGCATTACATGACATTCATCTTTCCAAGAAAATGTGTCCTCAAACACATGAAGAAAGAAAGATAATGGAAAGGACTCCATACGCATTAGTGATTGGGCCAGTCATGTATGTCATGCTATGTACTAGGCTGGATGTCTCCTATGCATTGAGTGTGGTAGGCAGATATCAAGCTGACCCAGATGTCTGCCATTGGATGAAAGTCAAGACTATCCTAAAGTATCTGAGGTGTACTAAAGATATGTTCCTGGTTTATGAATTAGATTAGGAACTAGTCATCATAGGATATGCTTATTCTAGTTTCTAGATTGATTAAGATAAAATGAAGTCACAAACAGGATACATATTCACTTTGAATAGAGGTGTAGTATGATGGAAGAGCTCAAAGCAGAGTGTGGTTGAAGATTCTACAGTAGAGTCTGAGTATATCACAAATTTGAGGTAGCTAAAGAAGTATTTTAGATGCAAATCTTTGTCCAAGAGCTATATGTGATACCTAACAGTAAAGATCCCATCACACAGTACTGTGATAATACTACAGCGGTGGCTCTCTCAAAAGAGACAAGGTCACATCAGCGGACGAAGCACATATTTTGGAAGTATCATCTCTTAAGGGATTTTTCTTGGAGAGGTGAAGTTACAATGATCAGTATTTCCATGGAAGACAACGTGGCGTACCCCTTGACTAAATACTTGACTTAGTAGAAACATGATCACCATGTGAGGTCTGGCGGACTGAAATTCGTAGGCAGTTGACTCTAGTTCAAGTGGGATTTTGTAAGAGTTGGTGTCCTAGAACCAACTGGTTGTAAGTTGATTACATGGATATTTAATGTACTTAAATATTAAAAATATTATTACATATTTTTCATTGTTCTACATAACTATGATATAATAATGTCCTATAGTATTTGTTGCATTGATAAGGTCACGACAGTTCCCTGCTATGATGAGAACTTTGAAATGCTATAACAATATTCTTAAATATAGTTCTACGGTTGGATGATATACTATAATAGGACACATATCATGAAAACCGTCAAGTATGAGTACTTATAAGAAGATGAGACTTCCTCTCATGAAATTCACACTTGGTAATCTCCAAGATAGAAGATTATGAGAACAGACCCACCAATATGAATTTCTCATGTTTTGGTGTCATCAGATATTTCTATCTGTGGGCATGTGTAATGATACTTAGACATTAATATTATCATTAATACGTGTCATGACTCACACACTTTGATTTACTAATGAAAACCGTCACGCAGACAATTGGCGGGAAGTAGGGTACGTTGGGGGCGTCATGAGTGGTATGTTATTAATGGATAAGTCGAGGAAGGATTTGTCCCTTCCATTTATAAAAGTTGATATCTCGACCATTTGATTGAAACAGAAATGTCGCATGAAATTCTATGACCATGTTGTAATGATGAGTTTATTTTAGGTAGTCAAAGAATGATGTATCAAGCACAAAGGTTGATGAAACTATCATGAAACCTGCTTGATGAGATATTGAGACATAGGGATTATATTACATAGTGATAATTCGTATGTGGATGTCATTGTTGCGACTTTATGTTCTTTCTCTTGGGTGCCTTGACCCGTTGCTAGAAAATACTCTTAGAATTTAGACAATCCCACCTAATTCTAATGAGAAAGAATCCTAGTGGGTCACACACTAAGTGTTTTTGATGGTCTCAGTTAAATTCTATTTGAATTTAATTAATGAAATAAATATTATTCTCAAGACCATGGAATAATTTTATTTAAGTTAAAATGATCGCATAAATTAAATTAAATATATTTATTTATTTTATTGAACATTTAATAAATATTTATTTACTAGTTTGTAAATAAAATATTTATTTAAGAGAATAAATTATTTATTTATTTATTTGGGTGTTCAATAAATGGAAGTGGAGTTCAAGAGGACCAAGGCCAGACCGATAGTAAAATAATTATTTGCAAGACAGTAAATAATTATTTAACTAGTTGGCATAAGTTAGAATTATAATGACGCTGCTATTATTTTGTGACACAGAATTTTATTTATAATTCCTTTTTGCGCAAGTTGGTGCACCATAAATAATGATGCGGTATTATTATTATGAGCATGAGTTTTCTTTAAGTTCATGAATGTATTTAATTGATGTTATGAAATTAAATATTGTAATTGAAGTTCCATGCATATAAATAGACAAGTATGTATATTGTGCCATGGTGAACACGCCGCACGCTTGGTGAATTGAGAATTGTTGAGCCAAACAATTTCTCTCTTGAATCCTCTTCTTCCCCCTCTCAAGAACGAGAGAAGTTATTCAAGATGAAAAAACAAGCGATCAAGAACGACCAACGCAAGAGACTCACTTCACCATGCTAGCACCTGGAGAACGAGTGGTGTCGATCGGAGGCCAACGAAGAATGTGTGGATCACTGTTAGAGGGGTTCCGGTTTGGACCCTCACAAGCGCAATGCGACAATCCGGAAGGGTCATTCTGAACGATTAACATCATCAATGAAGAAAATACCAAAGATACAGGTATTTTATTTTTATGAAATTAATTAAATTAATTATAAACATGATGTGAAAGATCCCCTCTAAAGGTTTCAGGCCTCTTCCTTCTTTATATAAATCTTTGATTCTATTCCATGGAGACTGACGTTCATATTCGTATTGATCCTGGAATAATCATTGATCATGGTAAAAATTAAAGTTGGGCGCCGACCCAACCATGCTTCTACAGTACTAGGAACCTTCAACTATATAATATAATATCTTTTTCTTTATATATCTCATATAGAAGGATGCACACTTGTGTCATTTACCTTTCCTTGATTTATTATTTGTTGATCTAACCAGATGGATTTACCTTTCGACTTCTTTGAAAAATTATTTATGAAGGTAGCACTATCCTGATCAACCAAGTTTGAGATATATAACTTCCTTAACTTGGATGAGACAAATCCTTTCTTTACCATTCAACCAATCTCACACCACCAATGATGTACCCAACACAAATGACCTTTCCATGATTTCATTATCATGGTTTTCACCTTACATCAAAGTATAAGATCAAATGACACACACTGGTAATGATTTAAAGTCAAGAGACCAATACACATGTCCATAGATAGGAACAACCAATGACACCCAAAACATGCAGTGTTCCTATTGGTGGGTTTGTCCTCATGATATAAATACTAGAGATCACCAAGTGTGAACTTAATGAGAAGAAGTCTCAATGCTTATCTTCCCCCAGCACCTGATAGTCAGACATCAACTGTGTCCAATCAGTATGATATATCTAGACCATATGACCTTTTTTAAGATTAATTTCATAGCATCTCAAGGTTATCATTATAGAATAGTATCTATTATAACCTCTTGATATGATAATTAATCTACGGACATTACCATTAAATAGCAGATGGATAATTATCTACACTATAGTGGTAAGAAGACATCATGTATATCTAACTATATACACGATATGGTAATCAAAAGTATTGTATAATTGGGTCTAGGGTACCCACTATTTCAAAAAAAAATTCTCATAAATTTTAAAGAAGTAAAAAAATTCCCATATGAAGGTCACTATTGATTTCCCAACCTAACCTATAACGACCACCATATAATGGCCGCTAAAGTTTTTAATTTTTTTAAAAAAATTACACCATAATTTAAAATATAGAAAAAAACTATGATAATTAAAAAATGAAATTAATATCTCAATGATATTTAAACTTACAATATCATAATAAAACTGAATATAAAAAAATTAGTGTAGTAAAAAACCCACAAAAAACTAATAATTGAAATACAATAGAATACTTCAATTAAAATTTAGTACAAGAGTATATGGTCATTTTATTTTTCTTTTTAAATGAACTTTTCCAAATGGAAAAGCTTATTTTATTGAAAAATAAAGTTACAATAGTCTGTAGGAAGGGACATAGATCATTTGATTTTGAATATATTAAGAGTTTCTATTCAATTTTTTTAATTTAAAACTGCTTATTTAGTCATTTTGCATAGACTGCATGTCTGATTGAAATGATGTCTACTCGTACATATCACAAATAATAAAAATATGGATTTACTATGTTTTCACGTCATTCTAAGGTCATAAACTATGAACTTGACCGTTAAATGTGTGTTTTGGTGTTTTAAAACAACAAAAGCATATTTTGAGTCATCCCATCCAAACAACACCTCTAATTGATGTTTTTTATATTCAAACATTTCACACTTCAATGTATGGTTTTTCCCTTATTTCATAGCATTCAGAGGTCATTTGTTGGTTTTTACCCCACGACATACATTTTTAAAGGGCATAAAACCCTTAAAACACACATATTTCATCATTCTGGGTAGATAACACACCTTATTGTTGCGTCATCTTCTATTACACAAAATAATAACAACAACATAGTTTTCCAATGATTTCACATTTTTCTGTGATTGTTTTCTAAGGATCTGACTATTAAACACACATTTTGTCATTTTAAAACAACAAAACCGTGTTTCGGGCCATCCTAGACAAATGAAACATCATATTGACGTTATGTATGCTATTTCATATCAAAATTCATTTTATGGTTGTTATCACCTGATTTCACAACATCTAGAAATCGTTACATTGGTTTTGACCCCCAGATGTATGTTTTTAACGGGCACCAAACCCTTAAAAACCACATATTTAGTCATTCTGGAAAGATCTCACATCCGATTGATGTGATTTATACTCACACATGTCAAAAATAATAATATCACGATTTTCCTATGATTTGATAACATTCATATATCGTTTTATAGGGATATGATCGTTAAACGCATGTTTTGATGTTTTAAAACAACAAAAATGCATTTCGGGTTATCCTGAGTAAACTGCACATCGGATTGACATTTTATCTACTCAACTATATCACAATTTACGATATAGTTGTTTTCATTTTATTTCACAGAATTCAGAGATTTTTTGGTTGGTTTTGACCCCCCTAAAATGTGTTTTTAAAGGGCATCAAACCTTGAAAAACTGCATATTTGGTCATTCTGAGAAAACCGCATGTCCAATTGACATTTATTATGCTCCTAAAAATAAAAAATAATAATAAAATATTTTTTCTATTATTTCACATCATTACAAGGTTTATTTCTATGGATCGAACTTTTAAACGCATGTTTTGGCATTTTAAAACAATAAAAATGCACTTCGGGTCATCCTGGGAAATTAACACCTCAGATTGATGTTCCCTCAACTAAAACATATCAACATTCACTGTACAGTTGTTGTGGTTTAATTTCATGAAATTCAGAGGTTTTTCAACTAGTTTTGACCCCCTTATGCATGTTTCTAAAGGGCGTCAAATCTTTAGAAACTACATATTCGGTAGTTCTAGGAAGACCACACATCTGATTGATGCATTTTCTACTCCTATAGATCATAAATAATAATAACATGATTTTCTATGATTCTACATCATTTTAAGGTCGTTTTATATGGATCTGATTGTTAAACACACGTTTCGGCATTTTAAACAACAAAACTGTGTTTCAGGTCATTTTGGGAAAATGAAACCTCATATTGACATTCCATCTACTCGACCATCTTGAAATTAACTATAATGTTATTTTCTTTTGATTTCACACCATTTAGAGGCCGTTCTGTTGGCTTTGACCCCCTGACACATGAATCTAAATGGCATCAATGATTTAAAAATCGCATATTCAATCATTCAAGGCAGACCACATGTACAATTGATGTTTTGTATGCTATTACACATCAAAATAATAATAATAAATTTTTTATATGATTTCAAATAATTTTGAAGTTAATTTCTATGGATCTAGTCGTTAAATGCATGTTTTGGCAGTTTAAAACAATAAAACCACATTTCGGGTCATTCCGAACAAATGACACCTTATATTGACATTATGTCTACTCAACCATCTCACAATTCATTTTATGGATACCATCATCTGATTTCATGGAATTCAAAGACTTCTCGGTTGGCTTTTACCCCCTGATGCAAGTTTTAAAGGGCGTCAAACCTTAAAAAATTTCATATTCAGTTGTTTGGAGCAGACCACACTTTTTATTGACATTTTATCTACTTATACACTTCAAAAATAATTATAATGTGGCCTTATTATTATTTCACATCATTTTGAGGTAATTTTCTCTATATTTGATCATTGAACACATGTTTCGATGTTTTAAAACAACAAAACCATGTTTTGGGTCATCCCGGGAAAATGGAAACTCATATTTAAATTATTTCTACTTGAAAATATCACAATTTACTTTACAGTTGTTATCGTCTTATTTCACAGTATTTTCATGGCATTCAGTTGGTTTTGATCCCTTGAAACACATTTTTAAAGGGCTTCAAAACTTTAAAAACCTCATATTTGGTCATTCTAGGATAACCGCATGTTCGGTTGATGTGGAATATACTTGTACACATCAATAATAATAATATGGTTTCTTATGATTTTATGTCTTTTTGAGGTCGTTTGCTATGGATTTTACTATTAAATGAACATTTTGTTGTTTTAAAGTAATAAAAGTTTAGTTTGGGTCATCTTGGACAAACAACATCTCAGATTGATGTGCTATCTATTCAACCATTTTAAAAATCATTGTATGGTTGTTTTCGTCTGATTTCATGGCATTCAGAGGTCGTTCAGTTGGTTTTGACCCCCTATAAACATTTTTAAAGGGAATTAAACCTTTACAAACTATTTATTCGATCATTCTAGGCACATCGCATGTTCGATTAATATTTCTTCTACTAGTACACAATAAAAATAATACTAATATGGTTTTCATATAATTTCATGACATTATAAGGTCATTTTATATGGATTAAACCGTTAAATGAAAGTTTTGGTATTTTAAAACAAAAAAAGTGTTTTTTCGATCATCCTGGGAAAACAACTCCTTGGATTGATGTTCTTCCTACTCAACCATTTCAAAAATAACTGTATGGTTTTTTATTTTTGATTTCACAGCATTCAGATCTAGTATCTCAACCTCGTTTTCCACCCAAACAGTGCTCCGGGTCGGTTGGCCACTAGGCCTTAGGCACGTCTCAACATATGCCAAATGTTGTCGACTAGTAGTGAGGGTCTGATTAGGTGATAGTGGTGAGACAATACCCTTAGGTGGTGATAATAATAATAGTCCATATATATATAAAACAATGAGAGAAAGGACCATAAAAAACAGAAGCATCAAATGAAACTCAACGAAATCATAACAAAGCAGCAGTAATAATACTAACAATCCCAAAGGTGTAATACCATTTACAGATAAACAAACCATAGTAGGTCATACAAAGAAGATAATCAAGGTTTCTCATTATTGACCATACAAGTACATACATATATTAATCATATAGAAGCTCAAAAGGAAACTCCATCCTGATTCAGCAACCACCGTGGTCCATTTTCATCCATCCCATGAAAAATGTACATCTAAGATCACTAAGTTCCATCTCCTAATCCTGAATCCTTACATAATATCAAATACATAAAGTCTGCATGCATCTCTAGGGTCCCATATAGGGTGTGAGTATGAACTCATTATTCCACTAACAACACGTTGTTGTCTTACATCCATAATTATGTAGGTGTATGAAAAATATAAATAAAAAGGCAACACACACATGTTTAATAATTAACATACTTCCCTCACTAGTGAAAATAATTCTTTTTAACATTGATTTTTTTTCTTTTTAATGTCAGTTATTACACAATGTTATTTCTTAAGACATTGTAAATAAGTTTTTAAGGTCTGTTAATAAAAATAGACATTGAAAATACTTTTTTGGGAGTTTTTCATGTCGGTTATTTCATAACTGATGAGAATTTTTTTATAATATATTTCTTTTGATTCTTTCCCTCTCTGTAAGAAACAATCGAATAACCAAAAAATATCATAATTGGTAGAAAAATCTCAAGACACTTACAATTTTGAACTTTCATGTTTACAATATATAGCACATATAAACTAAAATCCAGTCAAACCTATAAAATGATTTTCCCGTTCAATTTTTAAGTGCCTAAAATCTTATGCACTATAAGTCTAAGAGTCATCAAAAAGATACAAATTAAAATTAAATCCTTTAACATTTATTCTAAATAAATCAAATTAAATTTTAAGGAAAATTTTATAAATAAATATAATCTGTTAAAACTTTGTAACTACCTGAGTTGTAATTATTTCATACATAAATATTAAAACATATTATCCAAATTACTTTATTAATTCTTGTTTATGAAAATGTTGTTTAATATATTTTTTCAATTTAAAATAAAATTATTAAGTAATATATCCAAAAGTTAGTAATTGTAGATGAAAATTCACCTTTGTTTTTACATATTTGATCTTGGCACTCTTCTTTCTTGGGGTCTATCTAAAGAAATTTCATGCCATGTTTAAAAATAATATGAATAGAATAAATTTAAAAGTCATTATAATATAAACAAGTATTAAAAAATTCAAAATTATGTGTTTAATACATTCTTAAAATTTTCTCTCACTTCTCCATAGATAGAGAATAGCCAGTAAAGTGTCTTCTCCTTTGGACAAAAATCACTCAACATCCAATGGACACTTATATAATTTTTTTTAATATTAGTGGTTATTATGTTAAGAGATATATATTACTTTGTGAGATATATGTTTCTCACTCTTGAAGATAAGAAAATATCCAGCACTGAATAATTACATTCTTTTGAAATATTTCATCAATATAAATTGTTCTTTCTACATAAGTCATTATCCTAATTATCAGTGAAATAAATTATGGGTCTATAAATATATATAATTTTGTATTGTAATGATCTTTAAAAATTGTATAAAGATACCTAATACAAAATAAACATATGTATAAATTTTCAATAAATTAAATATATAGAAAGATTTATGTTAAGACTTACATGGAAAAAACTTACATCATGTTGATGCCCAACTAATCTCCAGTTACAAAATTCATATATAACTCACCTCATTTGTAGGTAATGGTATTCTTACTGATCTATCTATAATATCTTTTATAGTGACCCTATGATGCTCCATATCTATCTATTTATGATGAATTATATTGATAATATAAAATATCATCCCATATGCAACAATATGATGCTTGGGATCATCAATATATAACTCACATTAACTGGGAACTTGTGGAGGTGGGGTGTAGGAGTATGATAAGGAGTAGGTTTTGTAGGAAGAGGTGGAGGATTGGGAGCTGCTGTCAGAGGTAGAGGAGTGGGAGCTACTATCGGAGGTGGAGGAGTGGGATAAAAAGTCTGAAATTTTCTTTGCATGTCTGCAAACATCGACTAGTGTACCGAAGATCTGATCATGTCCTATATCATCACATGAATATCTTGAACTTTAGCTTCCAAAGATTTTATTTTTTTATAAACATCCTCCATTGAAGAAGCTTCAAAATTTGGAAACACTTTTTTCACTGATACACCTGACGGGTATCCTCATACATGACCCAGGTGTTTGTGATTTCCCAATTTTTTAGCTAAAATATCTTTCCTACCCTCATATATAAAGACCTCTTGTGTTCTATTCTACTCAAGAAAATCATATATGAAATATTTGAAAAAAACTTCAATGAATCACAATATATAAAGAATTGATTTAACTTAAATAAATAAATAAAGTAAGCATATTACAATCCTCTCAGCTAAAACACTCAAATATTCTGTAAGATATCTTCTTTTTTTTCTTATCTGAGCCCTGTTCATTTCTTCATGTCTAGCGGGGGAGGGTCAACCTCTGTAGAGCCTGAAGAATCAGCTCTTAGTTTTTAAAAATTTTCATCCATCATTTGTTCATCCAATAACGTATACCCTCCCTAAGATAAAGTACGATGTTATACATTTCTAGATTGGATCTCTTGATGAGATCTCCTCAATTTCAGTAAATTAAGAATAAATAAATAATTAATATAAACAAATTCTAAAAGGTAACATTGTACTTAGAAAAAATGATTCTCATCTCCTACTTTCAACAAATTTCTTCCATGTGTCTTCATCTATATATGGATATATATCACATGGAATATGATGTTGTCTATACCCTAAAATGAAATCGAATTGGGGGTTGATTTAAAATCCCTTCATCTCCTAGAATCCAATGATAAAAATTTATTCTCGACTCCTCCAGCATCAGTTATATCAAATGTCATTAAATAATAAGGGATAAAATATATATTACTATAAACATTTCAAGATAAGTTAAATAATAAAAAACAATATTAGAAAAATAGTCTCCCATGAGTGAGATGGTGTCAATTTTTCAACAATTCACCAATCATAAAAAAAGACTAACTTTTCATTTACCTTGCACTACTATACAAGTCTTGATTTTTATTTTGAATTTGGACCTCTTTGAATATCATTATCATCAAATTATACTGGTATCCTCTAGTACTGTCTATGAGAACTACTAATTTTAGTAAACATGTTCTGCCACATTTACCAACCCTCAAAATTTTTCCCCTCGTGGAAGTAGATGTATCTTGTAAATAAGGATGAGGAGACTCGTCAACTGAACCATGTGTACGTTCCTCCCTAAAGGTATGAGTACGATCAACTCTATAAGTATATGGTGGATTAAAATATTTATCTGTCATTATCCTACCAATCAAAGCAAAAAATAATTAGTACACAAATATACAAATCCAACTATTAAATACAAATTAAAATAAAAAATGAACAATTATAAAAAAAATTAAAGTAAACTACACTTAATAATTTTTTTATTATTTGTTATAGTTAACTAAAAAAGTTAATTTTTTAAATTTAAAGAAACAAAAAATTAGTACAAAAATATAAAATTAGTACAAAAATATAAAAGTATACATATTTTTTAAAACTTAACACTTTTTTATTCATAATTTTTATTATGGATCAGAATATTGATATGTCATTATCCTAAAAATCAAAGTAACAAATAATTAGTACACAAATACAAAAATCAAACTATTAAAAATAAATGTAAATAAAAAATGAACAATTATCAAACAAGAAGTAAACTAAACTAAACTTAATACTTTTTTATTCATATTTGTTATAGTTAACTAAACAAATGACTTGTTTAAATTTAAAGCAACAAACAATTTGTACACAAATATACAATTAGTACATAAATATGAAATTATACATATTTGTTTAAACTTGACACTTTTTTTATTCATATTTGTTATAGTGGATCAGAAGATCGATCTTTCATTATCCTAAAAATCAAAGAAATAGATCATTAGTATAGAAATATACAAATCCAACTATTAAATACAAATGTAAATAAAAAAATGAACAATTATCAAACAAAAATTAAATTAAAATTAACTTAAATTTTTTTATTCATATTTGTTATAGTTAACTAAATTTATTATAATATTAATAGATAAGTTATGTAAGGTAAAACATGGTAAACTAAAAAAACTAAACTAATATAAAAAAAAATTAACTTATTAGTTTTAAAATGTTTTTTAATAAATAAAATAAAATTAAAATATCTAACATTTTATGAAATTTTAAAAAGTAAACCAGAAATAAACATATGTTACCTATAATATTAGGAATGCACTAAAGGATTATTTTCCTAAATTCCTTCATCATTATCATTTTATATGGAAAAAACCATGTATATGATGTTATCATCAATATTATCTGTTAAAATTTCTATGAAAGTAGCGATCCCACATAAATCAGTATCTTCGTCAAGTTTATCATCACCAACATGTTGTTCTTTTCCTTGTAAAACAATATAGCACTACATATCAGACATATCAATAACATGGATTTTTTTTCATGTGTTTCCATGATAAAAGGATCAGTTGTGTGTTCTAATTTATTCAGATTAACTAGTGTTATTCCAAATTCATCGTGTATGACACTTTTGTTACCGATAAACCATTTACATTTAAAAATTGGAACTTGAAATTTAATGTAATAAACCTCCCATATTTTTTCAATGAATCTATAATGTGCATTTGATGTGGAGATTGGGTTTTTGTCTTTGATACTCAAAAAATGCATTGCTTCTGTGAACACCAATACACTACTATTTTGAACTGCACTTATGTTGTATTGATCTTTCATATTAAATATACACCCATTAATTTCATACCTGGACCATGTTATCAAATTTAAATGTAGACCTCACACTAACCATCACAATGTTTTTGACGAATCTAATCTACTAATAATGACCACTTTAAACCATGGATTTTTTTTATTATGCTCATTCAAAATCCACATATCTTTCTTATTTGGATAACATTGTTTCAATACATTAATATGAAATGTTATATATAGGTGAGAATCATCTATGTTATTTAAGATGTATAAATGTACCTTCTTTATCAATTCACCTGTCAATGATTTTAATTTCAAGCCATGAATCCATTTTCCCCATAATTAAATTTTCATGGAGATATGTAGGCAAATCGATGTGCTCCACTACAAATAAGTAGCTTGTACAGAACTCCACAACCTCCTCATAAATATACTTGTCAACAATGGAGGCTTCAGGTCGATATGGATTCTTAACATACCCCTTCAATATATTCATGTACTTTTCAAAATGATATATCCAACACATATATATAGGTTCATGAATCTTTATTTCTCACACCAAATTAACCATTAAATTCACCATGATATCAAAAAAAGATGGTGTAAAATACATTTCCAATTGAAAAAGTATAGAAAATTCTTTGTTCTCTAAATTTTTCAAATCATCCAGATCAATCACCTTATTAAAAATTGAATTGAAAAAACAACACACCTTAATGATAGTCATTATAACACAGATGGTCAATATTACACACAATGAAACTGGTAGGAGATATTGTATCATGATGTGACAATCATTATATTTCATACCTATAAACTTCAAATCCTTTAAAGACACAATTTTTTTACATTTTAAGAATAACCTTGTAGAACCTTGATATCATGAAGACACTAAAAAAGATAATTTTCTCCCTCTTATATAATGTATGATAAACCGAGGGGAAGTAATGGTCACCATTTTTTAGGAGTGGTAGATAACTCTAAATGTATTCTCATTGAGAGTAAGTCCAATCTTGCATTCAACCCATCTTTAGTCTTTCCTTTAATATCTAACAATATTCCAATCAAGCTATCAAAAATATTTTTATCCATGTGCATGACATAATTGTTATGTTAGACCTCATTATATCTATAATATGGTAGCTCAAAAAATATTGACCATTTCTTCCAAATATTTCTATCATTACTAGATTCATGTGTCTTCTGAATGTCACATCAATATTTTTCACCCACTCAAAATACTGATTAGTGGATAAAGGTTTTGTGGAAATATAAAATTCTTGTGATCCATTAAATGTATTTTTTAATATTATATAATATTGATCCATAGATAAAAACTTTTTATTAACCATTTATACTATTTTTATACCATGATGCAGTTGATAATATGAAGTCTATTTTTCATAAATTGGATAAGACTTATTCCCCTTAACACTATATCCAATAAAAATTCCATATACTGGGAAGTCATTTATATTGAACATAATCATTACTTATAGTGGGAAATATTCCATTTTATAAGAATTATACACCTTAATACCTTCCTCCTATAAATTTTTTAAATCATAAATTAGGGTTGAAAAGAAAACATCAATACCATTTTAGGGTTGTTTCGGTCTAGAGATCATTAAACTAAACATGACATATTTTTGCTTCATACAAAATTCGGGAGATAGGTGGTAAATTACCAATAAAATAGGCCATAAACTATGTGTTCTACTAAGGATTAGATATGGAATCATTCCATCCATGCACAGTCCAATTCTAATATTTTTAACTTCATTTCCAAATATTGGAAAATGGTGATCAATTTTCTTCTACTATGGACAATCGGCTGGATGCCATAATTTTCTAAAAATTATTTTCTCATCTATATTACATCTTAACCTTTTTTCATCATGTGAATTTTAAAATAAATTTTTCAAATGAGGAATTATAGGATGATACAAAAATTATTTGGAAGGGGTGTTTGTAACTTCTAAATCAACTAGTGATTTTTATTTCAACTTATACCATGACATCCCACATTTAGGAAACCCTAAAAGAAATCTACATTCCTTCATATATAGAATTCATACATTTGGGAAGACATGTATTTCTTTGTACCCTAATCCCATCGGGCATAGTATTTTCTTTACTTTATAATGTGAATCTGGAAGATCATTTTCTTTAGGAAGAATATTTTTCAAAAGTTGTTTCAACTATGTAAAACTCTTGTCACTCCATCCATGTTTCACCATCAAGTTAATCAATCTTAACACCTTCAATAAAACCATAAATTATGTACAACCCATATAAAATGGCTTTTCAACATAACTATATAGAATCTCAATAGTCGGTTCTTTCTCAATTACCTATAATTCAATATCACGAATCATTTCTTAAAATTGATCTGACTTATCATCTTGAACTCATCATAAATAAATCCAAAATTCTACCTAGTTTCACAATACCAAATCCAAGGGTTGTAACTCAGATTAAAACTATAAAAAATTAAATGATCTTTGATCTCCCTTATTTTCAAATTCTTTATATTTAAACATTTCAGACATAGACAGAAAAACATATCGTTGTTTGGAACATTTCATTTATTAGATTACAAAAAAGCATCATCACCTTCCTTATATTCATCACTTATTTGAATTGTCATAATTAAACTTTGACTCATTATTATCTATAAAAAATATCAAAAATAAATATCTTTTCAAAAGAATATAGTGGGGATAAAAGTGAGTAAGAGGTGGAAATATAGGAAGAGAATAAAATTTTCAAGTTAAACCAAGTTTAAATTTATATCAAATATGTCATAATTTAAAAGTAACAATTTTTTTTTAAAAAAAATTAAAAAATATATGCATATTTGAAAAGTATAATTATAAATTATATACAATAATAGAATATAAGTTTAAATATAATTAGTAAATAATAAAAATAAATTCATGAAAGTAATTTACAAAAGAAAATATAATTAGACCATTCTCTCATTTTTTTATCTTTTTTTGAATGAAATTAGATAAAACCAAAAATTGAATATTATTGAATAAAATAAAAATCAAGTGCTCATTTTCCATTTTGATTTGAATCTTTATCATCAAATTATTTAACATATTTTTTTCATGAAAAAATGAACAATTATTAGATGAAACATTAATTCACACTATAACATAATCATATAGTAGAGTTCAAACAACACAATGATGAATTTTTAATGCAATATATATATATATATATACAGAATTAATATTATATATTATTTATTCCTAGTGTATTTTAAAATTTTTTCAAAGAATATTAAGTACTGTGTATTTTATGACAACATGTTTTATTTTAATGTAACACACTAATAACCCACATTTTAAATATTTCAGTCTATATCATTTGACACAATAAAAATCTAAAATTTATGGGGAGAAAAAAAAATTCAGTGTGAATACCATGTGATTCATGTGTAATTCCATGAAAATATAACATACAAAAATTTACCTATGTAGTGGGATAATCCTATAAATTTAAAAATTAATGTAACCTAAAGTATGACTGTGGATAAGCAACACATCAATCTCTATTATCATTTGTACCAAATGGGTTAATTATCCCAAATAGAGTCAAAACCTACCATACATGTATCAAAATATAAATAAGATATGTAAAGGAACCAATTGACAGTTTCTATTATGTATTCACCAATAACATCAATATTATATTGATAGTAACTCGTAATATGAAGAATACAGATTTAATATATGATTTTTCAAGATAAGAATATGCCCACATCACAAGAAAAGTGTTGATATGCATATACACTACTTATACGATATTGTATATTGAACTGTATGCAAATTGAAATGTATGTATATATTACATTTTAATATTACTAAGTCACTAATAAATTCATAACACTGATTGAAATTTATCCATATATATGGCAGTGTATGCATAAAAAATGAATGATTCACAAACATCATCCCAATAAACAACATTTAGAGATTCAATGTAGAAATTTAAGATGTGATGCAGTATAAACATCTATTAAACAATTAAGTGAAAATTCCTTTCCATATAGTAGAAACACTATAACATTAATCCATAATGTGTAAAATTGTTATCTAAAATATTAAATTAAGATATAATTCAATCCACACACCTTTTCACTTAAATCAATGGATAACTAAGGTATATAAAGACGGTTATCCAAGATTTGAGATGAGTAGATCTATATTCAAATGTGAAATGATGAGGCTAATGAAACCTGAGGGTTTATAAAGATAGTAATGTGATATTTGAGTCCACAAAATTGAAAAAAACAAGAGTTAGGGTATCTTCACTATTGAACAACTGAAAGAGGGGATTAATGTGTGAGGCTTACATGAAATACAAGAAGATCAAATGAACAACAATGAGGCTGACAAAGCATAAAGATGTATGAAGATGTAAATCTAGGATTGGAAACCAATGGATTAAATAAATAAGGGTCATGTCTTCCACACAAGAGAAACGAGTCTACTTTAATGAGATTTAATAACATTGAAATGATGTAAACTGATGATTCATAAAATTTTAAATGGTATATAACGTCAGTTATATAATAACTGATGTGATAAAGTGAATTTTTAACAAAAGTTATTATACAACTGATATGATTAAGAAAAGAAAATTGATTTTCCATATTGGTTATTATACAATCGATGTAAAAATCCCATTTATCATGTTGGTTATTATATAACCAATGTGAAAAATAGGTAACTTGATTTTTCATGTCGGTTATCATATAACTGATATGATAAAGTAGCATACCCAGATTTTTTACACCAGTTATTATATAATTGATATGATAAAGTAATTTACATGTCTGTATGACATCAATTATAAATAACTGATGCGAAAACGCTGACATAATAAATTTGATTTGTACTAGTGCCTTGTGCTCAAAAGGCAGAAGGAAGAATTTACCTACTTTAGCCAATGATAGTAAACTTTGAATACACACACCCAAATATATATATGGAATACATTACATGTCTACCTATATATATTTTTAGTGGTGAGTACCCATGGCTTAGTGACCAGGCACCCCCTGATGAATATCATACTAGGTGAACCCTCAGGTTCCACCCATAAACAAGTCACCCAACACCTCATGCCATATGACACCTCCTATGTCACCAAAAAGTATTTGAAATCCTAAAGGAATGCCCAATAAATTAGTCTCAGGTCCCTTAGACCTCCACTCAGGAATTTCCCATCAGCTCAAAAACCCGATGTCCCAAGAAACGGTGACATCTATACTCTAATAAATAATCACCATCGACTCCAAGACCCGACATCTTAAGGAATAACAATACCCTTCCTATAATAATCCCAACCCATGGACTCAAGTATAAAGGTTATCCTCAGTTGATAATCAATGGTCTCAAAATCACCTCCCAATGGTCTATCACCATCCACCATGGATTTCTACGATGAGCACCTCCAACATAACTGATGGTCAACACCATCCCCTAAGAAGAAATATTTATGGAGGCCTCCACCCACAACGAGTGGTAAACACCACCTCAATTGAGTATTATCTATGTGCACATGAATCCAACAGCATGTTGGCCAACAACTATGAATGAATCACCAACAATAACTAATCCACATAATCTGACACCTTGGTCCCCTACAACCATGCCACTAAATCCTGATGGTTGACACCATCTCAAGTCACATGGGCCATGCCCTCATCCTAACAACCTCATCATCTCAAATTGATAACCATGTTGCTTCAAACTAGTGATCATCATCACCCTATGTGTCTTGGGCCACTCCCTCGGCCTAATAACCATGTCACCTCAATCTGGGTGATCAAAATCACCTCAATTATTAGTCCATGCCTGTCACATTCCCATAGAACCATAATAGTCATGAACATTTAATTAGTTAAATTAAGTCGACCAGCCTAAACTGAAAAAATTATCATAACCCCTTACCCAACGTAGTGGATATATACATAGGTTAGGTCATGTTCAACAACATCCCATGATATCAATCAATTAATTTAAAGACAATCATTAAATTATCTAGGGTTTCACTCGGTCAACCCAAAGTGAATAATTAGGAATTCACCCATAAACTCCTATAAAATTAAGGTATAATCTAGGAATCACCTACCATATACTCATATGAACTCACTCGTATGATATCGACCTCTAAATCGAGTAGAAATGAGAGAAATCAGGCTTTTAGAAAAACTTCCTGAAAATAGGTTAAAATATCTTGCACTTATTTTTCATTTAGTATGGTGAGATAAATAAGAAAGAGAATCTAGAGGATTAAAATACTTACTGTTGCACTTCTAATGAGACTAACAGATCTTGAATTGAAGATTTGATGATGTAGTTAGGCCAAATCCTAAGGAAGGAGGAAGAATAATGACCCACCCTGTTGTGCATGCAGTGGAATGGAGGAGAAATAAGAGAAAATAAAGAAATATAAGAGAGAAAAATAGTCATTTCACCCCAATAAATGAAATGCGCAGATTAGTCGCACGGTTTGGCTAATTTTGTGCTAACTGTACGGTGCTCACTGTCCAAGCACCACACCTCGCATGGCTAGATACACAGTTTTCCAAACTATACACAACCCATGTAGATCCCCTCTATTAAAAACTATAGATCACCTTCACACTTTTGGACCCCCACCCACATGGTTTGAAAAACCGTGGCTAGTGCAGAATTGGGCTACAAGGTTAATCTTACGAGGATACATGGTTTGATCAAACCGTGGGCCTCTATCTTCACTTTCCCAAAATGTAGTTTCTAGGTCCCGATGTGCCCAAAAATCAATCAAAACCCTAAGGAAATATCCAGGCCTTAAAACCTATCTAAAAAGGCCTTAAATCATTTAAACCTGCAGAACTAGGTTTTGAATCCCAAAATAAAAGTTGGCCCACTCACCAAACATAAAAATTTAAAAAGGTTGAGGAATTCGACCCGCTCAAAAACCTGGGATGTTAAAGTCTACCTGCATTATAATATCTCATCCCCAATATACTAGGATTTTCCCAAAGATAATACCTAACATAATCATTTACATTAACCCATTCTACCCTGGTTATCAAACATAAGTCAACTCCCCTTGAGGTGCTCCCTACCTTAGGAGTTACTAACCCAGTCTCTTCCCAACCTAAAATTAAACATTTTGATGGTTCCATCAACCATCCATGGACATAAAAGTCCTCTCATGGCATACTATTATTCCTACACCTCATCAGGAGTACAAATCATTCATGTTACATATCTGGAACCCATCAAGTCTCACATATTATCATATTCTCATCTCATACTCACATCATACACAACACTCATCAAATCCCACATCTCATCAGATTCCCATAATAAAATTGCATCATATATACCTATTCATTCTCAACATAGATCTAAAGCCTAAAAACCTCATACAATCCACACATCATACCAATTACCACAATAAAACCTAGTTCCTACACACCTCATATATAAATCACGCATCACAATCGACGCCAACATACTAACCATTTCCCAATTATTCTAAAACCAATACATGTGCACCTCATGAACCGAACCTATACATGCTAAAAAAGGTCATTCCCACCATCATGAAATACCAATAACTATCATTGGATCACTAGACTACTCTAAACCTTCTAGATCAATAACATGCACCTGGCCTGAAGCCCGACCACCCGAGGCTTGGCCTCCCTGCGGAGCTGAACCAGCTAGCGATCACTGACCTAACTATTAGGTATCTCTATATCTTCCACAACCTCAATGTGTAGTTGATTCCCAGCTAGAATCTCTTTGTACCTCTCCCAATACTACCTTAGATCCATTATTTTGAACCAATCCCTAAATCCCAATTATTCGAGAAGGATTCCTACAGAGACTCTCAAGATGCCCCATCTGACCACGTGCTCAGCACTCCTTCATATCCTAACCACACTAAGTCTGAACATTCCATGGATTCCCACACTAGAAGAATATAGATGAAGACCCACTCCTTAGTGGCCTACTCAAGTTTCTGTCTTGGTTACCCTATTGAGACTCATCACAACACAACTTCTTTCTACCTGAAGTATCACTGCTCAGATCACCTGACATTGTCACCCATCTCAAATAAAACCAGTTCATCAAGTTTCCACTGAATATAAGCACCTTATTCACCACCTTAGATAAATATTTTATCCAAAAGATGTTAACTTTAACCCTTATGTCATTCCATAAGCCATCTTAAAAATACTTTACCCTGGAAATTTCATCGACCACCATAGCGGGTGAAAATTGGGATAAACCTGTAAATTTTTTTGTATAATCCATGAAATACGTGTCTCCCTACTATAGTTTCATGAACTTGTGGGATCATTCTACCCTCAACATCTCTTGGAATAATTTCTCAAAGAATCTGGCCTTGAAATCCTTCCAACATAATCCATCATGTTTTTTATCCTAAACTTATATGTCCCACCAGTGCTTTTTCGGTCCTCTGAGTATATAGGTAACCAACTTCACCCTCCTTCCTGGGGGTGTATCAAGCTGTTAAAAGATAGTATGTACTGACTCAATATAGTTCTATACTTCCTATGGTCCACTCTCACCCTAAAATAATGGTGGGTGCTAAGAGTGGAACTCACGAGTTAGATATGCTATAGATGGATCATCTCCATGAGCTCCCCTATATAACTTGAACTAAGATTTCCCTAAGCTAATAATCTAACCATGGACCAAATATTTCCAAATTATATAGTTTTCCTACCTATACCAAAGCCTATATTCATGGTACATGATCAACTCAACCCTCAAGGGCCTCATCATTCCCCTTTGAGGCCTCATCCTGGGCACACTCATGTGGCACCATATCACCACCCTCATGAATCTCCACCAAAATAATTCTAGGTGGAATCCCACTGAAGACCAAATACCATTTTCAAACAAACATAACAATATATATATATATATATATCACAGATAGAGAAAGTAGTAACAGGCAGCGCATCTCACCACCCTTACACTCCCCTACCGCACCCATATCACATGACATCTGACCTCATGGACCCATACCTACCAATATCAAAGACATGTATCAATTATCATCCAGACTCATGGCCCCTTTCCTACCTATAAAAAACTTAGACATCAGAAATCACATATCATGTATATCAATCTAGGGTAGCTGAGTAGAATGCCACCAAAAAGGATATATAGGAAAAAACTATCTAGCTTCTTTGTTGACACTTTAAATAACTCAACCCCTTGTTATCATCACTGAATACCCTTATTAGGTTCAGGCCCATACATACTATATACACATAACATCACATCAGATCTCATCAGGAACCACTTACCTGGGCTGGATGAGTATAATTCCACAAAAAATGCTAAGTAGGAAAATGTTGTTTAGCTTCCTTTTTGACACTTTAAATAACCCAACCCCTCTTAGTGAATTCTAGGTTCCCAATGATGATAAAAAAAACATCATATGATCCTAATTTATAACATATCACCCCTCTTCATTGGCTTGGGAAGGTGGTGGGACGTTACTAGGCCTTAGGTGACATCCCCAAGACACTAAATCATAGAAAAAAATTCTAAGGGCTTCATAAAAAATTGAGGGATTATTTTCCATTTGAAAATAAAACAAACATACCAAGATAACTACAACCAAACAAAAAATATTTGATGCATGAGAAAAAAATTAATACAACTCAAATAGATACATAAAAAAACCAAACTATATCAAAGTAAAAAGCGAAAACCAAGACCAAAAAAACTTAAAGACCTGAAATATATCAATTCAAAAACTCCCAAAATTCTCTAAGATCAAACTGCACATTCCATTCCCATGGTATCACAATGAATCACTAAATAAATGAGATACATTTCCTTTAATTGTGTCTCAATATATAATATCTACAAACACACCAAAGTTCCAAAGAAGAGGGTGAGTATAAAACTCAGCAGGGTTTCCCCAATGACTTCCCAACTCACACTACTAAGATTGAACATGTCAACACATTTATATCAAAGTGTTAAAAATAATATAAATAAATTTATATCAAAGCCAAAATAGTTTTCCAAACCAAGCAGTTTTCCAAGGAAAGAAACCAAACAAGTCTTTTAAACCATTTCTAAAATCCATTAACATACCTAATACATGGTTCCACATATCCACACACCCACACATGCATGGCCAAGTTTAAATTCTATAATCATGAGAGGTCTCTCATCAATCTACTAATTCATCACAAGGTAACCATTACCAAGTTCCCTAATGGAACATGCCTCTTCCAGAGGGTCACGCCAATGCAAATAAACCCATTCCAACCATGTATTCCAAATTCCATGCCAAACCAAACATTAAAATACATTTCAATGAAACGTTTATTTTATTGAAAAAATTTATAAAAACATTTTTTAATTCATCAAAACCAATATATAATCTTAAAATCATCATTTTAAAATAATGAACCAAAATTACATTTCCTAAAACTATACAATTTCTACAATCCCAAAAAACTATCACTAAAGAGGGGTTCCATAAAATAAAACATAAATTCCACAATTCAACTCAAGAAATTAAATCAATTTGAAACCAAGAATTAAAATTATAATAATAGGCGTCGATATTAAATCCACCTACCTCACAAACTTAGGTGAAGAATAATAATGACACAAAAAATCAAAAACTCAGATTTAAAATCCAAAAAACGTCTTTAGATTTTGTTCTCTTAAAATAAAACAATCATATATCATCATGATTTTCATCACAAGATAAGGTTATATCCCCAATGGATTATATCCACGATTCCAATAGAGGGAATAATAAGAAAACTAAGGAAAATGATGAAGAACAGTCACTTAATAACAAATTCATCCTCTAATGCACATATATTTTCCTAGAAATCGCTCTTAGACCAAAAGGATTGGTCTCAACAGCCTTGGGTGGGAGATGAATTTGTAAAATGATATTTTTAGGGGAAAACGAGAGTCTTAGAAGGTAAACTAGGTGATATCCACTAATTTTCGATCTAATTTTTAATGGTTCATGGTTAGGGTGAATGGTTTGGAAAATCATGTTCTAACCATGTGCTAGACACTAACCCCAAGAACACTTTTCATGGTTGGATTGCATGGTTTTATAAACTATGTGTCAACCATGTTATTCTACTCTATCCATCCTTACACAGTTTCACCTAGGTGGCCACACGGTTTGGCCAAACTTTGAACCAAACCATGAACCTACCTATTGCCCACTTTTTTTGTTTCATAGTTTTCTGAGAGGTATTTCATGATTTCTACTAACTGTTCTCAAACCATTAACCTCTAGAAAATCCCCAAAAACATGACAAGATTTCTTATAACCTCTCGAAACTTAACCCTAACCTTATATATACTTAAAATACATAAATAAAGGAAAAAATACCTGAAATTGAGGGTGATAAATTCTCCCCACCTATAGTCTTTTCATCCTCATAATGTAAAAAACCAAAATTGGGATGAAAGATTTAAAACCATTGATCCAAAATTTCCTTCTCACATTCTGATGTTTCTTCCTAAATCTGATCATGTTTCCATAAAACCAACACAAGCCTATCCTTTTTTCATGCAAGACTTCTCTTTCCTATCCACAATCTATATTAGAACATGGACCAACATATCATCTCGATCTAGTTCAAAATCATCCCATCGAATCACATGGATATGATCAGGTTGATAGTTCTTCAATTAAGGTACATAAAATACATTATGCATTGAACTAAACCTTGGTGGAAAAGACAATCAATATGCAACCTCACCAACCCATCAAAGTATATCAAAAAGGCCTATGTATTGAGGATATAACTTACCATGGTTCCTAAAATGATGGTTCCCAATCATTGGAGATATTCCCAAGAACACATGATCACTCACCTTGAACAAAAAAGACCATTGATGATGATCCACATATGATTTCTAAAAACTCTAAGCCATATCCATTCTCTTCCTGATCAATTGAATATTCTTTGTTGTCTCTTGCACAAGTCTTGGTACTTCCAGTGAAGTCTCACCCATTTCCACCCAAAAAAGTGGAGAAAGATAAGGATGTACATACAATGTTTCAAAAGGAACCATATGTATCGAGTCTTGATAAATTTTTTTATATGAGAGATCCACTAACATGTTTTTCTCCTCCCATGAGCCAGTAAAATCCATTACACAAGACCTAAGCATGTCCTCCAATGTTTATATCATCCTTTCAGATTGTCCATATGTTTGAGGATGATACACTGTATTCATATTCAACTAAGTACCTAGGGGTTTCTATAAGGATTTACAAAAATGAGACATAAACCTAGGGTCTCAATCTGATACTATCGAACTTGCTACGCCACACCTCTTTACCACTTCTCGGTTATAGATTTAAGAAAAGTCCCCCTCCATATGAGATTCACGAATAGGGATGAATTGGGTCGACTCTATGAGTTGATCCACTATCAACCATATGGAATCGTGTTTCTAAACCATCCTTGGTAGACCTGTTATAAAATCCATAGCTATATACTCCCATTTCCATATGGGAATCGGTAAAGACTACAACATACCTACTGCCCACTGGTTCTCTTCCTTAACCTGTTGATAGGTGAGGCATCTCAAAAAAAAAAACTCAGCCACTTCTATTTTCATTCCAACCAACCAAGATTTGGATTTCAGTTCCTTATACATATTTTGTATTCTAGGATGAAAAAATAATCTCAAATGGTGGTAAGCATGGATAAGTTGTTCCTGAAAACCCATTGGTATGACCATCCAATCTCAAAACCACAAAACTAATGTTCTGTCAAGCTTTCATCCCTCAATGGTCTACCCACCATTTATTTTTTACCTCATTACAACACATTCAGAATCGTATGTCTATGAAACTTAACCTTCTCAAAAAAATTAGGAACAAAAGAAACCGAAAAGAAAATCGCAACATTACCTTGGTATTAACAATCCAAGTGCATGTAAAATATCACTAACATCAATTTCCACTAATCTAAAGCCTATTTTTCTAATTGACTATAAGAATTATTACTTAATGAATCCACTATAGAATTTACCTTACCTGATGTGTATATCAAGTCAAATTCAAACATTTGGATATACTCCATCCATCTTCTTTGTCTCAAATTCAAATCTATTTGTGAGATTTTTTTTTCAAGATCTTATGATTTGTAAACATCATAAATTTCTCACCAAAGAGGTAATGATGTCAATTATTCAAATCATGGACTAAAATAACTAATTCCAAATCCTGTGTTGGGTAATTATTCTCATGAAACCATAACTATCACGCTCCATAAGAAACAAAATTATTTTCCTGCATGAGAACACACCCCAACCCAGATCCCAAAGCATCACAATACACTATATAGCCTTGTCTAGATTCTAAAAATATCAAGATCAATTCCTATTTAAGGTGAAATTTAATCTCTTGAAAATAATTCTAACATTAATCATTCCATTGGATGGAACATTTTTCCTTGTCCAAGTTTTCATTGGTGAAGCTAGTCATGAAAAATCACGAACAAAATTTCAGTAATAACTTGCTAGGCCAAGAAAACTATGTATCTCAAAGACATTATTTGGAAATTTCCAATAGATTATAGCTTCCATATTTTCTGGATCCACATAAATACCTTTTTCAGATATTAGATGTTCAAGGAAACATACCTATTGTATCCAAAAATCACACTTTAAAAGTTTCGAATACAGACGATGATCATGAAAGATACCCAACACTATCACCAAGTGTTGATCATGATCATCCATTTTTATAGAATACGCCAATATGTAATCCTCAAACACCACAAAAAAATAATCCAAATTCCTTTCAAATATCCTATTAGTTAATTCCACAAGACATTAGGTGCATTCATAAGACTGAAAGGCATAACCATATAATCATAATGTCTATATATACTTATGAATGATGTTTTCAAAATATCCTCCTTCCAAACCTGCAATTAGTGATATCTTGATCACAAGTTTATTTTTGAGAACCACTGGTCTCCCTTCAATAGATTAAACAAATCATCAATTAATGGAATAGGATAGATATTTTTTATCATAACTTGGATAAGCTTACGATAATACACACATAGATGAAGAGTTTCATCTTCCATTTTCACAAAAAAACTGGTACTACCCACAGATATGTACAAGGAAGAATGAATCCTTTACTTTATAAATCTTACAAATGGACTTTCAATTCCCTAAATTCTATTGGCTCCATCCAATAAGATATAAGTGAGATAGTACTAGTCCCTGATAAGAGATCAATCAAAAACTCTACTTCTCTTATGGGTGAAAACCTTGAGAAATTATTGAGAAAAACACTAGGAAAATGATCCAAAATTGTTGGAAAACCACTACTCTCGATATTATACACATATTCCAAGGTTGAATATATCAACTAGTTTGAGATAGTTCCAACTTCTAGTGCCAAAAATCCTGTCCCACTTTCTATTACATTCTGATCTCCTCTAAAGAGATGCTTGATGCCATCATCAGTTGTAAAACTAACCCTTTGGGTATAAGAGTCGATGTGATATTTGAACATTTTCAACCAATACATACCCAATATTATGTCATAGACATCCCTCTCAAGCATAGAGAAATTCCAAACCAATTCATCCCATCGATAGTTATAGAACATGCTTTGCATATAAAGGCTCAACATTCTCTTTTTCCAATATGAGTTTGAAGTTTCAAAATAGAAGAAATCATCTTAACATGCAAACCCAGAAGATCAACAACAAAATAAGAAATAAATGAATGGGATGAAACCATATCAAAATATCTTACATAAGGGTAGAATTCATAAGAATCATAACTCTCATTGTCTAAGGTTCTAATTGATCATCCATGATCATTTTATCTACTCCATACAATTTCTTACTCTCTGCACCTTATTTTTTATTACCTTATTGATATTTCACTATATGAGGAGTCATAGTATTCGTAGAATAACCATGGATTACTCGGTTGTTCTTATGATAATTATTATTCTTCCCACATCTCGTCAAATCATACAATATTTGAGAAACATGAGATGTTTCCCTAGCACCCGACCTTAGCGCACTACGACAATAGCACTAAATATGTCCCATCTGGTTACAATTGTGACATGCTCTAGGTGTTTTCATACAACCCCACTTCATATTATCAAAATAACCACACTAAAAATAGCTTGGATTACTCTTTGGTTTAGGAGGAAGATTCACTAATCCTGTAGTTTGATTCTAAGTCATACCACCACCTTATAAATAGGTGTCCCTCTACTTTTTATTCCAAGAATTAGAGTTCCCACAATTTCCCATAGGTATCAATATGCTTCCTCCAAACTTATTTATTAAGATATCCATTTATTCCACCATTTCTCTATTGAAAATCTCTATATAAACCAATATACAAAGCACAAAAATATTTGAGTGAATCTCTTTCCTCAACCCTAATTCAAAAATGTGTTCCATCAAGGATGCACTTCCAATAACTTCTAGTGAAAGACAAACTAAATTCATAAATTTAGCTTCACATTGTATCACTGTGAGGTTATCTTACTTCAAACCTAAGAAGTCAATCATTCTAGAAATTTTGAATGTGTGATGATAGAATTGTTTGTTGAAAAATTATTCAAAACCCTACCATAAAATTCCTTGGTCTAATTTAGCCTATACAGTTAAATCCCACCACTAGCATGCTTGATCCTCTAGTATGTACACATCCAAATTAAATTCCATCCTAGCTAGTGTTACTAGGAAATAAAAGCTTTGATTCATCCTTTTCAGCCACACTTATTATTTTTTTGGTTCCAAATCACCCCAAAAGATGGGTGGATTATGCTTTTGGAATTGAACGAAATAATACACTTTCCTTGGTTCATCCCTTTTTTCCCTCTATCCATAGACTGAAAATACTAGACAATACTTTGAACCAGTTGTTGGTTCACCTGTGGAATAAGTAAAACCACATTTTTAGCAGCCTCTTCTGGTTGGTTTCTACAATTCCATCCTGGTGCTATTTTCTATAACCAAAAGAAAACTCCATTAAGTCTCACTCTCTAGAAACTGAAGTCTTAGCAATTTCAAATTTACTACATTACACATAACACAATAAGGATTTCAAAAATTTAAAAATTTACATTTTCAAACCATTTTTTAAGATTCCACCATACTTTTTGAAAATCAAAACATTTTCAAATTTTTTAAAAAATCATAACTTTTCCACCAAATCATAAATCATTTTTCAAAATGAATTATTCACTCTTAATTGGAAGTCATTACTATCAATGCATGTCATGTTCTTCTCATCGGCTAAACCATGAAGATGAGGTTACAACTCCAGAAGTGTCTCAAAATACTCATGTACTCAAACTCTCTAGTAACTTGAGTTTCAACATAAATATGTTATCTATTCCTTTTTATGCTCTACATTTCAAGTTTTGATGATCTTTTCTCCTTGCTACCAATCTAACTCAAGGACTAAACCAGAATGATTTTCAACTCCAAGACTGAACAAACTGAAACCATTCGTAACATCCATCCCCTCCTCATTGTCTTGGGAAGGTGGTAGGACGTTACTAGGCCTTAAGTGACATCCCTGAGGCACTAAAAGCTAGCAATAAATTCCAAGGGATTCATAAACAATTGGGGGATGATTTTACCTTTGAAAATAAAATATCCATACCATGATAACCATAAAAAAACCACTATATGATGCATGAAACAATGTAATAAAACTCAAAGAGAAACACACCAAACCAAACTATATCCGAGTATAAAATGGAAACCAAGACCAATAAAACTCAAAGACAAGGAATATGTCAACTCAGAAACTCCCAACCTACTCTAATATCTAAATTCATATTTCATTCCCATATTATCAGGATGCATCACTAAATAAATGAGATACCTTGCCTTTACCTATTTCTCAATATATAACATATGAAAACGCACCAAAGTTCCCAAATAGGGATGAGTATAAAACTAAATAGGATTTCCCCAATGACTTCCCAACTCACACCACTAGGATAGAACATGTTAGAAAATTTATATCAAATATTTTAAAACAATATAAATAATTTTATATCAAAGACAAAATAGTTTTCCAAACCAAATAGTTTTCCAAGGAAAGAAACCAAACAAGTCTTTTAAACCATTTCTCAAATCCATTATCATACCCAATACATGGTTTCACATATCGACACACCCACACATGCATGCCCAGGTGACAGTTCCATACTCATGAGCAGTCTCTCATTGATCTAAAAAGTCATCACAAGGTAACCATTACCATGTGACCCAATGACACACACCTCTTCCACAGGGCCATGCCAATGAAAATGAACCCATGCCAATAATGTATACCAAATGCCATTCCAAACCAACCATGAAAATCCATTTCAATAAAAAAATTCTTTTATTGAAAACATTTTTACAAGAATTTTTTCATGCATAAAATCCAAGCTATAATTTTAAAATCATCATTATAAAATCATAAACCAAAATCACTTTTCAAAAAAATAACCAATTTCCACAATTCCACAAAAATATCACTAAATAGGTTTTCCATAAAATCACACATCAATTCCAAAATTTAATTTAATAAATTCATTCAATTTTAAACCAAGACATAAAAATATAATATGAGGAGTCAAGACTGAATCCACCAACCTCACAAACTTGGGAGAAGATGGGGAATGACACAAAACTTCAAAAACTCAGCTTTAAAATCAAAAAAATCCTTATATATTGTTCTCTTAAAAAATAATCTTATATCATCATTATTTTTATCATATAACATGGATCTATCCTTAATATATTAGATACATGATTTAAAGAGAGGTAAGAAGAATAAAACTAAGAAAAATGATGAAGAATGATCACTTACTAAGAAATATATCTTCCAATACACTTAGATATTCCTAGTAATCACTCTCATATCAAAAGGATTGGTCTCTATAGCCTTGGGAGGGAGATAAATTCATGAAATGGTATATTTTGGGGGGAAAAAAGAGGCTTAGGGGATAAAACGATTGAGATCCACTAATTTCAGATCTAGTTTTTAATGGTGCACAATTAGGGTTCATTGTTAGAAAAATTGTGCGATAATTATGCACTAGAAACTACCCCCAAAAAAACCTCACATAGTTGGCTCACAAAGTTTAACAAACTATGTGACAATAGTTCTATTCCCCTTTATCCAACCTTGCATAGTTTCTCCTAGGTGGCCACACAGTTTGAAAAAACGTGCACCTACCTAGTGCCCACTATTTCGATTGCATGGTTTACTATGAGGTGTTGAGTGGTTTCTACTAACTGTTCTAAAAATATGAACCTCCATAAAATCCAAAAAAAATTCCCTAAATCCTCCAAACCTCTCTAAATTTAAGAAAAAGATTACATATACTTAAAATACATAAATAAAGGGTCAAGTACCTGAAACTGGGGTTCTACATAAGTGCCTATCAGAATGCATAAACAATAATCACTTTCTATACTGAGAAAAGTGTCAAAAATACATATAATAGATAACCATCACACCCAAGTGTTCCACTTTGGGTGGAAATGAGATCAAATTTAAAATAACACAACAGAACATAAATTTCCCACCCTTGGAAACTTAGTTTGTCCCTCATGCATGGGGCTGTAGACACCCAAACATGAGATTTGTACCTAATTTGACTTCATCCTAGTCTCAAGTATACTATAGCCCTAATAGTAATACCAAAAAGTAAAATAAACTCATCTAATACCATTTTTAGTGTCTTAACCCAGTTTTACACCCAAAAATTTCTCCAGGCTAGTTGGACACTAGGCCTTAGGTGTGCATCCCTATATGCCAAAGGCTGCCAACTAGTAATGAGGGTATTATTAGGTGATAGTGGGGAGACTATACCCTTAGGCGATGATAATAATAATGGTCCATGTGTATATAAAATAGAAGAAAAAATACCATAAATAGTAGAAGCATCAAATGGAACTCATCTGAAGCATAACAAAGTAGAAGTAATAATAATAACAAGACTAAAGTTGTAATACCATTTGTAGATAAACAAGTCATATCAGGTTATAAAAAGTAGATAATCAAGGTCACCAGTGGATTACCATACATGTAAATACATATATAAAGCATGAAAAATATCAAAAGGAAACTCCAACCTGATGCAGGAACCACCATGGTCCATTTTCATCCATCCCATGAAAAGGTATATCTATGATCACTAAGGTCTAGCTCCCAAGCATGAATCCTTACCCAATATCAAAGACATGAAGTCTACATGTGTCCTAAGGGGCTCTTTTAGGGTGTGAGTATGAACTCATTAGGTCCCCACCAATATGTGCCGATCTTACATCCATAATTATTTAAGTGTATGGAAAATATAAATAAAAAGGAAACACACTCATGTTTAATAATTAACCTGCTTCCCTTATTCTCAACAACCATAAGGAAGCATTTACCTACTTTGGCTAATGCCAGTAAACTCTCAATATGTTTCCCAAATATATATATATATATATATGGAATACATTACATGTTTGCCTATATATATTTTCAATGGTGAAGACCCATGGATTAGTGACAAGTCATCCCCTGATGAATATCATACTAGGTGAACCCTTAGGTTCCACCCATAAACATGTCACCCAACACCTCATTCCATATGACACATATTATGTGACCAAAAAATATCCAGATTCCTAAAGGCATGCCCATTCAATAAGTCCCAGGTCCCTTAGACCTCCACTCAAAAAGTCACCATCATTTCAACATCCCAACTTCTTGAGGAACGATGATATTCATCCTCCAATAAGTAATCATCATCATCTCAACAAACCAGTATACTAAGGCATGGTGATACCCATCCTCCAATAATCCCAAACCACATCCTCAAGTATAATGATGATCCTTAACACCCAACTGATGGTCTTAACACCATTTCCCAATGGTCCATCACCATCCACTGTGGATTTCTATGGTGAGAACCTCCAACATAACCAATGGTCAATGCCATCCCATAAGAATCAATATATGTGAATGCCTCCACCCAGAACAAGTGGTCAATACCATCTCAACTGATTCTTATCTGTGTGCACACAACTCCAACAACACTTCATCCAACAATGGTGAGCATAAATCACCAACAATACCAAATCTAAATCTTCTAGAACCTTGTTCCCCTACAACCACATCGCTAAATCTTGACGGTCAACACCATCTCAAGTCAGACGGGCCATGAAATCATCCCGATGACCTCATCATCTGAAACTGATGACCATGTCACCTCAACCTAGTGATCATCATCACCCCATGTGTCCTGGGTCATTCCCTCAGCTTGACAACCATGCCTCGTTAGTTAAGGTGATCAATATCACCTCAATCCTCATGCCATGCCCATCATGTTCTCATATAACCATAGTAGTCATAAACATTTAATTAATTAAATTAAGTCAACCATCATAAACTTCCCAAATTTATATAATCCTCTTACCTGGATTAGTGTATATATACTTATGTTAGGGCATGCTCAAAATAATCCCATGATGTTAATCGATTAATTTAAAGACAACCATTAAATTATCTAGGGTCTCACTCAGTCAACCCAACATGTGAAATTAGGAACGCACACCCAAACACCTTTAAAATTATAGATAATGCTTGGCACCATATAACTTATACTCAAAGGGATGCACTCATATGATATCAAACTCTAACTCCATCCGAAATGAGAGAAATTGGGATTTTAGATAAATAACCTAAAAATAGGGGAAAAGAGATCACACAGATTTAACATTCTATATAGAGAGATAAATAATAAAAGATAATATAAGGTAATAAATCCTTATTGATATACTACCAATGAGACTGAAAGATCTTGAGTCAGATCTCAAATGATGGAGTTAGGCCAAATCCTATGGGAGGAGGAAGAATAGAGACCCCCTATTATACGTGTGGTCGACTGGAGGATACAAGAGACAAATGAATGAAATATAAGAGAGGGGAAAAATAGTTATTTCATCCCAATAAATGACCTTCATGGTTTGGATAACTGTGAACCAACCATGTGGTGCTCACTATCCAAGTTCCCCAACTCACATGGCTAGGCACATGTTTTTCCAAACCATGTGCAGCTCATGTGGATCCCCTATGTTAAAAACATTAGATCCCCCACATGGTTGTCCACCCCCACCCACATGGTTTGAAAAACGGTGTCCTATACAGAATTGGTCCTCACAATTAATCTTTGTAGGTTGCATGAGTTGATCAAATTGTGTATCGCTATCTATACTTTCCCAAAACAAAATTTCTAGGGACTGATGTGCCTAAAACTCATTCAAAACCCCAAGGCACTTGTTGATCCTAAAACCCCATATAAAAATAAGACCTTGGGTTAATCAAAATCTCTTAATTAGGTTCAAAAACCTAAAAGGGAATTTATCCCACTCACCAAAAAAAATTCAAAAAGGTTGAGGAATTCAACCACTCAAAAACATGAGATGTTACATCAGAGGTCATTCCATTGGTATTTACCTCTAGACCCACATTTTTAAAGGGCGTCAAACCTTTAAAGACTACTTAGCCATTTTGGGCACACCGCATGTAAAATTGATGTGTCTTATACTCATACACATCACAAATAATATTAATACGATTTTCCTATAATTTTCACATCATTATGAGGTTGTTTTTTTATAGATATGACTATTAAATGCATACTTTATTATTTTAACACGGTAAAAGTCCATTTTCAATCATCCTGGGAAAATGACATGTCATATTGACATTTTTTCTAATAAAAAATTTCAAAAATAATTGTACCATTTTTTTAGTTTGATTTCATGGAATTCAGAGGTCATTTGTTTGGTTTTAACCCCCTAAAACACATTTTTAAAGGGCATTAAACCTTTAAAAACTACTTATTTGTTCATTTTGGACATAACAAAAGTCTAATTGATGTGTCTTATACTCATACACATAAAAAATAATATTAATATGATTTTCCTATGATTTCACATAATTTTAATATCGTTTTATGTGGATATGACTCATAAATTAATATTTTGTTGTCTTAAAAAAATAAAAGTGTGTTTTTGATCATCCCAAGAAAATAACACCTCATATTAACATTTTTTTCTCAAAAATTTCAATAAATATTTTACGATCATTTTGGTTTATTTTCATGGAATTAAGAGGTTGTTCACTTGGTTTTAACCCTGTGGTGCACATTTTTAAAGGGCGTCAAACCTTTAAAAACTACTTATTTGGTTATTTCGGACATATCTCATGTTTGATTGTCATGTTGTCTTCTCGTATGTAACAAGTGGGCCCAACTGACAGCACATGCAACCCATATTAACCTGATCATTAGGCCATGGCCTGCTAGGTGCCACCAGTTTCCCTACAGACACATGGTCCCCTCCCTGGGGCCCACCCACATGCCCGAATGGGTCATCAGACTAATAAATTTCCCCACAATCCAACACATGTTATTTCTAGTGTTCTTTTTCCTCACTCTCACACACCTTGGGAAAATTAACATATGGACACCCATCTTGATCACTACTCCAGGCCAAGCATGATTAATTATGGAGTTCTAATCAAGTAGGCTCCCAAAAATAAATGTGTACCTTATTGACATGATTCATATCATTTAGTCATTTAAAGATTTAAAATTATAGGGTGTTAAATTCACCCCCCTTAGAGCACAACTTTCTCATTGTGTACCTTATATCTCAACCCAAGTAGTGCCACCACACTTTTGACTGGGTTCCTCCTATGATGCCCATGTAACAACTGGGCCCCACTGTAACAGACCAACTTGAGTCAACCAGACTGGTAACCCAAGACATCCCATCATGGGGTGTGCTAAAACAAATAAAAAAACCGTGTCTCATATAAAAGGATAAAAATACATTCAACCAAATTATGAAGCAGAAATAAAGAGATATACAACTGATCCAAATAGGTAAAACCAGAAAGTATGACAAAACTAGACAAAACTAGTCTCCATGCGACCAAACATCACCTCCAAACCAAAACAACAACATAAATATAATCCTTAATGCTAAAAAAATGATCTTCTCTTTACCTGTAACTTAGAAAATAAGGTCCACATGTGCCCACAGTTTGAAGTAGGGTTTGAGAAACAGAGCCCAGTAGGATACCACCAAAGAATATATATAAGTTACAATAACAATAATGCACATGTTCAATATTTAAAAAAACATTTTTACAATAAATTTTATAAATAAAACAATTTGAAATCCTTTTTTAAATTATCCTTGAGTTTTCAAAAATTTAATAACATGTTTCCAAAGACAGAAACACAATAGGTAAAGATATTGAATATAAATAAACATGTGAACCAACATCCATAAAATAAACTATCATGAATTATACAACCAAAAACAATAATGCATCTAATAGTTGGGCTCTATCCAATGGGACATTACTTAATAGAAACTTATAATTGTAAAAATGCATAAGGTTAGTTCCAACTAATATCGAGGCCTACTATAGATCATTGACGTATAAGAGGTTACCTCCTGGTGGTGTCACACAAAATAAGGCTACCCATGTCTCTATATATGTACCCAAGGTTCCCACTATGAAATGTTTTTCAATTTTTGTTTTAAAAACCATACTCACATTTTTATAAAACAATTTCAAATCCAAGCCAATATTTTTTCTGGTTTGCAAATCCATTTTCCATTTCAAATCAATACAATTCCATTTTTAAATCAAAAATAACCTTTTCAAATGTAAACCCATTCCATTTTCAATTTCAACACATACAATTAAATTTCAAATATCAAGGAAATAATAAGAAGAATAATTAATTCAAGAGATTAGAACACTTAGATAGATCCACCAACCTCAAGGATGTAGAAAACCTAACCACCTTTGACAATGGGGACTGGAATCCAAGTAAATGGCCTTTGTAAAGAAATACATACTAGGAAACTAAATAGAATTAATATAAAACCTTATCAAATCACAAAATCATAGCCTAAACATAGCTATAACCCAAAACATAGAAGAACTGAGAGAAACACTTACCCGAATAAGAGAAATCTAACCCCAATGACAATCAATCACAAAAAAATCAATCTGGATGGAAGGAAGTCACCCAAAATCACCTAGGGTAAAAGATATAGTCGAGAAGAGAAGGATGAAAAAGATAATGAAGCCTAAAACACCTGCATGACCCCATAAAATCTTTAACTTGGGGAATTACATGACATTTAATACCTTTACATGTTGTGAAACTATTTCATTTTAAGTTATGCCAAAAAATGTGTCGCCTGGATTAAAAACATGATTTTTCACATTACACGACATGTAACATTTTTATGTTTTGTAATCCAGTACACGACATCTATCCAGCGGCCATTACACATTATTTAATTCCATTCCATGATGTGTAAATACCCAGTGAATAGAAAAAATTCCAAGTAAAAGCTAAAAATTCCAAAAAATCTCTGAATTCACCATTACAGGTATCCTCCCAATTCAAGGTTCAGAAAACCCGCCCAATGAAAAAATGAAAAACAAAATAAAATACTAAGAAATGAATTATATAAAGGTAATAGGGTGTTATAATCTCCCCACCATAAAATATTTTTTTCCCCAAAAAGAGCTCACGATTCTGGATCCACAAAAAAGAGAAGACCAGTGCTGCCTCATCAAGGACTCCAACTCTCATGTATCATGAAGATCCTATCTGAACTGCCATAGTACCCAGATCAAGAGGATCATTTTACTACATTGAACCTTATCCAGGTGATCCATAATCTGAACTAGCTACTCAAGAAAACTAGTATCAGGATCAAGAATAACATCCTCCCATCTAATCACATGGGAAGGATCTAGTATATACTTCCTCAACTGAGAAACATGAAACTTGTTGTGTATATAAGTCAATCCAGATGGTAAAAGAAACTATTAATCCACCCTACCTAGTCAATCCATGATCTCAATGGACCCCATGAAACTCATTTCCAACTTTCCCTACTTACCCAGTCGATTATGTCCAAAGCGAGGTGTGTAACGACCCAAAATTTTATTAATGAAAAATCCTATTGATCTAATTAAATGTCTTATTATGTAAAATGGTTATATAGAACATATGCACTTAATTGGTTTTATGTTTTTTTATTTTAAAATACCGTTAAATTTTTTTACCGTTGCTAATATAGTCGTTGAATAGTGATCACATGATTAGTATAAATATAGGGCTTTAAAAAACCCAATTTACTTAGACAAAGGAAGAGATGGCCTCATCCAGTAGAATTGCTCCATATGAAGACCATTTTTTGGAGCTCAGAAAAAATTTAGCATCATTGGGCATCGCTCTTGACTAATCCCAAGATGAGCTTCAACACGTTAATCTTGAACAGAACTGCCTACGGGAGAAGTGGAAGTTAATAGAGATTACCGCCTGATCGATGTTATTTGAGCCACCTCAAGTGTATATCACCATATCACACATTACCCTTAGGTATTACGCATGTGTTATAAGGGGTTATGTAACAAGACCCTAGAACTATGATTATTTTCATTTTTTTGTATAAAAAATATACATTCATTTTATTATTGTTACTTTGTGAATGATTTTTAAATCACAAATAGTATTTTTAGTTAATATTCAATTAAGAAATATATTTTGATGAATTAAGGTATTTTTTAATTAAATAATATTTTAATAAAATATTATTAATAAACTAATTTTTATTAAATATAAATGATTGTATAAATTTTATGAATACAATTTTAATTTTTATTAAGGTTTGAAAGCTGTTTTTGTCAAAACCCATGAATTTTCGATAAATGTAGGATTTTATTTTAAACATAAAAATTCACATATTTAGATAATTATTTAGATAAAATTAATACCATTTTTTTATTCAGGACTTCAAAATTATCTTACGGTGATTTTTTCACAATTTTATGAGACTGTTGAATTTTTGGGTTAAAATTAAATACCGTTTAATTATATAATGTGTTTTATGACATCATAATGACCCAATAGTGATGTAATAAAATACTATAAAATGTATATTCTAAAAATATATGTTTTATATTTAAAATAGTTCTATTTTATATTTTTTTGATTAATTTTACAATGCCTTAGTGGACCCTCCAAGACTTATAAAACATTTTAACATTTTAAAATGATTCCCTTGAAAGTGTAACTCACCTCCACATAAGCAAGCCCAATATTTTAATAAGCTAGGAAATTGGCCTTATAAAATATTTTTTTTCAATTACCTTTGGAAAAAACCATGGGAAAACCATGGTATGTTTTGTGGTTTTGATTGGTTTAATGTGTAGTGTCCAAAACCTAAATAATAAAGAATTCCATCTGTTTTTCTATATAAACCCACTCAATCTCACATTTATCTTCACTCAAACCATTTTTAACTCTAAAAAAATCTTCCATACTCTCTCTATAATCCTCCCAAGATTCCCCAAGCTCCCAATAATCCTCTCTCAAACTTCTATCAATTCTTTGGGATCACACTTCCAAGTAAGGGATCCTCACTTTCCTTCCTTCCTTATTTATGTCCATGTTTTCTTATATTGTTATAACCTTTTATTTTCAATTAAAAATGTTGGGGTATGATTTATTACCTCCCATATACTTCCCTAATTATGTTTTAATGATGATATATCCCTTTATCTTTCATTAATTCCTCCCATGTACACCCGTTACCATGCCGAAATCCCATAAGGGATTTCTCTCTCCTCATTTACATTCAAGCAATTATTTTTATATTATGCATCTAAATTCCCTTAAATATGTTGTTATATTATATTACATGACCCCATTATTGTCCATTTTATGTATAAATCATGAGATACCTCTTTCTCTCTCATTAACCCATTTTACGATTTCTATTTGACGTCGTTATGCTGCCGAAGTTACACCAAATTTTTTCCAAAATCATTGTGTAAGTGAATACCATCCCACTTCTCTATAAATGGAATTCACCCTTTTGAACATGTACTTGTTGATTTAGGACTTAAATTTATGTATTACACATCTCTTATTCATGGAATAAATTATGATGTTTAATGAATCTATGTTGTATGATCCATGTGGCACACTTATGCATGAAATCAAATGTATATAAAGGGTGCGCCCTGATAGCAATCCAATGCATTGGGTAAATATTATTATCATGAAACTTCAAGTAAAATTAGGGTTTAATCATGCTAATTCAAGTTAAATTAGGGTTTACTCGTGCTCCATGTGCAATGAGCCTTGGCTCATGCTAATATCATGTTAAATGTTGTTGCCACATTTCCATGTTATGATAATTATGCTATATCAGGACTTTATGTTCATGTTTCTCTTATGATCCATTGATATGCCTATTCCCTAACATGTATTTTATTCTTCATGTTATTCCTTGTTTACTCCCTTACTAATAATATCACCCTTTTCTTATGTATGTTCTCAATTTATCCCATGCAGTGCAAAGTTTGAAGGAATGTCTTGGTTGTGTAAAACAAGTTTTCAATAAAGATTTCATATTTTTTTATGTTTTAAGTTGTTATGTAATGATACTAATTTCCCAAGACAGTAGACCTCTCTATCCTTGGAGTTGTCTTAAGTGCAATTTTATGTAATAAATCATGTTTAAGTGTGTAATAAAGAGCAGGGTTGTTATAGTTGGTATCAGAGAGAGGTTTAGTTATTTTTGGGATTAGGATTAGAAAACCCTAGTGAAATCCTTAGGGATAAGAATAAGAATAATAAAAACGTACCAAAATTTTTGTGGGTATAGATTTAGTGGTTTATCAAGAAAATACATCCCTGTTAAGATATGAACAAGTATAGGTGGCTCTGGCACAGATGTATCTAGGGGTAAAACCCGAAAACACCGCTTTGAGCTAGACTCGAATGGGAAATGGTACACGAAAACAGGCCTTGCTGCACTCTTGGTTATGAAACTCTTGGAGGATATGCTTTGGTAAATTCATAATATTAGTATGAACCATTATTAAGGTAATAAAAAATTACCCTAAGAATATTTGTTGGTAAGTAGATCATGGATAAAATATATTGAAGCCTATAAATTCATAAGTTAAGGAGAAAAATGTAATTTATAAGTTATCTATTTTTGTCATTGGATTACCCTTTATGTGTTACCCATAACTTTCCTTTTATTCCATCCAATGTCCAGTAATAGGAGGACTTAGGCTAACAACTTATGTGAATATCAATTTGTTGGTTGTTCTAATGAGATGCCCAATCCAATGGGAGTAGGAATCACAAACTTTGTCATGATACTCTCTTAGTTAACTCATGTTTTGAATATAATCATGGGTCAATAGGAACGTACACCCCCCCAAGAAAGATCAAGCTGCAATTGAGATCTTTATGAGATAAAGACCTCCTACTTTTAATGGATCATTTGATCCCTCAATCGCTGAACAATGGATCAACTCCATTGAGAAGATTTTCTCCATCCTTTAATGTTTTGAACAAGAGAAGGTTCTTATGGCTGCTTATCATATGGAGGGTGAAGCTGATCAATATTGTACATTGATAAAAAATATGAAGCCTGAGGAAGATATTGAGGTGTTGGAATGGAAGGATTTATAGAAAATGTTTTTCGATAAATATTTTCCTCACACCCTCCAACTTAATATGGAAAGGGAGTTTCTTTACCTCAAGAAAGAATATGACGAATCCATCGGAGCGTACGAGGAAAACATCATAAGGATTTCATGATAAACCTCCGGCTTTGTCATTACCCCTGAATACAAGGTTGATCACTTCTTGGGTGGGAAAAAAACCTAGCCTATGGAAAGCCCTAGAGATCCGTGACTTTGATAGCTATGAAGAAATTTTCCAATGTGCCCTAAAATTCAAAATGGAGATCAATGAATCTTAGGGGTATCATGGGGATAAGAAGCAAAAATTGGACTTTAATTATAGAGATCTGATGGATAAATCCAATAAGTACTAATAAATTCCCACACCCCACTTTCCAAAGGTGTGGAAAGAAGCACCCCAATAATTTTCTGAATGGGACGAAGAAATTATTTAGGTGTGGAAGAGAAGGGCACCTAGCCATTAAATACCAACAAGAAAAACCCACTGCTGCGACAGAGGAGAGGAACACTCCATTCAACCCTCAACGCATTGTTCACTACTTCAACAGAAAAGAACCAAGGCACTTTTCAAACTAGTTCCCTAAGCCAAGGGTTTTAGGAGTCAACCAACAACCTCCAAGGCAGCAAGGGTGAGATTTTTCCATCACTACTACTGAAGAGAACACCGAAAAAAAGTGGTGACATGTACGCTAGTTATTCATTCAATAATAGAGAACGTAATTTTTTATTATGGTTCTATGCATTCTTCTATATCCTAAAAGTTTAGTAGAACAATCCCACCACCACCACAAATCATGGAAGTAAATATGTCGGTGAGAACAATAAATGGGGAAATCATTACATCCCATGAATATAACTCCTCCCCTGTCACAATTTGTGGATTGAAATTTTTGAAGAACCTCTTAATACTCCCTTTAGTGGAATTTGATGCAATTCTTGGAATGGATTGACTTTCCCTATATAGAGCCAACATAAATTGTCGTGAGAGGGAAATCACTCTCCATATAGAGAATCGACCCCCGATTTTGTACAAGTGAAAGGAGAAGGATGAATCTTCTTTATTACCATCATCTCAAGCGTAGATATCACTGCCCTATGAGCATGAATATATTTCTTAGATTATTTATTATAAGGAAGAAATCATCCTTGAAGACATCCTATTGTGAGGGAATTCGCTAAAGTGTTTCTTGAGTAATTGTCTGGTCTTCCTCCTAGAAGAGATGTTGAATTCTTGGTTGATCACATGCCTATGGCTTTGCCAATATCCAAGACTCTGTATAAAATGGATATTATGGAGCTTGAGGAGCTAAAGAAAAAACTACAGGAGAATCTGGATAAAGGTTTTATTTGCCCAGGTGCTTCACCATGGGGTGTACCAGTCCTCTTTGTCAAGAAGAAGGATGGGTTAATGCGCCTTTATATTGATTATTGTGAGCACAAAAAAATCACGATAATGAAAAACTATACTCTTCCCCGAATTGATGAATTTTTAAATCATCTATGTGGATCACAATACTCCTCCATGGTGGATTTTTATCGAGGATATTACCAAATAAGGGAGAAGAAGGAGGATATCCCCAAGACTGCTTTTCAAACAAGATACGGGCACTATGAATTCATAGTAATGCCTTTCAGACTCACTAATGCTCCAGAAATCTTCATGAACTTGATGAATAGAGTCTTTATAGATTACCTAAACAAATTTTTGGTAGTCATTATAGAAGATATTCTAATATACTCCAAAACCAATGAGGAGAATGAGGAGCATCTAAGCACCATAATAGAGACCTTGCGAAAGGAGAATCTCTATAAAATGTATAGTAAGTGTGAGTTCTGGTTCAAGGAGGTCTCATTCTTAGGTCATATGATCACAAGCAATGGGATATCTGTGGATCCATCCAAGATATCTACAATTTAGGGATGTTCAATTCCAACATTGGTGATGGATATTCGTAGATTCCTAGGGTTAGATGGATATTATCACTGATTTGTGAGAAATTTCTCATAATCATCCAACCCTCTTACCAAGATAACTCAAAAGGGAGTAAAGTTTTATTGGAGTGCTGAATGCGAAGATAGATTCAAGGAGTTTAAAAGCAGTCTTATCATTGCACCCATGCTCACACTATCCACAAGTGGAGAAATTTTTGTGGAATTCAGTGATGCTTTGAAGAAGGTCCTTGGCTGTGTGTTGATGAAAAATGAAAAAGTCATTGCCTATGCTTTAAGGAAAATGAAATTTCATGGAAAAAATTATCCAACACATGATTTGGAGTTGGATGCAGTAATATTCACTTTAAAAATTTAGCAAAATTACATTTTTGAAGAGAAGTGTGAAATATATAAGGATCACAAAAGCCTAAAGTATATATTCACAGAGAAAGAGTTGAATATGCACCAATGAAGTTTGTTAGATCTGATCAAAGACTATGACTGTGCAATCCATTACCACCCTGAGAAAGAGAACAAGGTGGCGAATTACCTAAGTATAAAGTACCCAATGATTCTATCATTGATGAGAATTGAATAGGATCCAATCTTCTTAGATTTGATAAAGATGGGAATGGGAATCATAAAGAAGGGAACATCATCAATCCTTTCACAAATTATTGCTCAACCATATCTTTTGGAAAGGTTAAAGAATGCTCAAAAGGATGACGTGGGAATTCAAAAGAAAGTATAAACTATCAAAAAATGGAAATACTTGGAGTTCAATGTTAATGAAGAAGGAATTGTGAGATTTGGGTCAAGACTATGTATTCCATAAAATATGAAGTTAAAGAAATAACTTTTAGATGACGCACATAGTTCAAATTTCTCCATTCACCTAAGAAACACAAAGATGTATCGAGATCTCTGAGAGCATTATTGGTGGGATAACATGAATAAGGAGATCGCTGATCATACATTAAAGTGCCTGGTATGTTATAAATTGAATGCTGAGATGCAGAAGTCAAAAGGGTTGATGAAACCATTACCCATACCAATATAGAAATGGTAAAACATCACCATGGACTTTGTAACTGGACATTTGAAGACATACAAAGGAAACAATGTTGTCTGGGTTGTTGTGGATCATCTTACAAAGACTGCACAATTCATTGAAATTCAAGAGTATTTCTCATTAGATCAAATGGCATGGATATACATAAGATAAATGGTAAGGCTTTTTGGAGTACCACTATCTATTGTATTTGATCGAGATACAAGATTCAACTCTATGTTTTAGAAGAGTCTCCAACACACTCTGAATATTGAGCTAAACTTTAGTATGGCTTATCATCCTCAAACTGATGGCCAATCTGAGCATACTATCCAAACACTTGAGGATATATTAAGAGCATTCTCAATGGACTTCAAATTAGGATGGTATCAACATCTTTCTCCGGTTGAGTTCTCTTAAAATAACAGTTTCCACTCAAGCATCCAAATGGATCCTTATGAATCACTTTATGGGAAGAGGTGCAGAACACCAGCATGTTGGGATGAATTTGGGGAGTGAAAACTCCCAGATCTAGAAATGGTTGAAGAAATGGTGTAGAAGGTTAAGACCATCCCGAAACACATTAAAGCTGACCAGAGTTGAAAAAAGAGCTATGCTAATAATCTTTAATGAGACCTAGAGTTTGAGGTTGGAGACATATTATTCCTACACATATCACTATGTAAGAGGGTTATGAGATTTGGGAAGAAGGGAAAGCTTAGTCCAAGGTACATCAGACATTTTGAGATCCTTGATCACATTAGAGTAGTGGCCTATTAAATATCACTCCTACAAAACCTATCTCAAGCACATGATGTATCCCATGTATCACTCTTGAGGAAGTACATACCTGAAAAATCGCATGTACTCAATCCAAAGGTGTTACCATTAGAGAATTACCTCTCCTATAAAGAGAAGTTTGTGAAGATCTTAGATTGTAGGGAAAAAGTTCTACGAAATAAGACAATGCCCCTCGTCAAGGTGTTGTGAAAAACCCACAAGTTTGAAGAAGAAATGTGGGAATCAAAGAAAGTTATGAAGAAGAGTTTCCTTTATATATTTTAGTGTAGTAAAAGGAAATTTCGAGGGAAAAATTTATTAAGGGGGGAAGATTTTAACGACCCAAACTTTTATTAATGAAAAATCATCTTGATATAATTAAATGTATTATTATGTCAAATGGTTATATAAAACATATGAAATTAATTGGTTTTTATGTTTTTGGATTTTAAAATACCATTAAGAATTGTTACCATTACTAATATAGCTGTTGAATAATGATCACATGATTAGTATAAATATAGGGCTTTAACAAACCCAATATACTCATAAAAAGGAAGTGATGGCCTCATCCAGTAGAATTACTCCATACGAATCCCATTTCTCAGATCTTGGAAAAGAGGTAGTGCCACTGGGATTCTCTATTGACCAATCCCAATATGATCATCAACATGTTAATCTTGAATGGAACCACCTACGAGAGAAGTGGAAGTTAATAGAGATTACCACCCGAGCGATGTTATCGAAGCCTCCCCAAAAGTCTATCACCACCTCACACCTTACCCTTAGGTATTATGTAGGTGTTATAAGGTGTTAGGTAAAAAGACCCCAACACTATTATTATGTGCATTATTTTTGTATAAATAATATACATTCATTTTAATATTGTTACTTTGTAAATGGTTTTTAAATCAAAAATAGTATTTTTAGTTAATATTCAATTAAAAAATCTATTTTGATGAATTAATTTATTTTTTAATTAAATAATATTTTAATAAAATATTATTATGAAATTAATTTTTATTAAATATAAATGATCGTATAATTTTTATGAATACAATTGTAATTTTTATTAATGTTTGAAATCTCTTTTTGTCAAAACCCATGAATTTTCGATAAATGTCAGTTTTTATTTTAAAAGTAAAAATTCACATATTTAGAAAGTTATTTAGATAAAATGAATATCATTTTTGTATTTAGGATATTGAAATTAAATAACGGTGAATTTTTTCATAATTTTTTGAGATAGTCGATTTTTTTGGTAAAAAATAAATACTGTTTAATTATATAATGTGTTTTATGACATCATAATGACCCAATAGTGATTTAATAAAATAATATAAAATAAATATTAGTATAATATATGTTTTAATTTTAAAATAATGTGATTATATATTTTTTTATTAATTTTACAATGCCTTAGTGGACCCTCCAAGACTTATAAAACATTTTAACATTTTAAAATAATTCTCTTGAGAGTGTGACTCACCTCCACATAAGAAAGCCCAATATTTTAATAAGTTTGGACATTAGACTTATAAAATAAAGTTTTCTACTCCCATTTGTAAAATACTTGGGAAAAACCATGTTATGGTTTGTAGTTTTGATTAGTTTAATGTTTAGTGTCCAAAACCTAAATAATAAAGAATTCCCTCTCCTTTCCTATATAAACTCACTCAATCTTCCTTTCCTCTTCAATCAAACCATTGGTATCTTGACCAAACTCTTACCTACCCTCTCTAGAATCCTCCCAAGTAACCCCAATCTCCCAATAATCCTCTATCAAGACTCTCCCAAACCTTTGGTATCACACTTCCAAGCAAGGGATCCTCACTTTCCTTCCTTTCTTATTTATGTTCAAGTTTCCTTATATTGTTATGCCTTTTTATTTTAAATTACAAATGTTGTGGTATGATTTCTAACCTCCCCTATACTTCCCTCATTATGTTTTAATTATGAGATATCCCTTTATCTCTCATTAATGCCTCCCATGTACACCTGTTACCATGACGAAATTTCATAAAGGACTTCTCTCTCCTCATTTACATTCAAGAAATTATTTCATATTATGAATCTAAATTCCATTACATATGTCGGTATATTATATTATATGACCCAATTACTTTCCATTTAATTTATAAATGATGATATACCCCTTTATCTCTCATCAACCCATTTTACGTTTTCTATTTGACGTCGTTATGCTGCCAAAGTTACACCAAAATTTCCCATGCCAAAATCATCATGTAAGTGAATACCATACCCACTTCTCTATCAAGGGTATTCACCTTTATGAAAATATAATTTTTGATTGAGGAATTAAATTTATGTATTCCAAATCTTTTATTCATGGAATAAATTATGATGTTTAATGAATCCATGTTGTATGATCCATGTGGCACATTTATGCATGAAATGAAATTTTTATAAAGGGTGCACCCTAATAGCACTCCAATGCGTTGGGTAAAGATTTGTATCATGGTAAATCAAGTTAAATGAGGGTTTACTCATGATAATTCAAGTGAAATGAGGTTTTACTCATGCTCCATGTGCAATAAACCTTGGCTCATGCTAATATCATGTTAAATGTTGTTGCCACATTTCTATGTTATGATAATCATGCTATATCATTCCTTTATGTTCATGTTTCTATTATGATCCATTGATATGCCTATTTACTAAAATGTATTGTATTATTCATTTCATGCCCTGTTTACTCCCTTACTGGGCTTTATAGATCACCCATTTTTTATTTATGTCCTTAGGTTATCCCATGCAATAATAAGTATGAAGGAATGTTGTGGTCATGTAAAATTTTTTTTTAATAAGGATGTCATATTTTTTTTATGTTTTAAGTTGTTATGTAATTATCCTAATTTCCGAAGACACTAGACTTCTCAATAATCAGAGTTGTCTTAAGTGCAAGTTTATGTAATAAATTATGTTTAAGTGTGTAATAAAGAGCATGGTTGTTATAAGTTGAAACTATGATAAAGTCCCAATCACCATTCTAAAACTCCAATGGCCATTACCGATAGTCCACATAAGATTTATGAAAACTTTGTTCCATGATCAAACAACTCTTGATTAACTAAACCACTTCTGTCATCTCCTGATCAACACTCATCCCAACTAAGGACCGATCTCCCAACTCTTCCCAACATAAGGTAGATTGACATGGCTCCTATAAAAAGCATCAAAGGGTGCCATTATGATCAAATATTGATAACTATTGTTATAGATGAACTTAGAAAAAGGAAAATGATTGTACCAAGATCCACTAAAATTAATCACACATGCCCGAAACATATCCTCAAGAACTGGATATCCCTCTCGGTATGTCCATCCATCTGTGGATGATAAGCCATGATCAATTTCAATTAGGAACCCATTTACTTCTACAATCATTTCCAAAACATGGATGTAAACCTAGAGTCCCTATTAGAAACAACTATAGAGGGAACCCCATGAATCTTCACAATCGATTGGACATAAAAGTCCCAAATCTATTCCACTTTCATCATATCCTTTATTGGCAAGAAATGCACCAATTTAGTGAGTTTGTCAATAATAACTCAAATTGCATCCTTCCCACTAGGAGTCCATGGTAAACCAATGACAAAATACATGTAAATATCATCCCACTTCCATACAAGAATGGGAAAAGGATGCAACAAACCTATAGGTCTATGGTGTTCCGCCTTAAATTTTTTGACAAATGAGACACAATGATACAATATCTAAAACTAACTACCTCATCCCCAGCCACCGATACTGATGTCTCAAATTGTGATTCATCTTTGTATCCCTAGGGTTCATGGACCAACATGATCGGTTTACACTATCTAGAAACTTTTTTATCCAGGAAAATGAAACAACCAACCTTTTATGGAAGCACAAAGCTCCACCTGGAGACTAGAACAACTCACACATGATCACCCCACCATTTAAGATTTCTCCTAAGAATCGGTTCTCAGCTTTTTTTATCTTCTCATGTAAAACATGATCATAAAATGAAAGTACAACCTTTATCAAATCTAATAACACATTCACACCATCCTCATTTACTCCCAATCTCATCACAGTAGAAAAACTCATCATAGACCACTAAACAACTAATTTATTTACTATTTATGTCAAAAAATTTATGCTCAATGCATTTGCTACCACATTTCTTTTCTCAGGGGTATATAAGATATCAAAATAAAAGTTTTAAAGATACTCCACCCAACATATCTATTGTAAGTTTAAATCCCTATGTATGAAGATATACTTTAGGCTCTTATGATCTGAATATACCATAAACCATTCTCCAAAGAGATTGATATTCCATGTTTTCAGTGCATGCATAACAGTTTCCAACTCAAGATCATGGGTAGGGTAGTTATTCTCATAAAGGAATAACAAGCCTAAGCCATAAGTCGCAGGCTATTTCCCCTACATCAAGACACAACCTAAACCTATACCAGAAGCATTTCAGAAAACATCATAACTTGGTCCTGGTTCCGGAAGAATAAAAAATGGTGTTGAAATCAACCTCATATTCAGTTCCTCAAAATATCTCTAACACCTTTCATTCCATTCAAAATTTACACCCTTACAAGTTATATCTATCATCAAATATGAGATCTTGGAGAATTCCTAATAAAACTGTATATAGTAACCTAATAACCCCAAGAATCTTTGGATATCTAACATGTTTTTGGGATTCTCACAAGAAATAATTACCAGTAAATTTTTAGAATCCACTAAGAATCCCCTCTCAGATATCACATTCCCCATAAAATTCACTTCTCGAATCCAAAAACCCACACTTTGAAATCTTACCACATAGACAATATTCCCTCAAAGTTTGAAGAATGATATAAAAATGGTCTTTGTACTCATCCTCTATCTTAGAGTACACCAATATATCATCCATAAACACAACAATGAAAGATTCCAAGAACCGATGATATATTCATTTAATAAAATCCATAAACACTACATGAGCATTAGTGATACTAAATGTAATGACCAAAAATTCAAAATTCCCATATCAACTCTAAAATTATGTCTTGGGTATATGATCCTCTCAGAATCTCAACTGGTGGTACACCGAGCGCAGGTCAATCTTAGAGAACCAATGAACCCCTCTTAGCTTATCAAAGAGATCATCAATTCTGTGTAAAGGATACTTGTTCTTAACGGTCACCCGATTCAATTTCTAAGAGTCAATAAATAGTCTAAGGATCCCGTATACCTTCTTAGAAAAGATTATAGTAGAATACCATGGTGACATGCTAGGATTAATAAATAATTTCACCTCTAAGTCCACAACATATACCTTATGTTCCAAAAACTTGTCAGGATCCATTCGATGGGATGGATTAGAAATGGGAATTTTTCCTAGGTCAATAGTAAACTCAACCTCTATATATGGTGGTAAACTAGAAAAATCATCTAGAAAGATCTTAGGGTATGCACATACAACAGTAGGTAGATGACTTCCCAAGAAAGGGTCAAACACATCAAGAAAAATTTATGAAAACTGATAGGATATTGTTCCGACATAGGGAACAACAAGCCCCTCCCTTCCCGATCTAGAGTCCCAATCACCCTAGAAAACATGAGTGACCCCATCGATAAATAAGAAAAATACCCGATGATGATAACAATCTATCTGGGTCTTCATGCTAATCATCCAATCCATTCTAATAATCAAGTTGAAGGTGTCAAGATCAAGCACTAAGAAATTCCAAACCACCTCAAAGTCATATATCACCAACCAACACTCAGGTCACTTGAAAACTTGTTCAGACCTCTTTCCAAAAGGTGTGAAAAGATAAAAGATAATGGAATAAGATCTGAATGCAAACCTAACATGTAAACAAACTTTTATGATATAAAACAATGAGTAGCACCAATATTAAACAAATATAGTACCATAGAAGAGGAAATAAACATCGTGCATCTAACATTAGCTAGACTTGATTTAGATTACACCAGAACACAATACTTTTCCACCTGGATATCCCCTTTAGTCTAATAAAGAGACCCTCCACCCTTGGATAAATCAACCTAAACCTGCAACCCCTTGGTAAAAGTGGATCCCGCCTTTCTGCCTTGGGATATCTTATCACAGAAACATTTCAAATGGCCATATCACCTGAAAAGATGATAAGTAATAGGAAACTATGTGAAATGATTCCTAGTATAACCATGTCTTCCACACTGGTAGAAAATAACTTATTTATACCCTAAATAATCCTTTGAAACTAGTTCTATATAAAAATGACCGCTCTTGCACTTCATTTTCTAACCAGAAAAAGTACCATGGATAAACACTATACTTAATACATATCCAACCAAACCTGTCCTTCTAGATATTTTTACCCCATCCAAATCATCTTTATCCACTACTTCAATAAAGTTCATAAGTCAAAAAATAACAAACATTGATCGAACTTCATCCCTCAACCCCATCTAGAACCATTAAGCCTTTAGGTAATCATTAGTGACAAGCTTCGGTTCTAGGTGCACCAACTCAGAAAAATGAGTGGACTACTCCAGAATAGTATGATTACCTTACTCCAAGGTTAGAAAATCATAGGTATTTTACACACATAATGTATCAAGATAAAACTATTGATTAAATATATTCTTGAAAGAAACTCAGGTATGACCTTCATGTAACTTGGAGTTCACTATAGAATCCCACCATCTTCTTCCTGGTCCCTTGATCATATACATGGAAAAACCCTCCTAAGAATCTTAAGGAGTCTTCAAGAATTTAAAGATCCTATCAATTAATTCAAGCCCCTCTTATGAATCTTATGGTCCTTTTTCACCATGGAATATAGGTGGATGTTTCTTGGTAAATTCTGATCCATGATCCACTACTCATCCCAGGTTCACTACTCCCACTGACCCTAGAGTCTAAATGGTACACATCACTGCCTATACCATAGAAGAGTCTACTAAAGGATCTACCTGTGGAACCTACCCCATGGATTCCCCAGTAATATTTGGAAGATATCTTCTTGGAGGCATTTTCTGTTAAACATAATAAAATAACCAATCATTTGTGAGAAATTCCAAAACCATTGAACTAAAAACAAGAATCCAAAAAATGCTTTAAAATAATAATAATTTAAAGAAATTATGAATTTTACCACTAAATGGTAACACCTTTAAAAAATAATGAGCCAATTTAAATAAAATCCCTGCCTAGTTTATTCAAATTGACACATACACACCATGTCCCAATACTTTTTATATAGGTTAATTTAAAAAAATTTACCATACAATTTATTCAAATAAACCTAAATACTAGGTATTGGACTTAGTAAATATTTTCTGACCACCCATGGAAACTTGGATTCAGTCACAAGAGTGAGTTGACCAGGCCCCTTTTCCGCACCTATTGTCTGAATTTTGACGATCCTACTCATGTCTACCCAAGACATAGATCTAACTCGAGTAGTGCTAAAACACTTTAGGCTAAGTAACCCCTTTGATACCAAATTGTAACAAACCAACCCGGGTCAACCAAACTAGTCACCCAAATCAACCCATCATGGGGTGGGGTAAAACAAAGAAAACAAAACAAGTCTAATAAAAAAGGATAAAAATAAATACAACCAGAGTATGAAGTAGAAAAAAATAAAGATACAACTAATCCAAATAGTAAAAACCATTAAGTATGAGAAAAATAGACAAAACTAGTCCCCATGTGACCGATTGTCACCTCTAAAACAAAATAGCAATATAAATAGAAGCATGCATTCTATATAATGCTCTTACCTTTACTAGTATCCTATAAAATAAGGTCTATAGAAGACCACATGAAGAAGTAGGGTGTGAGCAATAGATCCCAGTAGGATACCACTAAAAAATATATACAATTTCTAATAATAATAATGCACATGTTCAATATTTAAAACAAAATAGTTTTACGAGAATTTTTATAAATTAAAAAATTTGAAAAACTTTTTCAAACAATCATTAAGTTTTCAAAAATTGCATAAAATGTTAAAAAAACAAAAAAAAAAGGTAAAGATATTGAATATAAATAAACATGTGATCTAACATCCATGAAATAAACTATTAGGCATTAAACAACTAGAAACAATAATGTACCTACTAGTTGAGCTCTATCCTATGGGAAAATATGTACTAGACACTCAAAAAACTAACAAGGTATAAGGTTAGTTTCAACTAACACTGAGGCCTTCCATAAACCATCGATATACAAGAGGTTACCTTCTAGTGGTGTCACACACACTAAGTCTACGTGGGTCTCTATCTCGACGTACCCAAGGTTCTCGTTATTCTATGTTTGTCAATTTTTATTCTAAACACCATGATTAATTTTTTTAAAAAAATTTCAAAGACAAGACAATCTGCTTCAGGGTTTGAAAATCCATTTTCCATTTAAAATCAATTTAATTCCATTTTCAAATCAAAATACCCTTTTTAAAAGTGAAACCGTGACCTTTTCAATTTTAAAACATGAAATTCCATTTTAAATCTCTAGGAAAAAATAAGAATAATAAGAAATTCAAGATAAGTGAACACTTAGAAAGATCCACCTACCTCAATGATGTAGAAAACCTAACCTCCCTTGAAAATGGGGATTGTAACCCAAGATAATAGCCTTCACAAAGTAAGTCGCACCAGGAAACTATATATGATTGATATAAAACTCTATCAAATAAAAAATCTAAAGCCTAAACATAACTGATACCTAAACCAAAGAATAAAAAATAGAAACACTTACCCAGATAAGATAAATTTGACCCCAATGGTGATCAATTTCAGAACAAATCGATCTGTATGAAAGGGAGTCACCCAAAATCACCTAGGGTAAGAGATCTGGTCGAGAGGAGAGGGCTCTTAAAGATAATGAAGCCTAAAACACCCAAAAAACACCCTAAAATTTGTAAATCATGGAATTACATGGTGTGTAATACCTTTACACATCATGAAACACTTTGATTTTAAATTATGCAGAAAAATTCATCACCTAGAATTAAAAACATTATTTTTCACATTATATGATGTGAAATCCTTATACAGGGTGTAACATTTTCACATAGTGAAATCCAGTCCACAACATCTATCTAGTAGCCATTACACATCATGTCATCCCATTACAAGACATATACCTGCCTAGAAAATAGAATAAATTCTAGGGAAAAGTTGAAAATTCAAACAAATCCCTAACTTCACCATTATAGGTATCCTCCCAATTTAAGGTCGAAAAAAATCACCCATTGAAAAAAGGAAAACCAAAAGAAAAAACTAATACATAAATAACATTAAGGTAATGGGGTGTTGCACCCATAGACAACATAGACACCCTACCTTAACATGGTCATCAGGTCCTGGCCTGCCAGGTACCACCAGATCCCCTGCAAACATGTGGTCCCCTCCCTAGGGCCCACCCATGTTTTCGAATTGGTCACCAGACTAATGTCTATCCCTATATGCCAACACATGTTATTTACAATGTAATTTTTCCTCACCCAAACACACCCTATAAAACTTCCTAGAAGTTTACCCATCCTAATCACTACTCTAGGCCAAACATGCTTAACTATGGAGTTCTAATCAGGTAGGCTTCTGAAAATAAAGGTGCACCTTATTGACATGATTCTTTTCATTTAGTCATTTAAACCTTTAATATTATAGGGAGTTACATAATACAAATAAAAAATAATACAAATATGGGTTTCCTATGATTTCACATCATTATAAGGTCATTTCCTATGAATTAGACTGTTAAACACATGTTTTGGTGTTTTAAAATAAATAAAGTGAATTTCTGATCATCTTGGGAAAATGGATCCTCAGATTAACTTTATGTTTTTTAGAACACTTAAAAATTCACTATATTTTTTTATAATTTCATGACCTTCACAAGTCATTCAATTGGTTTTGACCCCCTAACACATGTTTTTAAAAGATGTAAAACCTTTAAAACTACTTATTCAATCATTCTAGACCCACCACATGTGCGTTTTATGTGTCAACTACTCGTACACATAAAAAATAATATAATACATTTTCCTATTATTTCACATCATTATGAGGTCATTTTCTATGGATATGAACATTAAATGCATGTTTTGTTTTTTTTAAATATTAAAAGTGTGTTTTCAATCATCCCAGACAAATAACATATCGTATTAATGCTTCATCCACTCAACCATTTCATAAATCACTATACGATTTTTGTTTTTTCTAATTTAATATAATTATAAGGTCATTAATTTTTTTACCCCTTGGTGTACATTTTTAAAGGGAATTAAACCTTTAAAAACTATATATTTGGTTGTTTTGGGTAGACCGCATTTCTAATTGATATTCCCTTTACTCATACATGTCACAAATAATATTAATATGGTTTTCCCATGATTTCAAATTATTATAAGGTCATTTTATATGGATCTGGACATTAAAAACATGTTTTGGTTTTATAAAATAATAAATATGTGTTTTTGGTATTCTCGAGAAAATGACACATCAGATTGTTGTTCTATCTACTCGACCATTTCATAAATCATTATACTATTGTTTTCGTCTTATTTCATTGAATTTGTAATCCATTCAGTTGGGTTTGACCCCCTAACACACGTTAATATAGGGCATCAAAAATTTAAAAATTTCTAATTCATTCATTTTGGGATATAATTGATGTTTCATCTACTTGAATACATCATAAATAATTTTAATATGATTCCCCTATTATTTCACATCATTTAGAGGCCATTCACTATAGATCTAACCATTAAATGCATGTTTTGATGTTTTAAAACAATTAAAGTGTATTTTGGGTCATCTGGGGAAAACATAACCTCATATTAACATTCCTTATACTCAAACATTTTAAAATTCATTGTATGGTTGTTGTTTTTTGATTTCATGACACTCTAATTGGTTTTTACCCTCCGACATTCATTTTTAAAAGGTGTCAAAACTTTCAAAACTGTTTATTCTATCGTTTCAAGAATACCACACATTTGATTAACATGTAGTCTACTCATACATATTGAAAATAATACTAATACAAATTTTCTTTGATTTCATGTCATTATGAGGTCATTTTCTATGGATATGACCATTACAAGTGTGTTTTATTATTTTAAAACAATAAAAGCGTGTTTTTAGTAATCCTAGTAAAATGAATCCTTGGATTGATGTTATGTCTATTCAACCATTTAAAAAATAATTATATGGTTATTTTCATCTGATTTCATAGAATTAATAGGTCATTCTTTTGGTTTTGACCCCCTAACACCTGTTTTTAAAGGGCTTCAAAACTTTAAAAACTACAAATTGAATCATTTCAGGCATATCGCATGTTCGATTGATGCATTGTCTTCTCATAAACCTAAAAAATAATACTGACATGGTTTTCTTACAATTTTACATTTTCTCAATAGATAATTATATGGATATGACCACTAAATTCTTGTTTTAGTGATTTTAAAAACACTAAAAGTGTGTTTTTGATCATCCTAAGAAAATGACATGTCTGATTGAAGCATCTTTTTCTCCAACATTTCATGAATGACTCTAAATTTGTTTTTTTTGATTTAATAACTATTTAAGATCATATATTGAGTTTTTTATATGACACTATAATGTAAGAAACATTTTTTTTGCATTATAATAATTTAGAAATATAAGACACATTTAAATTATTTATCTAAAATGAAATTTTAAGTATTAAAATGATAACATAAATGCCTCATGTACCAAGTGCATCCTCATACAGATCACCCAATAACTCATGTTGATGTCATCGAAGTCACTACCAGGAAAACAAATATGTTAAAATTTGATTAAAAAAATATTTCTCAATCTCTATATAAGATGTAAAATGTACTTAGGATCGGCCCAAAAAGACATTTTATGGAGTTCAGGAACTATGAGAGTGGAAATCAAGTTCCTTGAAATTGTAACCATGTCACAAATATTTAAAAAAAAAATAAAATATAGAAAATTAATCAACAAATTCATATTTTAGCATAATAAAATAAGGTAGATGAATCTATAAAAAATATTTACTAATGGAATCCACTTATAACTTTTTACATTTGATTCAAATCTCTCTTACATGAAACCATAATATAGTTTATGTTCTTGTAAATTTTTTAAAAATTGCATGATTAGTTTTACTATATTCAGAAGATAAAAATTTCAAAAAGAAGGAAATTTTATATCAGTAAAAGAATAAAAATATAAAAGGAGATCTTTACCTAAATATCGTTAGAATAATTCATTGAAGAGAGTATCAAACTATGTCTTATATAATACCAATCTCCATCCTTCATTATTTTGGAGTAACCCAAAAATTAATACTATAAATTTTTTATCATGGATAAATCAAGAGATCATTTATCATGTCTATTAAAGAATATTAAAATACAAAAGGTTCAAAATTTATGAATTAAATAATCAATAAAAAAAATATCAATTCATAAAAAAATATAATAAATTCACTAATGAATGAATTTAGTCATGGTGCTCTACCTCTATAACACACACTGCTATGATATCCCCAATATCAAACTTGTACCTAAAAATAGTTTTAATGAGGTAAGAATATATTTTTTAATTATAGAAGGGAAAGGTTCATATAAATCACATAAAGACACAATTATTAATTAAATAAAAGAAACTACCTAACTCATGAAGATTGGTAAATAGATTGGTATATTTTTCAGTGTAACATTAATTTTATGAATGATATAAATATATAGAATACGTATTTAATAATAAATGTGGAATCAATTTAAAATAGTGGTTCTAAAAATTCAAAGTAATAATTAATACATTTATAATTGAAAAACTAAAGACTTGGTACCTGAATAGAAATTAAACATGACAATGCTTAGCATGAAATTAAATAACATATTTAGATCAGTTTATAACATTAATTTATTATGAGGTAATATAAATAGTGAGGTTCACCTGGAACTTAAAAGAAACTAATATAACGGTATTTAAAAATCAAAGAAGAAAATTTTAATTAAAAAAAAGAAAGTGAGTCCAGTGCCTCAACTCATCGAAGAAGGTGAAATTCATTTAACCATTGTATTAAAAGAAATGGTGAGTTATCTATGTGTTCTATACAAAATTAAAGTGAGAATAATAAGATCTTACTTATCTTGAATATATGTTGAAGTTCCCCAGAACAAAAAACAATTATCGTGGTTTCATTAAACAAACCCAAAAATTTAACTTCACACCAACAAACATCAATGAATAAACCCACACCTTTAGACATAATTTTAATTTCTCCCCCCTTTCTAATTAATATTGGTCAGGTTTCCCAGTATCTAGAATTTCTTGAAATTTTCCCATGATTATAGCTAAATAATGTACAAAAGATGGCATAGTTTCTCCCCTATGTATCTAAGATGGATGATGGTTTATTTTCTAAGTATGAAATATATAACTGATAACATACTATAATGAATTATTATATGAAAAAAACCAAAAAATCTTAAAGAAACAATTTTTTATGAAATAAAATTCATAGGTATAACCTATAGATGGAGGAATTGGAAATTCAGACCAATATTCTATAATATTTGGGTAATTATTGGAATATATTCAATTTAATTAACCTAGCCAGTTTGAAGTAAAAATCCATAAAATTTATGAAATGAATTGATAAATAAAACAAATATAGATAGAAACCTAAATTTATGTTAGGAAATTCATGCATTCATATTGAAATATGAATAATATATATGCATAGATCATGTAAAAATCATATTTCTATGTAGATTTTTTTTATTCTATAAATTTGGAAAAATGAAAAGAATAATATATTGAAACTGGTACATCTTATTTCCTTAAACATCTTCAATATACCTAGAATTATTTCTGCTAATAGGAACTGAAGTTACAATATAACTCATTGAATAATTGGTTAACACACCTAGATTTATATAGAAATAAGAAAAAAATGAAATCATATTTGTATTAGAACCTCAAACAGTGGTTATGAAAAATTTAAGTAATAATTATTACTCTAACTGAAAAATTGAAGACCCAGTGCCTCAATAGAAATTTTAGTTGACAATTCCTAGCCTGAATTTCAATAACAGATACAGAATTTGTATACAACATTAATTTATAGGGAGAGAATATATATATGGTGAGGTTCACCTAGCCATTGTGATTCAATAAATAGTGAGTGATTGGTGTATCCTATACCAATTCAGAGTGAAAATAATAAGATTTTACTTGGTGGGAACTATATGGGGGCGTAGGGGGGCTCAATAGTGGAGGATCGGAGCTCGGTGGTGTAGGGGGTGATGACTGGGTGGGGGAGGGGGGAGGTGGCGCATTGGGGTGAAGGTAGTAGAGGGGGTAGACCAAATTGGGGTATAGTGGGGGATCTATGGAGGGGGGATAGACTAGGGAATAGAGGGGGATAGATGGTGGGAGATAAGGGCTTAGAATTAAATGGGGAAATGACAGGGGAGGTGATCTCAACAAGAAAGGGCAGGGTGGGATGGGGGCTTGACAACGTGGGAGAGGGCTCGACGATAGGGGTAGAGCGGTGGTGCTTAATGGAGGGAAAGGGAGTTGTAGGGGGGGGGTGTTCAATTATGGGAAAGGGAATGAGGTGGGGGTCTCAACAATGGGTAAGGGTAGTGGGGGGGATCAATAGTGGGCAAGGGTGGGGGGATCTCAAAATCATACAAGGGTTGCACAGGTTGGAAGGTGGTGGCCTAATGTGGGAAGGGATATAGTGGAGACGTGGTAGTGGAAAAGGGGGGATTTCAGATGGGGGAAAGGGAAAGGGGAAAAATTCAGTGACCACCAGCTAATACCATCAATAGAAACCACTAAATGGAAGCCTCCCAAATCTTCTCTCCACGAATATCCATATTTATACTAGTGTTATTTTTCTCAAATGTTTTTTATGAACTATTTAAGAGATATATTTCAAATTATGAATCTATTCAAAAAAACATTATCTAAAATAATCAAATAAAAACACTAACCATTCTAATAAATCCTTATATTGACCATGCATGAAACTTAATAATGATCATATCCAATATTTTGTGTTTTCATGATGTTAAAAAACATATAACATACAATGTTTGCTGAAATATATTATTTAGCATGAGAATAATTATAATTGAGAAATATTTCATATAAAGTATGCTTTCATGCCTCTCAGGATATAGAAACATCCTACCATAAATATCCACAAAATATTGAACCAAAATGTAGTGGTATGAACCATGTCGTCATTTGATCTGGTAAAAACCATGACATGGTGTATGTTACTATGTCACAATTTATTTTATGGAAGTAACTACTATAAAATAACCCTACAACCATGGTTTTATAGCCAAAAATGACATGGTCATGGATTTATCATGACCTAAATCCATGGTCAAGATGGCTCATGGCTATAAGACACACCTATTTCTATAGGACATGTGGCTCATATCTATAGATCCTAATTGAAAAAAATATGTCCACAAGCAACATGGACCATGGAGATAAACCCAAACTATGGTCGTGGACACATCACTCACAGCCATAGGCCGACCAATGACTATGGTACATGTGGTCCATGTCCATAGTTCTAAGAATAAAAATATTTTTTTTTCATTTTTTAAATGCATAATAATTATAATAATAAATATGTAATAAGTAAAATATAAACACACATGCACACACACACACATAATGAAATGTAGGTAAATGGTGTAAGGCTTTGTAAAATAGTCAAGATTTTTTGGGATCAAACAATCTTGGATGAGAAAAATTATTCAAATATATTTTTTCATGAAGAGAGCATGGTTTCCTTGACACTACTACTCTAATTTTTCAACTAATATTTATAATTCTTAATTTTTTTATTCCTTTTCCATGTTCATTTTTTTAATGGATTATATTACTCTTAAAAGGTAGTATTTTTGGGTTATACCACCCCAAAAAAGATACATGTGGGTTGTGACTAATCAATAAAAGGAAGGGGGATTTAGTTGTAACTTGTTCTAGTTAAAGGAATGTTTGGTTTCTTCCACCACCTCAAAAGGAAGCTAGCTGGGCTATGACTCCAAGTTTTTAAAAGTAAGCCCTGGGTTAGTTTTGACTCCCCATAAAAAGTAAAAAATTCCATTATAGTGAGTGTGATTTCTCTATACCTTTGAGATGAGTGAAGAGTATATGTAGAACCAATTATATATGAACTATTATAAAAATAATTATGTTCATTATATTTTTATTTCTACAAAAAATAAGAAAAACCAATCATCACTTACATAAATATTACATAATTTTATATTAATATTCAATGCATCTTATGATAATACATGCCCCAAAACCATAAAGGTATAATGTAATTGGAGACTAGATTCATAATCAACTTATTTCATGAAAGATCATCAACACCACCCACAAATTTCTCCCTACACAATACCCTTTTTAGGAATTATTGACTTAAAAAATTTCTTCATAACCCAGGGAAAGAAAGCATAAGAACCAAGCTAGTATTTTATCCAAACCGACACCCAAACTGGCCTATGACAAGGCCCAAAGGGCATTCCCAATCCCCACGGGCTGACAACCAGTGTCAGGAATCAAATATAATCCAAATGAGAATGATTTTATCCCAATAAAATAGGATGAATAAACATAATAGAAAAGCAGAAGAAATAATAATAAGTGAAATTTAATAAATACCAAACTATACTAGATACAAACTACAAATAAATAAATAAACTAAACAACTGAAAGATATAAAAAACCATAACCAGAATGAAAACAACTCGAACTTCATGTGACCTCAATGTCACCACCATCCAAAATATAAAACTGCTCCAAGATCCAGCTCTAACCAAAAAACTTGAATAATAAGTTGAACCTACAAAACAATTTGGGTATACCGACATCGAATGGTACAAGTAGGGTGTGGGCTTCACTGCTCAGTAGGAAACCATGAAAGAATCCATATATTTCCTTTTCCAAAAATAGTCAATTAACACTTGTTTGAAATACATATATAAAATAGCTATCTCACATTTTAATAAATAAAACCACTTTTCCTTTTTAAAACACTACACACCACACCATTAGTTTGAAAATAGTTTACCATTTTATAATTAAATCCCAAAATAAAACCCATAAAAATGATACCAAGATATGCTGAAAAATAAACAGGAAGAATAAAAATGAAACAAAATGAAATAAAAGTAAATAAAAAATACAAGTAGTAAACATGGGAATTTCGTAAACATCCCTAGAGTGTTCCCTATATATATTCGATTCCGACTCACCTACTAGTGTATGGTTAATCTCCATAGTCAATAACCATATAGCTACTCTAAACTAGCCTCACCAGTGGCACAACCCACCTGGACTCTAAGTCATCCAAGGGGTACCAACATGTCTAATAAGATTTGATAAGAAACTATCACTCAACCCTCTAAAAGTCTCATAGGAAACCCATGTTAATTAGAAAACTGTGTAAGTAGGAGGCCCTCACATTCATGAATCACCTTACCTAACGTCACCTCACTTCCCTACCCCAAACACTGACACCACTTATACGATAAATCACAAGGGTAAAATCCCCAATAGGGGTTCTCATCATATAACAAAACAATCACAAGTTCCAACTGGGATATCACATAAAATTATCTTTAAAACCATTTCCCAAAATATAATAAGGTACCAACCAAGAATTTACACTTCAAAAACCATAATTAATTTCCCAAAACCTTATAGGATGCCAACTGGGCCGTTAACACTACCAATTCCTAGATATTAAAAAATAGGTTACAAACCATTTCCAAAAATAATATAAAACACCACTTTCATTTACACAATTCCAAATGATCCCTTAATATTTCCAAACCCAAATACATTTAAAAAACTATTTCCAAAATAGAGTAAATCATGCAACCTTATAAAATTACAAACGGGCCTTTATACTGAACATTCACCAAAATGTGTCTCAATTTCCAAACGGGCCATGTTTTGGAGAGTATAATTGAAACCAATTTAAAAATCAAAAAGTAAGCAAATACACCATTTATAATCAAATGGGATATTTTAAAAAATAAAGGGGGGTAATCACTCTTAAGCATCTTCATAATTTGTATGTCCATCCGTGTGTGCACCCCGAGCACCCATGGATGTGCCAACATCCAATAACACCCTAAGAGTGTCCATAAATTCATTCAAAAACCATATTTAAGAAACACCATTTCTTCTAAACCAAGACACAAATCACACCCCGTGTTAAAAATCACCAATAAACACTTAAAAACCAAAGACCATTTTTAAATAATTTTACCACAACTCAATGATCCATAAATAGTCTCCCATATCACACAAAATACCCATATCATAATTATGTCCATGTCACAAAATATCATCAAGGCTAAGCATACTTTTAAACAACCCAATTTCATAAAATGGAATCAAGAAACATTTTGACAAAAACCTAGTGTTCATACTATATATCACAATTAGAGAAACCTTTTAAAATCCACGTACACTAATCTTTGGAAAAATGAACTCATTATACCATCAAGGAAAACATAAAAAATCATGAGAAATTCATTTTTATATTATTTAAAAATCCCCATGCTTCAATGGCATGAGTCAAAAAGGAAAATAATGGAAACACCTACCTCAATAGAGTGAGGATGAAATGAAACTCATGGATAAGGAAGAAAACACCCCAAAGATCAATCCACACACACTAAACATCCATAAAATGGAACTAAACATCAACCCTAACATCTAGGGTTCATCCAAAATGAAACCCTACAAAGGAAACCCAAATAACTTGAGAAATAAGGGAGAAGGGAAGGATAAATTGACTAAAAATTCAAATAACTCACCTTAGGAACCTTCAAGGGGATTCCAAAATGGAAGGGAAGCAAAGGAGATAGAGATTGGAGGACCCCATGGTGTGTCTAGGCTAAAAAAGGAGAATAATCCTAATTTAGGGTTAAAACACAGAGGGGAAAACTTGGAATTTCGAAATTTTAAGAATATAGGCAGCTTTCATGGTTTACTAAACCATGCACCAACCATGTGTGAGCTAATGGAAAGAAGGGGCACCTCACACAAGCAGGACACATGGTTACCAAACTGTGTTCCAACTATGTTGAACACCTCTGTCCGATTACATAACCAAACTACACGGTTATTGTACGGTTTCCTAAACCATGTGTAACCCATGTGACATACTTATGGACAACAAAAACAAGCCGCATGGTTACCTGGTAAAATCTATATGGTTTACCCTAACCATTATCAAATTGTTCACTGTCCAAAAGCCCACCCAAAAATTCCAAAATTAAAAAATTTAAACATGGGATCAATGCAAACCTCAACCAAAAAGACCTAAATCCAATAAAAGAATAAATTAAAGGAATTCCAAAGGTTTTGGTGTGAAAATTATTCCCACAATAGACAGTTTCTTCCCCCATAAATTCACCCAACTGAATGATAAATAAAACTTGATTCTTTACCCAATAAAAATCTAAATAAAACATGAACCTTGGGGTAACCTTTCTCCTCACAAGTCACACCCAACCGATTATAGAGAAAACTATAGTATGAAGAACAACAGGAGAATAAGATAGGGTTATCCCCACCATAAGAACTAAAATAACCCCTTAACATGAATTTGAATCATCCTAATGAGGGTACCAACAAAAACTTTTCTATTTTAACTTATCAACACCCCACTATGACTGGGAACTCCCAACATAACCAACCCAAACTTCTTTGCACAAGCTAAATGAAACCACCATCAGAACTGAAAATTTCCCACACCAGTAAAATTATCCAACACAATGGGATTAACCTATTAAAAGAACTTGAACTCAAAAAAAAAACCCAAAAACACCATCCATCAATTTCACAAAACTCAAGAACCTCCAAATGAGAACAACTAAAACCAAAAACAACCTATGCAAGGGATAACTACACTCAAGAAGAACAAATGATTCAAAACGACACATTCAGAAAAACACAACTACTCATATTATGATAAAACAAGTCCATCATACTTTTATAATGAAAGATAAACTCACAACAACAACAAAAAAATGAAAAGAATAAAACTTTAAACATATCCACCCCAATATGGGAGAAAAAATAGGTCAAGGTCTCCCACAACCCCAGAAATTCCTATATTTGAGAGAGCTTCACTCTAAGGCCTATGGTTGGTGCCCTGATGACTGAAGCATCTCCTACCTCATAGTTAGGCACTGACATCCTTTGATCACAATGTCTTTTTAAGGAGACGCTTCTTATAAAACTTCTCCAGATGACCCAAACCGCCATAACAATGGTGTGCCTTTGGAGGATAGCAACAAGATGGCTTTGAATGCCCAGACTGTCCACACTGGTGGAATGAAACCAAACGATCTAAAGAACTGGAGATCAAACCCAATAGAGGGGACTCCTCAAAGTTAGGATCCTCTGTCATGACTTCTTGTTAGATGGGGAACCTCCATAAGCAACAAGAGACATCGGATTATCAACTTCCTGAGCTCTAAAAACAAACTCATCTAAGAACACTTGATCCACCAACTTCTCAAAACAAAGATACTTGAAGGATAGGACTCGCTCCATGATCTCTACACGAATAACCCCAATAAAAAGAGAGGTATTCATCAGATCCTATGACACCGCCTCTGAGGAAAAGGAAACCATCTGCTTGAAGGGGTCAACATAGGCCTTTACCACCCACTATCCTTACTGAATACTCATGAGATCTTCCCTTTTATTCATCTTCACCTCATTAGGTATAAACAATCAGACAAAGTCATACTTAAGTATTTCCCACATCATCTTGACTTTCACAAATGGAGGGGAACAAATCTCCCATTATTCCAAAGATGGACCCTCAAACAACCCCAGGATAACATGAAATCTAAAAACTTTGGTATTTCCCAATGATTTGAATACACACTCAACTTTCTTAATCCACTCCACTACCTCTAACGGACCTCAACCACCACAAATGATAGGAAAAAACTAAAGAGAACTAGGAACTAGGCATGAATCATTGGAAATTTTGGGACCTTTTTGGGCAGAATATTATGAAAAACATTAAAATAATAATCCAAATACCAGTATCCTACCAAAACACAACCAATAGACCATATAAGGACAAAACAACTATCCCACTAGCCAAACACATACAAGCACTACTAAGAATCATCTTTCCAAAAATTACCATTTTCATTTTAATTTCAAAATTGCCTTCTTCCAAGGCCAATTTCCAAAAACTAAAATCTATTTTCATAAACAAGAACCCACTTTTCAAAGAAAAACCAATTTCCAAAATCATTCTGGAGAAACAAGGCCAAGCCTTTGATTTAACATACACACCCATGGCATCCTTTGAACCATCGCATATGTATTCATCCATTTCTATCCACATGTGCCAACATGAACTTTCCAAACATACCCATACATATGCAAACATCCATGAGGAACCCAATGGGTTTCACCCATTCCACTTCCTTATCAATTCCAAACATGTACCAAATTTTCAAACCAAAACAATTTCTCTTTTAAAACCCATTTTTCTAATCCAAAACCATTTAAAGGGAATAATTTCAATTTCAAAATATATTTTAATTTTAAAAGATTATTCACATAAAACAAGGCTTAAATGAAACACGAATCACACCAAACCACCAGAATGAGGAACTAGTGATTGTGCCTAACTTGGCGACATGGTAGTGGACTATTCCCCAAGTAAGAATAAAAAAATATGAGGATCTTGAACCATGTAATCAAACTCCACATGGTTCAATACTCCATGTAAGATCACAACATAACATTGGATTGACTCCATTGTCATCCCTTGATCTGAAACAAACCAAAACTGGATACGGACATAATTCCCGAACCACCCTTGCAACTCTGGTCTCGTCATGTGTGGTGATGATCAGGATCCCACCCACAATCAACCTCCTAAGCCTTGAAAATCCTACTCTCAAATCTACCTGACACCCCAAATAACAAATTATTTCCTTTAATACCATTTTTCATGAACCAAGTTGGGATTCCATCTGAACCAACACACGACCCAATCTATGGCAAGACCCGGAGGGTGTTTCTGATCCCCACATGCTAGAAAGTAGTAGTGGGCATCAAATATAATCCACATGGGAACTATTTAATACAAATAAACTAGGATCAATAAACATACTAAACATGAAGAAGAAACTATAATATGTGAAATTTAATAAATACCAAATTGGTCCAGATAAAAACTACAACTAAATGAGGAAACTGAAATACTAAAAGATATAAATAAAAAACCAAAAAAAACTTGATCTCCATGTGACCTAAATGTCACCACCATCCACAAGACCGAACCGATTCAAGAGACATTTTGAACCATAAAACCTGAATAATAAGTTGAACCTGCAAAACAGTTTAGGTATACTGACACCGAATGGTATAAGTAGGGTGTGAGCTTCACAACTCAGTAGACAACCACCAAAGAATCCATATGTTTCCTTTCCTGAAAACAATCCATTAACACTAGTTTGAAATACATATATAAAATAGGTTTATCATGTTTTAATAAACAACACCACTTTTACTTTTTAAAAAATTACACACCACAACATTAGTTTGAAAATAGTTTACCATTTTATAATTAAAACTCAAACTAAAACCCATACAAATGATACCAAGATATGCTGAAAAATAAATAGACAGAATAAACAAGAAACCAAATGCAATAAAAGTAAATGAGAAAATACAATTAGTAACCATGGTCATTTCTTAAACATCCTTAGAGTGATCCCTAGACATACTCGAATTGGACTCACCTACCGGAATATGGTGCGACTCTATAGTCAATAACAAACTGGAAACTCTAAACTAGCCTCACCAATGGAACAACCCAACTGGCCTCTAAGACATCGAAGGGGTACCAACCCATATAATTAGGACTGATTAGAAACCATCAATCAACCCTTTAAAAGATTCCTAGGAAACCCATGTTAATTAGAACACTGTGTAAGTTGGAGTCCCCCGCATGTGTGACTCACCTTACCTAATGTCACCGCACTTGCCTACCCCAAACACTAACACCACCTATATGATAATCCACAAGGTTAAAATCCTTAATAGGGGTTCCCATCATATAACAAAACAATCACAATTTCCAACTGGGATTTCACATCACATGATCTTTAAAATTGTTTCCCAAAAACATAACAAGGTGCCAATCAAGCATTTATACTTCTAAAACCACAATTCATTTCCCAAAACATTATAGGATGCCAATCAGGACTTTAACACTATAAATTACCATATATTAGAAAATAGGTTCCAAACCATTTCCAAAAATAATATGAAACTCCACTTTCATTTACACAATTCCAAATGGGCCCTTAATATTTCCATATCAAAATACATTTACAAAACCATTTCCAAACAAGAGTAAATCACGTAACCTTATAAAATTCCAAAAGGGACTTTACACTGAATGTTCACCAAAATGTGTCTCAATTTACAAACAAGCCATGTTTTGGAGAGTACAATTGAATCCACTTATAAAATCACTAAGGAAGCCAACACACCATTTAGAATCCAACATGACATTTTAAAAAAGAAAGGGGGAATAACTCTTAAGTGTCATCATCATTTGTATGCTCATACATGTGTGCACCTTGAAAACCCATGGATTTTACAACATTCAAGAACACCCTAAGAGTTACCATGAAGTCATTAAAAACACATATTTAAGAAAAATAATTTCTTATAAACCAAGACACAAGTCACACCCATGTTAAAAATCACCAATAAACACTTAAAAACCAAAGACCCTTTTTAAATAATTTTACCGTAACTTAATGAGCCATAAAGAGGATACAAAATGACACAACATACCCAAAGAACAATTAATTCCATGTCATAAAATATCATCAAGGATAAGAATAAATTTAAACCACTCAATTTAATAAAATGGAAACAAGTGACATTTTGACAAACACCTAGTGTTCATACTATATAGCATAATTAGAGAAACCTTTTAAAAACCACTTCCACTAATTTGTGGCAACATGAAATCATTATAAAAATAAAGTAAAACATACCACAAGCATGAGAAATACATTTTTATATTATTTAAAAATTATCAAACTTAAATTGAATGAGTCAAGAAGAAAAATAATGGAAACACCTACCTCAATGGAGTGCAGATGTGAAGAAACTTGTGGAGAAGAAATAAAACACCCCAAAGATCAATTTTCACACCATAAACATCCATAAAATTGAACTACACGTCAACATTAATATCTAGGGTTCATCCAAAATGAAACCCCACCACGGAAACCCTATAAAACTTTATAGTGAAGGGATGAGGTAATAAGAAATCGACTAAAAATCCAAAGAACTCACCTTAGGAACCTTTAATGGGATTCCAAAATGGAAGGGAAGAAAAGGGTATGATTCTTGGAAGACCCCATAGTGCACCTAGGCCGAAAAATGAAGAATAATTCTGATTTAGTGTTAAAAACATGGAGGGGGAAAACTTGGAATTTAGAAATTTTAAGAATCCGGGAAGCTTGCATGGTTTGGTCACATAGTTTACCAAACTGTGCACCAACCAAGTTAAAAATAATGGAAAGGAGGATCACCTATCACATGCTAGTCTCATGATTAATAAACAATGTGCCAACTTTTTTGAATGCATCTATCTATTTACAGAACCAAATCACATGGTTGTTGCACAGTTTCCAAAACTGTGTGAAACCCGTGCGCCTTACTTCTGGACACCAAAACAAGCCACATAGTTACCTGAGAAAATATGCATGGTTTACCCTAACTGTGCATAGGCAAAAAACCCACCCATAACTTCCAAAATTTATAAATTTAAAATGGGGCTCAACCTGAACCTCAACAAAAAATATACAAATCCAAGAAAAGAATAAATTAAAGGAATTCAAAAGGTTGGGGGTGAAAAAGGGTGATATCGGTTTCTCAGTAAGGGTAAACATGGTGGATTTCAATCAATGGTAATAAGTGAGAATAATATGAGCTTAATGGAATTATAACATGACCAAAACTTACTATATCATTCCTAAAAAGTCATAAACTATAAAACATGAATCATGGTGTAAGGATCTTTCATAATAATAAACATGAATCATAAGAGTGTAGAATCATAAATAATTAATCATGAACCATGAAAAAATATCATAAGAATAAGGCATAAGTTTTTTGAATAAAATTTTATGGAATTAACATAATAATAGAAAATAATTTCCTTTATCAAGGCTCACTTCCAATACTATTATAGTGGATATACTCATATAGTGGATTAGGTTCACTCTCTATTCCCATAAATATAGAAATCATATGTCAAGGCTATACACCAGAACATTCATAAAATAGTAGGCTTTCTATAACTACCTATATACCTTCTTAGGCCTAGGAAAACTACCTATGTAATCTCTTGGGCTTGGGATAATCACTCGTGTACCCTCTTAATCTTGGGCTAGTCATTCAGGTACCCTCTTGGTCTTGGAAAAAACTCGTATTCACCCTTGGGCGTGGGAAAACCTCATGCATACCCTTTTGATCCCATGATATATAAAAAATAACCCAATACATTAAATTTCTATATTGTATTCACCCATCACATAATAAGAAACCATTCATATATATTCTATAATAGCATAAGATCATTCAATAATTAATCATAGTTTAATTAACATGTGGTAATGAAGTGGGTTTGATAAGACTTCATTAAAACATTATCATCATAAGACATATAAAGAAAGGAAGTGGATGGTTTCATAAGATCATATCCCTATAAAATCATATTAATTATTAAATTATGTTTAAATTGATGAAAAATAATTTTATAAAAGCGTTAGAATTATGCTTTGAAAAACAAGAGAAAACATCATTTTCATTTGGTAACTTTTAAAAACAAAAAATTACTAGAAAATGGGAATGAGATTTTCTTTCTAAATCCTTAGAAACTTGTAAATGAATATTAATAAAGAATAATAGTCATTATGGTGGTAAAATTTGTTCAAGTCGTAAATGTTAAAAAAACATTCTTTTCATACTTTTTTAAAAAGACAAAATTGATTCATACAAAAAACATTTGAAAAGATTCCTTTTAAAAATTAATAAAGAAAGTAAGAGGTATTATAAAAATAACTTTTTAAATAATTTAAAAGTAGGTATGAACTATCATAAAATAAATTTTAAGATCACAGGCATGGATAAAAATGATTCCCAACCAAAAAGGATAAATAAGGTCGACTTTTTAAAAAAAAAATTGTTCAGTATTTTTTGAGTACTAGAAAGGAAAATATGGAAATAATACTTAAAAACCTCATAAATTACCTGAGGATAATAAAATATATTATTTTTAATAAATAAAGAGAATATAATTTTTTGAAATTGAAATTGAAACACAAAAAATCCAAATAAAAGGTGATATTGTAACATAAACCCTTACCTCAAGTTTCGACTTTCCTTATACATGATCTAACCTTATTTATAATAAATTTAGATTAGTTATACATATATGAAATAATAATATTAATAATTATATTACTATTTATAATTAACTTATAATCTACAATCACCCATTTATTAATAATTCTTTATTAAAATCAATATTCAGTTATCAACAGTTCCATTTTATATGTATGTTTCTGTTCAGAGATTCTAGTCATTGAACTTTGGTCATGGTTTTTTCAACTCTAAAATATTAATCATGTCATAAATATTGTATTTGTTCATTATATACATTTTTATAACCAAAATATAAGTTAGTGATAAAAATGAATCACATCACTTCATGGATATAGTCGTCCATACGTACGCACAAGTAATGTTTTCATTTTTCAATGGATAGAAATAAAGGAAGGAAAATAGTAATTTACCTTTAAAAAATAAAAATTATGCTATAGATATCATATATATTTATTAAATACATATATATAACCTTCCTTGAGATATGGTGATGAAAAATGATACACTGCGCTTCATAGTGACGGTATTCTCTACCTACGCACGAGCAATTCTTTCATTTTCCATTGGATGGAAAAGAGAGAAAAATGGTTATAGTATTACCATAAAATAATTTTATTATATTAAATATAATTATTTAAATATGTTAATATGTTTATGGAATATTTTTAGGAGGTTTAAAAATAATGAAACTTGAAAAAGGTTGGTAATAACATAAACCTCTTCTTTGGATAATCTCTATTTTAAAACACCTTAAGTACCCTTGGATGGGTATTTTTGGAAGATCGTAACCTCTTGGATGTTTAAATTATATTTGGGAATGTATTTTGGTATATATTTTTCAATCCTAGGTGCTCACATAGTTTGGAGAAATGAGAGGATGAGGTGTCATTTTATTAGTAATGGGAGTGGCACCCTTATAAATATTAAGAACTTTAAAATATAATAAAGTATATCTCATGGAAAAGTGGATAAAAACATACACTTTTCAATGATAATGTGAGGTATATATAAATCCAATAAACCAATGAAATTATAGATAATTTTTAGTGATATGTTGATGTTTTATCCCTCTATTTTACCCCTTTTAACCCATTTTTACTTTTAACATAGTGAAAAAAGTTTTACCAAGAGAAATTATTTTTATGAATAAAAAAGAAATTAAACTTACAATTTTTTTGGATATTATGATTCAAAATATTCAATCCATTTTATAAGATTAAAATTTTAAATTTGTCATAAATTAATTCTAATATTCTCATACAAAACTAGTAAAAACCATTTTTAGAAAAAAAATATAATTTTAAAGTATGAAATGAATTTATTATTATTCATTGCATAATAACAATCATTATATGAAAATTAATTTATTTTAATAAATATATTATCTAAAAATTTATTTAAAAACATTCATCAATAGTGATTAATTTAATTTATTAAGATAAAACACATTGCACATAATAAAAAAAGTTTTCTGAAAAATATCTCGTTTTACCTTAAAATGATTTTATCTTTATTTTTAACCAATTGATAATGAAAGTATGAATGATAATTAATTTTTATACATATATAAAAAATAATATTCCATAATTTTAATAATTAAAATAAAATAAAATAACTTCTAAATAAAATATATGTAACAAAAATGATGTTTGTAAATAAAACATTTCTATTTAGCCAAAAATTACTAGACTAATATTATTTACCTTATCTCAAACATTTTATGAATTTCATTAGATGATATTATTACATGAATTTAATCAATTTCATTTAATTATCTATTAATTTATTTCAATTAATATTTTAATAAATCATTATTTACTTATTTTTGGTGTTGTGTGCATCACAAGCTATTAAACACATCAAAATTATTGAAGTGAGTATATTGTAAAATCTCAAGGTGTTATATTCTACCACACTTAAAAAAATAAACCTATAAATTACATTATTTTAATAGATACAAATGAGGAAACTTATACCTTATTATATCCTTGGGTTCTCAATTAGCTTTCTCAAATTTATGGTTTCGATAAATTTTTTTAACAAGGTGAGTGGTTTTGTTCTGAAACACTTTATCTCTTTGATCCAAAATCTCTATTGGTTATTCATCATATGAAAGATCATGAAACATATTTAAAAATACTAAGTTTGGTATATGTGAAATATTAGGTATGTACTTCCTCATAATAGATACATGTTACACATCATAAACTTGGGATAGGTTTAGTGGAAGTGCCAAGTGATAAGTTATCATCCATATATGATCAAGAATCTCATAGGAACTAATATATATGGGTATCTTATTCCCTTTATTTCTAAATCTCATAAATTTATTCAATGAAGATATTTTTAAGATAATATCTTTTAGAATTTTTTTATAATTTTTTTTTATTTGTTATCAGAATATCTTGGTGTGAATGTTTTTTTATATAGATGAGAAATAGTTATTCAAGTTGTTAATAAAGTTTTTCCTATGAATTGTTGTAGGAGTTAAAGGAAGTTTCCTTAACCATGCTAGGAAAATTTCCTTAAGATAAATGATTTAATGTCATTATTCATGTTCTTATCGTCGTGAAAATACTTATGATCTAAGCTGATTTTGTATGTGGTGTACAAAGTTGAACTTATATAATGTCTCCAGAAGGACAATATACAATGTTACCAGATGGACCAAGAAAATTGTTACCAAATAGAGAACAATAAGAAGTTAAAAGTACTGAGTTTTTATACACTTGTACAAAGTGTAAAAAGTTCAAAGGGAGAAGTATAATGGTGTAAGAATATTTATTTTCAAGTAACAATACAAAGTTGAAACTACAATACCAGATGGAGCAGGGATGTTGTATCCAGATAAAGGGGGAGAGATCAATGTTTGAGTCAACATAACTTGATGGAGAATTATTTTTTGAAAAAAGCCTTTTGAATCTGTAGTAATGTTATTAGATATTTAATAGCTCAAGTGCACTGGATAGAGGTAGTTAAAGAGATTGAACAGATGGATTGTAAAAAGTTTATGTTGTTGTATGAATTCATCAGATTGAGTCCAACAGATAAAGATTCATCAATTCGAGTTCATCATACAAAGTTACATCATACTAAATTTTATAGAATACATGTTCATAAATATCCTTATAAATATCATCAAATTAATGGGTACAAGTTTTCATCAAATGAAAAAATCTAAGGAAGTGCATCAAACAGAGAAGAAAAACAATCATTGGAGAAGATGGAATGAGTTTGGAAAGTTATATTGAGTAGTAAAAGTCCCATTTTAAAGATAAACATCAAACAAACATTCATGATGACATTAGACATATGATTCTAAGAAGTTTTACCTAGTAGAGTTTTTCAATTACATTATATGGTGAAATGCATAGAATCCTTCAGATAGAATTTCCTTGGGTCGGTTGTCATACAAACATCTACCGAATGAATTTTTGAAGGTATTTTAATAAAAATTTGTAAAGAACCTTAGAAATTATGATTCTAAGTTATTCATTAATTTTTTTTATCTAATTTAAGTTAAATAATATTTCAAATGTTCCTTAACAATGAGTTTAAATAATTTTAATGAAGGTTGGAGTTTTCAAGAAACTTCAAGCGCATTCAAAAAGTTTCCAGAAGACTTGAGAAGAATCAAATGAAATTGAGTTGAGTGGGAGCTTGGAAATTTGAGTTTTTATTAAGAAGGAAACTGAATTTCAGTTCCCACCTTATCTCATATGATCACACCTATAAAAATGGGGTGAAAGTATAGTACATGTCTTAAAAAAAGATACACTATTCATTAATTCATAAAGTGGTGAAGTGTTGAAAGTTTTGAAGTAGTGTGGGATTCCAACCAGGTTAATATTTGGTTAAATAAAGTTATCAGATAGTTTTTAGTGAAAATTGGTAGCATATTTAGGTGTTGATCATGGATATTGGTCATATTCATTGTTTAAAGATACCAAACAAATATTGCATCAAATAAAGTTTACAAATAGATTTCAAGGTGTGGTTTTTTTGTTCATCGAATGTAACATAGATCATAGGTACATTTTGTGAATCTCACTGTATGGATTTTACCATACAAAGTCAGAAGTCACACAAAATGGTGTACACTAGATAAATCCCAAAGGTACACCATACAAAGATACTAGATGGATACATCAAACATACTATTTTCAAAAGATTTTTAGTGAGATAATAAGAAACATTTCATATCTTACTTTGGATAGGTTTGATAAGAAAAATATCATAACTGAAGGGATCTAGTATAATTTTTCCTATTGGGATATTAAAGGAGTCTAATTGTAGTTGGATCAAGTTATATTCACTTCTTATAATAGTGTTGTCATGACCCGTCCCCTAGGGCCCATGTCGTGACTACCACAAGCCCGTATTCCATAAGCGAGGGGTTGGAAACTAGCACCAAAAGGCGTATCCCTAGAACGGGAAGGTATTTCCTTTAGACATGTACAAGCACACAAGAAAAGAACAAAACAAGAAGAAATCACAAAGTAAACTTCTGTAGTAAAAGTGTACTGAAAGTAAAGGGGCTAAAATAAAAGCCCAACTGAAAAGTACAAGTACAATTGAAAAGAGAAAACAACTGTTGGATCATCCACCAAGGATCCTACCAGAAGGGTAGGTACAAATCGTCTCCACTACTCTTCATGTCAGCCAATATCCTCTGTGTACCGCCTGGTCCTGGCTCCCTCAAGACTCAGCCCAACTTCTCGTCGTCTGCATAAGACACAACAAGGTGCGAGTGAAGCCCGTGTAGGGGTGGGTATAAAAATACTTAGTAGGGACCCCAAGACTCCCAAAGGTCTCATATAATTCCAAAAAAGAAAACCAAAAAGCATGTTATCAATCAACAAGTGAAAAGAAATAGACACATCTCAAACAGAGTCTCACCTCAAACCAGGTATTAGTGAAGTATAGAAGTACATATGATTAGTCGCGAAGCTAGATCATCTTATTCTGTCAAGAGTCACTATTGCTGACCATACAGAGTCTGACCCACACAAGATCGATAGGTACTAAACCCCGCAATAACCCACAAAATATCTGACCCACTCAGAGTCTATAGGTACTAACCCCCGCAATGACCCACATAGGATTTGACCCACACAGGATCGGTAGGCGCAGACCCACACAAGATCGCTGAGCGCTGACCCACACAGGATCTGACCCACACAGGATTAGTATGTCGCTGATCCACTATAAGGATGGTCCTCATTGGGTTGTGAGGTGCTGATCCATATAGGGTCGCTAGGTGATGATCTATGCAGGATCTCTAGGTGTTGACCCACACATGATCTCTTGGTACTAACCTCTGTATGATCTATCTCTAACCTCCACCTCACTGCCAGCCACTGGATTCCCACTCATAGCATGCTTGATTCTTGGAGAACCGCTCCTCAAGCCATCAGTCGTATTTTAACCAGAAAAAATTCCCACAAATAAGTAACCTGATGATCTGTCACATTATAAGGGTCCCAAAAAAAAGACGGTGAGTCAACCGGATGCCCGGTCTTTAAGTTATTGGCATTTTAGTGTTGAGGGCTTGGTTGGATTTGGAGTCAATCCAACCTATCTACACTCTAAATTTATCCAAAACTCTCATGAAGTATTTCAAAAGTACCGCCTCATCCTAAGGGTTATAACACAATAGACGGCACGTAAACCGGATGTCTGGTCTGTTAGTTGCATCCCTTTCCGTGAAACGGGGGTGATCGCAGCTCGGTCCGGCCCAGCTTGATCAAGCCTGCCAAAATATGCCAAAGGGACTGCTTCCAAAAAGGGGTCCCGGTGCCACTGACAATGTGTAAATTGGACACTCAGTTCATTAGTTACATGCATTTATTTATTCGGGGACCGATTGGGTCTGGGCTCAGTCTAAATCGGTCAGATCAGCCCAACACAATGAGTCCCGAGGTCTACCTAACCTCACATGGGGTCCAAACTGTAAAGGGTTGGCCCAGTTTGGTTCGCAGGCCCAAGCCACGGTTGGCCCGGTCCGCCGGGTGGGCCTCGGCCCAACCGCGCTGGCCCGCAGTGCTGCGGGTCCGGTCCGCTTGGTCAGCCCGCACTGGCTCGGTCCTCCTGGAGGTGTACCATTACATCCCACTGGCCCTGTGCTTGCAGTGCCATTCGCCAGCCGGTGGGGTGCTTCCCCACCGCAATTAAAGGTTGGTCGCTTGGCCGACCGAGGTTTCACCAACACGGCGTGGGCCGATCCACACATTCCTACAACGACCTGCTAGCTGCGTCCACTTCCATTAGTGGCACCTGCAGGCGCCACCCTTGTTTTGTGTGGCCGGCTCGGGCCAGCTGCCTTCGGTCACAGTGGCGCATCGTCGTGCGCCACCTTTCACCACCCGCAACCAGTTACCGCGGGTCTTCTCTAGTCACCGCCAGCCTACGCCGACATGGCATGCCGGTGGTTTCTTCCATGAGTCACCTGGCATGCTCTGGTGTCTATTCTTGGTGTCATATGCACCTATTGATCTCTCACGCTGTTTCCATCATAGTGTGACCCACTATTTCGTGTTGTCGTTGAGTTGGAAATTGTTCCCCAAAGTTCACATCAAGAACAAAGTGGCAGAGGGTATGGGCCTTGTTCGTTTGGCCCGCTCCCTCTGCGTAACATGATATCAAGTAGGAGAGAAATTAAATTCACCAAATTCAACTTCAAAATAATCCCCCTACCTGGAAGAGACGTTCGCTGATGACGATCGACGAAACCCCCCTTCGTCGTTGTCGTCGGTTCGTGATTCAGTGGCACGCGTCACCACTCACTAGAATCGGTCTCATCCTCCAATTGGTTGGTGTCCTGGTACTTTTCCATATCTTTGTTTCTTGGTGAATTCGTGCCAACACTCTACCCTGAGCTCCATATAAATAGAAGAGGGGGAGGGTGAGTAACGCATGTGGAATTAATGGGGTTCGTTTAATTAAGGAACCTTTATAATTACAACAGTGTGGTTACAAGAATAAAGAGGAGTCAATCCATTTAATGGATTGAATTTTTGTTGGTCCCACCACCGCCACTCGTCAGTTGGAGGAAAGGAGAAAGAAAAAATAAAATAATTTTCTTATTTTATTATTCTCTTAAATTTCCAAAAACTATATTTTTCTTCTGACCTTCTACGGTCGAAGTGAAGCCTCCCTTAAGAAAATCCAAATGATTTAGGTTTAACGGTGCCCTCATATTTTTAATCTAAGCACTAGTTCAAAAGATAGAAAATTCCACCCATGCTTTTACTAAAAGTACCTTAAAAAAAGTTTAGAAATTCATTCTGGGAACACCGGTCCTCGGAATCACGCACCGTCAATTTTTTCAGACTCATAATAATTCTATATATTTAGAAAAACATGAAAAATATGGGTCTTTACATTCTCCCCACCTTAGGGATTTTTGTCCCTGAAAGCCACAATATAGACTAAGGCAATAAATGGGGGTACCGTGCATGAATCTGAGCTTCCCGCTCCCATGTGCTCTCCTGGAGGTCCCTGTGTGGCCAAAAAACGCGCACCAGAGGTATAAATCATCCAAAAAGGACCCACCCCTGTCAATAATCAATCTCCATTGGAGCCTCCATAAAGTCACTCCATCATCAATGTTCAGCTCTCCCCAGTTAATAACGCGCGATGGATCATGCATGTACTTCATCAGCTGTGACACGTGGAAAATTTCATGCACCCGATGCATCTGTGGGGGAAGAGCTAGGTGATACGCCACCTCATCAACTCTGTTGAGAACCTAAAATGGTCTGATGAACCTTAGAGATAGCTTGTCGCCCTGTCCAAATCTTTACGAACCTCATAGAGGTGAGACCCGTAGGAAGACATGGTCTCCCTCCTCGAACTCCAAAGGTCTTCTTCTCCTATCAACATAAGAATTCCGTCTGCTCTGTGTAGTCTTCATATGCTACTGGATGATCTAAACCTTCTCAGTGGTAGCCCGTACCAACTTTGGACCCATAAGTGTTGACTCCCATGGGTCTGTCCACTATAGAGGTGATCTACAGGGTCGACCATACAAGGCCTCAAATGGTGCCATACCGATGGTGGAGTGATAGTTATTGTTGTACGTCAACTCCACCAAGGTCAAGTGATCCTCCCAACTGTGGCCAAAATCTAGGACGCAAGAACAAAACATGTCATCCAGTGTTTAAATAGTTCGCTCCATCTGACCATCCGTCTATGGATGAAAGGAGGTTCTCAAACGTAGCTGAGTTTTGAACACCTCCTGTAATCCCTTCCATAACCGGGATGTAAAACGTGCATCATGGTCAGATAATATATTCAATAGAACCCCATGAAGCTGTACAATCTTCTGTATATAGAGGCTTCCCAAGCCCTAAACTGATCCCTGCTCTAGGATGGGTAGGAAGTGGGTCGACTTGGTGAGTCGGTTAATGATCACCTAGATGGAATCATGTCCCCTAGACATCCATGGTATCCCTATCACAAAGTCCATAGAGATACCAACCCACTTCCACTATGGTATCTCTAGTGACTGCGCTAAGCCTACTAGAACCTGTTGCTTGGCCTTCACTTGCTGATAAGTGAGGCATCATGAAACAAACTATGCCACTACCTTCTTTATCCCTGGCCACCAGTGTTGGCGCTAGAGGTCCTGGTACATCTTCACCACACGAGGATGTAACGCTAGAGGGGATGTATGGAACTCTTTCAACACCTCCTCCTGTAGCTCTATCGGGACCATGGTGCATCCTCTGAAGAGGATTACGTTCTCCCCACCTTCAAAAAATTCATCAAGTGTCTATCCTGTGGATATCTGAGCACGTCGATCCTCACAGTCAATGTCCCCAAGCTGTGCCTCCCGAACTCATTGATGAAGTGGGAGAGTGATAGTCATAGACTCGAGATAATCTTCCCCATCTCTATCCACAAAGGATATCCATAACATGGCTAGCTACTCTGTCGCATCACTCAACAACTATAGACCAGACCTCCTGCTGAGTGCATATGCTACTGTGTTACCCTTCCTAGAGTATAGACTATCTCAAAGTCATAGTTCTAGAGGAACTCTAGCCATCGTCATTGTCTTAGGTTCAGATAATTCTATGATAATATATACCATAAACTCTTGTGATCAGAGTAGACTGTAAAACATTTTCCCATCAAGTAGTGTCGCCACATCTTCAAGGAAAATACCACTACTGCTAACTCCATGTCATGGGTAGCATAGTTCTGATCATGTTGTCTTAGATGTCATGAACCATAAGTGATTACTGCTCTCTCTTGCATCAGGACACATCCAAGTCCAGTCCCTAACGCGTCACAGTAGACTACATACCAAACTCCCTCTTCTGGTAGCCTCAAGATGGGGGCACTTGTCAGTCTCTACCTCAGATTATGAAAACTCTACTAGAATATGTCCATCCATATGAAAGGTTGTCCCTTATTCCTCAACACTGGAAAGGGTGATGCAACTCTGAAAAATTCAATTATGAATCTCTGGTAGGACCCAGCCAACCCTAGGAAACTCTGAACCTCGGTCACACTCTTGGGTGGCTCCCAAGAAAACATAGCCTCTATCTTCACAGGATCCACTGAAACTCTAGCCTCCGAAATAATGTGTCCCAGAAAGTGGACCTCCCATATCCAGAACTAGAACTTCGAGAGTTTACCATAAATATAGTGCTCTTGGAGTGTATCTAGTAGTATCTGTAGATGATAGGAATGTTCCTCCTCTATCACTGAGTATACCAAGATGTCGTCGATGAAGACCACCACAAAGCGATCGAGGTATGGATGGAAGATTTTGATCATGAGTCCCCTGAACACTTCAGGGGCATTGGTCATGCCGAATGGCATAATGAGGAACTCATAGTGGTCATACCGACATCTGAATGTTGTCTTATGGACATCCTAATCTCATACCTTGAGCTGATGATAGCCTGATCTAAGGTCTATCTTGGAAAACCAATGAGCTCCCTTCTGCTTATTGAAAAGATCATCAATCCTTGGAAGTGGATACTTTTTCTTCACAGTCACATGCTTCAGGCACCGATAATCCACACAGGGCCTCAAACTCCCATCTTCCTTCTTGGAGAACAAAATCAGGTCTTCCCATAGGGAGACACTGGGCCTTATGAACCCCTTCCCTTGAAAGTCCTCCAGCTATACCTGTAACTCAAGAAGCTCCACGAGAGACATCCAAAATGTTGGAGTAGATATCAGTGTTGTACTGGGGTAAAGGTCGATGTATAAGTCCACCTATCTGCGAGGAGGTAGTCCTGGAACATCATCAGGGAAGACATTGGCATAATAGTCCACCACTACAGGATAGCTCAGAATCTCAACATCAACTACCCTGAGGGTAAGGCTACCCAACTGATGTGTGATCAGTTTCAACCTCCTTTGGGAAAGTCCATCATGTGATGAAAAGGTTCCCTTCTCACTCGTTAAGGAAAACCAGGTCCCATTCTCATGGACACACCGCACATTACGCCTAATACATTCAATATGAGCATGGACTGTGGATAACCATTCCATACCCAAGATTACATCGTAAGGCCTCAACGCTTCTACTAGAAGATCCAAGACGAAGCTCTCGCCTCCTATAGTAAGCTCAGACTACCAACACCAATGTGTAATCATCGAATCTTCTCCCATATAAGTCTATAATCGTAAGGATTGAGCCAATGACTCCACCAGAATCTCCGAGCTCTGAACGAGTGTCATGGAAATGAAAGAGTGACCAGAACCTTTGTCTATAAGTACTGCAACTAGGGTGGAATAGACATAGATCGTACCTCTAATAATCTCTGGAACACCATGGTCGTAGGCCTCTACTGCCTATAGTTGTGATTTCCCCTATCCACCTGCTCCCTATGGTCTGGGTGGACCACCTGGTGGTGGTGGTGGTAGAACCTCAAATCGCCACCCACCGACTGCTACATGGACTGCTCCTCTGTCACGTCCGCCGCCCTACAGACCTCCTCAAAGAATATCTGCCTATGCCTCGGCAGTCCCTCGACCGTATGCTGATCATCAGTACTATGTGTCGAGCATTCGTAAGACAAGTGGCCATGCCACCGCACATGAAGCACACCCTACCTCCCAGCTGACCTCCTCTTCCTCGTGAGCTCTACACCTAAAAAACTGTGTCTTGGGGTCATCCACCAGAAGGTATGGTCCACTTGGACCTCTAAGTCATCCACCTATTACCAGTCACAGATGACTCTACTATGTGTCTCCTGGTGGTGGGTCTCGCTGTCGGTGTCTTCTTAGCAAGGAAACTCTCCACCAAGAGTACTCTCTCCAGCACTCTAGCATGCGTCGAGATGATGAGAGATACTATCGAAGCTATGATCTCCCATCGAAGTCTCTGCTCGAAGGTATGGACCCTGAATAAAGGTTTTTTCACTATGTCAGTATAGTAGCATGAGAGGTCGATGAACCTTATCGAGTACTGGGCCACATTCAGGTTTCTCTGCTGTAAGTGTAGGATCTTCTGAATATGCACAGATCATAGAGTCACTGGGAATAACTTTTCCCTAAAGAGGCCCTAGAACTCTACCTAGGTGAGGTTCGCCTTGTCATGCGTCTAGAGCGTCAGGCTCCACCATCTCCCTGCTACTCCCTGGAAAAGATTAGCAGCTAGGATCACCATTAGGTCAGCTGGTGTGCCAACTAGGCAAAAAACTCTGGCCAAAGCCTCAAGCTAGTCCTCAGCCACCTATGGATCTACCTCGCCTTGGAACCTTCGAGGCATGTGCTGCTAAAACTCATGAAACACACTCAGTCGACATGCACTGTCTACTAGTGGGGCTAGTGGAAACGGCTTCCCAATGGGTAGTGGTGCTGCTGGTACACCACCCGAAGGTTCTAATGCCGTAAGAGGGCCCTGCACTGAGGCCTCATCGCTCAGTGGGCCATCATCATGTACTCTCTCAGAAATCCTAGATGGATGTCTATGTGGTAGAATCCTGGAGAAAACAGGTACACCAAATTCAAAAGTTATACTTGGTGAGATCACTCAAATATCTCAAAAGTAAAAACACTTCTAAAACACACACAATCTGTGTTTTCGTGCACTGAGTTAGAAATCAGAAATCAGGGTCCTGGTGTATGGATACGTCGGCCGCTGTTCCAATACTGGATTCCCCAAACTAAAAACCACACTCAAAAGACTTAACACTATTGCTCCATTAAAAAAAGATCAGATTCCTAGTTATTCAGTAGAACCGAATCCTTTGATACCACTTTGTCATGACCCATCCCCCGGGGCCCATGCCGTGACTACCCTAAGCCCACCTTCCACAAGCCAGAGGTTGGAAACTAGCACCAAAAAGGTGTATCCCTATAATGGGAAGGAATTTACTTTAAACCAGTACAAACACACAATCCAAGAACACAACAAGAAGCAATCACGAAGTAAACTGACGTAGTAAAAGTGTACTAAAAGTAAAGGGGCCATAATACAAGCCCAACTGAAAAGTACAAGTACAATTGAAAAGAGAAAACATCTCTTGGATCATCCACTGAGGATCATACCTGAAGGGTAGGTACAACTCATCTCTACTGCTCTCCACGTCATCCAATATACTCTATGAACCGCCTGGTCCTGGATCCCTCAAGACTCATCCTAGCTACTCATCATCTGCACAAGACACAACAAGGTGAAGGTGAAGCCCGTGTAGGGGTGAGTATAACAATACTCAGTAGGGACCCCGAGACCCCCGAAGGTCTCACATAATTCCACAAATGAAAACCAAAAATCATGTTCTCAATCACAAATCACAAAGCAATAGACACAACTCAAATAGAGTCTCAGCTCAAACTAGGTATTAGTGAAGTATAGAAGTACAAATAATTATTCGTGAAGCTAGATTGTCTTATTCTGTTAAGAGGCACTACTATTAACCATACAGAGTTTGACTCACATAGGATCGATAGGTACTAACCCCCGTAATGACCCACACAAGATCTGACCTGCCCGGAGTTAATAGGTACTAACCCAAACAATGACCCACACATGATTTGACCCACACATGATCGGTATGCGCTGACCCACATAGGATCACTGAGTGCTGATCCACACAGGATCTGACCCACACAGGATTGGTATATTGCTGATCCACGACCTCGTCCTCACCGGGTCGTGAGGTGATGATCCACACATGGTCTCTAGGTACTGATCCACATAGGATCTCTAGGTGCTGACCCACACAGGATCACTTGGTACTAACCTCTGTATGATCTGTCTCAAACCTCCACCTCACTGCCAGTCACTGGATTCCCGCTCATAGCATGCTTGATTCTGGGAGAACTGCTCCTCAATCCATCAGTCATATTTCAACTGGCACGAAGTCCCACTAATAAGTAACCTTATGATCCTTCATGGAATAAGGATCCCAATGCAAAAGATGGTGCATCGACTGGACACACATTCTTTAAGTTATTGGCATTTTAGTACCGAGAGACCGATTGGATTTGGAGTTGATCCAATTCGGTCATACTATAACTTTCTCCAAAACTCCCATGGAGTATTTCAAAAGGATTGCCTCATCTTAAGGGTTCCAACACAACATACGGCACATCAACCAGATGCTCGTTCTGTTAGTTGCATCCCTTTCCATGAAATGGGGGTGATCACACCTCAGTTTGGCCCTACTCGGTCGGGCCCACCAGAATATTCCAATGGGACTGCTTCCCAAAAGGGGTCCCAACACCACTGATGGCATGTCAATCATACACCTGGTTCATCATTTATGAGCATTTATTTATTTGGGGACCAGTTGGGTCTGGACCCGGTCCAACTTAGTCAGACCGGCCCGACACAATGGACCCGGGGTCCGACCTATAAAGGGTCGGCCTGGTTCACTAGGTCCAAATCATCGGGATTATCCCAGTTCGGTTTGCGGACCTAGGCTGCGGTTGGCCCGACCCGTCGGGTGGGGCTTGGCCCACCCGCACTGGCCCGCCGGGCCATGGGTCCATCCCGCTGGGAGGGTCCAGTCCGCTTGGCTGGCCCGCTCCAGCCCAATCTTCCCAAATTTGGACCATTGCGTCGCTCTAGATCCATGCTTGTGGGGCCGTTCAATAGCTGGCGAGGCACTGCCCTACCACAATTAACGATTGGTCATTTGGCCGACTGTGGTTTCACAAATGCGGCGTGGCGCGGGCCACTTCAGCTGGCGGAAACTGCTAGCACTGTCCTTATCTCACGCAGCTATCTCGGGATGGCCGCCTTTGGCCACTGCGACACGCCATCGCGCGCCACCTTCCACTGCCCATGGACGGTTGTCGCAGGTCTTCTCCGACCACCTACAGCCGCCGCCATCATGGCGCCCTGACGGTTTCTTCCGTGGGTCACCAGGCATGCTCAGGAGTCCATTCTTGGTGTCATCTACACCTACAGCACTCCCGCACTATCTCTATCATAGCGTGACCTGCTATTTCGTGTTTCCATCGAGTTTGAAATTGTTACCCAATTTTCACATCAAGAATGAAGCGGCGGAGGGTCTGGGCCTTGTTCGTTTTTCCCACGCCCTCTGAATTTCATGATATCAAGTGGAAGATAAATTTAATTCATCAAAGACAACTTCAAAATAAACCCCCTGCCTAGAATATACGTTTGCTGACGACGATCAATGGAACCCCCTTTGTCATTGTCGTCGGTTTGTGATTCAATGGTGCTCGTCACCGCTCGTTGGAACCGGTCTCATCCTCCAAGTGGTTGGTGTCATGGTACTTTGCCAGAGATTTGTCTCTTGGTGAAGTCATGCCAAAACTCTACCCCAAGCTCCATATAAATAAAAGAGGGGGAGGGTGAGTAATGTAATTGGAATTAATGGGGTTCATTTAATTAAGGAACCTTCCTAATTCCAACGGTGAAGTTACAAGAATAAAGATGAGTCAAGACATTTAATGGATTGACTTGTCGTTGGTCCCACCACCGCTGCTCTTCTGTTGGAGGAAAGGAGAAAGAGAAAATAAAATAATTTTGTTATTTTATTATTCTCTTAAATGTCCAAAAACTATCTTTTTCTCTTGAACTTATGTGGTCAAAGTGAAGCCTCCCTTAATAAAATATTGGTGCTGTGAATTCAACGGTGCCCTCATATTTTTAATCTGAGCATCGGTTCAAAGGATTAAAAAAACCACCTACACGTTTACTGAACGTACCTTAAAAAAAGTTTAGAAATTCATTCCGGACACATTGGGCATCAGAATAACATGCCGTCAATTTTCACAGACTCATAATAATTCCATATATTTAAAAAAAATTACATGTAAAAATCCGAGTCTTTACAAGTGTATTTCCATATACCAATAGGATTTTTCATGGAAAGGATGTAGGTTCTCAAACTGAGGGCGAACCTTATAAATATTGTGTGAATTTCTTTAATTTATTTTCATTACATACTTATGAGGTTGCTATATAAAGTTTATAATTTTAAAAACTCTAACAAGTTTTGGGGGTTAATTTCAATATAATTGAAATTGAAAAAGATAAGCACTAATTCAACCCCCCCTCCAGTGGTTCTCATGATCCTAAGAAACATTAAGTGGAGTCAGTGTAAGGTTTCCTCTCTTTGATCCTTATCATATAGAATCTCAAATTGGTTAAAAATAGAGGTATTCTTACCTTCAATGTTAAAAATTATATGATTGGTAAAACAAATGATACCCTATCTTCTATCTCTTGTCCTAGAGGTAATTGATTTAGTTACCACTGGGTTTCTACCCATTGAGAAATATGCTTCTATTGTATTCACTGATAAAATAATTATTGAGGTAGATATGAAAGCTAGAAATTTTTTTATAACATATTTTTTCGAAAAGGTTTTTATGATGGTGATGGGTCTCAAGACATCTAAGTAAACATGGGAAAAACTAAAAATTATCTTTGAGGGAAATATAAAAGGAAGAAAAGTTAAAAATATGGAAAAGAAAGTTTGAAGATATTAGAATGGTAGGTGGTGAATCTATTGATGAGTACTTCACCAGATATTATGAATGCGTTTGGAACATTAGAGGATTCTAAAATGTCTTGGAATATTCTACCATTTTTATGAAACTTATGAGAAAATTTTTATACTAGTTTGAATCTAAAATTTCTACCTTAAAATATAAAAATTATTTATCTCTTGATGAATTACATAACCTTCTTATTTTATATGATATAATAAAATCTCCAACATTCAAAAATAAGATCAAGTATGAAATTGCATTTGATGTTATGATAAATCTGAAAATATAAGATTTTGATCATAAGATTTTTGGAATTAGTGATTTGGAAGATAAGGAAGATGATTAAATGAATGAAAAAATAATGTCTCTTATATCTAAAAATTAATTCATATGTAGATGAAAATATATAGGTAAAATCCCACTTAAATGTTTTGAGTGTGGAAGAATTGGAATTTTTTCTATGAATTGTCCTAAGAATAATGTTGGAGAATATGAAGATGATTATAAGGAAAAAACTTAGTGAGATAAGTATATAAAAACTTCTAAGGAAGATAATAAATACACAAGGAGTAAGAAAACGTTCACTAGAAAGAAAAAAAGAAGTATGCTGAGTAATAAAGTTGAATATGACTCTACTGAAAATAGTTCCTCAAAAGATGAAAATCTAGAAAATTTCAAAACTTTCTTTGAAAAGGAATATTCCTAAAACAATGAATAAGAATAATAAGGTTAAGAAATATATATAGAATATAATACAAGATCATAATTGGTGGTGTGTATTGAGAAAAACACAAAAATAAAGAAACATATGGTAATGTTGAAGAAATAGGGTGAGAAAAAGAATGTAGGAAAGGAATATATTCTTAAAAAAGGAAGATTTGTACATTGAGGAGATTGAGAATCTCAAACTAAAAGTTTTATAATAAAAAAAGATGTTGGAAGGTCTTTATATTAATCTTTATACTAAGTAAGATTAGGTTTTTAAAAATCAATTGAAATTTCTTGAGGCTGAAAGCACTTTAAAAAAGATAAGGCTTTAGAGGTAAAAGCTGAAACATCTCAAGATTGTGTAAGAACTCATCCTAAGAATTAGGTGACACATACACATTCTAAATATAAAATTTCATGTGATCTTTATAACCTTGTAGGTGTTAGAAACAACATGGGGAAATCATGGGTTGAGAAATGATGCGGAAAACACATCACATCAACAAAATTTGATAATAAGATCTATAATAAATATTCTCCATGCTAGGGGGAAACAAATATAGAATGATATTATGAACCTTAGTAAACTTTATACATAGAAATATCCTTCTTCTAAAAAAGATCAAGATTCAGTGGATATTATTGGTGTTGTGATATATTTGGGAACAAAGCATATACTTTTTGGCATAATATGTCTCTCCCTAGGAATAGACATAAACTAAGGGGGGACAGTAGTGGAAGAAAATAGTGTAACTTTCCTAAGTTTTAGGAATAAATAAAGGAAAAACATCAAATTTTAGAAAGTTTCCAAATAAAAATCAATTTTATTTCCTTTAGTAAGTTTTTGAAGATGTGGCCAACTTGGCCACTTTGCTAACTAACATTTTAAAACAATTCTAGGACAATTTTCTTATTCTAGAAAACAAAAGGAGGTTGAAAAGAAGAAAGTTAAGGAAAGAGTTTTTGTTTTTGATATATCTCTAAAAGATAAAAAAAATAAACCTTGTATTCTTGATAGTGTTTGTTTCTCACATATGATAAGTAATATAAAGATCTTGAAAGATATTGAATAACATAAAGGTTGAGAAGGTACATTAAAAATGATAATTCCTTAAAAATAAGAAGAATTTGAACTACTGATATTGAATCTCATAATCTAAAATCAAAGGATTTTTTTTATATTTATGGGCTTAAACACAACTTACTAAGTGTTATCCATATTTGTGATGATGGTATGGAAGTTATCTTTATAAAATATTCTTGTATCATTGTAATATTGAAATATGTAAAAGTTTTTACTAATGGAGAAAGATCCAACATAGATATATTCTAGATTGGATATCTTTTTAACTCATTCTACTTAAGTGTTGAGGATGAAAATAAATTGTGGCATCAAAGACTTTTGGAATATTGAATAGAAAATTATGATCATGATTTCTAAGGAAGATTTTGTAATAAACATACCAAAAATTAATAGGAAAGATGATGATGTTCATATAACATTTCAGAAAGGGAAGATGGTTAGTAGGGGAAATGATAAAGTTTAAATCCAATCCACCATACTACTTGAGATAATTCACTTTGATCTTTGTGGATTGATGAGGCATTACTCAAAAAATGTGGTTTTTTACTTTATTATTTTCATTGATGATTTCACTTAGATGACCAATATAATATTCATGAAACATAAATCAGTGGATGTATATATGTTTAGATGTTTTATATGGGAAGTTAAAAGAGAGTTGGGTGACTACATACTAAAGTTGAGAACCAAAAATGGAAATGATTACATAAGAAATTATTTCAAATCCTATTTGAAGAAATATAGAATCAAACACTAATATAGTTCTCCATACACTTCTCAATAAAATAAAGTATCAGAAAGGAAAATAGAATTTTCATAGAAATGGGAAGAAGAATTCTCATAGAATACAAACTTTCTAAATTATTTTAGTGATAATCTGTAAGTGAATCTATTCATATTCAAAACATATGAGTGTTTCAGCCAAAATCTAAAATGATTTCTTTTGAGATTTGGTATAATAAAAAGAGAATATTGAAATATATTAATGTTTTTATAAGTCCTTGCATTCTTAAGATAAAAAATACAGATCTTGGAAGGTCTGATGAAAAATCTGAGGAAGGAATTTTCATGGGATATTCATCCAACATAAGAAGTTACAAATATTGTAATAAATTTATAAAAAATTTAGTAGATCCTTATGATGTGATGGGTATTGAAAATCAAACTTCCTTAATAAATGTTTCTGAAGATGAAAAGTAATATGTTTTGATAGATAGAACTTTTACATCCAAATAAGATATTGGGGAAGTTGATTTCCTGCCTACCACTGTATAAAGTTACTCAAATCAATATTGTGGTGAGGAAAGTATGTTTGGAAGAAAATATATAAAGTTATGAACTTTAAAAAATAGGATGAAAATGACAACATCATTGGAAATCATAAAAATATATTTTAGACCATATGGAATTTGTTTTTAGAAAATCATATATCACTTATCTCATAGGTGGAACCATAATCAATTTTAGAGGTAGTTGAACATAAAGAGTGGATAAAAATGATGAATGAAGAGTTAGACCAGACTGAGAAAAATGACACCTAGTATCTCATTCTAGGAATAGTAGGAAATAATGTTATTGGAAAAAAGTGTATTTTCATAAATAAACTTAACAAACATATATAAATATTAAGAAAAAAACACAACTTGTTTACAAAGGTTACTCACTGGTGGAAAGTGTTGATTTTGATGAAAATTTTTACCTTATTGTGTGACTTGAAACTATAAGAATTTTCTTAGAAGTTGTTTCATATCATTGTTACAAAGTCTCTCATATGGATGTTAAGTCATCTTTCTTAAATAGAGAAATTAAAAAATACGTTTATATTGAGAAACTTGGTAGGTTCTTACATGATAAAAATGGAACCATGATGTGTAAGCTAAATAAATATTTGTATGGGTTGAAATGGGATCTTCATGCATGGTACTTTAAACTTTATATTTTCCTGAAGAAGTTAAAATTTTATAAAGTAAAATTAGATAACAACCTTTATGTTAAGTAAATGAGGACAAGTACCCTTATTGTTATTATTTAGGTTGATGATATAATTTTTACAGGTGATAGGGTAAAACTTTTGAATAATTTTATGAAAAAATGAATAAGAAATTTGAAATGTCCATGCTTGGATAATAAACTTTATTTTTGGGCTTACAAGTTTAATAAAAAAGGGATACATATTTTTATATCAAGAAAATTATTCCAAGGAGTTATTATAAAAGTTTGGCATGATAGATTCCAAGGAGGTTTCTACTCCCAACTCTATTGGAATAAATTTGAGTAAAGTTGAAGCTAGAAAAAGTGTGAATCAAAAATAATTTAGAAATTTGATAGGAATATTTCTCTATCTTATAGTTTCAAGGGTATACATTGTATATTTTATTAAATTGTATGCAATATATCAGTGTGATCCAAAAGAATCACATATGTTGGAAGAAAAAATGAATAATCAGGTATGTTAAAGGAATGCCATATTATGACCTTTTGTATAAAATAAGTCATGACATAAAATTTATTAGATATACTGATACTGATTAAGCAGAATATTGTAATTATATAAAGTCAATATTAGGAGGAACATTGTTCTTGGGAGACTATTGTGTGACCTGGAATAGTAGGAAATAAATTTCTGTTACTTTGAGTACATTTAAAGAAGAATATGTTATTTCCACCCATGCTTATACAAAAATTATATGGATGAAAGTTCATCTTAAAGATTTGAAAGTAAATGTTAAAAAACCATTTAAAATTCTTTGTGATAATCAATGTTCCATTGATCTTTCAAAAAATCTTGTACAACTTTCAAGATCAAAGCGCATTGATATTAAGTTCCATTTCATAAAATAAAAAGTTTCTAGTGGAGATGTTATTGTTGATTATATTTCAATATAGAATAAAATTTATTATGTTTTAACGAATGATATAATGAAGGAAATATGTAATGAATTAGGGTTTCAAATATATATTTATCCTCCCCCATAGAATTCCTAAATTTCATAAATAATTACCCCACAATCCTTCAGATTCTATTTTCAAAGGGGGAGAAAATGTATAACTCATCGCAAAAAATATTTTGTGAATATGAAGCTATTGTTATCATAAAAATAGAGAGAGAGAAATATTAAGGGGGTGTTTATCTTATCATGGATAAAAAATTTCTTATCACCGAGGGAATAAATTACATAAAAAACATAATTTTTTTTAGTGTTGTGGTTTCAAGACATTCTCTATGATAAATGATATGGTTTGATAAAAAGTTTAGAAAAGGGTTGTTTAAAAAAATGGTTAATAGTTATTGAGAATTCTTCTAAAAAATAAAGAGGGGAAAGTTTTAAGTTTATTTAGTATGTTTTTATATTTTTTGTCAATATATTACATTATTGATGTTTTTTTATACAGATGAGAAAGAGTTGTTGAAGTTATTAAAAAGGTTTTTCCTATTAATTGATGGATAAGGTGAAAGAAGTTTCCTTAACCTTATTAGGAAACTTTATTTATGTCAGATGAATATATGTTGTTCTTAAAGTTCTCATAATCATGAAAATACTCATCATCCAAGCTAATTTTTATGAAGTGTTTAAATTTGAAGTTACACAATGTCATCAGATAGACAATATACAATGTTACCAGAAGGACAAGAAAAATAGTTTCAAGATGACTAACAATAAAAAGTCCTAAGTACTAAGTTTGTACACACTTGTACAAATTTTAATAGTTATAAATAGAGAATAAGTACAATGGTGTGACAATATTTATGTTCAAGTGGTAGTACAAAGTTGATGCTGCTATACCAGATAGAGTAGTGATGTTGTAACTAGAAAAATGGGGATATATAAAAGTTTTAGTCAACATAACCCAATGAAGAAGTATTTTGTGATATAAGTCTTTTGAAGTTGTAAAATTTTTATCAGATATTTAACAGCTCAAGTGCATCAGATGGAGAGAAATAAGGTGAATGAAAATACATAGTGTATAAAGTTTATGTTTCTAAATTAAGGAATCAGATTGAGTCCAACAGATAAGGATTCATCGGTTCTAGTTTATCATCCAAATTTATATTGGACTAGGTTTTGTAGGAGATGTGTTTTTGCATATCTTTACAAATATCATTGAACTAATATGTTCAATTTTTTATTAGATAAAAAAATATAAGAAAGTGCATTAGACAGAGAAGGTAAGTAATAATTGGATCTGACAAAAGGAGTTTGGAAAGTTATTGTAAACATTCAAAGTTCCATAGGATGGAACAAGACTAGAAAAAAATTTAGGATTTCATCAGATAAATTACTTTGATAATTTTTACTTGGAAAAGTTTTGTGAGTCCATAAAATGAAGAAATGTATGAAAGCCTTCAAACAGAATGTCCTTGGGAAGGTCATCAAACAAAAATCTACTGAGTGAAGTTTTGAAGATCTTTAAATGAAACTTTGTAAATACCCTTAACAATGATGATGATAAGTTGTTTTTTTTTTATTTTTTCTATATAGAAGAGGTTAAGGAAGTTTTATAAGTTCCTTAATTCTGAGTTTAAGGAAGTTTAAATAAAGGGGTAGATTTCAAGAAACTTCAAGTGTGTTCAAGAAGTTTCTCTAATACTTTAAAATGATCCATCAAAATTGAGTTAAGTGAGAGTTTTAAAATTTGAGTTTTTATTGAGTGGGAAAATGAATTTGAGTTCCCAAATTTTCCCCTATGATTGAATAAAATGGGGTGAATGTACAATGCGGTTATTAAAAAATAATACATTTTTCATATGTGTGCAATGTGGATAAGTGATGAAAATTTTAAAGTCTTGTGAGTTTTCAACCATGTTAAGATTTGGTTGAAGAAAGAAATCAGAAAGAGGTTTAGTGAAAAGTGATTTCGATCATAGATATTAGACAAAGTCATTATTCATAGATATCAATTAGTGATTGTATTAGAAAAAGTTTTTTAATAGGTTGTGTGGTGCAATTTTTTTGTTCGGCTGATAGAAGTAGATCAAAAGCTTATTTTGTGAGGTGTACCATAAAAAAACAGAAGACAAAGTCAAAAGGTTCACCAGTAAAATTACTTTGGACAATGTTAGAAGGTACACTAGATAGAGATACTAGAAATATACATTAGATAGACTATTTTTAGAATATTTTTAGAAAGATGATAAGATAATTTTCCTATCTTAATTTATATTGATTTGATAATAAAACTATTGTAACTGACAAAAGTGGGTATGATCTTTCTTATCAGGATATAGAAGGAGTCTAGCAGGAGTTGGCTCAAGTTTTATTTATTTATTATAATAGTGTAGTTCCATGTATAAATGGTAGTTTCCATAGAAAGGATGTAGGTTCTCACACTGAGGTCGAGCCTTATAAATCTTTTATTCCTTTCATTACATTTTTATCATTGCATACTTGTGAGATTATTATATAAAGTTAATAAAGATATAAACTCTAATAAGTTTTAGGGGTAAATTCAAGAGAATTAAAATTGTAAAATATAACCAGAGATTCAATCCCCTTCTCAGTATTAATCATGATCCCATTAACTTTAGAAAGAATACCTTATCACCATATTCAAATTCTATATCTCACTGATGGTTGTTAGTATAAATTTTCTGTCAACTCTGAACCATCCTGATGTGCTATTTAATGGCTCTAAATTTCTCTTCCATTTCCTCAGTTATCTCTAGTCCCAATTTCTTTCATTCTCCAACTTCATCCTAGAATTTTGGAGTTCTAAAATTATTTTCATAGAAGGATTGACAAGTAACCATTTCAATGATTGAGTGAAAGATATTGTTTTAAGAAAATTAAACTATGGTAAGGTGTTTTCCCAAGACCCTTTAAAATCCATAGATTAAGCTCTTAGATTATATTATAGGATTTTAATTGTTTTCTCAAATTGACCATCTATTAGTAGATGATATGTAGTGCAAGAGTTTAACTCTATATTCAATGATTGCTGAAGGATTATCCATAATACTAAGTTAAAGCTCAGATCATGATCAAATATGATTAAGAGTGGTACTCTATGAAACCTTACCATTTTCTTCATATATATTCTAGAAATCTGTTCAAGTGGGAAATATTCTATGATGGTAATGAAATGAGCTGGATCTGCAAGGTGATTGATTACAACCAAAATGACTTAATGAACTTTATATGTCTTGGAGACTCCTATGATAAAATCCATGGTGATGTTTTCCCATTTCCATACAGGTATGAGTAACAGTTTCATCATCTTATTAGACTTCTAACCTTAAATTTATGATATACCAAGAATCAAGATATATACTCTACAATATCTCTCTTCATGTTATTACACCAGAAATTTTGTTATTTATGGGGCACATACTTGGTTTATAAACTTTATCATTCCATAAATATTATTTTTGAATTCAGGAACATTCCTTACCTTCATTTTGAACTCGACATCCTCCTTCAGTGGCTATTTAATATTCACATAAATGGATGGTTGAACATTAATTTGATAAAGATATGATTTATCCCCTTCCATCATTATTTCATTATAAATCCTCTAAAAATACATAAATATTGGATATATTTCAATCCTCATCATGGAAAATCTATCATGGTCCTTCCAACTCATAGCATTATCCACCTTGATCACCTTACCAAGGTGGTAATGTATTGAGCGATCATAATATTTAATCAAATCCAAAAATATCCTTTGTTACATATTTAACTCTTTATATGTAAATATATAATTCAATATTTTATGATCGATATATATATATATATATATATATATATCACAACTTTAACCTTAAATATAATTCTTACATATCTTTAAATAAAAAACTACCATTGCCAACTCCAAATCATGAGTTGGGTAATTTTTCACATGAAAATTCAATTGGAATGAGGCATATTATAGAACCATTTCATTTTTCATCATAACATGACCTAGTCCATTATTTGATGAATCACTATAAATTAAAAATCTTCTTCACTATAAGGTACTGTGAGAAGAGTTTAAATAACCAACCTTTTATTAAGTTCCTATAAATTCTCTTCACATTCATCGGTCCAAATGAACTTGAATACTTTATATGTCATCTTGGTTAATGTACTTGATAGCCATGAGAATTTTAACTATGAATATTAGTCATTGTGGTTGTTTTTGACCAATTTTCAATAACTTTTATCTTTGAAGGATCTAAAAATATTCCATCACTTGTAATTATATGACCCAAGAATGGTAGTTTCTATATCTAGAATTCACACATTCTAAATTTTTCATACAAATTCTATTTTCATAAGGTATTAAACATAATCCTCCAATGATCTTCATGCTCTTCCTTACTATAAGAATATTTTATAATATCATCTATAAAGTCTACTAAAAACTAATTAAGGTAATCTATAAATACTATATTAATCAGATCTATAAAGATAGTGGGGGCATGGGTAAGTAGAAATGGAATCCCTATAAATTCATAGTGTCTATACATTATACATAATACTATCTTGGATATTTCTTCTCTTTTGACCCTTAACCAATGATATATTTATCAAAGTTAAATCTCAAAAAAGAATTGATTTCCTTATAGTTGATCATATAAATCATTAGTACATGGTAGATGATACATATTCTTGATCATGATCTTAAGAAGTTCATGAAAATCAATGAAAATATGCATTAACTAGTCTTTCATTTTAACAAAAAACATGTGCAACCCATGGCTAATCACTTTTCTAAATTAATCCCTTATCCATATTCTATTGGAGTTTCTTATTCAATTCTTGAAACTCAATCGAGTCTATTTTATATGGATTATTTAAAATAGGTGTAACACCAAGTCTCCACCATTTGAGATAAATACCCCTCATGAATAGATAGTAAGAATCATATAATGGAAATAATTTCTATTAGAAGTTCATGTTCATCCTTACATCAATAAACGATCATATGATGATTTATAATATCAAATGTGAATTCCATTCCTCAACAATTTATATGAGATATATTTAGAGAGAGAAAATCCATTCCCAAAATTAAATAAAATTCAACTATAGTGAGAGTAATAAGATATTAAGGAAGCACATTCCCTGAAACTTATATCAGATAAGAGCTATAGATTTGAAATGTGATCATCGTACTATTATGATTTTTCACTGATAAATCAATATATAACCATTGATCTTATGAATTAATAGTTTTATAACCCTTTCAACATTTGAATTAATGTTAAAAACTAGGAAAAAAAATACATTTCCAATATTGATCATACTTTACACCACCCCAACTTCATCATTCTATCTTTCATCCCTTAATAAATCCAAAATGGTCAGTGTGAGCACCAAGAAGTAATAATCAAAGTGAACAATCATATGATAATGAAAATAATTCCTAATATTTCCTAAATTACGACACATTATTATCAACCTATTACACTTCATGTTCATACTATATCAATTTTGATTATAAAAGGTTTTTGTAGGTTCTATCCTACATTTCTCATAACCCAATATAAAAAATAACTAAAACATACTCTGATACAAAATGAGGAGACCCGTGCATCACTTACATAAATATTAAATCATTTTTTATAAATATTTAATACATATTATGATAATACATTACCCATAATAATAAAGGTTTAGTGTATCTAGAGACTAGATACATAATTAACTTATTTCATGAAATTACTTCAACATCTCCAAAAAATTTCTCCTTATGTATTACCCTTTTTATACATTCCCTACTTAAAACCATTATTCATAACCTGGGGAAAGGAAACACAAGAAAGGTTGATCTTAGATTCTTATTAAGGGTAAACATGGAATATTTCAATCGATGATCATAAGTGAGAATAATATAAGATTAAGGGTATGAGAACATGATCACAACTTTCTATATCACACCTAACAATTCATAAACCATAAAATTTTATTCATGACATAAGGTTTTGTCTTATTAATCAGCATGAGTCATAAGAGTGAAGAATCATAAATAATCAATAATGATTCATGGAATCATATCATTATCACAAGGAATAAGTTCCTAGAATAAAAGTGTGGCATAAATATAAGCATATAAAATCAATTCCTTAGTCAAGTTTCAATGATAAAATTTTCATAGTGCATGGAGTCCTATAGTTAATTAAGTTCACTCCCCATTCCCATAAACTTATAAATCATATGTCAAGGATACTCACAATGACATTAATCACATAGTATCATTGGGATAACTTCCTATGTACCTACTTGGGCTTGGGCCAGCTGCCTATGTACCATCTTGGGCTTAGCATAATCACATGTGTGCCTCTTGGGCTTAGGATAATTACTTGTGTACCCTCTTGAGATTGGGGCGACCTCCCATGTACCCTTAGGCTTGGGAAAACCTCTTGTGTACTATTTTGATATCATGAGATATAAAACATTACCCAATGCATTAAAGGGATATAACAGACCCACTCATCTCATAATAATAAACCATTCATATATTCCACAATAACAAAAGGTAATTCATCATTCCTTTATAGTTTAATTAAGTTGTGGGAAAGAAATGAGTTTCAGGAGACATCATTAAAACATCATTATCATAAACCATCCAGAGAAAGGAATTGTATGGTATCAGAAGATTATATACCAAGTATATCATATCAATATTTAAAGGATTTTTATATAAATAAAAAAAATACTTTTATAAAATCATTAGAAATATTCTTTGAAAAATAAGATAAAACATCCTTTTATTCTAGTAAATTTAAAAAACTAAAAATTCCTAGAAAACGAGAATAATATTTTATTTGGAAAGCATTTGATTATTGTAAAGTAATATTGATAATGAATAATAGTCATGATGATGGGAAAAATTTACCAAATAATAAACATTAAAAAAAAATCTTTTCTTTATTTTATAAAAATTAAAATGTGAGTCGTATAAATAATGTTCGAAAAGATTAATTTTAATAATTTGTAAAAAAAGTAAAAGGTGGTATAAAAATAAATTTTCAATTTTTTAAAATTAGATAAGAACTTTTATAAAATAATTTTTAAGAACATAGATATGAATGAAAAATATTCTCAATTAAAAAAGAGAAATAAGGTTGGATTTTCTTGAAAACATTTCTTCAGTATTTTTTATTAAAAAAAAGGAAATATGGAAATAATACATGAAAAAATATAAATAAATATAGGATAATAAAATATATATGTTTTAATGAATAATGAATATAAAATTTTCTGTAATTGAAATTTAAATATAAACAATCCTGATAAAAAGTGATATTGTAACATAAATCATTACCTCGAGTCCATACTTTCTTCGTACATTCACTATGCTCCTGTATTATAAATTTAGACTTAGTATACATCTATAATAGAATAATATTCATAATTATATTACTATATATCATTCCATTATAATTTCCAATTATTAGTTTATTATAAATTCTTCATTAAAATTAATATTTTGGTGTCAATGGTTCTGATTTCCACATATGTTTCGCTTTGGTGATTTTGGTCTTTTCACTTTAGTCATGGATTAATAATCTCCCTAATCTTAATAATATAAAATTTATAATATTTATCCGTTATATACATTTTTATAAATATCCATGTAAAAATGACAGTGGAAAATTAATTACACCACTTTGTAGAGATGTTTTTTTAAATATATGCACAACTGATGTTTTCATTTTTCAATGGATGGAAATAAATGATGGTAAATAAGAATTTATATTTATATAATAATAATTATGTTATAGATGCCATATATATTCATTAAATATATTTATATAACTATCTTTTTGTGGTGGTGATGTAAAATGATACATGCTGCTTCATGGAGATGGTAACCCACATGCACATGTGAGCAACACTTTCATTTTCCATTGGGTGGAAAGAAGATAGAAAATGGTTGTACTATAAACATAAAAACAATTCAGTGTAATAATCATACTGATTTCATGATATTTAAATAGTTATGGAATATTTTTATGTGGTTTAATAAGAAATAAACTTGAAAATTTGTTATAAGTACATATACCTATTCCTTGGATAATCTCCTTTAAAAAACACCTTAAGGCCTCTTGGATGAGTATTTTGGGGAGAAAAAAACATCTATGACATGTGGAGGATAATTGTTAAGGTATTTTCTTAGATATTGGATGAGATAATGTGCTCGAGAAGTGTTTACAAGTGAGAATAGAATATGCCTCTTTATAAGCGAGGGGAGTGGCTCCCTTGTAAATATTAAGAACCTTAAAATATAATAAAGTAACTCTCATGGGAATGTGGCTCCAAAATATCCAATTTTTAAATATATTTTGAGTGAGTTATTAATTAACTCAATAAATTAAATTAAATATATATTTTTAGTGATATCTTGAAGCCTCATCCCTTTATTTTAACCCTTTTAACCCATTTTTACCTTTAACATGCTGCGAAACTTTTTAACGAGGTAACTTATTTTTATGAAAAAAAATGAAATTAAAATCATAAAAAAATTGGTCATGATAATTCCAAATATTTAATCCATTTTATAAGATTTGATTTCTAAATTTGTAATGAATTAATTGTAATATCCATGCATAAAATGTGTAAAAATCACTTTTAGGAAAAATGTAATTTTGAGGCATAAAATGAATTTATTCTCATTACTTGTCTCGTAAAAACTATTATATAAACAATAATTTATTTTATTAAATATATAATCTAAAAATTTCATTAAAAATAGTGATAAATATTGATTAATTTAATTTATTAAGATAAAATACATTACATTCAATAAAAAAAGATTCCAAAAAAATATCTTGCTTTACATTCAAATTATTTTATATTTGTTTTTAAAAAATTGATAATAAATGTATGGATGATAATTAATTTTTATATATGTATAAATAATACTATTACATATGTTTAATATTCAAAATAAAATAATTTAACTTTTAAATAAAGCATATATAATTAAAAAATACTTGTAAGAAATACATTTATATTTAACCATGAATTACTAGACTAATGTTATTTATAATTCCTAAATTTTAGTGTAATATTTGAAAAAAGACAAGATTTTTCATGAAAATTAACCTTTTTCATTAGTTTATTCCAAAAAAAAAATTTATTCTAATGATATTATTTTCCTTGGTCTATGATAATAAATCCCACATGTAATTATTCTCAATTTTATTTAATTATTCCTCTTGAGTAGGAATCTAATGAATATGTTATAAAGCCTCTCAAACACTCTTAAGTTCATTCTATCAAATTAGCCTATTAGTATTGTAATACATTAATGTTATTTATGTATGAAAATCCCTACTACTATCTCTAATGATATTTTTAGTGTACACATATTTTCAATTATTAAAAACTTAAAATCACTATATTATAGACCTTACTCACAACTTTATACTTTTGAATCATCTTGGTAATTATAAAACCAATGCCATGAATAGTTATTGTACCTTATAGATCATCATCTTATTTTTAAGCTCCATTAGTTTCACAGTCAATCAAAAATGATGTTCTCAATGTACCATGGTTTTCCATGACAATAATATCATAGTTTTCAAGATCTTCCTAAGATTTCTTTTATAATACCAATAACTAGTTCCTTCAATCTTATAACCAACAAATTTTAATTTATTGGCTTGCTTGTCAAATTTTTTCACATATCATACTTTGATTTAAAATAAAATTGGGTTTCAAAAACACTCGATATCTATATATTAGGTTTCAACTAGAAAATTACTTCATAACACATGTTTACCAAATTTTTTCAAAGAAAATACTAGTTAAGAATATAAAAAATTGGTATTATTACTTATTTCCAAAGTTATTTTTAGGTGTCATACTTCGATAAAATTATTCTACCTATGTAAAATAGTATTTAGTTATTCTATTTCACAACAATATTTTGGTCAGGAATCTTTGAATTATTTTATTAATTCCATATACCATAATTTTCAGGATATAATTTAAAATATCCATCGGTGTACTTGGATCAATTATAGAACTGAAACTTTTTTTGATAGCATACCCTATTTGATTTTTAAAAACTCATTTTTATGCCATTATCCTATCAAGAGACCATGTTTTACATATCATAAAATAAATGTATGTAATATTAGTAAAATCATCAATAAAATTAATGAAATACTTATATTCTTTGATTTATTTCAGACTCATAAAATCACAATATCAAAATGAATAAGTCCATATGGACTATTGGTTTTGATCTCCACCATCTTATAGTTTTTCTAAAAAAATCCTTTAAAAAAATATAACATGTATTGCTTCATTCTCGATCTAGATTTATAATTTTTTTGACAATATAATTCTGTATAACACTACTCATGTTCTTTTGACATAAATGACCATGTATTCTATGTCATAACACATTTTATTCCTTCTCTATCAAAGAATAAGCATTTTCTTCATTAATAATTTGTAAATGATTTATTTTTTAATTTTTTCCTTTCATGATGATTTTTTATCCTTCAACTTCCAAATGAAACATTATTTCCTTTAGAAAATCACCTTATTTTTACTCTCACAAAGTTGAGATACACTCAAAAGATTTTGTCCCAACCAATCAACCAAGTGAACATCATTAAAAGAAAAATTCTTCTCACTAATTTTTATATATCCAATTCCATTAAAATTTAAGGAACTAAATTTTCAAAAAGGTAGTAGAACATATATAATATATTTGAATGTACTTTAAATTATGTTTGTTTATGTTCATGTGTGATGAGAAACCACTATCTAGTATTAAAGGTTTTCCACCTTTTGAATATTTTTTATGAAACCTCATCAATAATTTCAGTCTCTTAATCATTTATATTATTTTTATAATTTTTATTTTATATTTTTTCTACTTTGGAAGTATTGTAATACACTTATTGGTAGTATATCCTTTCATACTACACCCATAAAAATTTTCCTCAAGAAAATCAAAGCTATTTGTATTTTTTTCCACGTCTTTAAGCTGTTATATGGATTATATTCTTAAAATTTTTGATTTACCCTCCATTAATAATGAAATTTCTTTGATTTAAATAAATACATATTATAATAATAAAATTATACCTTTTTCACTCACACCACATTACCAACATTTGAATTAATAATGATCATATCAACATTTCATGATGAACCTGCAACATTAATTCCTTTTATATAATCACTATTATTTATTTAATTTTATTATTGAGTTTTAGAAGTAAGTGAGTTTTTATTATTTGGATAATAAACAGGTAATCTATGAAATCTATGAATTTCTCCATTGATTTTGAAGTTTATTCAATATCCTTGAAGAAAATTTTAAATTCAAATTGAGATTTCTTCAAGGTATTTTCATCTTTATGAAATATATCATCATGTGCATAAAATTTTTATTTATTTTCTATTAATAAAGTTATTTTATCATAGATAATATTAAATCTTGGAGCAATGATTTCATTTGTATCACCATTACCACACCCCAAGAAATCATCTTCCATTTTAGTTTCTATCTTGATAGATGTTGTGTCAATCAATTTCTTCAACAATTAATTTTCCTCTTTTGTGTTTTAAATATTTTTAATATAGTTCAATATATTCAAAATTAGTTGTAAATTATTATCTATTTCCTCCACTTCATCATACTAACCATCACATCCTTCTTCACTAGATGATTCCTTAGAGGGTTTAGATTTTTTTCATGAATGCTTGAAATTTTCATCATTTAAATCTTCCACTTCTGTTTCACTTTCCTCAAAAGATGACACATCATGATTGGATATTGAATTCACCTTATTCCTTGAATTAGCCTTACCATTACCTTTATTAAATTTTCTTCCACTTAAACAACTTAAAACCTTATATCACTTTATTGATGATCATTTGGTTCAGTCATAGTCATCTTATTTATAACAATTTTTAAGGAAATCTATAATGAAGTGTGAAATATTTCTACAATTGAATCATTTAAAGGGTATTATACCTTTATACAAACCTTTTCCTATTTGAAATACATTGGATAAAAATGATAAAAACTCATTTATTTTTATTCCATTATCCATGACTTATATATATTAGGTACATAGGGGTAGAGTTACACTAAAACAAACACACACACATGCTTTCAACCCCTTTTGGGAAGGTCAAAGACCCCCAAGAGGTAACCCACCCATTAATGGAATAAAGAACCTTACAAATTAAGCCCCAAAAGGCCTATAATAACAGTCCATCATCACCCGTGATAAATTTCCCCTATATCCAAACCATTTTTTGTGGATCACCAACCATATGAGCCTCCCCTGTAAACCAAGGAGGGGGAACCCCCATTATCTCACTGGATGTCTTATCAGTGACACGGACAAAAACTATACCACCACCCCTGTTGTTGAGCGGGGGTTAACTAGTCTCATTCCCATTAAATTCACATTCAGCAGGGATCATCATTGAGCTAAGGAAATATATATCTCTATCAAGATCGTCCCCTGAGGAGGACCATTATATTTTCCTTCAGAACACAGTTTTTTTTGTGCCCCACCCTCACTGATCCTTCACTAGAGATGGAGTTCACTCCCACCATTTTTTTTCACTAACTCATCACCTGAGTTTGATTCCACACCTATAATTTACACGAGAAGCTATCTTTCTGACCTTCCAATCACCACCACCTACTTCTATGGAGGTTTTCCCTCACATGAGCATCACTACACTCCCTGTCACATGCCTTGCTTTCCTTCATGGAGGTCATCCAACCCATACCTGAGCATCTCCACACTCCCCAACTCATGACTCACCTACCTCCATAGAGGTCAACCTTCCCACACCTAAACACTACTGCCCTCCCCATATTACATCTCACCTACCTCTCTGGAGGTTGTCCTTCCCACACTGAAACATCTCCACACTCCCATTGTCTCCTTCATCGACGTCTCTTTTATATTTAATGTTGAACCAATTATCATCTCATTGGATATAGAGATATTTTTGAGTTTTATAATTATAAACTCAATCAAGTTTTTATCCTCGTGATTATAAATTTTGGCTTCAAACATATCTAGTATAATCCACACAAACTTCTTAACATTGTATAGTCTTCAAGAACTTCTCTATAACTCTATATCAAGATAAAAAATTTATTAACTTGGATAAATAAATCTTCCAAAAATTTATATTAAATCATTTTTATACCTTTTAATTGAACATGGTATGTTTGATGTCATGATTCTATGACCTTTGAGCCCCCATCATGGATAATGTGACATTTTATCTAAATAGAAATTATTGTTTTCAACCCCATCACTCTTGTATGTGCCTTCTCAAAAATTATGAATATTTTTCGTTGTGATAACTTATATTGGAATAAATATTAATCTTCTATAATTGATTCAAATATACTTATTATTTATATTAAAAAACCATTCATATTTATATGAAGAACATCTAATCCCGATGAGAGAAGATAGGGAACTGTCCTCTAATTATATAGAAGAAAACATTTTTCATTGAACATGGGAACACTGTTGTTGTCAAAGGAATTAATATTCTCAAAGAAATTTTTTAAATTTTATAGATATAATAAAAAAATAATATAATTATATCCTTAAGAAAAACATGGAACTACAACTCCAGAATCACACGATGTATGGTTCTTAATGGAATACTGTAAAGACCAGGAATTTCCATGTAATTTTTTTTAAAAATAAATGGGAGTTTTATGAATCTGCAAAAATTGATGGCGCGTGATTCCGAGGCCCGGAGTGCCAAGAAAAAATTTCTGAACTTTTTTTTCAGGTACGTTTAGTAAATGTGCGAGTGGGTTTCTCTAACTTTTGAACCAGTGCTCGGAATTTAAATTCAAGGGCACTGTTGAACTCGCAACGCCATTATTTTCTTAAGAATACTTTCACCTCGATGGCAGTTGGTCGGGGGTGAAAGATAATTTTTGGCTTTTTTTGTGGAAATAATGTAATAAAATAAACACACGTTTTATTTTATTTTATTTGTTAAAACCTCCAAGTGGAAGTTGATGTGTGGGGACTACCATACCTTAACCTCCCATGAAAGGTTATGGTGGTGGGGACCACCTAAACCTACCCTCCCAAGAGAGGTTATGGTGGTGGGGACCACCCGAGGCCTAAACCTCTTAACTCCCACAATAAATGAGGGAGAGACTCTTCAAATCATCCTACATTAATTGTGCCAACCCTCCTCAATTAATTAAAGGGAAGGGTTGGTAAGATTAATTAAGGAGGTAAAATAAAATAAACACACATTTTATTTTATTTTGTTTGTTAAAACCTCCAAGTGGAAGTTGAGGTGCGGGAACCACCAGACCTTAACCTCCCATGAGAGGTTATGGTGGTGGGGACCACTCGAACCTAACCTCCCATGAGAGGTTAAGGTGGTGGGGACCACCTAAGGCCTAAAACTCTCAAATCCCATAATAAATGAGGGAGAGACTCTTCAAATCCTCCGATATTAATTATTCCAACCATCCTTAATTAATTGTGCCAACCCTCCTTAATTAATCTTGACAACCCTTCCCTTTAATTAATTGAGCCAACACATCAATTAATTAATTAAATCTTTTTTTTGAATATTATGCCAACGACTTAATAAATATTACAATATATTACTTTGGACTACCTATTCATTTGCTGGAAAAGGAGGATTGGGAGAACTTGGGAGAAAGCTCTCCAACGAAGAACGCTCCACCAACGAAGAACGTCGACCTCCTTTGCCTTCTTCCTGGGGACTTCCTCTGATGTGGGATGTCCTCATCTATGGAGAATCGATGACTGTGCTACCTTTTTGTGCCAAGGACATCCAGAGAATTAGGTAGGGGTTTAATTGTGTTTGATTATTTTCGGAAGTTATGGGGTGGTTGATTGATATTCTTCTCTCTTCCATTCTTGATAATTCTTTGAAACTCAAGAAGAAATTGAACCACTTTCTACCACTCTAAAAACAGAGGGTGTGGGCCAAACGAACATGGCCCAACCCCTATGTTGTTCTTATTTGATGTGTTATTAGAAATGGAGGAAGGTGATGAAGGTGACGAAGGCAACGACGCCACCACCCGCGACCTCCGCAACCCGCGAAGCCCCGCGGCGCTTCGCCCTCCCAGACAAACCGGCCCTGCACCCGGTCGAGCCACCCACATCCAGACCGAGCCACCATGCCACCCCGGTATGAACCCCCTCTCTATGCTGCCACCGTACCGAGCCACTGTGCTACCACCATCCACCGCGCCGCCTCCGTCCGCTATGCCGAGCCGCCATGCCACCATCATGTCGAGTCACCGCGTCACCGCCGTCCACCTTGCTGAGCCATCACACCGCCACCGTCCACTGAGACATGCCATCATCCACTGTACGGGCCGAGCTGAGCCGCGCCGCTGCCGTGCCCTCACCGCGGCCCTACGAGTCGCCCGAGCCGGCTCGCGACCGAGCCGTTTTGCGGCTGAGCTGCCCTCACGGCACCCTCTGAGGCTGAGCAGCCTCCATGGCCCCTTGCGACCGTCAGGACAAAACCAACGGGCCGGGCCGCCCAATGGGTCGAGCCGAACCCAATGGTCCGGTCCACCCAATGGGTCGGGCCGAATCCAACGGGCTGGGTCGGTCCGACCTGGTCGGACTGGACCCGGGCTCACCACGACCCCTTTTACATTCTTTTGGCCATATCTTTGGCACTGGACGTCCGTTTGACGAACTGTCAGCGGCTCTAGAAATCTTGGAGCGAGACGGTCCCTTTGAGTGATACCTAAATGTGTTTTGGATTAATATGGGGAACAGTCAGGTTGGATCAAACATGAATCCTACCAGGCCCCCAAGACTAAAAGGCTAATAACTCACAGATCGGGCGTCTGATTGACGTGTCGTCTGTTATGTTGAGACCCCTATGACATGGAAAACCTTTGCGAAACATCTTCTTGGGACTTTGTGGCAGTTTTATTATCGAACATTAGCTTTTGTAGTGGATCCTCTTAGAGATGAGTGAGCGTAGTGCAGAGACCTAGTGGCTGGCTGAGAATTAACGACTACTGACTGTTTCGATTCAGAGTGACTCGACTAGCCCAATGGGGAGCGCCTTGGTGACACGGAATACCCATGGTGGGGAGCGCCTTGGTGACACGGAAGACCCACGGTACTCCACAAGAGGAGTACCTCAGAAGGATACAAGGGGAAGTGCCTCCATGTGACACGTCAGACCCCCGGTGGGGAGAAAATCTGTGTGACGCAGCAGACCCACTGTACTCGACAAGAGGAGCACCTTAGTAGTCCAAGGTTAGTGGGAAGCGCCTCTGTGTGATGTGGTAGGCCCACTATACTCGATAGAGGAGAAGTTCTCCAGTAGCTGAGGTGTTCGACGTTGTGCTTGGAAATGTTACTCAACACTACCCTAGAATAAATCCTAGTGTGAGTTGATTCAGAACCTCTATGTTTTACTCATGATTGAGATGGATTATTTAATAATTTAGGTATATGTATGGTCATATACCTAAGTAAGGTTATCTATTGATTTCATACTTTGTGTTTTATCCTTGTTGGATTTTGTGAGACCTAGAGGGTCTCAGGGTCTCTACTGAGTATCATTATACTCACCCCTATATGGGTTATGCCCACACCTTGTTGTGTTGGATGTAGATGATGGACAGTGCTGAATGAGGCTAAGAGTACCAGGACTGGACGGTACCGGGAGGTGGACCTTACGACGAGTCGGTACAAGGAGGAGACAGAAGAATGAGGAGTGCTGAGGAGGCGATCTGTACCTACCCTTTAGGTAGGAACCTTGGAGGATGACCCGGTTGATGTTTTCCTTTTCCTTCAATTGTACTTGTACTTTCAGTTTCTTATACTTTACTGTTGGACTTGTATTCCGGCCCCCTTTTTCTTTTAGCAATCTTTTTTTATAAAGTTTTACTTGGTGTTTCATATCCATCTGTGTGCTTGATTGTGTGTGTGTTTACAGATTATAAAGGCAATGCATTCCTAGTTTTAGGGAATTATGCCTTTGGTGCTAGTAATGAGCCCCTAGTTTATGGAAGGTGAGCTTGGGGTCGTTACGACACGGGCCCCGGGGGACGGGTCGTGACAAATTGGTATCAAAGGGGCCAGTTCTACCATAGAACTAGGACTCTAATATTTTCTGTGAAGTAATAGTGTTAAGGGTAATGAGTGTGATTTTCAGTTCAGGGAGTCTAGTGTTGGTGTGGTGGCCGACGTATCCATACACCATGACCCTGATTTTTGATTTCTGACTCAGTGCACGAAAACACTGATTGGGTGTGTGTTTTCAAATGTTTTCTTTGTGATCTTTTGAGTCATCTCACCAGGTATAACTTTTAGCTCACTAGGTATAACTTTTTGACTGTGGCACACCTGTTTCTTTTCATGATGCCTCCATGAAGATAGCTAGATATAGTTCCGAGAGTAGCACGAACTGATATCCCACCGAGCGACGAGGCCTCGGTGTAGGGATCTTTTCCAGTAGAGGCACCAGCGGAGGCCCCAATGGTACCATTCCCCATTGGGCCACCGATGCCACCAGCCCCAGCAGTAGAAAGTGCACACCACTTGAGTGTGTTGCATGAGTTCCAGCACTAGAGGCCACCCAGGTTTAGGGGAGAGACGGACCCACAGGCGATTGAGGATTGGCTGGAGGCTGTGGTGAGAGTTTTCCGACTGGTAGGGACACTAGCCGATCTCATGGTTGTTCTTGCTTCTATCCATCTACAAGCATCAGTAGGAAGATAGTGGATCTTGAAGCTCCAGGTTCACGATGAGGTAATGCTTCTCTGGGCAGACTTCGAGAGCCTGTTTTGGGAAGAGTTTTTCCCAGCGACTCTTCGCACAGTGCACATACAAGAGCTTCTTCATCTATAGCAGGGCAACATGACTGTGGATCATTACTTAGAGAGGTTCACTGAACTCTCATGCTACTCCACAGATATGGTGCGGGACCCATTCTTCAGGGCCCAGACATTCGAGCAGGGGATCAGGTGGGAGATCAGGGCTTCGATGATCACACTCGGCATCCCGACACAGGCGGGGGTGTTAGAGAGAGCCCTCTTGGTGGAGAGTTTCCTTGCTGAGAAGTCACCAGCAGTGAGACCCACTACCAATCATCATGTAGTGGAGTCTTCTGTAGCTGGCAGCAGAAAGATGTCTCAGAGGTCCAAGAGGACCATACCTACAGGTGGTTGATCACATGACTTAGGGTCGGTTGTGCGGGGAACCCGAGGTAGAGCCAATTATACTAGGAGCGGCCAGTGTTACACATGCGGTGGGTAGGGTCACATGGATTGTGACTATCCGACCTGTTATACAGATGATCAGAAGATAGTCGAAGGACCGCCCAGGTAGAGACAAAGGTTATTCCAAGGAGGTCCTTAGGGAGCAGGCAGACATGGTAGAGTAGATATCCGTGCAGCTGGCAGTGGGCGACGATTCAAGATGTTGCCTCCACCACCACCAGGAGGTCTACCCCGACTACAGGGAGTGGGTGGACAGGGGAGAGCTCAGTTCCAAGTAGCTAAATCCTATGATCACAATGCTCCAGAGATGATACGATGTATGATCTGTGTCTACTCTACCTTAGTTTTAGTACTTTTAGACATAGGTTCCAGTCATTCTTTTATTTCCACTTCCCTCATTTGGAGCTCGGAGATTCTGACGGAGCCGTTGGCTCGATCCTTATGACTAGAGACTCCTACGGGAGTGGATCTGACAATTACACACTAGTTCTGGTAGTGTGAGATTACTATAGAAGGCGAGATATTCAGTTGGGATCTCCTTGTAGCGACATCGAGGCCTTACGACGTCATCTTGGGTATCGACTGGTTATCTACAGTACATGTTCAGATTGACTATATTAGGTGCAAAGTGTGGTTTTTCCGCACGGATGGGACTAGGTTTACCTTCACCAGTGAGAAGGGAACCTATGCAGTGCATGATGGACTTACCCAGAGGAGGGTGTAGCAGATTACACATCAGTTGGCTAGCCATACACTCATAGCTATTGATATAGAGAGTCCAAGCTATCCTGTAGTGGTGGACCAATACACAGATGTTTTCCCTGATGATGTTCTAAGTCTACCTACTCACATAGAGGTGGACTTTTACACTTATTTGTACTCCGGAATGGCACTGATATCTACACCAGTGTATCGGATGGCTCTTGCGGAGCTTCATGATCTGTGGGTACAACTGGAGGACTTGTAGGGGAAGGGATTCATCTGGACCAGTGTTTCTCCTTGGGCATCCCCGATTCTATTCACCAAGAAGGCAGATGGGAGCTTGAGGCTTTGTGTCGACTATTAGCACCTGAACCAGGTGACCATGAAGAACAAGTACCCACTCTTGAGGATTGAAAACCTCTTTGATCAGCTGAAGGGAGCACGATGGTTCTCGAAGATAGACCTCCAATCAGGCTATCACCAGCTTAGAGTACGAGACGAGGATGTGTAGAAAATTGATTTCAGATGTCGGTATGACCATTATGAGTTCTTGGTTATGCCATTAGGTGTAACCAATGCTCTATTAGTGTTCATGGGACTCATGAACATGATCTTTCAGCCATACCTTGATTGCTTTGTAGTAGTATTCATTGACGACATTCTGATATACTTGACTACTGAGGAGGAGCATGACTATAATTTGCGGGTAGTACTGGACACACTCCGAGAGTACCAGCTTTATGTTAAGCTCTCAAAGTGCCAGTTATGGATCTGAGAGGTTCAATTTCTGGGACATGTCATATCAGAAGATGGAGTTGTAGTAGATCTAGTGAAGATTGAGGCGGTACTTGCTTGGGAGCCACCCAGGAGTGTGACAGAGGTACAAAGATTCCTAGGATTGGTTTGATATTACCGGAGGTTTGTTTCATACTTCTCCAGAGTTGAAGCACCACTATCAAACTTGATGTAGAAGGGGAAACCCTTCATGTGTTCTAAGAGATGATAACAGAGTTTTCAGGAGCTGAGGTAGAGGCTGACTGGTGACCTCATCTTGAGGCTTCCAGAGGAGGGAGTAGGGTACGTAGTTTACTATGATGCATCAGGGACCAGGATCAGATGTGTCCTCATTAAGGATCGAGCAGTGATCGCATATGGTTCTCAGCAGTTGAGACACCATGAGCATAACTACGCTACCCATGACCTATAGTTAGCAGCATTGGTCTTCGCCTTGAAGATGTGGCGACACTATCTGATGGGCGAGCGTTTTACAATATACTATAATAACAAGAGTCTCAGGTATATCTTCTCTTAGAAGGTCCTGATCCTGATACAATGATGTTGGCTTGAGTTCCTCTAGGACTATGAATTTGAGATAGTCTATATTCCTGGGAAGGGAAACGTTGTAGCAGATGCACTCAGCAGGAGGTCTGGTATACAACTGCTAGGTGATGCGACGGAGTGGCTGGCCGCTTTATAGATATCCTTCGTGGAACGTGATGGAGTACCTTTTCTTCAGTCTCTTACAGTCACTCCCCCACTTCCTCAGCGAGTTAGGGAGGCCCAGCGTGGGGATGTTGACTGCGAGGCTCGACATGCTCATATATCCACAGGGCAGGCACCTGATGGATTTTATGAAGGTGGGGTGCACATCATTCTCTTCAGAGGATGTACCATGGTACCAATGTCACTTCAGGAGGAAGTTTTGAGGGAGTTCCACACATCCCCTCTAGCAGTACATCCAAGAGTGGCGAAGATGTACCAGGATCTCCGACGATAGCACTGGTGGACAGGAATGAAGAAAGCAGTAGTAGAGTTTGTCTCTCGGTGTCTCACTTATCAGCAAGTGAAGGCAGAGCATTATTTACCAGAAGGATTGGTTCATCCTTTAGAGGTCTTAGAGTGGAAGTGGGATGGGATAACCATGGAATTCGTGATAGTACTTCAACATACATACATGGGTCATGACTCGATTTGGGTGATCGTCGATCGACTCAACAAGTTATCCTACTTCTTACCGATCAGAGAGCAGGGTTCAATAGAGAGCTTGGGATGCCTCTATGTGCAAGATATTGTGCGGTTACATGGAGTACCCTCGATGATTGTCTCAGATCATGATGCACGTTCTACTTCCCGGCTATGGAAGGGGCTACAGGAGGCTTTCAGGATGTAGCTTCGTTTGAGCACCGCCTTCCATCCTCAAACGGATGGACAAACTGAGCGGACCATTCAGACCTTCAAGGACATACTGCATGCTTGTTTCCTTGACTTCAGTCACAGTTGGGAGGATCACTTACCTTTGGTGGAGTTTTCATACAACAACAGCTATCACTCCACCATAGGGATGGAACCTTTTGAGGCATTGTACGGGCGACCTTGCAGATCACCTTTGTGCTGGACTGACCTAGGGGAGTCAGCACTCGTAGGACCAGAGATGGTTCAGGCTACCAAAAAGAAGGTGAAGATCATCCAGGAGAAGATGAAGACTGCACAAAGAAGGAAGAAGTCATATGTTGACAGGATACATAGACCTCTAGAGTTCAAGGTTGGCGACCACGTCTTTCTATGAGTCTCACCTCGATGAGGTTTGCAGAGATTTGGCCAAGGCGGCAAGTTATCTCCGAGATTCATCAGACCTTTTCAAGTCCTCAGTAGAGTTGGCGAGGTGGCATACCTCTTAGCTCTTTCACCTCAGTTGCACCAGGTGCATGATGTCTTCCACGTGTCCCAGCTGAGGAGATACGTGCATGACCCTTCTCACATCATCGACCCTGGAAAGATGGACGTCGAGGATGGGGAAAATATTACGGAGGTTCCAGTAGAGATTGAGGATTGACAGGAGCGGGTCCTTCATTGATGGTCGATACCTCTGGTGCGCATTTGCTGGCAGCACGAGAACCTCCAGGAGAGCACATGGGAGCGGGAGGCTCAGATGTGTGCTCAATACCCCCACTTGTTTACCTAGTTTGAGTTGTGGCTTATGGGGACGTAGAGCCCTGAGGTGGGGAGAATGTAAAGATCCATAATTTCTATGTAATTTAAAAAAAATGGGAATTTTATGAGTCCATGAAAATTGACGGTGCATGATTGCGAGGCCCGGAGTGCCCGAAATGAATTTCTGAACTTTTTTTCGGGTACCTTCAGTAAACGTGCGAGCAGGTTTTTCTAAATTTTGAACCGGTGCTCGGAATTGAAATCCAAGGGCACTGTTGAACTCACAGTGTCACTATTTTCTTAAGAAGACTTTCACCTCGACGACAGTTGGTCGAGGGTGAAAGATAATTTTTGGGTTTTTTCTGGAAATAATAAAATAAAATAAACACACGTTTTATTTTATTTTATTTTTTAAAACCTCCAAGTGGAAGTTGAGGTGTGGGGACCACCAAACCTTAACCTCCCATGAGAGGTTATGGTGGTGGGGACCACCCGAACCTAACCTCCCATGAGAGGTTATGGTGGTGGGGACCACCAGAATCCTAAACCTCTCAACTCCCACAATAAATGAGGTAGATCCTCTTCAACTCCTCCTACATTAATTATGCCAACCCTCCTTAACTAATTGTGGCAACCCTCCTTAATTAATCTTGCCAAACCTTCCCTTTAATTAATTGAGCCAACACATCAATTAATTAATTAAATCTTTTTTTTAATATTATTCCAATGAATTAATAGATATTAAAATCTATTACTTTGGGCTACCTATTCATTTGTTGGCAAAGGAGTATTGGGAGAACTTGCGAGAAAGCTCTCCAATGAAGAACGCTCCACCAATGAAGAACGCCGACCTCCTTCAACCTTCTTCCTCGGGACTTCTTCTGACGTGGGACGTCCTCATCTACAGTGAATTGATGATCGTACTACATTCTTGTGCCAACGACATAAAGTGAACGAGGTAGGGGTTTAATTGTGTTTGATTATATGCAGAAGTTATTGGGTGGTTGATTGATATTCGTCTCTCTTCCATTCTTGATAATTCTTTGAAACTCAAGAAGGAATTGAACTGCTTGCTACCACTATAAATGCGGAGGATGCGGGCCAAACGAACATGGCCCAACCCCTCCATCGTTCTTCTTGGATGTGTTCTTCGAAATGGAGGAAGGTGACAAAGGTGATGAAGGTAACGGTGCCACCACCCACGACCTCCGCAACCCGCTCTGCCCTGCGGTGCTTCGCCCTCCAGGCCGAACCGGCCCCGTGCCCGGTCGAGCCACCCACGGCCGAACCGAGCCGCCGCGCCACCTTGTGCCGAACCCCCTCGTCGCACCGCCGCCATACTGAACCATCGCGATGCCTTCATCTGCTGTTCCTCCACCGTATGCCATGCTGAGCCTCCCCACCACCGCCGTGCTGAGCCGTTGCGTCGCTGCGGTCCGCCATGCCGAGCCGCCGCGCCACTGCTGTCTGCCGAGTCGCGCCGCCGTCTGCTGAGCTGCGCCGCTGTCCGGGCCGATCTGATCCATGCCGCGATCATGCCCTCGTTGCGCCCCTCTGAGTCGCCTGAGCTTCCATCGATGTGGCCTTACGAGCCACCCCGAGCCGAGCCGTCCCACGGTAGAGCCGCCATCGTGGCACCCTCCGCGGTCGAGCCGCCTCCATGGCCCCTCACGGCCGTTAGGCCGAACCGAATGGACTGGGCCTCCCAACAGGTCGGGTCGCACTACAGGCCGGGTCGGACCAGACCCGGGCCCACTACGACCCCTTTTACTCTCTTTTGGCCATATCTTTGGCACCGGATGTCCGTTTGATGAACCATCTACGGCGCTGGAAATCTTGGAGCGAGATGGTCCCTTTGAGTGATACCCCACTGTGTTTTGGATTACGATGGGGAACAGTCAGGTTGGATTGAGCATGATTCCAACTGGGCCCCCAGGACTAAAATGCTAATAACTCATAGACCAGGCATCCGATTGACGCATCATCTGTTACGTTGAGACCCCTATGACATGGCAGACCTTTGTGAAACTTCTTATTTGGACTTCGTGGTAGTTGGAGTATCGACCGGTAGCTTGTGGATTATATCCTCCTGGAGACGAGCGAGCAAAGTGCTGAGACCTAGTGACTGGATGAGACTTGACGATTGCTGACCATTTTGACTCGGAGTGACTCGACTAGCCCAGTGGGGAGTGCCTTGGTGATGCGGAAGACCCACGATTGGGAGCGCCTTGGTGACGTGGCATACCCATGATACTCGATAGGAGGAGTACCTCAACAGGCTACGAGGGGGAACGACTCTGTGTGACGCGACAGACCCACGGTGGGGAGCACCTCTGTGTGATGTGGCAGACCCACGATACTCGATAGGAGGAGTACCTCAGCAGTCCAAGGTTAGTGGGAAGCACCTCTGTGTGACGTGGCAGGCCCACTGTACTTAATAGAGGAGGAGTTATCCATAATTAGAGGTGTTCAACATTGTTCTTGGAAATGTTACTTAACACTACCCAAGAATAAATCCTTGTATGAGCTGATTCAGAACCTCTGTGTTTTCCTCATGATTAAGATGGATTACTTGATAACTTAGGTATATGTATGAGAATATACATAAGTAAGGTTATCTTTTGATTTCATACTTTGTGTTTTATCCTTGTTGGATTTTGTGAGACCTATAGGGTCTCAGGGTCCCTACTGAGTATCGTTATACTCACCCCTGCGTGGGCTATGCCTGCACCTTGTTGTGTTGGATGCAGATGACGGACAACGCTGACTGAGGCTGAGAGTACTAAGACTGGATGGTACCTGGAGGTGGACCTTAAGAAGAGTCATTATACAGAGGAGAAGGATGAATAAGGAGTTCTGAGGAGGTGATCTGTACCTACCCTTTAGGTAGGAACATCTGAGGACGACCCAGTTGCTGTTTTCCTTTTCCTTCAATTGTACTTGTACTTTTAGTTTCTTGTAATTTACTATTGGTCTTGTAATTCGGACCCCTTTTTCTTTCAGCACACTTTTTTTATACAGTTTTACTTGGTGTTTCATATCCAGTTGTGTGCTTGCTTGTGTGTCTGTTTACATATTATAAAGGCAATGCCTTCCCAGTTTTAGGGAATTACGCCTTTGGTGCTAGTCGCCAGCCCCTAGCATATGGAAGGTGAGCTTGGTGTAGTCACGACATGATCTCTAGGGGACGGGTCGCGAAAAATACCACACTATAATAAAAATTTGTGTTCCTAGTAAACTAATGCCTTAAGTGCTAAGAGGTGGGAATCAATGAATCTAAAAACCTTGGTTAGTATATAAGATCTTAAAATAATCATGTAATCAAAGATGATATGTTATAGAGAGAAATATAATAACTCATGGAACGATATATTTGTACAAGGTTCACTAAATCTGATTATCAAATGAAAATATCCTATTTGATTGGTAGTTGTGATCCCACATCACATTTAATTGATTTATTATCAAGAAATAATAGATTACTAAGATAAAAAAACATGGTCTATAAATCCATTAAATGTATGATAAATAAGTTAAAGGAATAAATATGAAATATGATTATGAAAAATAATGAAATATTTACTTTGATCCTCTTTAAGTTCCCCCAATTGATAGATCAAGTGTAAACCATGCTCTTATCCTCAAAATTGAATTTAAAGTCCTTATCATGCTACCATGATTATGTGGGAAACTATCTTAATTTTTCATCACACATAATTAATAGAAATAATCAAATATATATATAATCTATTAAACTATAGTGTGGTTATGCGTACAATGACATGGTTTTATTTGGTCGATAATAAATATGAAAATTGTGGTGAATATCTTTGACTTCCTAATATTTATGAAGTAATTTCCAATTGAACATTAATATATTTAATCACAACCATGATGCAATTATCTATGGACCAAAATATGGTTCTCCATAAAAACTCCAAGATCAATATTCTATGATAGTTTTCTATCTAATTAGTCCACTATCATCAAAATTGTGATGTGGTTTTGTTAAGAATGACAACCCAAAATTATTATAAATTTTTCTAAAAACCATGAACAAAAAATATATATATTTTTCCTAAAACTCTTACAATGTAATTTTCTAAGACACTAACCATGATGTGTTTTATTAAACCCCAATAGTTTTTAATTATATCATATTTCTTTATAAATATATTAAAATAATGACATTTTATGAATTCTTCCCCTATGTGGTGTCATCATTCTAAGAATTTATTCATTATTATGTATCCCTGTTATCTCTAATTAATCTTTAATAATATCATGATAATTTTGATAATAAATACAATTTGAAATAACTTTCAAAACTCATGAATAACCTTATCATGATGCAAGGTATAATATGTTCTCAATGTGAGAGTTATCTAAACACAATATTCCTAGATATAATAATTTTTTGAGAATTCTACAACCTTTATGATAAAGATCAATACTATACTAACCATTTCAAAAATTAGGACCACTCAACTCCCCCTTTTTAAAATCACTTCATGAATGATCTTTAGTAATTCATTTGAAAAAAATTTAATATTGATTTTATAGAATAAAATCAAGAAACATTATTTTATTAATTGAATTAAAATATAAGAATAATAAATATTATAAAATATAAATGTTTGAATTTATATATTTGTAATCATAGCATTAAAATTTACATAATATAATTTATCACAATTTTTCCCTTCCAATAGCTCTCAAAATCTCACATGAATCCTTATCTTTATATTTTTTTCACTCATCTTCCTCTTTTAGGTAATCATTCTCTTCTTTTTAGCCCTAACAATGGAGTATAAACTGATGTAGGTACCAATAAAAGGATAAATATCCTAATCACTTGTGGCATGAGTGAAATAAACCACTTCCTTTCCCTATAATTCATTTACCTATGAGCATGTGTAAAAATATCAGTGTGTACCTTCATAAGTTAGAGGAAACACTGGATGCAATCCACAAAACCACTAAAATTAATGTACATGTTTTTATGGACGTTTTGAGGAATAAGTTGGTCCCATAAATGTTTTTTGTGTAATAGAGGAGTGTACATGGCTCAAAAATTAGAGAAATGTGAATTTTAGGATGTGAAATTCAATAGTGGCATTGGATTTAAGATATTAAATTTGATCAACGATGTCTTTAAAATAGTGAAGAACTAAAGGTATTAGGGTTTAGATTTAATTATACTTGAGTATTTATAAGTTCCTTAGGAATTATAATGACCACTTTGTTTCTCCCCCACAATCTCCTTAGGTGTGATTTAAATAATTAATTTTATTGCTAAAAATATTTGTTTGAAAATGTTATGTACTATATGTAATTCCATGTCTAATGTGATGATATTTATGTTTTCATTTTTTCCTCTTATGTTAAATTTATAGGTTTTGAAATATCCTATGTTATTTTTTTATTGTAACATATAATTTACAATATTATTACATCAATATTAACTTTTTCAACATAGAAATAATGATATTATGTAACTCATAGATGATCAAATTTAGGAATACTTGATCATGAATTATATAAACATGAATTTGTTTCTCCAATAACAACTAAATGGCTTATACTCCATGAATTAACAATTTTTTTACATATAATTTTCCTTTTTCTTTATTTTTTAGTATTAATTTTCATCCAAAATTCTTTATTTGAATTTATTTTAGTTTATCAAAAACAAAAGAACCTATTTTTGAGTTTATTTTTTTCTTCTATTTACACTATTTTTCATATCAGTTATTATTATTTTATATAAAATTTTTATTTAATTATTTTAGTGAGTAATTATTTTTTAAATTTTCATTATTTCATGATTTATAAATATATTATTTTATATTGTTTTTTTTGAAATAAATGATTTCATAAACACATTCTAGAATAAGTTTTATGTATTTAGTGGTGTCTTTGATTTTAATAATTTTTTTTTTCAATTTTTCATATGAATTATTTTTTAAAGATTTTTTTTTTCAAAACATGGTTTTTTCTCCCTAAAATAGTGTAAGGTAATTATCAAGAAACATTGATTGTATCTTTCATTTTACATATTAGTTATGTATGGATTGTTTTATATCTCTATTTATTTTTAATGATTTAGAATCGATCTTTACATGGGAACCATTTTATCTATGTTTGATTCATAAATATATATTTATTAGATAGATTATTTTATAGGTAAGTTTTTATGGATTCATTGAAAAATCATTCAGTAAATTTAGTCTTTATAGTTAAGAGGAAGCCATCTATCTGAAGGTCAATATTAATAGAATCATTATCCCCTATATTTTCTATCTAGATACTTATATCTGAGTTTCTATTAAGGTTTGATCAAACTCCAAAATTGTTGTTTTTTTAAAAAATTATCATCTTTATTATAAAATTTCACATTATGATGCTATAAAATGACTCATTATACAATTTTGAAATTCATGGATCATATACAAAATGAGTTTGGACATAATTTGAAATGAGAACTGGTTGTTCTTTAAATGTTTTTTAGTTGGTGAATCCCTAGAAAAAATGGCCAAGGATTGTTCATTTTAAAAAAACATGGGTTTATAATAGTATAAATAAATAGACTTTACAATAACATATCTCATGAATATAAAGTAAATTAGAAGGGAGATCATCCGTCCAAATTAGGTTCTTGGTGATTCCTTTATTTTCAAGCCCATCCCCCACATGATTCGCATCCTCATAGACATGGGTGATAATGTAGTTGATGTTAGAAAGAAATCCCATATACTCAACCCATCAATCTATGAGACTCCATGAGAGAATAATAATTCTATTTATAATGGATTGAAAAATGGCGGTAAAATCAATTTCAAGCCATAAATATATCCAACCTTTAAACTTAGAAAATGAGACCACATTATTAACTCCAATAATTTTGGCTTCAAGGGATGACATCAATCCATATTCACTATAGAATCATCCAAGAACCTTTACCATGTGATCTTTAAAAATAGAACCACATACCAAGGGTCTTGGGTTCCCCTTTAAACCACCATCTGAATTGAATTTGACCTAATTCTGAAGATGATTCTACTAAAAGAATTCAAGAGTTTTAGTTTAAAGTTTAATGTTTCCAAAAAAATCCAAGTCTCCTCAACACAGTGAATTCATGAATTTTTCTATGATAGTAATAACTTTGGAGTTAATTATCCTCCTTTATTGAGATAATAATATTAATAAGAGAAAATTAAAGATTCAATGGAAACTTGATATGAAAAAGAGTATTATAGACACACCAAACTATGTATAAAAATTCCACCACAACTGCATGAAATAGGTTGTACATATGAGGAGATAAGTAAATTCTATTACAGTATTGGATTAGAATATCCAAGGAGTACACATCCATCTTTGAAACATTGAAGTGATCAAAGACAACCTTCCTAATGGCTGAAGTAGTAGCAGAACTGAGGAAGAGGTGATTAGAGTCCTCCCTATATTGATTACAAAGATAACACCTAGAACATAGGGAAAAATAAAAAGTTTGAAAGCAATTTTCAATGGGCATTATATCATGTTAAGGGCTCCATTTCAGAGTCAGGAGTGAAGTCATGATATAATTATTATTAAATATTTTGATCTAAGCATAATCATGGTTCAAATCATAAGTAATTAAATGATAATATAGCTAAATACTAAGGATTATAGTCTTAATAGGTTCATAGATAAGGATATCCTTATGAGGAGAAAAGGAGTGGTTGCTAACAATACTTCTGATCTCATCCTGCATTATTTTTTTAAAATGTGTTTATCATGTATTTAATCAATATAAAAGTCATAAACTTTTGGATTGTTTATAAAATACTAGCACCAATATTTATTTTTAATTATAATTATTATTTTTTAAATGATATATTCATTTAACCCATATCTATTCAAAAAGAATGTAAATAATAATTTTTTCTTTCAAATAATTATTAATTTTTTTTATAACACTTATCATATGTGAAAAATGTTTTTATTCAACTAATTTCGAAAATTGCAGGTTTTGTTTCTTATAACATTTATCACTTAGTTTAAGCATTTCACTTTATGTGTTTGTTGTTTTAATATAAAATTATTTGTTTGATAATAGTTATGGAAAAATAATTATAGTTTTTATCATCACTGTTAGAAATTTCTAGAATGCATATTGGAAAAAGTATATTTTTATATTTAAACAATCTTATTTCTCTTAGATTTTAAGTATAGTTTTTTTAGAATTAGAATGTAAAATATTGACCTGAATTACCTGGTCTAAATCAAAATTCCATGTGACCTCAAGCACACCTCCACGCACTCTAGAGGCTATATCAACTAACAGTGAGGGTCTAAGGTGGAATCATGGGGAGAATATAACCTCAATCTATGTACATAATAATTGATAAATAAATAACCATTTAATCAATATATAATTAGAGTAATTGGAAAACCAATTACATACCATCTATATAAATGAATGTGAAAACAATAGATTCAATAGTCATAATTGAGTATAGGGCACCAATTTCCCATCGGGCCAATCACACATGTACAATATACAAGAGAAAATAAAAGTACAATTGTCTATGTAACTCCAAGCCTCATATAATCCTAGTCTCCAAAATCATAGAAATATATTCTGCTAGAAATTCAAACTTGAGGTTCATCCCAACTTGTACCTACAACATTTGGGGGATGCATGGGTACCCAAGTGCCATGGCTGCCTGAGTAGGGTGTGGAAGCAACTCAATAGGACATCACAAATGTGGACCAATACCAAATAGATAAATGTAGTGTATGTGCCTATAATAGTACCAATATAAATTAAAAAATATAGTACATAACTACACAATCATTATATATAATCACCGATCTTAAAAAATAAAACAACAACCATATAACAAGAGGTTATGTATTTACCAAGCCTCTAAGAACCCATGACCATACTGGCTTCATCTCCATGCTGAAAACATAGTCAAAGATGTTATAAGTGATCAAGAACCAACCAATAGGTTGAATAACATGTTACTCAGAATCCACAAGTTATTAAGTGAACATTATACTCTATATCCACTGGGTATATAATGTACATGATACTCAACATCCTCTAGGAATCAAGTAAACATGCCACTTAGAATCTACTAGGAATCAAGTGTACATTTTACTATACATCTGTTAGGCATCAAGTAAACATGCTATTTGAAATCCCCTAGGCATTGAGTGTACATGTCACTCATCATCCACAAGGTTTTCAAGCCCTTAATGTCATTGTCAAGGGTTTAGCCACAAGTTCTTCATGCTTCTAACCTATTATCAAGTCCATCTCCATCATCGTGGAAAGTCGTACACACTTCCCCTATAAGGGATAATCATATCATGATGGTCCACCTATACTAAGTACCAAATTAATGATTTTAAAGAAAAGTTAATAACACAAAATAGGGTAGATAATACAAGGTCAGAGTATATCATGTCATCATGAGTATTTAGAAATAATAATCCAGCCACGTGATTATCATCAAGCATGGTATAACAAGCTATATAAACACACTCATGAAATCGAGAATTATACAAGGGTCTCACAGGCTAGTCACATTCCCACATGTGATCACTATTAATCATAGTAAATAAAGCTATGTCCACATAAGTATCACATCAAGGAAACAAGGGTATACACATAAACATGTCATGGAATAACATTACGAGTCATAGTAACTACACATGTGATCAAGTTCAACACGTTCTATTATGCTATCAAAGAAAAATCATGGAAAAATTTCCATATATGGTCACACAACTACACATTAGTGATTAAGCCTCACCCATCAATGACCAACATCAATCCAGTGAACAAGGGTCCATCATAGCCCTTAGTGCTTTGTGTAATTACATTAGGCATGTTTCCTTTAATTAATTAAGAGTTAAGGATCACTAATTAATTATGCAATATTTATTATTCATAACACATTATGAATTTAATGGTAATTAGTCCAAGGTAGAAAATATCATACCAAATGCCAATAAATATGCATAATACCATGGGGTAGATTACATGAGACCACCTACCACAAATAGAGTCAACTCCAAACCAAGAAAATCCCAACAACTTTATCCGAGTTGATCTAAGTGTATTTGACCTCCATTGATTACCATGAGGTTCTAATCATGCTCAAGCATTATAAATGATTTATTATAAATAAATTATAATTAATTAAATGATTAAAAGGAAACTCGCAACCAAAGTTGGAAGGAACACTTGCTGAAAGACTTACTAATTACTACTGCCTAGCTGGAACCATGACCAAACAACCATGGAAGGTCTATAACTTTATTCCAACATTATTTTGGGAAAATCACTATCAAATGGAAATTATATAATGACCAATTTATTAATATTAAATTGGAACCCTTATAAGAAAGAAAAAGTGATTCACCTTAGACACAATATCATCCAATGGAGTTTAAACCACTCTTAGTGCACTCTCAATCCTAATATGAGAAAAATCCCCAAAATAATTCCATGATAAAATGGCTATTTTAACTCTATTTTACCAAAAACCAAAGAATAGATCATCAAGGTACATACTTTAAATGAAACACCCATCAATGGAAAACATTTATCATCATGAAACATCATCTAGACATTCAGATCCAAATCCCCCTTATTCTCGAATAATTCCATCATGATCCGATATAATTTTCATCTAATTATTTAATAAAGACCTTTCCAGTGATCAAGATGATCAAGGAGAATAGGATCTGAAGATAATTGATACATAAATGTATCATAAGGACCAATAATTACCAAGAGAATCATCTATGATGAGTGGATTAGTGATCCACTACCACATAAGATAGAAAGAGGTCAATATTGAATAAGAATAAAGGATCTTACCTAGATTTTCCAAAGGATCTTTACTAGATCCACCCCGGATCAAGGGATGCTATTGGAGGGAGTAAGGGAGTAGAATATGCCCAAATTTCTCCCAAAAATTTGAGCTAAGGGGTTAAACCCATAATAGGTATCAATAGCTAAAAAGAATATAAGGTCCTTCACTTAACACTACTCAGTAACCCAAACTGATTGGCTAGTCAGGGTCCATGGTTAGTCGGTGGACCCTTAGCCACCCAGTGTAGGCTCACAGTCTAGGCAAAAAGTTTTATTCCAATTTCACTAGTAATCTAGTGTAGGCTTACCAATTGTTTGGTGGGTTCTATTGGGTAGCTGGGAAACTACCTACCCCTGGATAATCGGTGGGGGATACCATCTAGCTAATGGATACTGTAGTAGTCCCAGAAAATCTGAGCCTCCTCCACTGATAACTCAAGACTCAAGTCTCCATACAATATTACATTCAAGTATAAAACATCTTTTTAGGATGTTCAAACTAGATGAACCTTGGTTCATCACCTGATTCTCTGAACGAGCCATCCACTAGATGAAAATTTCAAATTCCCTCTAAAAAATATAACCCATAATGAAATGGTCTATTGAATTCTACCCACCAAAACACTTCTCATCCTATATAAGCTATGGTAACATGAGAAAAAATTTCTCCTAATAAACCTTGATCATCACTTGAAAGGAATTCCATGTATTCCATCCTCAAATTCCAAATCACCGCCTCAAGGCTGCCCTCATTATTGAAAATCCAGCATGTTTTCATTGACTGAATCCAAGAACAATTAACATCAGGATTTGAGCCAAAAACTCATTTTTTTCCAACATCAAGACTATGATCACAAAAACTATTGAACTAAACACACCACGGTGTCCCCAACTGATTCCACTCAAAGCATTAATGTGCTCCCCACCATAGGAATTACCATATGGAACATGATTCCAATAGTCCAATCATATTCCCAGTGTGATTAAATCCATCATGATTGATCAAACACAAGATACAAGTTAAAATTTGAAACCAAAACCTCTTTCCTAGATCGAAGTCAAACTAATGAGTCTTTACAAACCATACATAACCTGATCATGATGACCTTTTAAGAAAGTCCCTAACCGATTCTTAACTACATCGTTCATATTTCATATGATGAGATCAATGTAGTTTCATCCCATCACATTTAGTTTCATGCAGAAACACCACTACCTATAAAGGTGAACAACCTAACAACCGATGATAAATGAACCACCAATTGAAATACCTTACACCTCATAGGCATCATTAAATTGATCCAACATCCATATTGAAGTTTGAAATAACTTTTATGGAGTTTTTACAGTTGATCCATCAACTACTTACACCATCCACATGGCTTTGAACCATGTTCCAATGTACCAATGACTTGAATCCTCTTAGTTTGTACCAATTTCACCCCGATTCTAAATCCCACATCTGGTCTAAATTCAACCCCATGTATAAATGAAACATCAAGAATTATTCATGAAATTATATATTCTTGGTTCCATTGCACACTAGTCTTCTAAAGTCACCATCATCATTCAACAGTCAGTTAAACATAGTACCACAACCCTTCCCATGAAAGGTTTATTTCACAATTGATCAGGTTGATGTGCTCTACTATAGGAGTGTCCTTATTTATTACCTCACTGTACTTAAATTAGTCTTCTCAACAGATAAATAGTTCATCATAGAACAAAATGAATAAATGTGATGGTGCATAAGAGCCTCCGCCTAGTTGGTGAGGACTCAACAAGTGAATCCAAGAGACCTAAGATCGAAACCAAGTAGAGGGATAATTTCTAGGTAATTTAGCAGTATTGTATAAGTACTATAGCATGTACTATGGTAGTTATTGTTTAGTACTATAGTAGCCGAAACTATTCACATGTTTAGGCCTTCGGGCCACCGGTTTGGTCTTCGAGCCCTTCAAGGCCTTTGGGCCACCCAAGGCCTTCAGGCCAATAAAGATTTAGGGCCACCACAAGGCCTTTAGGCCACCTCAAGGCCTTCGGGCCAGCTCAAGGACTTAGGGACACATAATCAATGTAGTTTCCCCATATAGAATCTACAAAAAGGAGCAGCCCTAGAGGAGGATTTAGAGCAAGCACACTCACCAGAGCAGAACCAACAGATTTGGAAGAATGAGATGGTATGGCAACGCCATCGAGACCAGTTTGTGATTTCACAAGAAGATTAGCAAGATGGCCATGAGAAGGTGGAGAGATACCATTACAATGTAGATGCTGGGGAGGGGCAGTTCCTTGTAGTTATAGTCTGGTTAAATTCTCTATGACCTTTGGGTCATGTAATTTCTCATAATTCCATAGGAAATGTAATATCTAAGCCTATGGGCCTTGTAAGGGTTCACCCTCATCCCTTGAAATGGGATTTATCAAAAATCAATAAAAAAGAAGGTCTTTGGGATATTCGGGTAATAAACGTGATGATCCATTCATACATGATTGTCAATCAAAGCACTAAGAACTACACACACTTGGATTTTTCAGAATGAAATCCACTACATTCAATGATCCATTATTGATGTGAATAGCATTATCTAGCAGTATAGGTGTGGTTTATGAATTTTTCACAAGATAGGTTCTTTCCTCACATACAAGCTACTACATTGAACCATGACATTTACATAAAACACCAAACTTTGGTTGATCGCACAATGGTACCCTGAACCGTTGTCGATGTCATCATCTACCACAATAAAATTTCCACACAATATCTTTTGGGCTACAAAGCCTTATAAGATTCATGTCAAACATGCCAGTAGCATAATGAAAGGGTGACTCTGAAACAAATTCATCAGTGACCCACCATCACTACTTATTATGGGTTTTTCTATAAAAACATAAAAATGCTCAATGGTCAGCTTACTACCATGCTCCATAGATTCAAATGACCATGCGTGTGTCCACAGAAATGCACAATCACACCTCAAGGCTTCCCTTAAAGGCATGAAAACACCACTCCTTACCTCAATAGAGTGATTTTTCCACAAGTCACAGACCTGTAAGATTGAACTCACTCACCTTTATAGTTCTCAACACAAAGGCACCAACACCACCAAACCTTATCATTCTCAACACTCCTTTTTAGAGAATGAAACTCATTACTACCAAGTTTCAATGCACACCACCCATTACATGGGTCTCAGAACTATTCAACAATCATCCACCCACAATCTCACTTTCCTAGGTCCAACCACCTAGGATATTCACTTAGTATTCAATTAGAGTCTCATTATAAGACAATAGGCTATTAAACCCTTGATTCTTCCTTCAATGCCATAAGATTCCAAGAATTATGAAACTAACCCTTATATCATGAGAACCATCTCTCAAGGTGATCTATACTCAATGGCTTAAAGGAAACTTGAAATACCTTCCTTTAATCATTTAAAATGTAATTCACATTTAGAAGGAATTTTCTTCAATGAAAACCACACCTAAGGCATTAACCTTGAATATCCCATTATAAGGAAAGAACTTGCTCGGATTACCTTCATGAAACATGAAATAGTGACTCGCTAGTAACCATAGTCATATTTAAGGCCACAATGTCTTTCATAAAACCCATATATGGTTTCACTTAGGGTCACAAAAACGAAATTATATCTATAAACATCTTTATAGACACTCCATGACAACTTCACTCTTATAGCAATCACATCAAAGCCAAAGAATCTTGGTTCAGTTTAACAAAATACCACTAGACTATATGGATCACTCCACATAGACTATAGTTGACACCTCAAATAACTAGAATAATACATTGGATACTCACATGAGGTTATTTACTAAGGAAATTGATGCCCGAAAATGACTTAACTAAGAACACTACACCACCCATGCATAGAGGGTCTGCATCATCATCACTGTTATTTTCCCCGTCGTTGCCATCACCTCAGTGCACCATACCATAATCTCAAACAACCTTCCATAATAAGTAGACATACATAGAGGTTAATCTAAAAGGAATGTCACTAATAACTCATATGTACAAACACAATACATGTTGTTGACACTAAATAGCTAAACCCACCAACATCAGTATAATCACACACGAATAGCATATATATCATGTGAAACCTATGTGCCAAATATAATGCATATGTCACCTCTTAATGATATTAAAAAGATTCAAATCCATATGAAATCACAACCTCAATATCCATGTGCATCACACAAGGTGAAAATATATGATCATAATAGAACAAACCAAGAATGTAAATCTTATTATCTGGTAACCTGAACTTCCCTTGATAAAGGAGTTTGTGATGAACCAGACTAAGCTTCATCACAAGATTTGATATATTCATATGTAACCTGTATAATAACTCCCCAAATCAGAAAACAGGACTCCTATGATCTAATTCCATTTTGTAACATCCTAACCCAAATCATTGAATCTGATATGGAATGCCACATGACCTTAGGCATGACTCCACTTATGCCAGAGACTACCGACTAGTAACAAAGGTCTAAGGTGGAATCATAGGGAGACTGTACGCTCAATCAGAGAACAAAATAACAAATAAATAACCAAATATATAATCAGTATACAATCAGAGTAATCGGAAAACCAATAATATACCATCTGTATGAATTAATTCAGAAACAATAGATTCAACAATCATGACTGGGTACAGGATAATAATCACCCACTGGGACGATCACACATGTACAATATAGAAAATAAAAATAAAAATATAAGAGGCTTTGCAACTCTAAGACTCATATCATCTTGATCCCCAAACTCATAGTGAGCTATCCTTCTAGACCATCAAACATGAGCCTCAGTCCTACGTATAATAATAATAAGTGAGGGATAATCAGGTTCCCAAGTGTCATGGTTACCTGATCAGGGTGTGAGTACAACTCGGTAGGACGCCATAAATGTGGCTCATTACTATATAGGTAAATTCAGTGTATGTTCAGGTGATAATCTCAACAAAAATTAAATAGACAATACATATGTAACACCTCGAGATTTTGTGAAATACGTTTTTCAAATTTATTTAATATTTTGACATTTTTCATTTCACACAACACTGAAAACAGTTATATATATATATATATATATATATATATTAAATCCCTAAGTCAAATATTCCTTTCAGACTAAACCAACTTTACTTGTACTACATACAACACTGACTTGACATGCATTACACGCAACACCAATGTTTCTACAAAACACCATTTTATTGTTATAATTATTTAAATGAGATAATTATAGCCTATCCATTAAAATATTTATATAAATAGTAATAAATACTTTTAAAATATTTTTTAGAATTAAAATATATTTATAATAAAAGATATAATTTTTAATAAAGTCCTTATATGTTTAAAAATACTATTTTCTCAAATGGACTACTTTTAATGTCATTTTGTGAAAAATTATAAAATAAAATTTAGAAAAAATTATAAATTTAATTTTATAAAATAAACTTCATTTTTTAATTTATAATTTTTAAATTATATTAGGGTGAATTTTTGGTATTTTTCTAAGAAACATCATTTTTTGATGAATAGTGAAAAATACCGGATTTTAATTCAAAACTACCTTTTCATATAATTTATTTATAAGGTTAAATTATATTTTAATTTGGTTTAAAAGTTAAATTAGATAATATTTTTATCAATTAATCTAATTTAGGTCATTGTAATCAATTTTACTTTAAAATTGAGCATAGAAACATAGTAAACTTTTGGATGTTTTTACATTAAAACCTCACAGTGTCGTACCATCAGTAGGATTAATTTTAAAATAATTTATGTCACTAATGTGTTTAGAATTTTAAACAATGGATTCAATATTTGTAATCATCATAATTTATAAATTCTAATAAGGTCAAATTATATTTTTACCAAAAATATTAGTGAAAGTGATTAAAATTAATTACAACAGTTACGAAAAAAATTAGGTTAGTACTAAACCTTAAATGTAAAACACAAAACGACCTATAAACTTGTACAAAACCAATTTTAGGGAAATTATTAGTCCATGAAACTTTCATTATTGAGTTTTTTTGGTTTTTTATGACTTTTTATGTAAAAACACGGGTACACCAAACTTGTTTTCAAAAATGCCAAGTGTGTCATTTCCCTTCCCTATAAAAGGCCACCCCGCCTCTTAATCGGGTAACTCCTTAGGTTAATACAATATATACCAAATAAATCCAAGGAATCCTTTTGGAACAAACCAAAAGGAGTTACCCGATTAAGAGGTAACATCTTATCTCAGGCTCCTTTATTTTATTTTATTTATCAAACATCTACACTCTCTTTATCCCATGATTTTATAAAAAAATTATACTAAATATACTATTATGTTTTTATTCTAAATTTTTTACCTACACTGACACACACCTCTATCTAATGGGTAATGAACATACTATTTACGTGTACGGAGAACTACCACCTCATAAAACGATGATAGTTCATTTTTATTTTACCACCTCTCATAGTGGAAATTATGGTGGAAACTCTATTTATATATTTTATATATTATATTTATTATGTATTTAAGATTCCATAATCCTTTTACAAAAAATATTTTTATACTTTTCATTTGGTGTAAATATGATAATTCTGTTTGAGGATGTGTGAACTACCGCCCCCTCAAAGCGATGTGAATCGTTCACACACTACATGGAATGAATTAAGGATGTGTTTAGTGAAATTATATTATATATAATAAATAATAATTCTAAAGGAATTATAATATATATATATATATATGTCATATTATTTTTTTCTTTTAATACGACAATAAAAACAGAAACAATGTTCGTGCGTACGTATAACTTACAGTCTCCTTGAAGAGTGTATTCAATTTTGTACTTATATATTATATAGATTATTATTATAAAAATATAATGTATATAAATTATATTTATATCATGTTTTACATTATTTAAATCATTATATAATTATAAGGACCAAAGATATAACAAATAAAGACACATGCAAAAAACAAAAAGAATATTACCCGAAGCGTAACCTTATATAGAATTGTTAACAAGCAGGTAATATAAAGTCATAATCAAACTATATATGGAATTAGATATAATAATATATTTATGTAAAAGATTTATGATAAAATTATATTTATTATACAAGAGGTTCTTATTAGTACAATGAAATTCAATACACAAGGTACGGGAACTTCATCTCACTTTTTTATTTACGTGAAATACATGCTTTATTCACCACCCATTTTTTTGTGTGGTGTGTATACTGACCATGGATGTATTTTAGGATTATTATAATTAAATTTATGGGTATTTACATATCAATTTGATGAAATTTATTTCATGAGGTTTATGTTTCAAAATTTACCAAATTTGTAAAGTAATCTTGTCTCAATTTGTATTTTTCATGACACATGCCATGTTATACATGTATATTTTTCCATGAGATTCATATACTACCTTTGAAATTTTATATCACGAATCTAATTATTTTCATGATATTTTAAACTTCATGTAATTTTATTTTATTACATGGGGAGTTTGGTTCAAATTTACCAAGTGGTAAGATTTTATTGAAACAATCTCATCATTTTTTGAGATTGTTTATGTTTATGATTAATTTGATGAAGTTTTATGATCCATATCTTAATAACTATAATTAATTTTATTCTCCTTTGATTATTCATGATATATTAATGCATCAGTACCATTTACCACTCATTGGTACATAATATAGTTAAGAAAGTGTTTTAAAGAAAGCCTGAATTTACGCTCTCTTTGGTCGGAAATCTGGGTTCCTTCAAAAACATGTTTTCTAGAAAGGGTTTCTACGAATATTCTACTATGATCATTAAAATAAAATTTTACCCTTTTTTATTTTACTGATGTTTTCAAGGGAATCTTCTTATTAATTTCTGAATGAGGCATTTTTCTAACATTTTTACTATACAAAGGGAATGTTCTTTTTACCTCATATGACATGTATGGATTTACCCACTTTAAATTATTTGAAGATTTATTTTCATGTTTAAAAGGTTAATTTTTAAGAAAAAAATTTATAAGATATTTTCAAAAAAATGGTTTTCAAAAAAAAATTAAATCTTATTTTATAAATTTTCAAGGAATTTTTTTTTCAATTTTTTTTGAGATTATTTCATAAGTTTTCAAGGAAAATGGTTTTTAAAATGATTTAAAGTCTTATTTATAGGTTTTAAATGTATTTTCAAATATATGGTTTCAAAATGTTTTCAAGCTCCTTTTATAAGTTTTCAATAAAAATGGTTTTCAAAATGTTTTCAATATCTCTTTATATGTTTTCAAAGAAAAGGTTTCCAAAATGTTTCAAATATTTATTTATATGATTTCAATTTTATTTTAAGGGAAGTTGTTTTCAAAAGGTTTTTAGGTTTTAAATATAATTTTTTAAATAATAAAGGATATTTTCCTAGAGAAGTGTTTTAGAAGACATTTCAAAATTATTTCTCATATAAGACAATATCCGTCGATGTTTCTAATGCCTTTCTGGAAAATTATCCAAATGTTCCATATATATTATTTCTATTAATGGTTTAGGTTTTTATGGCATTAAGTTTATGAAAACCAATGTCTATTTCATGGGTTACATGTCTATAAAACCCATTCCTCTTCCACGGGTTATATGTTTATGAAACATGTTCCTCTTATATAGGTTATATGATTATGAAACTTGTTTCTCTTCAACAAGTTACACCATGATAAATGCTTATAAAACCTGCTTACTTTCACAGGTTATTCTAGGATAAAATGAATATATATTAACCATAGTTTATGATATGATCTCTTTTTATGGGTCGCAATATTTTGGAAGTTTTATTATCTTATGGCTCATGTAAGTGTGAGTTTAATTATGTGACGAGTGGGACCTATATCTCACTCCAATGCATTGAGTAATGATGGATGACTCATGAGTATAAATGTTATGTGTGAACCTGATTACATGTTCACAATGTTATGTATGGACCTAGTTATATTTCTATAAGTTTATCTGTGAACCTGATTACATGTTCAGAATTTTATGAGTGAACCTTATTATGTGTTCATAATGTTATGAGTTAACTTGATTACATGTTCAAAATGTTATGCATGGTCTTGGTTGCATGTCCATAAGTTTATGCATGAACCTAATTAAATGTTTACAATGTTATACGTGAACTCGAATAGCCCTAATTCCTTCTTTTTTTATTGATTTTTTATAACCCCCCTTTCAAGGGATGAGGGGAACCCTTACAAGGCCTATAGGCATAGAGATTACATAACCCGTAGGTCTTAAGAAGTATACAGGCTATAACTACATGGAAATGCTCCTCCCTAGCTTCTTCATTGTGATTTCATCTCTCCACCTTCACATGGTTAGTTCGGCTAGGATTCCCATGCAAGCACAGGCTTGTCCCAATATAAAATTACATACCCTCTCTTTCTAAAAAATCCTCATAATCTTCTACTCTGGTGAATGTGTCTTTTTTGAATCCTCATTTGGAGTCTGCTCCTTGTAGAGTCTGCCTGGTCGTTATGCCCAATTTTAGGTGGCCCGAAGGCCTTGAGGTTGCTTTAAGGCCTCGAGGTGGCCCAAAGGCCTTGAGGTAGCCTGAAGGCCTTGAGGTGGACCAAAAGACTTACTGGCCTAAAGGCCTTGGGTGGACCAAAGGCCTTGGGTGGCCCGAAGGCCTTGAAGGGCCTGATACCCAAACCGGTGACCCAAAAGCCCAATCAGATGAATTGTCCTGACTGCTATAGTACAAAACAGTACCTACAACAGTGTCTGATACAATACCTAGAAATATGTCTCTACCCTATTTTGAACTCAGGTCTCTTGGATATAATTGTCGAGTCCTCACCAACTAGGTTGAGGCTCTTGTGTTATTATGCGTTAACCTAATTGCATATTCAAAAAATTATGTGTGGACTGGTTGCATGTACATAAGTCTATACGAGGGCATGATTTCATGTCCTTAATGTAATGTGTGAACCTATTTATACTTATACATGTTCATGATGTTATATGTTGATGTGTATTCCATAATTTCATGTCTTATTCATATGTTATGCTTTAATATATTATGTTCCTAGTTATCTTATGATTTATATCTTATGAAATACTAATATTTATGCCATGATTCATGTTTATGATCTTTGATATGCAAGGTATGATATTCTAATGATAAGATCATGTTTCTATACCCTTATGTTCATGTTATGCTTACCGGTTTCTTTTATTTACCTTTATTAAGGATTTGATCTCACCCCTTTATTATGTTTCCTTTCCATAGGTTATTAAGAAAGGTTTTTAAGTAGAATTATTAAGGGGATACATTTGTGAAAAACATATAATATATTTCACTTAGTTAGAATATTTGTGTTCCATGTTTCCTAAATCACTAAACTAATACGGTCTTTGGGAATATTTTTTTAATTTATTAAGTGTTCCATAAAAGTTATGTAATGTTAATGTATGAAAAGAGAGGGTCATTATAGTTGGTATCAAAGCAAATGTTTAGTTAACCTTTGGAATTTAGGATGAGAAAACCTTAGTGAGAACCCTAAGTACATGTCTAAGGATAAGTCTAAGGATAAGAAAAAGTATAGGAAAATGTCTTGGAATTTTGCTAAAGGGTAAAATGAGTGGTTTCCTAGAAATAAATCCATGTATGGATACTAAAAGTGGATGTGGATCTAGAATAGATGTACCTAGGGGTAAAAACTCTAAAAAGATGTATCATGCTTGACTTAGGGTAATCTATTACATGACAAAGAACCTTACTGCACACCTAGTTTGACACTCCCAGGGGATATGATTTGTGAATTCACAAACTCTTCATGAACCATCACGAAGGATTTAAATATAAGTTGGCTATGACTAACCTAGTATGAACCTAGGGTGTCATAGATTAAGGAAGGTTTGATGATTGAGACATACTATAAGTAATTATTTTCATGACTATGTGGTTTTATTCTATGATAATTAATTCTCACACTAGGCTTTTGGTATTAGTTAATGGTGGGAACTGGATTAACATTGAATGTGATGGATGATTTTCTGATAAGTAGTCAATTGGGATGATCACTAGAGTGAAAGATGTTGTGATCATTACTAATTAGTTTTCATAGAACATGATTAACAACATGTACCTTAAACAACTATTGGACTCACCAAATACGATAAAGAAGGAGTTCACTAAGAGTTCAGGTAATGGAGACCATGGAGGAAATAATATTTTGTTTCCTTTGTGTCAATAATGTGGAAATAATTACCTAAGTGAATGTCTTAGAGAAACAAGAATATGTTTTGACTGTGAAAAATAAGGAAACAAAGAAAGTTACTACAAGGGAAAATGAAGAGTTTAGTTAATGAAATGGATGAGAATATTAGCCACCCTAATACATCATTGAAGTTTAAGTGTTTTAAGTGTGTCATAAATGGTAATTATGCAACTCAATGTCCAAAGAGGAAATATCCTGAATAGAATCAGCAAGGTGGTGAGAGTAATGGTTAAATTGTTGATAATGAAGTGACTAAAAATTAAATGTGGAAGGAAAGAGGTATTATGTAATAGGATAAGGTATCCTTGTTAATGTATTAAGTATAAAGTAGTCAAAGTTTTTTTGTATTTGGATTAAATAATTATGAATGGTGAAATAAACAAGGGTTGTCTAGTTTATGTTTTTCGCTAATGATTTAAAATATTATGTTGAATGTTTCTGATAGATTGGAAAAGTGATTTAATGAAAAGGTTATATTTTTTACTAAGGGAATATAACCCCTAATATGTTACTTATGTTAAGATATTATTGTTTAGATAAATATATGTGGGATATGAATAAGTAAATTGGATGGTATTGATTACCTTGGAACTAATTAAGGACTTGTTGACAAGTAGTTCATGCTATCATGAATGAAGTTTAAAACTTCTTGGATTTATAGAATATATCTAGTAATTTATGGAATAAGGAATAATTCATGTTTTCCAAAATTATTTATGGTAATTCAAGTTGTTACCATGTTCCAAGAGAATTTACCATGAGGGTATTCACATGTTTGGAATGTGACAACCAAGAGATACTTTTTGATAGATGGGGGATAAATGTTAAGCTCATTTCATGACTATCTTTCTAAGGTTTTTTATTTTCACATTTTAGAGGGTTTATAAGGTTAACCATTCATGAAAATTTCAAGTTAAACTTCTGAGGAGGTATTTATGTATTGATATTGTATTGAAAACCTTGGTTAAAAAGATATTTAGTAATTAACCTTATTTCAAGGATGTTAATCATATTCTAAAATTATATTAGTGTGGTTTTAGTTTAGGGAATCATGTATTTTGGGCGATAACCAATTAAGTCCAGCAATGACACGGGTCTTGAACCGATGACCGAAGGATGATAAGGGTTTCACACCTACCACTAACCTGTGTGATGTCCTGGGTAATGTATAATAACTTTTGATGAATAATTATTTATGATGAAATAGTAGTGTTACTTTTTATGTTTATAGATTAATGTATTAACCATATTGATTTTTAATAATAGTTATAGATAAATAGTTATAATTTTCCTTTTATTTATGGGCCTTAATATCTACTAAAAGTGTATTTGAATGCTTTGGGTATCAAAGTTAATTTCTAGACATCCATTTATTGAAGTAATGGATGAATTATAAATATTTAAATGCACAAAAAATAATGATATTTTGTTTATAGAAATATGTAAAGTAAGTATATTTCATTATATTCTTGGTCAATAAAAGAATTACTCAAATATGGTATAATGATAGAAAAATGTTGTCCTAACACCTTAATTTTTTTTGAACAAATGGCCTTATAAATCATCACAGATTTATGAATTTGAGGACCTCAAATTTTATTTTATCATTAAATTGTTTTTTATTGATGGCCTTAATCACCACTATAAATATTTACACTTTTCCTATATGTCCAATCTTTACTCCCAACCTATGTTCTCCTATATGGAAACCTAGTTATATGTTACTTTGGGTAACTGTTGTGGTTATAAATTTCTATTTTTAAAGGAAGCTTTCATATTCATTTTTATGATGTGGGTTTATATGAAATTAACTTTAAATTATTAAACCTTTGATAAACTATATGAATTTTGAGGGAAAATCATTTTAATGGGGGGGGGGGGGGTAGAATGTAACATCCCGAGATTTTGTGAAATATTTTTTTTCAAATTAATTTAATATTTTAATATTTTTCAGTTCAAAAAACACTAAAAATAGTTTATATATATATATATATATTAAATCACTAAGTAAAATATTCCTTCTACATAGAACTGACATGGATTTCACTACATGAAACACTGACTTGGCGTGCATTAGAGACAACACCAATGTCTAAATGAAAAATCCTTTTATTATTATAATTATTTGAATGTGATAATTATAACCTAGTCATTAAACTTAGTTAAATTAATTTTAATAACTAATTTTCAAATATTTTTTATACTTAAAACATATTTATAATAAAATATTAAATTTTTGGTAAAGTCCTTATATGTTTAAAAATATTATTTTCTCAAATAGACTACTTTTAATTTCCGTCTATGAAAAATAATAAAATTAATTTTAGAAACATTTAGAAATTTAATTGGATAAAATAAAATTAATTTTTGAATTTATAATGTATAAATTAACTTAGGGTTATTTTTTTGGGATTTTTCTAAGAAACTTCATTTTTGGATGAATAGTAAAAAATACCGGATTTTAATTCAAAACTACCTTTTCATCTAATTTATTTATAAAGTTAATTTATATTTTAATTTGGTTTAAAAGTTTAATTAGATAATATTTTTATCAATTAATCTTATTTAGGACATTATAATAAATTTCACTTTGAAAATGGGTATAAAAACTTAGCAAATTTTTAGACGTTTTTACTTTAAAAACCCGCAGTGTTGTCCAATCGGCGGGATTAATTTTAAATTAATTTTTGCCACTTATGTGTTTATAATTTGAAAAAATAGATTCCAAATTTTTAATCATAATAATTTATAATGTATAATTATTTTAACTTAGTTTTTTTTACCAAAATTATTAGTGAAAGTGATTGAAATTAATTACAATAGTTAAGAGAAAAAATAGGTTAACAAAGTACTAAAACTTAAATTTAAGACCCAAAATGACATAAAAACTTGTAAAAAACATATTTTATGGACATTATTCGGCCATTAACATTAAATTCTTGAGTTTGGTTGGTTTTTTATGACTTTTTTAGGTAAAAACATGGGTACACCTAACTTGTTTTCCAAAATGCCAAGTGTGTCATTTCCCTTCCCTATAAAAGGACACCACCTATCCCTATTATTCACTCCTCTAAAACCACTTAGGTTTGGCCAATATTGTTGGATAGAAATTGATATGAGATGGAACAAATACAAGAGGGGTGGTTGAATTGTATTTAAAAAAAATCTACTAAAATATTTAAGAAATGTTCTTAGTTTAATACAACATAAACAATTCAAAATGCCTCTTATAAAACAAAACAAACAATAAGACTGACTCTCTATCCAATGGAATTGTTATGACACCACAGGTTATGAAAATGATTGTATTCAGGTTGAATAAAAATATCAGAGTAATATAAAATGTAAAATATTATACCATATGGCGTATAGAATCAAATCTAAAAGTATAAAAAATTAAAAAAGAATAAAAATAGAAAGAAGAAATAAAAGGATTCCCTTTCTATTACAATAATTAGTATAAAAGTATTAGGTATTAAATTTATTTTACCCCAAAGAGCAGGATATCCTTTCACCTATTATAATAGGTTTATCTCATCGGCACCGGTAATCCCTCGATACGATAATCAGAATGCCCGTCTTGCTATCCCTACAAGCCCTCGATTTTACAAGTAATAGGTACCTCTATCTTTCAAACACTTGAAAGTCCTTGATACGAAGATCGGTTTTACTATATACTTATCCCCAGCAGCCCTCAATTATTATCACCTGATCAGATTCACAAAGAAAAACAAAGCACTTATTGAAATACAAAAACTAAGAACGGTCCATTCACATTTTTTAATTTCAAGGCTTTCACACGAAGTAGAGAGAAGTCACACAGTCTCTCTCTATAACTTGGAATTAGCTAAATAATTTCAAGTTATTTTCTCTACTTCAAATGGCTTCCTATTTATAGGTCTTAGGTTCCAACGATCATATTTTATCCAACGGTCATATTTCTCTGGAAAACTCGGAGGGACTTGGACACCTGGAATTGTAATGATCCTATTGAAATAGAAATCACAAAATCGTTTTGATTAGTTTATAACTAACTCCACAACATCGTTTTGGTTAAAACAAAAGATATATGAAAATAATAACATGAGTACGATTGATATAAAACATGTGTTTTGATAAAATAATGAAAACATGAATGTGATAAGAGTGTAACATGAGTACGATTAATGTTACTTGTTTGTATGAATATAATGAAAAATATTTATACGATACAAAGTGAATATGATGCATAATGTGAGTAAGATAAAAAGAGTGGGTACGATGAAAAAAGTGAGTACGATGAACAAAGTCAATACGATAGATTGAGTCAGTGCGATAGATAGAGTAAGTATGATAGACAGAGTCAGCATGATAGACAGAGTCGGTATGATAGACAGATTCGGTATGATAGATAGATTCAGTACGATAGACAGAGTCAGTACGATAGACAGAGAAACTATATACAAAGTAAATCCTTTATTAAATAATTGAGTATAAAGAGATTTGTGATTTCCAAAACAAAAGACATAAAAGTCAAAATAATAATTTTCACTAAACAAATATATACCCAATAAACTTCCCAACATCCCAATATTCTTCCTTGAATCCTCCCTTTGAGCAGAAATCAATCTAAGTAATCCTTTTGGCCCAATCCAAAAGGAGTTACCCGATTAAGAGGTAACGTATTATCTTAAGATCATTTATTTTATTTTATTTATCCACCCCTCCACTATCTTTATTCCATGTTTTTATAGAAAACCAGTATCCTAAATATACTAGTACGTTTTTATACTAATTTTTTAACCTACACTTACATTCACCTCCATCTAATGGGTAACAAACATACTATTTATGTGTACAACAAACTATCACCTCACAAAACAATGATTGTTTATTTTCACTTTACCACCTATTATGGTGAAAATTATGATGGAAAATCTATTTATATATGTTATACGTTATATTTATTATGCCTTTAAGCTTTTATAATCCTTTAAAAAAAATATTTATACTTTTCACTTGGTGTAAATACGATAATTTTGTTTGAGGAAGTGTGGACTACCGCCCCCTCAAAGCGATGTGAATCATTCACACACTACATGGAATGAATTAAGGATGATTTTAGTAAAATTATATTATATATATGAAATAATAATGATACTATAATTATAATATATATATATGACATATTATTTATTTCTTTTAATGGACAATAAAAACAGAAATGGTGTTCATGCATATGTACGGCTTACCGTCTCCATGAATGGTGTATTCCATTTCATACTTATATATTATATAGATTATTATAATATAGATATACTATATATAAATGAAATTTATATCATTTTTTACATTCTGGAAATAATTATATGAGTATAAGGACCAAATATATAACAAATTAAGACACATATGAAAAACAAAACGAATATTACCTGAAGCGTAACCTTAACATAGAATTGTTAACAAGTGGGTAATATAAAGTAATAATCAAACCATATATTCCATTATATATAATAATATATTTCTTTAAAATATTTATAATAAACTTATATTTATTATACAAGAGGTTCTTACGAGTATAAATAAAGTCAAGACACAAGGTAAGGAACTTCATCTCACTTTTTATTTCTATGAGATACATAATTTATTCACCACCCATTACTTTTTTGTGGTGTGTATACTACACATAGATGTATTATAAGATTATTATACTTAAATTTATGGGTATTTACAAATCCATTTTATGAAATTCCTTTCATGGGTTTTATGTTTCAAAAGTTACCAAATCGGTAAAGTAATTTTTTCTCAATTTTCCTTCTTCAAGACACATGCCATGTTATGCACATATATTTTTCAATGAGGTGTATATAATTACATGGAAATGTTATATCATAAATATTCTTATTTTTATGATATTTTAAGATTCATTTAATTCTATTTTATTACATGGGCAGTATGGTTCAAATTTACCAAGTGGTAAGAGTTTATTTAAACAATCTCATCATTTTTTGAGATTGTTTATGTTTGTACTTCCTTTGATGAAATATTATGATACATCTCTTAAGAACTCTCATGAATTTTCTTATCCTATATTTATTCATGATATATTCATGTATTGGTACCATTCACTACTAGAAATTTAGGCTATAACCACGATTTCAAACTATGGCTATAAGTCCAAAAATTGTGGCTATAGGTTATAGCCACAGTTCAACGGACTGTGGCTGGTATTGGAATGAAAATAGGGCAAGACCTATAGCCACAATTTCCAACCATGGCTAAAGGCCTATATCCACGGTTCAAACTGTGGCTCAAGGGCTATAGCCACAGTTCAAACTCATTTCTAAAGGGATATAGCCACAGTTTGAAACCTTGGAAGAACAGTAAGCCATACAGGTCCTATTGCCATAATTCAGAACCGTGGCTATATGTTTTTAGCCACAGTTTAAAACCATGGCAATAGACCTATGTCCACAGTTTGAAACCGTGGCTATAGGCCTTACCATTTCATAAAAAAAACCCACAGCCCCACCCTTGAACTCCCCCTACACCCCCATGCCCCGCCTGGAAAGGCCCCCTGCACCCCCTTGAACATCCCCCACACCCCCATGCACTGCCTAGACAGCCCCCCTACACCCCCTTGAACACCCCCCCCACACCCCCATGACCCCCCTGGGCAGCCCCGGACAGCCCCTTTACACCCCCACTGGACCCCCATGCCCCCTTGGATAGCCCCCTTGAACACCCCCCTGGACAGCCCCCTTGACAGCCCTCTTGCACCCCCTTGCACCCCCCTGGACAGCCCCCTTTAACACCCCCTGCACCCCCATGCCCCCTTAGACCCCCATGCCCCTCGCACCCCACTAGACAGCCCCCATTCCCCCCCTGGACAGCCCCCTTACACCCCCACTGAACACCCCCTCCCCCCATAGACACCCCCTTCGACACCCCTCCCTCCCCCCTAGACACCCCCCATGGACCCCCCCAGATAGACCATGGACAAGAATACCCCCTTTGAACCCCAATTGGACCCCCATGCTCCCCCTGGACAGCCCCCATGAATAACCCCCCTGGACAACCCCCTTGACAGCCCTCTTGCACCCCCTTGCACCCCCCTGGACAGCCCCCTTGAACATGCCCCTGCACCCCCATTCCCCCTGGACCCCCTGGACCCCCATTCCCCCCCTACACCCCACTGGATATCCCCCATTCCCCCCTGGACAACCCCCTTGCACCCCCACTGGACACCCCCTCCCCCCCTAAGCACCCCCTGGACACCCCTCCCTCCCCCTAGACACCCCCATGGACCCCCCCCCCCCCCGGACAGAACCTGGACAAGAAGACCCCCTGCACCCCCCAGGTGCATCAAATATTTCTAGAAATATATAAAAAGATGTCTTGGTTGATGTAGCAAGGGGATTTCTCCAGACTGTTCAACAACTATTTACAGCTTGGGTGTGAAAAAACTACCCAGTTACCCGTCTCTTTTGGACCGGGAAAGGAGCTATTGAATTGGTATTGGACAACCAAGGGGTGTATTGAAGATTCTCTGCAAAGGGTTAGGGAACTGAGAGCAGTCCTTAATGTTGAAAAAGAACTCAGCAGAATCCTAGGGTATTTCCAAAAGGCTAGATAATGGTTTCACTCACACACATGTTCTGATCATGTAAGAGAACACTAGTGTCATTAGTGTATATCTAAAAATTTGACACATCACTCGACATATGGAAATTGATGTAAGACATCATCCCCCCCATAGAGACCCCGCCCCCTGCCAGGTCCCCCCCTCCTGGACACCCCCTTGCACCCTCCCCACTTCCCCATAGACCCCCCTTCCCCCCACCAGTATCCCCCCTACCAGGTCCCCCCCTCCAGGACACCCCCTTGTACCGCACCTGCACCCTCCCCCCTACCCTGTAGACCCCCCTGTACCCCACCCCCTCACCTAGACACCCCCTTGCACTGCACCTGCACCCTCCCCCTGCCTGCAGCCCCCCCCGGACAACCCTCCTAGACACCCCACCTACACCCCACCAGTATCCCCCCTTCTAGATAATTGTTTTCTATCCTCCTCATTCAAGGAAGGATCTAGATTGTATGTTCATATATATTCATTGGCGTTGCACCATGAATTAAAGTAATAAAATGATCTCTAACTCAGGTGGTAACTCTCTTGGTTCATAAAATATGTAATGAAATTCAAAAATAAAGTATTCCATTTTCTACTGGTTTTATTCCCAGGGATGGTTTTTATTGGTAACAAAACATTTTAATTTAGTTTTCCAAAACCAAAACTCTAAAAGAAGAATCCATGGGAATAATGTTTGTTTTAGTTCCAGTGGTATTCATATCTAATTGTCTCCCCATATAATCTCACCACTAATCCATCCCACATGAACTCCATTGATTTATGTTTCTAATTTTTGAAAAATATAAAAAAAATCATTTCCCAAGTCATTCAAAGAATCAAATATGGTCCACCTGTGTCAAACAAATGATCCTTATTAGTGAAAAACATTATTCATAGTCACCTAAACACCCTTATAAACCCCTAAGAGTGCTATCAATTCCCGTCTCCCAGCCTAATTCTGAACTGCTTGGTTGGCCTGGTGACTAAATTGGAAACCTTGGAAAGATTTTTAGAAATAAATTTTCCACTTGATCCACTATCTAAATAAACCACCACCGAAATATCTAACACATTCCCTGAGAATTTAATAGAATCAACACCTGTTTCCCACATAATTCTGAATTCCAAAGCTTCTATAGCCTCTACTATTTCATCATAGTTGAGAGATATTGAACTAGCATAAAAGAAAGGATCATTGCAAGAGTGATTGAGTGAGAAAATAGAGGATATTTGTGACTGATAGAACATTTTTCCGTGTTTAGCGTCAGACGCTGGCATTTTAGATAGATGAAAAAGAGAGGAAAAAAACCATGGAAAGCATCCATGGTGCTGTAAATGGACAAGAATTAAAAACAAAAGATAGAATAATTCTATTGTGCTGTTGACATTCATACAAAATGGTTGACAAGAGTTGTGCGGCCAGATTTTATGGGAGATGATCCGTATGGTGGGATCATCAAAGCATAAAGGAATTTTAATTTTTTTCGGATGACAGAGGACATAAAATTACACTGGGCACATTTTTTCATGGTTGGTATCACACTATACTGGTTTTTTTCCTAGTATGGTGCAACGCCGAACTTGTCATGAGGAATTTTTAAACTTTCTCTAATGGACAAGTATGGGAAGACGACAGAGAAGGAACCGTTTCAAAAACATTGTGCATTAGAGGAGTAGTTTGTTTCCACTCTGGACGAGCAGGGAAAGGTAATTGTTAACCTGAGTATTAGAGTGGAAAGGATGGAAAATAATATTTAGTGGCAGTAGCGTCCGCAATTACTAGGAGGTGGTATAGAGAATCAATTTGAACTGGAATTGCACTCATTACGTGTGAAAGAAAAAGTATGCATTACTACAAAGATTACAGTGGAGCTTAGGAAAGAGGAGGTCGTGCAACAACAACCTGCTCAAATCAATGCACAACCATTGAAATCAGTACACCAAACTGCTGCAACATTGGTGTCAAAACTTCCTATGTTAGTAGAGATTAGTCCTACAAATCTAGGTTGCAAGGACTGGAATTGGTCTGGTCCAGATTTTGAAGAACGTATTGAAGAGGAAGTGGATCCAATTGGAGTGGAAGAAGCAACAAACTTGATCATAATTCAAGCTGCACAAGATTGTCAAGATTTTGAAGATTTTATTTTGGGATAAGGAAAAACATTGGAGGCAGTAAGTTTGGAATTATGCCGGATTGGTCAGGGAAAGATTGATTCAGTGTGGAATGACTACATATTTGTTCCACTAGAAGAACAGATGCGACAAACTATGAAAAACGCATTGCCCAAGTTATATGATTTGGAAGAGCATACAATAAAGAGAATTAAAGGTCTTGAGTTGTAGGTGGAACACAGTTCAGAAACTGGATGACAAAGAGAGGCACCCATAGATTATCTGAGTAAATGAGGGAGTAGGAAAGAAGAAGAAGGTCACGGTTAAGGTGGACACAAAATGCTAGTGGTTTCAGTTTGTACAGAATTTGTGATGAGAATGTTGAAAAGAGTTCAAACAAGTGCTGAGGGAGAATATTTGGGGATACGAATAGCTCAAAAGGTTGAAAATGTAAGATACAAAAGGTTGCTTAAAGAGGGAAGGAATAGGGGATCATGAAACCTCACACCAAAAGGAGACTCATTGTGTTTTGAATACTGAAGAAGTGGAGGAAGTGAGGGAGTTGGCAACAGGTTGGTGCCATGATGGTGCAATGCCACAACTGACATTACTATGTGGATCCCCTTGCACAACTGTTGAACTTCTAATGGAGTTATTCCTACAGTTTATTGTTCAATGGAGCTTGGTCAAGGCCTTTCCATGTACCAACTGGTTGCTAAAACTTTTTCATAGTCATGGTATACTAGCAGCGATGGACATGAATGCTCCTGAGGCTATTGTGGACTCAGGACATGAGGGATAGAAAGTATACTTCCTCACTGGAAGCAAGTTAATTTACAACTGGAATTTTCTGAAAGACAGGTTTCAGTTTATTCAATTAGGCAAGATAGATCTTGGATATATTGATACTAAGGATAGTATATGTGGGCAAGTTTACTGTGTTTTTTTGTCATGTGGGAGATGTATTATTTTTTTAAGGATGAATTTGCAAAACAGGAGATGTAAATGGTACTAGAATAGTCTCCTCGGGGGAGTGATGGTTTCCGTCATGTTGTGTTTGAAGGTCGGTGGTTCAATAGGGTAAGAAGTTTCAGATACAGAGATGAAAACCTTAATTGTTGTTGCTCATCTTGATCCAATTTTTCTGAATAAATTACATGTTCTTGCACCTAGAGTGGTTTTACAAATTGGACCATTCTTATTTATAGATAGATCAAGTATTACAAGGACACTTTTTATCATCAACAAGCATAGGAAAAAGAGAGTGGAAGGCTGATATAAAGAAAATAATGAAGTTTCAGTGTCAGTATATCTTGGGAAAGGAAAGGACTGAAACCAGTCCTGTAACAACCCGAAGCTTGACGTACATGGACAATACATTACTTTTTCGGAATACTTAATACATAACAAAAACTGACACACAAGGATCATAATAGTTTAGTGTCTTTGGAAACTCGGAATAAAATCTTCTAATCGTGGTGAAAGATCTTCAACATCTCTCAATAAATATCTTCCCCTTTTTTTCTTACCTAAAACCTTTCTTTATATCCTGGGGAAAAGAAAACATAGAAGGGGTGAGCTCAAATGCCCAGTAAGGGAAAACATAGAGAACATAAAACAATCCATAAACATTTGAATGCAAAAACTTGAACATAAAATCTAAACATCAAAATATTGAGCAAAGACATGAATCTTGGAAGTATGTAAGGAATATATCACAAGGGAACATCAATCATGATAAAATAGCATGGTAATAAAACATGTAATTTTGGAAACCATTAAGCACATGATATGATTTCCATAGTATCTAAGGCATTGCTGCCAAGACCATCTTAGTGGACAAAGTCCCTTTCTTAATCGAGTTCACTCCTCGTTCCAGTCCTGTATTACTGAACCGGTTTAACTTTCCATTCCCTCCATGTATATCTAATGAGATATAAATCTTTACCCAATGCATTGGAGGGACATATAAGTCCCACCCATATCATAATGAAATCATTCTTACTTGAGCCACAAAATAAAAATACATCATTCATAATAACTCAATGAATAAAATGGGTTTCATAAACATCATCCCATCATCACATAATCCATATAAAAGAAATGGATATTTCATCATAAGAAAAGTGAAACCATATAAATCATAGATACATTATACTTGAAACATACACATATGAAATAATGTCATCTTAGATGTAAAATGATTTTGATAAAACACTTGAAATGAATTCTTGAGGAAAATATCCTTTCTTCTTCAAAATCAATTTATTTTCACAAACCGTAATGCAATTTTAAAAGAAAAGGATTTTGTTGAAAATAGTCATGAAATCTTTTGGAGCAATCTTCATGAAAATAAGGCTTTATAAAACCGTAAAAATCCTTTCATGCCGTATACGTTAAAAAACATTCTTCTCGTACTTTTGTCGGAAAAGTCAAAAAGTACCTTGTAGGGTAAATAAAAGAAAGATTCCTTCCATACCATGGGGTAAAAGTCAAATGGGTAAAAAATAATTTAAACATACATGAATACACTTTTATAAAACCTGGACATGGATGATAGGAATAACCCCAGTAAACACTTACGAATAAGAAATCTTGGATAAAAATGAGATTTGCACAATTATCCCTTACCTTAGGTCCGATATGCTTCGTACGTATCCAAACCTCCTGTATAATTATTTAAATAATGTCATTGACTTATTACAGAATCATATTCATTGTTATGATATCATATATGTTTCACTTATGACTTTATATTACCCGTTCTTTTGTAAATTCCATGTTAAAGCAGCGTCTTGGGTAAAATCATTTCATTTATCGAATGTGTTTCGACTTGTCATTCATGATATTAATACTTATATCCTGATTTACATAATTCCATAATGTAAAGAATGATTTATATATAATATATATTCATCATATACATATATATATTATAGATCGATAAAAGGAATGAAATACACCGTTCATGGAGACGGTAGGCCGTACGTACGCATGAACGTTGTTTTCGTTTCCTTATTGAATTGAATGAAACTAAATAGATGAAATACATATATATATACATAAATATATTATAATTCATATATTTCATTATTATTCATTATATAAACTTTGTGATCATTCATGTATGGTTAACATGGAGAAGGAATCTTATCGCGTCGTGGAGACGGTAGTCCGTACGTACGCACGAGCGATGATATTGTTCCCATAATTATTGAATAGAATTATAGTGGATGGTATAATATATAAGAATCATTATGATGTTATAATAACCATATATAGTTATTATTTACACCATTATACCCATCCATGTAAGGTGTTGGTGGAAAAACAGATTTCACCATGGCGTGGAGACGGTATTCCGTACGTACGCACGCGTGGTGATTTCATTTTCCGTAGGATGGATAGATGGTGAAATAGGGTTGTTTCATAATTATAATAAAATATCAGTATATGAGTTATACTGATGTTATTACTTCATAATGAAACAACTAAATAAGAATAAGTGGAAGAAGAAATAAAGTTGAAAGAATCAATAACAGACATTACCTCTTCTTTGAAGCGCCTCTTTGAGACCTCCTCTTAGGGCACTAAAATTGGTCTTTGAAGAAGACCGGAACCTCAAGGATTTTTCTATGGAAGTGGAGAAGAGAATGTGGTAGGGGTTTTCTGAGCATGAAGGCTCAAAGTGATGTGAGGAAGAGAGGGAAGAGGTGCCCTTTTATAAGGGAGGAGAGGGGCACCTTAGGAAAAACTAAAAATATTATTTTATTATAAAGTCATATTTGGTTTTTAATATCTCCAAATTGAGTTATTTCGAAGATAAGGTGGGGATGTGTCTAAATCCTCTCATCCAATAGAATTTAGACAAGATTATGTTTCTATTTTAACCTTATCATTTAGATTTAACTTTAAGTTAAATAATTTTTCTTTTACTGTGTCTTCTTGTTTTCTTACACTATAAGGTTAATAAACTTACTATAACAAGCCAAACGAACCCCAAGTTGTTTATTATTAATATATATAACCTTATCTAAGTCATTTGGCCGAACTTTAGATTTTTAGGAATAAATTAACAATTAATAATATAATATTTGTTTTAAAAACTATTTGATGTCAATTTTGACACTATTTGGTAATTGATTCTTTTGAAAATCATAACAGAATGATTAGTTCGATCAAAGTTAACTAAAGCAATACTAACATGTCATATTAACCTAGAAAATTATTGGAATTCATAAAAAGTCTCAAATTATATTTATTTGGATATTTATAACATCAATTATGTCAATATTTCATTAATGAGATAATTACTGAATCATCATTGTGTCATACATAAATTAAATTATTTAATGTCTAAAAATTATAAATAAAATACCATTATGTAGTAAATAGATTTAGATTTCTGATGAATATTTATAGTCGAATTTATCTTATGTATAACCCTATATTAAAAATGGTTTACTTATTAAACTTTGATTTTAACTATTTTAACCCTTATTTAAATAAATTAATATTAAATGTCCTAATCTAATCCAAGTGGGCCTAAATGGTCATATTTTATTCCTAAGGTTGTTTCTGGTCGAATTAAACTTATCCAATAGAATTAGGACATGTGTTGGGATAATAATAATATCAATTTTACCCTTAATTTTAGTCCTTGATATTAACCGTGTCTCTCAGAATTTCGAAATTCCACTCACAGAAGCGGTAAAATTAAGTTTTATGAAAAATTCAGTTTTTAACTACCATTTAGTGGTTTCACTATTCATCAAAAAATGAAAGTTTCCAGAAAAATACAAACAATTAGGCCTAAGATATATTTGATATTATGAATTAAAAAATGATTTATATTTTACCAAATTTAAAACATATCAGTTGCATTAATTAATTTAAAAATTAATTCTCGTCGTCAAAACAAATAGCATGTTTTTAAGAGATAATAACTATCAAAAGATTGACACTTGTTTATGTCTGGTTTAAATGTGAAATTACATCCAATAACCAACATTGTATTAAATGGTAAAAATATATTCTAAATATACTTTTAAACCACTCAAATTAATAATTTATCACTATTAATTATTTCGATTAAAAAAGTTGTTTTTAATTAAAATTTAGTAATTTTAACTATTCATCAGAATATGAAAGTTATCCGAAAAGTACCAAAATTTCACCCTAAGCTAATTTCGATATTCCTAATCCAAGAATGAAGTCCATTTTGAAAGATAAAATTTATAAAATTTTAAAAAGTGGGTATTACTATTCATAACGGCTAGTTCAAAATAATATTATAATAATATCTCGTTTAGTGAAACTCGGTATTGCGTACTACACACGCTATCGAGGATGGTCTTTATTGTGTGTAATGCAAGCCAAGTCAGGGATGTGTGTTGTGCAAGCTTGTTTTGGTGTAGCGTACAACACAAGACATTAATGAAATTAGAAAGAATATTTTTCATAAAATCTCGGGGTGTTACATTCTACCCCCCTTAAAATGAATTTCGTCATCGAAATTCGTCGGGGTTATAAATGGTATACTACTCGAAATTTTCATTAATATAAACCCATATCGTAAAAAGGAATACAAAAACATGACTTTAAAAACTAAATTATGAAACGTAACGGTTACCCAAATTAACTCATCATTGGGTTTTCACGTAGGAGAATATAGGTGAAAATATGGATATGGAAGAAAAATCTAACCATCAAGTTCTGATCTAGAGTGGTAGAGAACATGGCTATGAAAAATCCAACAATCACAAAGCCATAAATTTGTTATGATCTAGGGTACCATCTGATTCATTGGATATAAGGGCACTAAGACAACATTTTTGGTTTTCAAGATCATTTCCCTAAAGTTGAAGATTTTGAATTAGAATAAATAATTAATTTATTTTGGTACAATCTCACTGTTGTCTGTGCCTTGAACAATTTCCACTTCATCTCTTAATAAAATGAAGTTGAATTTGTTATTCGTGAAGTGTTAGCAGATCATGTGATAGAATGACGGGTCATTCCATCTATCTCAAAAAAAAGGTTAGAAAAAGTTATTAAATATACATAAGTCGATCTATAGTGAGATTAATCATATATGGTTCCTAAAATGGACTTATACTTCATATATAATACTTTTTAATATAATAAAACTTGTTTCTACTAACCAGGGACTTCCTGTAGGCCAGTGGTAGGCGATAAAGGCCAGTCGCACTTCGGTTGTGGGTTCGATTCCCACAGCCTTGTCCGACGCGATGGGCTGTCGCCTGTCTTGCAGGTTGTCCTTTTTCTAAAACTACATTACTATAACATCCCATAAATAATATCAAACTAACTTATCTCCAACATAATCCATTCCAATCTTTAAGCTTATCTAAAATACTTCGGTCTAAGCTCATAGTATAAAGAAAATGATTACTTGAAATGTCACATAACAATCACATGAATGCCATCATTTATCCCCCATATATCATAAGATATATCCTATTGGTCAAATTACAAACATGTGAATACCTTAATCATGTATTCTCTTGAAGAATTAATACCCATTGAAACTTAGTGAAAACATGAATTTTGTTAAATTTTAACACTTTCCACACACCAAAATCCCGAAAATTCTATATACTCAAACCATAATATCACTTAGTCCTTGTATCAGTCATGAGATCATGATTACTATCATATTATTTTCTCCTTATCCCTTCATTATGCGCATTTCATCTGCTTTCTAAAAATATTTCAATCACCTTTTCATGGTCACCGGTACCATATAATTATTGAAAACCAATACATAGATATTCCAAAATTCCACAATACCATAAATTAGATTCCATGATACTATTTTGAAATCCCATTACATAAACACTTAATCATTACACGACATCATTTTCATATTTAACATCACAAATAGAGATTGCATGAGACTTTCCTTTATCCTTTTCCTTAAGAGGTTTCTCGCGTTGATCATCATTAACCCGTGGATTAGGGCATTTATTAGCATAATGCCCCATTTCCTTGCACTTGAAGCATTGAAGTGTTGGTGGAGAGTTCTCTGTATTCTTTTCTCTATTCACATCATTAGCAACCTTTTTCCCATTACTTCGATAATCAACTAATCGATGACCTTTTTTCCGCACTTAAAACATTTTCTAGTACCTTTTAGGCAATCTCCACAATGCTTCTTTCCACACTTTGAGCATAAAGAAACATTCATCTTCTTTTCACCATTGTTCTGAGATTTCTCCTTGAACTCCATCTTTCATTTCTTTTCAAAACCATGAGATGGATATGTTACAACAACTTCTAGTTCTACCTTTATAGCACAATGCACAATTTCTTCATTGCTACTGAAGTCTCTTATAGCTAATGCCCTTCGAAGACTTGGTTTTAAGCCACTGAAAAATCGATCAACTTTACTTTTAGGTTGGATGATAAAGCCAGATGCATACCTTGCAAGTCTTGCAAAATTCGCTTCGTATATACCAACAGATTCATCATCCTTATACTTAAGCTCAAGAAACTCCTTTTCCACCTTTGTTTGAAGAATACGAGGGAAGTACTTACTGAAAAACATGTTCTTGAACTCGTCCCATTCCATGGAATCAATTTCATCTCTTTGCCTCGTATTTTTGATAAGATTCCACCATTTATCAGCATCACCTTCCAAATGATATACTACTAAGATGAATTTATCATGCTCAGAACATTGTAGAAGTGAAAATATCTTTTCAGTAGTACTGATCCATTGTTCATCCACTAAGGGATCAGAAGACCCGCTGAATGAAGGTGGACGCTGCCTCATGAAGGATTCAACAGAATGTTGCTCCGTTCTCTACTCATTTTGAAATCCAAAATGATTAATAGCTTGTGTAAGTATAGAAATAAGATTGTGCACTCCATCTCCCATGACATTGGTTTGGTCAGGAGGAAAATCATTACATTGTCCATTACATTGATCAACACGGTTCCTTCGGGTTCCAGCCATCGTCTAAAACCCAAAAATAATAGTGTGAGAGGCAAATATCATGCTAGGGAAAACAACATAATAAAGGGGGAGTACCTTCAATGTCTAATATCTTAGGTTTAATTCTAAGATCGTTAGCGCAATTCTAGGACTATAAACTATACGTATACTTAACCTTAGTAACATCCCTAGACATACCTTAGAAATATCTCTAGGGATCTCAATAAAGTTTTCACATCCTAGTTTCCAAAGGTTAACTAAACCTTTCCTCTGATACCAACTGAAACAACCCGAATCTGGACATACATGGAAAATACATTACTTTTGCGGAATACTTAATACATAACAAAAATATACACACAAGGATCGTAATAGTTTAGTGTCTTTGGAAACTCGGAATAAAATCTTCTAATCATGGTGAAAAATCTTTAAAATCTCCCAATAAAGATCTTCCCCTTTTTTTCTTTCCTAAAACCTTTCTTTATATCCTGGGGAAAAGAGAACATAAAAGGGGTGAGCTCAAATGCCCAGTAAGGGTAAACATAGAGAACATAAAACAATCCATAAACATTTGAATGAAAAAACTTGAACATAAAATCTAAACATCAAAATGATGAGCAAAGACATGAATCTTGGAAGTACGTAAGGAATATATCATAAGGGAACATCAATCATGATAAAATAGCTTGGGAATAAAACATGTAATTGTGTAAACCATTAAGCACATGATATGATTGCCATAGTAGCCAAGGCATTGCTACCAAGACCATCTTAGTGGACAAAGTCCCTTTCTGAATCGAGTTCACTCCTCGTTCCAGTCCTGTATTACTGAACCGGTTTAACTTTCCGTTGCAGCCATGTCTATCTCATGAGATATAAATCTTTACCCAATTCATTGGAGGGAGATATATGTCCCACCCATCTCATAATGAAATCATTCTTACTTGTGCCACAAAATAAAAATACATCATTCATAATAACTCAATGAATAAAATGGGTTTCATAAACATCATCCCATCATCACATAATCCATATAAAATAAATGGATATTTCATCATAATAAAAGTTAAACCATGTAAATCATAGAGAAATTATACTTGAAACATACACATATGAAATAATGTCATCTTAGATGTAAAATGATTTTGATAAAACACTTGAAATGAATTCTTGAGGAAAATATCCTTTCTTCTTCAAAATAAATTTATTTTCACAAAACGTCATGTAATTTTAAAAGAAAAGGATTTTGTTGAAAATAGTCATGAAATTTTTTGGAGGAAGCTTCATGAAAATAAGGCTTTATAAAATCGTAAAAGTCCTTTCTTGCCGTATACGTTAAAAAACATTCTTCTCGTACTTTTTTCGGAAAAGTCAAAAAGTACCTTGTAGGGTAAATAAAAGAAAGATTCCTTCCATACCATGGGGTAAAAGTCAAATGGGTAAAAAGGAATTTAAACATACATGAATACAATTTTATAAAACATGGACATGGATGATAGCAATAACCCCAGTAAACACTTACGAATAAGTAATCTCGGATAAAAATGAGATTTGCACAATTATCCCTTACCTTAGGTCCGATATGCTTTGTACGTATCCAAACCTCCTGTATAATGATTTAAATAATGTCATTTACTAATTACAGAATCATATTAATTGTTATTATATCATATATGTTTCACTTATGACTTTATATTACCTGTTCTTTTGTAAATTCCATGTTAAAGCAGCGTTTTGGGTAAAATCATTTCATTTATCGTATGTGTTTCGACTTTTCATTGATGATATTAATACTTATATCCTGATTTACATAATTACAGAATGTAAAACATTATTTATATATAATATATATTCATCATATACATATATATATTATAGATCGATAAAAGGAATGAAATACACCGTTCATGGAGACGGTAGGCCGTACGTACGCATGAACGTTGTTTTCGTTTTATTATTGAATTGAATGAAACTAAATAGATGACATACATACATATATATATATATACATAAATTAAGTATCATTCATATATTTAATTATTATTCATTATATAAACTTTATGATCATTCATGTATGGTTAACATGGAGAATGAATCTCATCGCGTCGTGGAGACGGTAGTTCGTACGTACGCACGAGCGATGATATCGTTCCCATAATTATTGAATATAATTGGAGTGGATGGTATAATATATCAGAATCATTATGATATTATAATAACCATATATAGTTATTCTTTACACCATTATACCCATCCATGTAAGGTGTTGGTGAAAAAATAGATTTCACCAAGTCGTGGAGACGGTATTTCGTACGTACGCACGTGTGGTGATATAATTTTCCGTAGGATGGATAGATGGTGAAATAGGGTTGTTTAATACTTATAATAAAATATCAGTATATGATTTATACTGATTTTATTACTTCATAATGAAACAACTAAAGAATAATAAGTGGAAGAAGAAATAAAGTTGAAAGAATCGGTAACAGACATTACCTCTTCTTTGAAGCGCCTCTTTGAGACCTCCTCTTAGGGCACTAAAATTGGTCTTTGAAGAAGACCAGAACCTCTAGGATGTTTCTATGGAAGTTGATAAGAGAATTTGGCAGGGTTTGGCCGAGCATGAAGGCTCAAAGTGGTGTGAGGAAGAGAGGGAGGAGGTTCCCTTTTATAAGGGAGGAGAGGGGCACCTTAGGAAAAACTAAAAATATTATTTTATTATAAAGTCATATTCGGTTTTTAATAGCTCCAAATTGAGTTATTTAGAATATAAGGTGGGGATGGGTCGAAATAATCTCATACAATAGAATTTAGACAAGTTTAGGTTTCTATTTTAACCTTATCATTTATATTTAACTTTAAGTTAAATAATTTTTCTTTTACCGTGTCTTCTTGTTTTCTTACACTATAAGGTTAATTAACTTACTATAACAAGACAAATGAACCCCAAGTTGTTTATTATTAATATATATAACCTTATATAAGTCATTTTGACGAACCTTATATTTTTAGGAATAAAATAACAATTAATAATATAATATTTGTTTTAAAAACTATTTGATGTCAATTTTGACACTATTTGGTAATTGATTTTTGTGAAAATCATAACAGAATAATTAGTTCTAATAAAGTTAACTAAATCAATACTAACATGTCATATTAACCTATAAAATTATTTTAATTCATAAAAAGTCTCAAATTACATTTTTTTGGGTATTTATAACATCAATTATGTCAATATTTCATTAATGATATAATCACTGCATCATCATTGTGTCATACATAAATTAAATTATTTAATGTCTAAAAATTATAAATAAAATACCATTATGTAGGAATTAGTTTTATATTTCTAATTAATATTTATAGTCTAATTTATCTTGTGTATAAACCTATATTAAAAATGATTTACTTATTAAACTTTGATTTTAACTATTTTAGCCGTTCTTTAAATAAATTAATATTAAATGTCCTAATCTAATCCAAGTGGGCCTAAATGGTCATATTTTATTCCTAAGGTTGTTTTTGGTCGAATTACACTTATCCAATAGAATTAGGACATGTGTTAGGGTAATAATAATAATATCATTTTTACCCTTAATTATCCTATTTAGTTTTAACCGTGGTAAATAAAAGTAAAAATTTACTATTCACCAAAAAATATTTTCATCTCACTGAACCACATTTTAGTCCTTTATATTAACCGTGTCTCTCGGATTTTTTTAATTCCACTCACAGAAGTGGTAAAATTAAGTTTTATGAAAAATTCAGTTTTTTAACTACCACTTAGTGGTTTCACTATTCATCAAAAAATGGAAGTTTCCAGAAAAATACAAAAAATTTTGCCTAAGCTATATTTGATATTATGAATTCAAAAATGATGTCTATTTTAGCAAATTCAAAACATATCAGTTTCATTAATTAATTTCAAAATTAATTATCGTCATCAAAATAAATAGCGTGTTTTTAAGAGATAATAACTATAAAAAGATTGACACTTGTTTATGTCTGGTTTAAATGTGAAATTACATCCAATGACAAAAATTGTATTAAATGGTAAAAATATATTTTAAATATACTTTAAAACCACTCAAATTAATAATTTATCACTATTAATTATTTCGATTAAAAAATTTTTTTTAATTAAAATTTAGTAATTTTCACTATTCATCAGAATATGAAAGTTATCCGAAAAGTACCAAAATTTCACCCTAAGCTAATTTCGATATTCTGAATCCAAAAATGAAGTCTATTTTGAAAGATAAAATTTATAAAATTTCAAAAAGTGGGTATTACTATTCATAACGGCTAGTTCATAATAATATTATAATAATATCTCGTTTAGTGAAACTCGGTATTGCGTACTACACACGCTATCGAGGATGGTCTTTATTGCGTGTAATGCAAGCCAAGTCAGGGATGCATGTTGTGCTAGCTCCTTTTGGTGTAGCGTACAATACAAGACATTAATGAAATTAAAAATAATATTTTTCATAAAATCTCGGGGTGTTACAAGTCCCGAAGATGTTAGTGTTATGCATACTGTTTCTGGCCTCTTGACAGCAAAGGGTGGCATGATCTCATGGAATAATGGTTAGGAGGTGATTTTGGAAACAAATATTCTCGTGGTTTTGGCCAATATAGATGCAGCTGAAGATGCATCTTTATAAAGAAGTAATGTTGCTCAACTTTTTGGTGGGTATGAATGATCTTTTGAAGTTTCCAACATTAGTAGGATGATGATATGGACTGGCTATGATTTTTGGTGAAGTTATCCAGCACTGGGTTCTCAGAGAAGGGTTTAACAACACATTTCAAAGAGTGATAAACCATATATGATATGCTGTCTCTATAATTCTACTTACTCCTACATAAATAAAAGACGTTGATTTGTTGTTCATTTACTTGTACTTAGTTCTGGTGTGTGACTAATTTTTAGGCCAGAGTCCTAATGAATTATGATAAACAGTTTGAAAAAATTTGTGGCGTTATATTTCTGAAAAACATTTACACTTCCAATTCCAGAAGAAAACCACTCAAATAAGTGTCAGAATAAAAATTTTCAATAAGAAATTTGGGACCACTTATATAGAAGCACTTATCTTAAGTGATACATGATGTAAGCAGTAACAGATCCTAAGTGAGCTTTCTAAGCTTAAATTTAAGCCTTTGATTGAGGATGGTTAACCAAGATTATCTGAATCCTAGGCTCTGTTTGGTATGATGATAGACTTTTTGATGGTAGCATAAAAAATAATAAGAGGGAATGGGAAGGGGATTAGGGATTCGATTGTTGCGAAATCATCGGGAGGCGCAACGATAGAAATTAGAAATGAAAGAAGAATGTAGAAAGAAAAAAATAGACACAGGACACACAAATTTATGTGGTTCAAGAATAACCCTACATCCACAGAAAACCCTTGGACACCCCACCTTTCACCCTCCCCCCTTCCCTACAGACCCCCCGGCACCCCGGATAGCCCTTGGACATCCCACCTGCACCCTGCCCTGCAGACCCCCCAGACAGCCCTTATACACCCCCTAGACATCTCCTCATAGACACCCCACCTGCACCCTGCCCCTACCCTGCAGACCCCCCCCGACACCCCCCGGAAAGCCCTTGGACACCCCACCTGGACAACCCCTCCTAGAAAATTCTATATCCATTAGTACCTTAACTTCATTATGAAAGAATGCTAAATGAACAATTCCTTGAAACTTTTCCAAGAATTGTCTTTGTCTGGCTTAGTCTTAATAATAGACTTTCACCACTTATAACTTGGACCCTCTAGTAGGATGGTTACAAAAAGTAACCTTAAGAGACTCATAAATCTAAAGTTGGATAAAAATATCCTCAACCTTCAGTACCAAAACCAATTCATCCTAAGAAACTTGTTACCCAAGAATTATTGTGGGGATACCATCTTGATTCTGGGGGGCTGTTGTGGGCTGGAATGCTGGTGGAAATGGGATGAAATAAAGGTAGAAGGGGGCTGGTGTGGGCTAGATGTGGCTGGAGCAGGGCCAAATCATGACATAAATGCGGCGTGACCGCGGAGTGACCGCGGTGTGTTGGCCCGGTTGTAACTACCCAAAGTTTCATTAATGGAAAATCCCTCTTGATCTAGTTAAATGTCTCTTTATGAAAAATATTTTTATGAGATGACAACTTCTTTGGTTTTATGTTAAGAATTTTTACCGTTTCTAATATATCCGTTGAATAGTGATCACATGATAAGTATAAATATAGGACTTTAACGAATCCAATTTACTCAGACAAAAGAACTGATGACCACATCCAGTAGAATTTCTCTATATGAATCCCATTTTTTGGAGCTCATAAAAGAGGTAGAATCCTTGGGCTTCACCCTTGACCAATCTCAAGCTGAGCTTCATCATGTCAAGCTCGAAACAAGACCATCTACGGGAGAAGTGGAAGTTGATTGAAATTACCACTCGAGCGATGTTATCCGAGCCACCCCAAGAGTCTGTCACCATCGCACACCTTAACCTTAGGTCTTATGTGGCTGTTTTAAGGGGTCATGTAATGAATAAATAGTACTATGTTCATGAACATTTTTTTGTATATAATAATGAATATACTTTCTTGTCATTTTGGATACATTGTAAATAGTTTTTAAAGTAAAAATAGTGTTTTTAGTTATTATTTAATTAAGAATTCTATTTTGTTAAATTAAAGGATTTTTGAATTAAATAATATTTTAATAAAATATTATTATTATTATTAAATTAATTTTTATTAAATATAAATGATCTTATAATTTTATGAATGCAATTATAATTTTTATTAAGGTTTGAAAGCCATTTCTCTCAAAACCCGTGAATTTTTGATAAATGTCTGTTTTTGTTTTAAAAGTGAAAATTAACATATTTAGAAAATTATTTAGATAAAATAAATGTTATTTATGGAATCAGGATGTCGAAATTATCCAATGGTGAATTTTTCATAATTTTCTGAGACAGTCAAATTTTTGGGTAAAAATTAAATACCGTTTAAATATATAATGTGTTTTATGACATCATAATGACCCAATAGTGATGTAATAAAATATTATAAGCTTTATGTTCGGCCAATATATGTTTTAAAATTAAAATAATGTGATTTTGTTTTTTTTTGACTTACTTTTCAAAGCATTAATGGACCCCTCAAGACTTATTAAACACCTTGTCTTTTTAAATTAATTTCCATGGGAGTGTGACTCACCTCCACATAAGAAAACTTATTATTTTAAGAAGTTCGGAATTTGTCCTTATAAAATATTGTTTTCCTCTTCCCTTTTCCAAAAACCATGGGTAAAAACCATGGTATGGTTTGTGTTTTGGATTAATTTAATGTAAGGGGACCCAAACCTAAATAATAAAGAATTCCCTCACCTTTCCTATATAAACCCACCCAAGCTTCCACTTCCTCCTCACTCAAATCCTTTTGAGTTCGTCCAAACTCTACCCTACTCTCTCTAGAATCCTCCAAAGGTTCTCCAAGCTCCCAAGAATCCTCTCTCAAGTCTCTCTCTATCCTTAGGAAGCACACTTCCAAGTAAGGGTTTTTCTTCCTTTCTCTTTTTTGTCCAATTTTTTTAAAGTTGTTTTTCCCTCTTAATTTCAATTATGAATGTTGGGGGATGGTTTCACACCTCCATCATACTGCTCTTTTTATGTTTTAATGATGGGATACCCCTTTCTCTCTCATTAAATTCCTCCCATGTACACCCATTACTATGCCGAAATTCCGAAAGGAACTTCTCTCTCCTCTTTTGCATTCAAGAAATACTTTTGTATCATGAATCTAATTTCCATTAAAATTGTTGGGAAATGTATCTATATTACCTACTTAATTTCCATTACATGTAAATATTATGAGGAACCCCTTTCTCTCTCATCAACCAATTTTATGAATTCTTATGTCATGTCGTTACACTGTCGAAATCGCACCGATTTTCTAAGCCAATGTCATTGTGTAGTAGATACCATGCCCATTTCTCCATCAAGGGTATTCACATTTTTGCACATTTACTTATTTATTACAAAGTTTCATGTATGAATTCCACATTCATTTATCGTGGAATAAATGATTATGTTTTATGAATCCATGTTTTATGATCCATGTGGCACACTTATGCATGAAATGAAATGTTTAAGAAGGGTGCGCCCTTATAGCACTCCAATGCATTGGGTAAAGTATAGTATCATGATAAGTCATGTGCAATGAGTGTTGAATCATGATAATTCAAGTGCAATGAGGGTTTACTCATGCTTAATGTGCAATGAGGATTAACTCATGATCTATGTGCAATGGGCCATGGCTCATGCTAATTCCATGTTAAGTGTTGTTGCCAAATTTCCATGTTATCATTATCATGCTTTATCATGCCTTTATGTTCATGTTTCTCTTGTTCTCTATTGATATGCCTAATGTCTAACATGTATTGTACCCCTCATGTTATTCCATGTGTATTCCCTTACTGGGCTTTATAGCTCACCCTTTTCTTATGCATGTTCTCAGGTTATCCCATGCAATACTAAGTACGAGGGAATGTAGTGGTCATGTAAATGAATTTTTCAATAAAGATGTTGTATTATATGTTTCAAGTTTTTATGTAATGATCCTAGTCCACAAAGACACTAAGCCTCTCGATCTTCTTTGTTGTATCAAGTGAAGTTTTATGTAATAAATCATGTTTAAGTTTGTAATAAAAGCTTGGTTGTCATACCGGTCCAGCGACATCCGCATGACAGCATCTTCTGGCCAGGAGCGAAGGGAGAGGGAGGAGGCTAGAATACTGGTGGAAGGGGGATGGTTGTAGGTGTTGGGGGAATGGTGTGGGGGAATGGTGCAGGATGATTCGAAGGTGGAAGGGGGGATGTTGTGAGCTGAAATACTGGTGGTAGTGGGCTGAAATGAAGGTGGAAGGGGGCTGGTGTGGGGTGGATGTGGCTGGAGTAGGGCCAAATCATGGAATTACCACGGGTGTGACTGAGGAGTGACCATGGAGTGACCGTACGGTGATCGCAGCATGACCGCGGCGTGACCGCAACGTGTTGGCTTGGTCTAGCGACATCCGCGGGGCAACATCTTCCGGCCAGTAGCGAAGGGAGCGGGAGGTGGCTGGAATGATGGTGGAAGGGGGCTGGTTGCAGGTGCTAGGGGGATGGTGTGGCTGATTCTAAGGTGGCAGGGGGGCTGTTGCGGGCTAGAATGCTGGTGGAAGCGGGCTGAAATGAAGGTGGAAGGTGGCTGGTGTGGGCTGGATGTGGCTGGAGTAGGGCCAAATCATGGCATTAATGCGGCATGACCGTGACGTGACCGTGGCATGACCGCGACGTGACCGTGTTGTGACCGCGACGTGACTGTGGGATGACCTCAGTGTGACTGCAGCATGACTACGGCGTGTTGGCCCGGTCCAGCGACATCCGTGGGGCAGCATCTTCCGGCTAGGAGCGAAGGGAGCAGGAAGAGGCTGGAATGCTAGTGGAAAGGGGATGGTTGCTGGTGTTGGGGGGATGGTGTAGGCTGATTCGAAGGTGTCAGGGGGGGGGGGGGCTGTTGCGGGCTGGAATGCTGGTGGCAGCGGGCTAAAATGAAGGTGAAAGGGGGCTAGTGTGGGCTGGATATGGCCGGAGCAGGGCCAAATCACAGCATTACCGCATCGTGACCCCGGTGTGACTGCAGCATTACCGCAGTGTGACCGCGGCGTGACCGCAGCGTGACAGCGGTGTGACCGCAACATGACCGCAGTGCGACTGCAGCGTGACCACGACGTGTTAGCTCGGTCTAGCGACATCCTCATGGCGTCATCTTCCATCCAGGAGTGAAGGGAGCAAGAGGAGTCTAGAATTCTGCTGGAAGGGGGATGGTTGCAGGTGTTGGGGGGATAGTGCGGGCTGATCGAAGGTGGCAGGGGGGGCTGTTTCGGGATGGAATGCTGGTGGCAGCGGGATAAAATGAAGGTGGAAGGGGGCTGGTGTGGGATGGATGTGGCTGGAGCAGGGTCAATCACGGAATTACAGCGGCGTGACCGCAGCGTTACCACGGCGTGACTGCGGCATGACCGCGGCGTGTTAGCCCAGTCCGGCGACATCTGCAGGGTAGCATCTTTCAGCCAGGAGTGAAGGGAGCGGGAGGAGGCGAGGAAACATTCCGGTCGTCTCCCCGCTGATAGAAATTGTGATTAGTCAGTCGCAACATTGATCACAAGACTCATGGAATACTATTACTGCGAACCACCACAGGGTGTCATCCTAGAGCAAGGCCAAATCACGGCGTGACCGCAGCGTGACCTCGGCGTGACCGCGGCGTGATTGCAGCGTGACCACGACATGACCGCGGCATGACCGTGGCATGACCGCGGCATGTTGGCCTGGTCCAGCAACATCCACAGGGAAGCATCTACCGGCCATGAGTGAAGGGAGTGGGAGGAGGTGGGGAAACATTCCGACCGTTGCCCTGCCGACAGATGATAGAACTGATCAACTATTTAATATGCTATAACAAGGGATCGCCAAAGAAGGTTTTAGCGAGCGACACAATGACACAACATCTAAAGTGCAACAAAATGATGGAAAAGAATCATACACCCTACACAAACCATTTTCAAATTCATTCACTTTTCTTAAACATGGAAATTTTATTTATAATATTCAAAGCGTGAAAAGGAAAGTGTCATGGTCAAGGCATATGCCTACTCAGGCAATGTCATTTTAGTTAAATGAGTATGATAAGCCAATTTATATTATTCAAAGAAAACAAAAACTAACTATCCAAAAAACAAACACCAACAAGAGGCACATGAAAGACTCAAACCAAATCTAAACATGATACAAATAAATATCACTACTCTTTGGTTTAGAAGACAGCGCACCTCCGTTGGAGGGGTTTTGTTATAAAATCATGGAATTGCTTTATCACAAAATTCATTTAATTATATTTAACATTTATTCTAAAACTCATTCAGCACAAATCAAATGCAATAATTTAAGCAACTAGATCAACCTAACTATCACTATGAGTTTTTGCAGACAGCGCACCTCCGTTGGAGGGGTTTTATTATAAAAACATGACTTTATTTATCAAATGAAACAATTATATTAAAGAACACTTATTCAAGATATGCAATTCAATATAATTAAGAAGAATTAAGAAAGAAGATAAATTCAATTTAAAGCATTCTTGAATTAAAGAGGCTAGAAGAGGGATCCTACCTCAAGGTGGAACCAAACCATACACTTCGGCTCTTGGAGATTTCTAACTAAAAGTTACTTCTCCCCCACTGGGTATACGCACCTTCACACACATTCAAGGACACCTAGCCCCTATACACACACCCGCATGGCCATGAGCATGTGCAAGGGGATCCTTGCACATATGCTTATATGCATATACTAGTCTCCACTCACCTGCATATTCATTTATATATATATACATGGGCACATATCATATTTAATACAAGTAAAAGAAACTATTAACTGAAAAAAATAAAATGACTCATTGCTTGAAAATATACCCTTGCTCCAGTCTTCCATGACGTTGTATTTCTCCAAAATTGAGTGTTACTCCATCATGTCACCTTCTAAGAAGGATCAAAACTCTGCATGAATATTGATTATATTAAATATATTGAAAACATAAATGTGTGATAAAAACTATTGCAATAAATTATTAAAAAATTACAAATTATTTTAGACACTACCTATAATTATCTATGTGTGGGCCTATATAAGGTGAGATAAAAATGTCGGCTTATGAAAAGTCACTATGTATAATTATCTTTAGTGCACATGACTTGTGTGACATTAACATTAGGTTAATATTATGTGTTATGTGGTTAGACCATGTAATAATCATTAAGCACCAATTATAATTTCATAATACCAACTACTGCATCTTCTAATCATATTTAACAATATGCACCATATCTGTTATAAAACATGGTGCTCTATTTTTCAACATCATGAACGATTCCTACAATTTCTACATTTTAGAACATGATCTTGTGAACCAAGCAAACAACATAGGTCTAATACCGCTAAGGGGGTTGAAATGATCAAAAGACCCTTATTTATCTTATAGGAAACAATTAGAATCCCAAAATTCTAAGAGCACCATGCATTAAACCCAACACTATGATGTGTATTAAATAAAGAACCAATTTGTATACCTTTTAGCGGACTGTACTTATACAAAATTCATCATTCATATTTTTAATGAATACCCCTCCAAAGGATTCCATTGAACCTCCCTCTACAGAGTGTATTTGCGGGCCAACATGAATAACTAAACTATCAGGAAATATTTTCCAACATTCCACAATAAAGTGTTAAGAAGTTACAAATTATTTTAGTACATATGTAAATGATGATTATTTAAGGATCAATATAGTAATTTTTAAAACAAACCAACCAAAGAAATTTTGTTAAAAAGTTACAACCTATTTAACAAATTAGTGCACAATGTGCATGTATTACAGCCAAATAAGTGCAGTTTATGGGCTAATTAGAGGGAATGTCTCCATGTAAACGTGTTATAAAATCAGTCATCAATGATCTTTTCATCTTCATTATAGCCTTCATAGCATCTATCCCATATCAGGTGTCTGCAAACCTGTGTTAAATATGTGGTGACAAGGAATCTAATTAGAAAATTCACCAATTATCAATAGATTTATCTCAGCTCCTATGAAATTTGATGGACAATTTTATTTGGATAATTACAACTATAAAAAAAAATCAAATATGTACTGAATGGCGGTGTCTTTGACTACAAGAGTAGTTACAGCTACAATCTTCTTCAAAATTTCCAAATCCCTGCATGGAGAGAGGCATGAACACATTATTACTGGTTAAACACATATAGAGCCTCTATTTCCCTATAGTAAAATCACAGTGAAAGATAATATAGGTGATAAGATGACCACCCCCAATATGATTCTTTATTAGATGGAGACAAGCTAGGGAATCCACTAGTACCTTTATGTACCAATTGAAATATACAATAATAAAAGGAAGGGTCAAAACTATATTGATATGTATATGTGAGAATATACAGAATACACATATCATAACTTGTATTCATCATCATATGGTCCCCAAAAATTTCACCATGAGTTTGGAATAGGCTACCTATAGCTGGTGGTGGGATTGGATTGAAACATTATCCATCTAGAGCTCTTCTTAATCTTGCAGCTTCTCCTACTCCTCATATGAATCCACCTCCTGAAGAAAAACACTATAAAATAGAGGGATACCCCTAACTATAGTGATGCCTTTCTAATAGAGGTCCATCCACACTACTACCATAGTTACAGTGAATTATTATATTGGTTGTGAAATTTGGAACCATATATTATCTAAAAATAGATGCATTTAATTTCCAACATCCCTACTATATTAATATGTACATAGATATTATGTAAATTTCTGGAATAAATTTCAATATATGTAAACATAAATTCAACAATATCTGTAAAAATGTATTAATATGTACACGTTCTGGAAAGTCAATCTCTGTACACATATATGGTGTTGAAGCCCCCTAACATGCAAGCATCATTTAAGTTTTTTTTTCAGGAAAATGGTATAATATTACTCAGTGTCAGTTGCTTCATGTTCCTGATATAAAATGAAATCTTATAGCCTATCATGATTTATATTATTTAAAATCAATTAATATAACAGTTCGGACCCAATGTAATAAATTTACAAACAAAAGAAGTGTCCTAACATGAAGATTTAGTGAAAATAGGTATAGATTTCAGATTTCTGGGCACATCTGGATGTGTTTCTTGAATAGAATATCAAAGTGAAAACATAATTTTGTTGGCATAAAAGTGTATTATTGATTGAACCAGTAAAAAATAATTATGTTGGCATAAATGTGATTATATAGAGGAAAACAAAATTTTAGGTTTAGCGATGGAAAATAACATAGGATGATGGTTGTTAACCATTCTTTTTACAACAATGAACATGTCATAGTTAGTGATACCCTGAAAATTCCAAAAGGGGATCAAAATTTAAACCTGAATTTGGAGTTAGAAGACCCTTTTATCTTTATTCTAGAGCCTTTTTTCTAGTAGTCCTTCTAACCTCTAGGTTATTTTTAGTGGCATGTTCTTGTTCATTCCTAGATGTGACTAGAATCTTCTTTGTAGGTTTCCTAATTAGATCATTCATAGGTGAGTCTACAGAATTCTTAGAACATATCGACAAATAATTGATATTATTATTAGAATTCAAGTTTCCATATTTCATAGAGAAATCATCATTAATTATAGATGTAGAAATAGTAGTACCTGAAATCATTGAAGTATCCACTATCTGTTGTTAGGTAGTATCCAGATCTATTGGATGGTACAGATTCAATGGAAAGGAAATATTACATGCCTGCATATGTTTAGGGTCCTGTACCAGAGACGTGCAAGTAGGTTTGATAGGTTATACATCATTTTTAATATTTTTAGAAGTCATGGTATGTGTCTCTGTTGAAACAACCTTAAAAATACTCATCTGACTCCCTGATTCTACATAACTGGTAATAGATTTAGAGTGCGCAGGGGGAGAAGGAGCTAAATCCTTCTTTAAATTTTTGGTTACCAACTTCATTTAAAGAGTAGTATTATTATTAGATATGACAGATAAGTGATTAACAGATCTCATAGCAGCATGAGTTAATGAAGTTTTAATGGTTGGGTCTGTAGGATTCAAATTACAAAGCATCAGAGAACTAATGAAATCAACACTATTAGCAGGTCGTGAACCATAAAAAGCGTATAAAGTATAAGAAGAGGTTTCAACTAGATCCTTTTTTTCTCCACCTCGGTATCCTCTATGGGCTGAATCTTCTTAATAGATCCAATGAGATCCTACATTTTAGTCACTTGTACCGAGGGTGTACTTACCTTCATTGATTTAACAGTTTCCAAATCCATGGAAACCGTTGCAGTCATACTACTAGTATGTGTGATATCATGAGCAGATTTTGGGATAGACAATAGATTTCCAAAATCTATAGAATGGCTAGTTGAATCTATATTTTTAGAGCAATTATCAGGTACATTTGTTTTACTGTTGGTCTGAATCTTTTTCCCTAATGAAATAGTGGCATTTAATAGGGAGGGGTCCTCGATTTTTCAAGTACTTAAAGATGAGGAGTGATCATCCACAGATTGAACATGAAATGATTTAGTGCACACATAGTTATGAGGGGGTGTAGTGTATGCATTGCATTCATTTCACTTAAAGTTTTTACCTGGGCTATGTTCAGAATTTTGGTTAGATTCTGAAATTTGTTCGGCTGAGCATGTATTAGATTCATCCTTATTGGATATCCTAATAGTGTCTAACACCAAAATTTCAATTTCTTCTAAGAGGACTTTATCTTTAATGGATTTTTCTTCTTATTCAGCAATATCAGCCTAGTTATTACTTGAGTTATCCCCTATGTGTATCACTTTGTTTGACTATTTCACCCAAGTTTTAGATTTCTTTGATGGGGGTACAGGTATATCTATCATAGGGGATTTATCCTTTCTATTTCTCATAATTTCCTTCCAATCATTTTCAACTGGTTGTGTTACCTATTTTCTAATTACTCTAATGTTGAAAATTATATGACCAATGATCTTACAATGTTTGAAAAAGGGAGGTTTCCTCTCATATTCAATTCTAAATTCAGTTTTGTAGAATTGAAATTAATTGTGGTGGGAAGCTTTGAATCATGTTTAATTTCCACCATAACTCTAGAAAAGATAAATAAGTTTGCATTTAATGTTCTATTATCAATTTTTAGGGGAGTTCCTAAGGAGGAGACAATATCATTCAGAATTTTTGGGTGCCAAAAGAACCAATTAAGACCATGTAGTTTGACCCAGACTTTGGCCAATGTATTCCTATGTGTGTGCAGATTGAAGTTAGAGTCCCAATTAGAAATTATGAGTAAACCGAGTTTAATATTGAGGTTTCCAGTCCTCCAAAATCTCTATAGATCCTCTTGCAATTTCAACAAGATATGAAAATATCCTTTTCCTATTGGAATTAATTTCTAGTTTTAATAATTCCAACATAGAGAAATATGTGTATGTAATTCAGATAAAGGCCAAGGGAGATCAACTTTGAGGTACGAGAGGTGAGATGTTACCACGAAGGAGACAGAGTTTCCTTATTCGGTGACAGTGATGGGCAGCATCACGAGGGGGATGAGGATGGGGTAGCGTCGCGCGACCATCCGGGAACTGTCAGGGGATGAGGATCGGGGAGAGGAGAGGTCACCAAGGCCATCAGGGAAGAAGGGTCGCCACCAAGAGGAGAGGTCACCGCCGAGAGGAGAGGTCACCACCGAGAGTAGAGGTCGCCGCCAAGAGAGGAGAATTCATGAAGGCCGAGAGGAGAAGTCGCGAAGAGGAGAAGTCATGAAGGCCAAGAGGAGAAGCCGCGAAGGCTGAGAGGAGAGGGCTGCACGTGGTCATAGGTATAAGGTGGGTTGCGAGGGGTAGGGGGAGGAGGAGCCCAATAGATGGTAAGAAAAACTTAGATAGGGAATTTTTTAAGCATGGCTATAAACAATTGGAATCTAACTCAAGGATACAAGGATCTAAAATCATGCACTAATCCGCAAAACTGACCAACACCTAAAAACATAAGGAGATTGGTCCTAAAAAGAACGGTTCACAAACTTTACCTTTAATCATCTAAAAATGGTCAACAATTTACTCTCTACTTTGAAAATTAGCAAGATCCATGAATAATAAAATGACTACCCTTGAAGATAAACACCCACTTTAACCTGATACCTTTCGGGGAGGCATGATTTAATCAAATAAAAACATATACCACACTTTTTCATGTTTCTATAATAACATCAAATGGTCCCAACTTACAATATGGGACAAAAACCATAAAGCACAAGAAAACAAGGAAACCCATATTCCAAAAATCACATTTATTTAAAAAACACTACATTCCCAAATAAAAAAAATCCATTTTCTGATAACTCCAATGTTTTTAGAAGCACAAAACCATTTGGAAAAAATTTTATTTTTTTTAAAATTCAACTTTTCACAGGGAGTTCCATAACATTTTATCCCGATTTTAAAAACCACTAATTCCCTTACAAAATAAAGAATCAACTCGAATGCTCAAATACCATTCTCTAAACCATTTTCCAAAAAATTCACCTACAATTAATTTTTGTTTTAGATATTAAACGCATCATCATTATCCAATGAAAATAAAAAACATTGTGTGGAACACAAACAAAGGGATCTAAAATTATTATAAAATTGTATAGCCAATGATTTTTATAACTAAAACATTTTTCAGATTCCATGACCAAATCAACCAATATAAAAAAAGAAATAAAAACTGGGAAAAGAAATTCCATTTTATAAACAAAAAAAATGGAGTAAACCCCAAACCAGAAATCTTTAACAAAATTCAAAACCATTTTGTAGAAAATATTAGATTCTTTATTTCAAACTGAAATAACTTTCAATAAAAAACTCACATTTTACTGAAAATGGTTGGAACAATCACACGAAAATGGGGGAATAAAACAAATCCATGTAAAAACCAATTTACATCGTCAACATAAAATAAGACCCACCTTGACTGAACTACTTGTGAATTAAATTTATAAAGGGTAGTCTAAACATCTAGTGAAATGGGATACATAACCATGCTTTACTAAGCCATGTAGTTAGATAGGTTATGGTCCATTTATCTAACATTCCCTATAACTTCATTAAGGTTGAGTGTCTGTTCACTGCCCTATTTATCTGACCGCTTGAACTAACATAATTCCATCAAACAAATTTTTTCCCATCACAAAATTTAATCTAAGACCTAAGGTAACTCATATAATACAAATGAGGATTTTCACATCATTACAAAAAATCAAGTGAAATTCCAAATTCATAACTCAAACCCCACTAACCTTGGAAACTCATGTGTCATTATGAAGGGTGGTGACTAAGAACCCACTCATAACCAACCACCAAAGTCCTAATGACAATCCCAACGAAATCATACCAAATTTCCCCAAATAACAATAGATGGATTGGAGAACCAAGGTCCCTATACTGAATCATAATATCTAATACCATTTACAATGAACTGTTATGGAGATACCATCTTAATAGACACATAACCTGACCCACCATTAGCCCAAAGGGGGTTCTTGATACCCCCAAGCTAGATACTAGTACATGGTTATTGAGAAAACCCTTTTGGGAATGATTTCTCCCATGAATATTAATGTGAAAATAAACAAACAATGGAAAAAATAATTAAAAATCATTACAAACATAGTATAAGAAAATATCCATAAAAGGATATATATTCAACTGAAATAAAACAATGTGGAAGAAGATACATAAATATAATAGGATAAAAAAGGCTGACACGACAATCCAAAATGAAAATAGGAAGAGAAACGGAACCAAAAGAGATTAGATAACACAACCTGTGAAATCTGACCAATAATCACTTCCCACTTTTCTATTCATAAATAAACCCAAACCAATGAACTAAAATAGACCACCAATTTCACCCAAAATTTTTAGAAATGCTAAAAAAATCCATAAGGAAACGTACCTCAAGTGAAACGATGAATGCTAGAAGAGGGGATCTCAATCATGAAGAGGGGCAGTTTGATCATGTAAAGGATGGGGAGCTTGATCGCGAAGAGGGGAAGCACTGGCTGACAAACTAAAAGCAGGAGGAACACTCGAAAAATGTGTGAGGGATGGAGGAACCGAAAATGGAGAAGCTGAAGAAGGATGAAGGAACCACAAAGGAGAAGCTGGTGAGGATCTGACGCGGGAGAATCGATCGGGTGAATATCTGCTGAGGATATGGGTTTTGTGAGAGAAAATCTCGAGCACGAGGATGGGAGAGGAAACCCAAGCGTGAGGATGGGAGATGAAATTGTGAGCGCGAGGGTGGGAGAGGTGAGCGGAAACCCGAGCGTGAGGGTGGGAGAGAAAAATAAGATTGAGTTGTTGCCATGGGGGAGAATCTCTCCGTGGTTTTATCTTACCTATAGCCATGGATAAATTAAAGTGTGGCTATTGATCCGTGGCTATATTTAATTTTTCTAGTAGTGATTTTTTCACTCTTTGGTACATAAGATAGCTAATAAAGTGATTTTAATAAATCTCGACTTTACCCTCTCTTCAGTTGGAAGTCAATGTTCCTTCAAAACCATGTTTTCTAAAAAGGATTTCCAAGAATATTATACTAATATTCTATGATCATTAAAATAATTTTTTACCCTTATTTATTTTACCAATGTTTTCAAAGGAATCTTCTTGTCACTTTATGAATGAGGCATTTTTATAACATTTTTACCGTACAAAAGGAATGTTATTTTTACCTCATACGACATGTACATATTTACCCACCATAAATTATTTGAAGCTTTCTTTTCATGTTTAAAAGTTTAATTTTTAAGAAAAAAATTTAAAATATATTTTCAAATAAATGGTTTTCAATATGTTTTCAAGATTATTTTATAGGTTTTCAAGGAAAAATATTTTCAAAATGTTTTTAATATTATTTCATAAGTCTTCAAGGAAAATGGTTTTAAAAATGACTTCAATCCTTATTTATATGTTTTCAAAGTAATTTCAAAGAAATTATTTCTAAAGAATTTCAAGATCCTTTTATAAGTTATCAAGGAAAAGGTTTTTCAAGATCTTTTTATATGTTTTCAAATAAAAGGTTTCCAAAATGTTTTCAAATATTTCTTTCTAAAATTTCAAGTTTATTTTCAAGAAAGTGGTTTTCAAAAGGTTTTAGGTTCTGAATATCCTTTTTCAAAGAAGAAAGGATATTTTCCTGAAGAAATGTTTTAAAAGACGTTTCAAAATTATTTCCCATCTAATACAATATTTATTGATGTTTCTCATTCCTTTTTGGAAAATTATCCAAAGGTTCTATTCATATTATTTCTCTTAATGGCTTATGTTTTGATGGCATGAGGTTTATGAAACCATGTTTCTATTTCATGGGTTACATGTCTATGAAACTCATTCTTCTTCTACAAGTTATATGTTTATGAAACTTGTTTTTCTTCCATAGTTTATATGATTATGAAACTCATTTCTCTTCAAAGATTTATACCATGATAAATGCTTATGAAATCCGCTTCCTTTCATGGGTTATTATAGGATGAAATGAATATATATTTTTCTATAGTTTATGATATGATATCTTTTTATGGGTCATGGTATTATGAAAATTTATTATCTTGTGGAACATGTAAGTGTGAGTTTAATTATGTGATGGGTGGGACCTATATCTCCCTCCAATGCATTGGGTAGTGATGGATGACTAATGAGTATAAATGTTATTCATGAACCTGATTACATGTTCACAATGTTATGCTTGGACCTACTCAAATGTTCATAAGTTTATGTGTGAACCCAATTACATGTTCGCAATGTTATGAGTGAACCTTATTATGTGTTCATAATGATATGTGTGAACCTGATTATAGGTTCACAATATTATAAATGAGGCTGGTTTCATGTTCATAAGTTTGTGTGTGAACCTGTTTAGATGTTCACAATGTTATGCATGAATATGATTGCATGTTCACAACATTATTCATGGACCTAGTTACATGTTCATAAGTCTATGCGAGGACCTTATTTCATGTTCTTAACATAATTTGTTAACTTGTTTATACTTATACATGTTCATGATGTTATACATTGATGTGTATGCCATAATTTCATGTCTTATTCATATGTTATGATTTAATAGATTATGTTCTCAATTATCTTACGATTCATATCTAATGAACTTATAATATTTATTCCATGATTCATGTTTATGATATTTGATATATAGGGTATGATCTTCTAATTATACGATCATGTTCTTGTACCCTTATGTACATGTTATGACTATGGGTTTCTTTTATTTACCCTTATCGAGCATTCAAGATCACCCCTTTCTTTTGTTTCCTTTACCCAAGTTATGAAGAAAGGGTTTTAAATAGAATTACTAAGGGGGAGATATTTTTGGGAAACATTGAATATCTTTCACTCAATTAGAATATTTTTGTTCCAAGTTTCCAAAGAAACTAAACTAATATGGTCTTTGGGAATATGTTTTTATAATGTATTAAGTATTCCAAAAAATTAGTGTAATGTTAATGTATGAAAATGAGGGTTTCTATAACATAAAAAGACAATTATAACATATAATCATTGATCACAAACAAGGAAACAAAAACCATATACTTAGAGGTTGTGCACTTACCAAGCATTCAAAAAGCCTCAGTTGTACCTACTTTGGATCTATGTCATAATTGTAGTCAAAGATGTTGTAAATGATCAAGAACTGGGCACAAGGTTGATGAACATGTTACTCAACATCCATAAGGAATTGATTTAACATGCTACTTGGAATCCACTATTTATTGTATATACATACTACTCGAAATATCATAGGCATTAAGTAATCATGCCACTTGGAATCCACTAGGCATAGAGTGTACATGCTACTTTGAATCCACTGGGCATCAAGTAAAATTTCTACTTATAATCCCTTGGGCATCGAGTGTACATGTCACTTGGAATCCATATGGTTTTTTACCCCTAATATTGTTTTCATGAGTCTGTCCACAAGGTCGTAATTCTCTTAACCTATAAAAAGGTATATTATCATCATTATCACAAGTTGTATTCACTTCCCTTGTAAGGGGTAACCATGTCATGATGGTACACCTATTCCAAGCATGAAATACAAGGGAAAATCACAACATGTCATCATGAGTATTTAACAGTAATAAACAAAAGATGTGATCATCATCAAACAAGGTATAACAAGATAAATTAGCACACTCATATAATCCAGAATCATACATGGGTATCTCAGGCTACTCACGCACCCACATGTGATCACTATAAAGAATAGTCAATCAAGATATGTTAACACAAGTATCACATCAAGGAAACAAGGGTATACATATAAATAGATAATGACATAACACCATGAGTCATAATAGCCACACATGTGATCAAGGTCAATACGGTCTATTAGGCTATCAAAGCACACTCATGGAATAAATTTTCATTCATAGTCACATGGCTACACATTAGTGATCAAGCCTCGACCATCAGTGAATACCATCAATCCAGTACAAAAGGGTCCATCATAGCCCTTATTACTTTGTCCAATTATATTAGGAATGTTTCATTTAATTAATTAAGACTTAAGAATCATTAATTAATTAATCATTATTCTTTATTCATTATGTATTATAAATTTGAGGTTCATTCTACCAAGGTAGAGAACCTTATACCACTTGCCAATAAATGTTCATAATACCATAGGGTAGACTACACGAGACCACCAACCTCAAACAAAGTCATCTAAAAACCAAGAAAATACCAACAACTTTATATGAATCGATACAAGTCCATTTGAACTCTATAGATATCCAAGAGTAACTAATCATGGCCAAGCATTAAAAATAATTAATTATAACTAAATTATAATTAATTGAATGATTGTAAGGAAACTCAATACTAAAGGTGAATGAAAAAATTTCCAAAAGACTTACTGGTTATTACTGATAAGTCAAAACCACAACCGACCAGCCCTTGAAGCTCTGTACCATTCTTCCAACATTATTCTAGTAAAAATCCCTATCATACATCCCAAATACAAAGACCAATTTAATAATATTAAATTTGAACCCATATAATAAAATAACCAAGCAACATACCATAGCTGAAATGTCATCCAATGGAGTTCAAGCCACTCCCAGCACACTCTTGATCCTAAGAAAAGAAAAGACCCAAAATAATTCCATGGTATGATGACCAATTTAACTCAATTTGACAAAAAACCAAATAAGTTATCATCAAGTGACATAAATTCAATGAAACTACCATAAATTACATGCATTCATCATCACAGAACATCCTATAGCCATACTGATCCAAATCCCCATTATTCTCGGACAATTCCATCATGATTCCATAGAATTTTCATACAATTATTTAATTAGGACCTAGAAAATGATCAATTGATGAACAAGTTGATCATGGATAAGAGGATTCAAATAGAATTGAGACATCAAAGGATTGTAAATCCCAAGACTTACTAATAGGATAATCCATGATGAATGGCTCAACGATTCACCACAACATGAGGAAGAAGGGGTCCAAGATTGAAGAAGAACAATGGATCATACCTGAATTCACCAACAAATATTACTTTGGTCCACCCTGAATCAAGGGAATCACTTGTAGGGATAAAGAGAGTATAGCATGTCTAAATTTCTCTAAAAAATCAATCCAAGGGGTTAAATCCTGAGTGGAACTTAGTGGATAAAAATACCAAAAGGTCCTTCACTTAACACTGCCTAGAACCCCCCACCTGCTAGCCATCTAGGGTCCATTGGATAGATGATGAGAGCTACTAGGCAGCATGAGTTTTTCTCAACTCACAGGAGAGATGGTGCAAGCTCATTTTCTAATTGGTGGGTTCTGCAGGGCATCTAGGCTACTGGCTGCCCTACCAACTAGTCGATGGATGCTACAGTAGCCCTAAAACCTTCAATCCTCATTCACTAAGAATTGAAGTCTTGATTCACCCTATAATATTCCTTTCAATTCCAAAAAAAATCTCTCCAGGATATTCAAATTGGTCATATGTTGATTCATCAACTAATTCTCTGAATTGATCTATCCACCATATAAAAAGTTAAAATTCCTTCTGAAAAAACACAACCCACAATGACACAGGTCGTTACACAAAACAAATGATTTTTTTAGAATATATTATAAAAAAATACATGTTATAAGTGTAATTTTGAAATATTTTATTGAAATATGATTATATAACTACTTATGATACGTTATTTTTTGTGAGTATTTCTATATTTCTTATCTAAAAAGTATTTTTAAGTCACTTAAGTGGTTTTCTTATGGAATTTAAAAATAAGTGTTTTTTTAAAAACATAATATAAATTCCATATTTTTTTAAAACTTATTGTCATTAATCATAAGTTCTATAAGAGGTTGATTTATCAAATGGATGCTAAGTAGTTTTCAATGAGTTTCAGAAACCACTTATTTCAGTGGGTGTTTTCTGTAATTCAGGTGTAAGTACTCCCTAAAAAATAGAGAAAAATCACTATTTTTTAAAATTGATTATTATAAGTTATAATCATTATAAAAAATTATTAATAAGTGTTTTCAAACCAATTATTTAAGTATTTTCTAGAAATTGAAGTCTATGTTTGATAATGAAAACTACTTATAGTGTTTATCAATTATAGTAACTTCTTATATACAAGTAATTCTAGATTTATTATTGAAAATGTGTTTTTCTATCACTTGTCTACATAGATTTCCTTTGTATTTTATATGCAAGCCATCTTTAAGAAAAAAACCCACTTGTCTGTTCAAACTACACATCATTAGTGATAAGCGTTTTTTAGTATATGTTGTCAAAGTATAATAAATTATATAGAAATAGATCAAAATAAACTTTTGAATATTGAAATTTCAAATTATAATTAAAAATTGGTATAAACATTTTTCAATAAATATTTTAATTGAAATCCTAAGGAAGCATATATTATATGAACAATTTACCATCAAGTGAAGAGAAAATGTTGAGGAATTAGATTATGAGCTACATAGATGCTTCCTTGAGTGTCATAGAGTTGGTTAGTGTGGTAGATAAGAAAATTTTTATAGGAATGAAGTGTGTAAGTTTTATTAAGAATTTAAAATTCATGGGACTATTGATGTGCATAGTAACTATGAGCATGACCCCTCAAAACCCTTCTTTATGAATTTTTTTAGATTGTTGTTTTTGAAATCTTAGGCATCATGACTTTTTGTTCTCAATAAATTTGGCATGGAATCATATAAAATATTACAGAGGGTTTAGTTTTTAACACTAAAAGTTTATGAAACAAAGGACCATCATTTTGACTATAGAAGTTTTTTTGTGTTCTTCTCATTGGTGAATCTTATTTAAAATTTAGAATTAATTTTTTTGGTAATTCTAAGCATGCATATTTTTATTTTTTGTAATTTAAGGTAAAAGTTATGGAACGTATCTAGTGAAACACACAACTCCAACATAGGAGGAAATGTCACACAAACCAACCACACAACGCCAACAAGATTTCTCCCAGCATGCAGAAATAGTTTTCTGATGGATCAGTTGGTGTTTTACTGACTGCTGGGCTTGAGGATCTCTGTCCTGATGCATTCTTCAACCTTGGGTCCTCCACCCTTTTTGATATCATGAATGCTTGATGCTGATTTTCTGAATTTGGGAAGACCCAACATGGCTGCATAGATCTTGTACAGGAATTATGTGTGATACTACATGGTTTCTTTGGTTTTTGCTCATCAGTTTGGCTGGTCCTTGTGTTCTCAGTTTGGCATGAATTTTTTATGAATCAGTTTCAATTTTCTACTGGTTTTCTGCTCTATTTGTTGGATGAACTTCTTATCTCACTCTGAAACAATTATTCAGTCTAGAACATCTGTTTGTTCGACTGGAATCCTTACTTTATAGAGTCCTGCACTCAATGTCTTTTCTGGATGGCTTGGTGATCTGTTTGGAGTTGGGCGGGCTGCTGGTTCTGACTGCCTGTTTATCTATGTTGTTTATCTGTTTTTTCTTCGCTTGGAGGCTCTGTTTACTTCTGGTTGAGGGGCTGCTGCATATACTGGATTCTTCTTGGTTTTTTATTTTGTTTCTTGGGTTATCAATTTCTGTTATTCTGCATAAGAGATTATGTCAATTGGTTCTTTTGGTCTGTCTTCTCATCTACTCTGTCTTCCTTGGCTGGAGTCTGCTGATTATCACACTTGACAATCACTCTGAAGCCCTCTGAGGTTGTCTCTTGCTACAGTCTCCGGTTTTGCTGGTTTATTTGGATGGAATACTCAACTTCATGGAAGGTGCTGTTATTTTCTCTCTTTTTCAACCATTCAGTTTGAGGTGGGTTGTATGTATGAGTTCTTTGTTTCCCCCTTATTTTTCCTTGCTGGTGCAAGCACTTTGCACCTCATGTTTGTAATATCAACTTTGTTTTTAATAAATTTCTTTGGGGCATGAATTGGGAAACCAATCCATGTCACCACTTTCCTAAAAAAAATACACAACAAAATAGAATCAAAATGATGGGCACAACAGTATATAAAAGAAATATAGTGAGAATGATACGAAAATATATAGGAAAAAATAGCATAGGGAATTTATCTGGTTCGGACCACTTTGGTCCTACTCCACGACAATAACACCACCCAAAATTAAGTAAAGAAAATAACCGTAAAATTACAAATAGAAATTTGAATAAGGAAACACAACAAACAAACGAAACTAGAGGAACACTCAATAGTAATTGTAAAATAAAAGGAAATAAGAAGCAACAAATTAACCATGGAAAATTTGGTAGAAAAAAAATAAGAAAACAAGGTTGGAACCCCATTACGAGGGTTTAGCCTCACCGTTAAAGATCCCTCTGAGATTTTTTTCTACCACAATCATCCTTCTCAGAACTCACAATCTTCAAGCTCTCCACTAAAACTAACTTCTCAAAGTCAATTGTAAGCATTTTTTGCTAAAAAATCCATAAACAAGCCCTCACCTTTGGACCAACTCCATCCATTATCTCAATCTCTCTCTCAGATTCACCTTCTATGAGATTTTAACTCTATCTCTCTAAAAGAAGTAGGAGGGATCTCAACCTTCACTATGGGAAAAACAGGCTTTTGCGATAGGCTATTTGCGACGAGATTAATTCCAGTCACAAATAGTCCATCCCAGAGGTTATTTGCGACGAGGAGTTCGTCCCGTCACAAATAACTTGTTATTTGCGACGAGTTTTGGGGTCCCGTCACAAAAAGTAATGTTAGGTTTGGCGTAGGATGCACGGTTTGGCGCGGGATGCACGTCAAAGCGCGGGAAGGTTACTTGTGACTAGGGGATCCCATGTCACAAATAGTGTATCGGCTGGAGGGTATTTGCAACGAGTCCCATCGCAAATACCAACGACGGTAAATGGGTTCTTGCGACGAGATGTTGTCCCATCGCAAAAGGTGTGTCGGATGGTCACTTTTTTGTGACGGGGCCCATCACAAATACCCTTTTAACCACCGACAACAATTAATGCGGGTAAAGGTATTTGCGACGAGCCCCGTCGCAAAAAGAACATTTTGCGACAGTAATCTCGTCGCAAATAGTCCTGTCATAACTAATCTAACTTATATATACCCCCTCTGTTTTTCTTTCTCTTCCCCTCATTTCTCAGTTCCTCTCTCTCTCTAAACTCTATTTTTAGAGTGAAAATTTCTCTAAGTTAGTTTTTTTTACGGAGAAGTTGTGAAGTTGGTTACATCAATTGGAGATCAAGTTTAAAGGTATTTATATTTTATTTAATTTAGTATTTATTTCATTTTTTATGTTAATTTTAATTATTGTTGATTAGTTGTAATTAAATTAGATTTAAATTTTTTTTGTTATCTGTATTTCTTTGTAATAATAAATTGAAATTGTTAATATTAATTCTTAATAATTAGTAATAATTAATAATTAGTAATAATTAATAATTATTAACGAAAATCAGTATTGTCTATAAATAATTACTTGTAATTAGTCATTAGCAGTTGTAAATTGTAGTTATTAATGTCAATTAACGCTAATTAGTAATAGTTATGTTTAATTAGTAATAGTTATGTTTAATTAGTAATAATTACGGGTAATTAGTAATAAATAGGAATAATTAGTAATAAATATAATAATTACTAATAAATATGTATAATTAGTAATAAATATGAATAGTTAGTAACAAATAAGAATAATTAGTAATAAATAGGAATAATTAGTAATAAATAAGAATAATTAGTAATAAATAGTAATAAATAGTAATAATTAGTAATAATTAGTAAAAATTAGAAATAATTAAGAATAAACATGAATAATTACTAATAATTAGGAATAATTAGGAATAATTAGTAATAAATAGTAATAAATAGTAATATAGGAATAATTAGTAATAAATAGTAATAAATAGTAATAAATAGTAATAAATAATAATAAATAGTAATAAATAGCAATAAATAGTAATAATTAGTAATAATTTGTAATAATTAGTAATAATTAGTAATAAATAGTAATAAATAGGAATAAATAGAAATAAATAGGAATAAATATGAATAATTAGGAATAATTAGGAATAGTTAGGAATAATTAGGAATAATTAGTAATAATTAGTAATAATTAGGAACAATTAGAAATAAATAGAAATAAATAGCAATAAATAGTAATAATTAGAAATGAATAGGAATAATTAGTAATAATTAGTAAAAATTAGGAATAAATATGAATAAATATGAATAATTAGTAATAATTAGGAATAATTAGTAATAAATAGTAATAATCAGTAAAAATAGTAATAATTATTAATAAATAGTAATAAATAGTAAGAAATAGTAATAATTAGTAATAAATAGTAATATAGGAATAATTAGTAATAAATAGTAATAAATAGTAATAAATAGAAATAAATAGGAATAAATAGGAATAATTAGTAATAAATAGGAATAATTAGGAATAATTAAGAATAATTAAGAATAATTAGAAATAATTAGTAATAATTAATAATAATTAGGAATAATTAGGAATAATTAGGAATAATTAGGAATAATTAGGAATAATTAGGAATAATTAGGAATAATTAGGAATAATTAGTAATAATTAGGAATGATTAGTAATAATTAGTAGTAATTAGTAATAATTAGTCATAATTTTTAATAATTAGTAATAATTAGGAATAATTAGGAATAATTAGGAATAATTAGTAATAATTAGTAATAATTAGGAATAATTAGGAATAATTAGTAATAAATAATAATAATTAGTAATAATTAGTAATAATTAGTAAGAATTAGTAAGAATTAGTAAGAATTAGTAATAAATAGTAATAAATAGTAATAAATAGTAACAATTAGTAACAATTAATAACAATTAGTAATAAATTGTGACAATTAGTAATAAATAGGAACAATTTGGAAGAAAATCAATTGTAAAAAATTGTAATAACTTATAATAACTTGGCACAATTTCTAGTGGATTGACGACACTTCTTCTTCTCAATGAGTCTTATCCTTTCAATATTCACCGACTCACACTAGTGGAAAATGGGTTTATACCAACACATGCATGCCCACAGTTTATAAGAACTGTTGGAAAATTGTGGGTTATTCGTACGGTTTTTCTAAAACTGTTGGTATACATTACCGATTTTTGATTTTTTTCAGGATCCCTTTCGATTTTTCACCCTCGCGCAAACCCTCCCCAACCTTGGCCTCCCGGACCTCTCCTCCCCTTCCCGACCTCAACCTCCTCAACCTCTCGACCTCTGCCTCCGCCTCCTGACCCCCAACCCCTCTCAGCTCCCTCTCCTCCGGCAACGTTCAACCCTCCCCTCTCAGCTCCCTCTCCAACGATGATGTCCCCCTCCCCTATCGGTGCCTAGCTCCCTCTCCTATGGCGATGTTCCCTGCTCCGATGACATCCCTCGTCCCCCTCTCCAGTCGCGCGTGAGACCCCCCATGGCCGAACACCCCGCACGACACCCCCTCTCTCGGCTCCCTCTACTACACCATTTATTCCAAATTTCTTGAGGGTTCTTAATCGGCACTTCCAGGTAAGAATTAATCTTCTTTAATTCTTTGATTTCTTAGAGTTTTCCTCTCTCTGGTTGCCCAGTTTCATTCGGTTGAACCCTAGGGGTTTTGAGGTTTTCTGATTCTAACTTTGATCCTTGTTTCTAGGGGTATCATGGTTCTCTCAGGTTGACTGGGGAATGTTTTGGCATCCGAGGCCATAGGTAAAGTGGTTTGGATAGTCTTGGTTCATCTGACACCATTTGAGTTTGGTTTATTCTTCTCTCTTTGTTTGGACCAATTTAATTTTGTGCTTGTAGTGATTTATGTGTCTATGAAAACTCTATATTAGGTATGAATTGCATGAATAAGACTACTTTACATCCTGCGTATCTATTTGTGTGTGTTTGTAGCTCATATCATGTTATATGTTCAAGATTTATCCTTTGGTATAATCATCTCTTGTTTTTTTATTGATGGGTGAGTGGAGATATGTCGAGAAACATGATATTTTACAATGGATATATGGGTATAATTGATTTTTTTATTCTATTTTGGTATGTGATATTATATTTTTCAAACATGGCCTAGTGTATGTTTGATTCTACTTTAATTGAATCTTATTTTTATGATTAATTTTTTAATTTTGAATTGATTTTAATTATATTAATCTCATTTGGGCTATTTATCATTTTTACTTCTGTTTATTTGATGTTTCATAGATATCTAATGTATGGGTGATCCATTCTAGATTCTCAATAACTGATTCAATGCCACACATTCTTGAGGTTGAAACAAACCAATTTAAATGAAACCAATATGAGCTCATTCAAACTGAATTGAATGAAATTACACATAATATAAGTAGGAAAAATCAAAATAATATGAATTGTATTAACCTATAAAGAGTAAAATTTAATATTCCTAAATGAATCTACAATAAATTAAATTAGCGTATACCGAAAAAATAAATTAAAACTAAACAGATCTAAAACCAATCATATCATGTTGTATCAAAACGAATCATTCATAATCAGTGACCTGTCTCAATTAGGATGACATCAAACATAAAAAACCAAGATGAACCACAGGAAACCAAACCAAATAAGATTATGAAGAGTAAACCCAAAATGAGTTGAACTAAATAAAGTGGCACCATACAAACCCACAAATGATGTATCAAATTGGACCAAATATAATGAATTAAAACCCATATAACCACACCGACATGAACTAAATTGAACTAAACCAAACTTATATGAACCAAATGTAATGAAACTGAATTTATTAGAACCCCATCTTGAAGTGATAACTTTCATGTCCTTTCAATAAGAGAGTCATCTCCATTTTCAATAATTGGCCCAGTCAGTGAAAGATAATGTGTGAAATAGAAACGGTCAGATCATCTCACCAGATCAACGACATCATCAGGGCCTAATGGTATGTACTCAAATCAAGATATGTATAGTAGCCCGAGGTGAAACAAGGCACCAGGGATTATGGTGGTGTTGTGATAACTGTATCAATGGAGGTGATCCCCTATCTATCCAAATAAAAACTGTAAAGGACCACTGAGTCTATAAGGGATATTTTCCTATTGAATATGGATTAAGAGATTCCATAGGTCTATAAGGGTCAATACGACTATATTAAGAGCCTGAATCTCTACTACTCAAGCTTCCATTATGAAAGTGCCAACTTGGATTCCTAAACGCACATAACCTACTGAAACAAACCACCCATTCAAAAATATTTCCATTAAACCATCAATCCTAAGGATTATATATATTTTCAGCCTCACCCAATAACCCCATGTGTTGTATTCTCCTACTTCTATGATTTCATAATATGAACTGACACTATTATGGACCTTCTAGAAAGGTAACCATTGAGGGTGTATAGTGGTCAGCGAAGCTCTACTATGATAGAGTAAAATATTGATCCAATATTTAAAAGAGACGAGCGATCTTATAAAAATATCATTTCTTAACTTTTTATTTCATGATATTGAGCATATCCCTCACCAAAACTAAAGTCTATGAGGGGTTATCCCAGACATCCATGACAGGAAGAAATTTATCTCACATTTCCCCAAGGGGGGGTATCTTGCCTATTCAATAGACATCCTAGAGGCTAATTACAACTTCGTTGTGGGATAAATGGAATGAGTTGGTTCCAAGGAACAAATAGATAATCAGTTCTATTAGAATATTATACTGGTGGTATATGATATACTAGGAAACCCATACTGGTTCATAAAGATGGATAACGTGTAGCTGGTCAGAAAAATCTAAGCAGCTTTACCTAACCAAGAATAGCCATGCTCATTAATCATAGATGTTCCCATGCGGTTCACAAGACACTATGGAATCCCTAGAGACAGGTATACCTTATTGCACAACATCCGTTTGTCATGTCACATTCATCATAAAAAAGGTTTTAAACATGACCATTTGACTCTGTGTCACAATGAACGACTCCATGGAAAGACTAAAGGGTTTTACATGATAATGATCATGCATCACCACAAGACCCTTCATTGGTGATGCGGCATAGTACCAACAGGTAGAGAGATTATATTCAATAACACTCTTACAAAGTTGCAAGACCCCTTTCCTTTCTCAAATAAAGAATTAAATATAAGAGAAAATGGTGGATGATTCTTATGGAGTTTGATACATTGGAAATTACCCACATGGTTAGTCAATACCACATTGGTTGGACAAAGTATAATAATTGGGGTGTAGGTGGAAGGTTATTATGGTCAATGATCATTATGTGACACCCCATGAATAAACCATTGCTGGATCATATGAAACGCATAACAATAATTCCCTACATTGAATCCATCATGAATCTATGATATACACACCACAAAAGGTGGTGTATAAATATGGTTTTGAGGCCTCTATACCCCCCCCTTAGCACAACAAAAGAAATCTATGCACTTGCACATTCAGGCATCCACAACTGATCACATATGTTGCAGATTTCTCATAACGGCCAATCTTGTGATCACAATGATTACCCACTAGGTAAAATATAGGGAACAACCTAAGGGGTCATGAGGCATGCATAAACACTTCATGTGATAACATGATGTATTGCGAAGGACTTCTGGTGTGACATCCAAGTCATGTGAAGGAGGTCCTGAATATCTGATGAATCATTTGAATCCTTAACAAGATAATACTAAAAAAATATAAGGAATATATGTAATAAAAGATGGAATAAAGATTAAAAGACATGATACATATGTAAAGAACATATACAATGATCCTCATAAACATCACATGACTCACCCAGATCTTGTGAAAGAATCGGGACATGTCACCCAAATCATGAGACCCTCCCTAGATATTCCATTTGGATCATGCGATGTCCTCCAGAAATTTATACAAAGTCTCAGGACACCCCTCAGACATGCCACAAAATTCTTTTGAATCCATATGGTCTCTCCATATAGATCTTAAAATTTCCACATACTGGTCACCAAAATTATGCAACAACCCCATTGTCTATTTGTTAGGTCTCGCGAAGTCCTCCACACTTACTGGCCATATCATTTGACCTCCTATAAGAATATCATGAAGGTTTCATGATGAAAAAAGGTCAAGTCACCTGGATTTCACTGGCTGAATGTCTTTAACACAGTCTTGAGGATGAATTTTGAAGTTCTATCCACATGAATTAGGAATGAAATTTCATCACATGGTATATTATAATCTAATGATAGATGATGTAGGTCTAACAATAGCGAGAGGTACAATTAATATTGATTCCTAATTATATAGTGTTTTATTTGAAAATATTTCCACCAATTATATTATTTAGACCTATATTGTGTACATGATAAATCATTTTATTTATTTCATGCATTTTGTGATTTAAATTGCAATGCCTTTAGATAAAAGGAGAGAGAAAGGTATCAAATTCCCCTCTTATGATTTTCCTTATATGATATCATTCATTTCTATGTATTTTTTACTCTAGGTATGGAACCAATGGATATAATTATTAATATGGATTGATTGATTATTATTTATTCCATGATCGACTAGAACCCAAATGAATGAAATTGTCCAAGATAATATAAACAAAAACAAGACAAACTAAATCTAATGTAAATTTCCCAAACAAACTTGTATTGAACAAAACCAAACTAAGCTGAAACTTGAGCCAAACTAATTATATACCATTTATAGGAAGATTAATTGTTAATTAATAGGAATTTAATTTTTGATAGTATCATTTTGAAACATGGATTTGTTTCCCCCTTGCTTGCAGGAAGATGATTTGACCCATGTGGCATTGTGGTTCTTATATGTTTGGTGGTGTCATGTATAGTCACAGGAGACATTTATGTTTTAGTTTAGGTTTTATTTTATTTTCTTTATCGCATTGGCCACTTAGGTGTTTTACTGGTTTCTATGGACAGGGAGTAGTTATATTCCATGAAGGAGGCCAGAAGGGGTTCAGATTGTTTCAATCCACTGGATTTGATCTGAGGTAAGATTCTATGATTACTACTTGTCTCGAACCTCATATATTTTGGGGATTTCAATGTTTTTAACTCCATATTATGTTTTCGGTAGGGCGTTGGATCGTTTTGGGTTGGTTCAGGTGGATTTGGCTCTCTGCTACCAATTGAGTTAAGTTTTTAATGCTGTTGGTTGGTTTTTCACTAGTTATGTAGGGTCATTTATGTGTTTTAAGGTTTTTAATATCCTTTGTGTAGTGCATTTATCCCTGCTCGTTGGTTTCAAGTCACCAAGTGAGGGGTGACTCGCCTGTGTGTGTATAGGTAAGTAAGTATATGTATGTGTGTTCCCCCATTACATGTATAGTCAACCATGGAAATGATTATACACGTATGGGGATAGGTGTTCCCATGTATATATATAAAAATTCATACGCATGTGAGTGGAGACTGGTATATGCATATAAGCATATGTGTAAGGATCCCCTTTCACATGCTCATGGCCATGCGGGTGTGTGCATAGGGGCTAGGTGTCCTTGCATGTGTGTGAAGGTGCGTATACCCAGTGGGGGAGAAACAAATTTTGGTTAGAAAGCTCCAAGAGCCGAAGTGGATGGATTGGTTTCACCTTGAGGTAGAGTCCCTCTCGTCGCCTCTTTAATTTAAGAATGCTTTAAATTGAATTTATCTTCTTTCTTAATTATCCTTAATTATATAGAATTGCATATCTTTAATAAGTTTTATTTAATATAATTGTTTCATTTGATAAATAAGGTCATGTTTTTATAATAAAACCACTTTTAAAAACAACGAATATAAAATATATATCTTTATCATACCACAATCCCGAATCAAGAGTCTGTTTTTTATAACATAAGATCGGTTTCTATAATGTGAAAGACAACTACATAGGATTTATTTGGAATCCTGGCTGGAAGATGCTGCCCCACAAATGTTTCTAGACCGGGCCAACACGCCACGGTCACGCCGCGGTGACGCTGTGATTTGGATTTTCTCCCGGACGACACCCCATGGCAGTTCACAGTCTTGTCATAATTAGATGTATGATACCTAGATAAAGTTTTAGATACATTACCCACCCATAGTTAATGGGAAGGGAGGTGACAGCCAGAATGTTTCCCCGTTTCCTCCCACTCCCTTCTCTCCTGGCTGGAAGATGCTGCCCCGCAGATGTCACTAGATCGGGCCAACATGCCGCGGTCACGTCGTGGTCACGTCATGGTCACGTCGTGGTCACGCCGCGGTCACATCGCAGTCACGCTGTGATTTGGACCTGCTCCAGGACGACACCCCGCGACGGTTCACAGACCTATCAGAATTCGATGTATGATACCTAGATAGAGTTTTAGATACATTACCCACCCATAGTTAATGGGTAGGGAGGTGACAGTCGAAATGTTTCCCCGCCTCCTCCCGCTCCCTTTGCTCCTGGTCGGAAGATTCTACCCCACGGATGTAACGGGACCGGGCCAACACGCCACAGTCACGCCGCAGTCACGCTGCGGTCACGCCGTGGTCACGCCACGATCACGCTGCAATCATGCCGCGGTCACGCAGCGGTAATGCTGTGATTTGGCCCTGCTCTAGGACAACACCCCATGGAGGTTCACATTCCTGTCAAAATTTGATGTATGATACCTAGATAGAGTTTTAGATACATTACCCACCCTTCTTCTTGGACCCCAGATATCCCCTCCAACCTCCTCCCTGGACCCCGAACATCCCCCCAGACAACCCCCCCACCCTTCTCATTGGACCCCGGACAACCCCCCCAACCCTCCTCCCTGGACCCCGGATCCCAATCTAAGGTCTCTTCAAGATTCACCCTAAATCCCAACGGAAAAGATGGTTTTAGAGCTTCAGAAGAAGATGAGAGAAGAGTGAAAACCCTAATCAAAAAGAGGAAGCAAGAAGAGGATTAGACTCACTCGGATCTTCAATATGCACTTGAGGGCACTCAAAACTCCCAAGTGACGTGTACGAGCCAACCCCGCCTCAAATAGAGGCATGGTGTGGCCGGTACCACTCAAAGTGTCTCACTTTTGTTTGAAATGGACAACATTTTAAATGAAAACAACAACCGACATACAGAAAACCGACCAAATGGATTCAGATTGTGTTGACACCCCCACCCCCGTGGACAACCCCTCACCCCTGGACATCCCACCCCCATGGATAGCCCCTCACCCCTGGACACCCTCACCCCCCGTGACACCCCCAACCCCTTGTATGTCATATTATATTTGTGTTATATATAATTCAGAATTCTGTATGCAACATAATTCATTTTGTATGTGTTATTGATTCATAATTCAGAATTCATTACATAATTCATTCTGCATGTATTCAATTGAGAATTCAATTATGAATTCTGTATTGCATTGGGTAATTGGGTTCATATAAATGATTATAAAAACAGTTCACAAGTTCTTGATTTTTTAAACCGATTTCAGATTTACTACAACCTTGCTCTAAAAACTTTTAGAGAAGTTCACAGGTTACAAAAACAGTTCACAAATTCCTGATTTTCTAAACATATTTCAGATTTTCAGTTTTCTGTAAACAAATTCCAGATTTTGGCAACCCAACACATTGCATAATTCACATCTTATCCCTTTTATCAGCTCTTTCTAAATACATGCTTCCCTTTTAGAGATCACTCTCCCAAAAGGTTAGACACATATCAAACTCTAAATGCACCTATCATTTCCAAAACCACATAATAGATGTATCGTGAAACCTTAAGAACCCACACTATGTGCTAACCTCTGTCAGTCTATCCTCATTTGACTCATTCCCTAAGCACCCATATCCATTCATTAGCATGTTTCCTCCTCAATTAATTTCAATGCCTTCACTACCAAAGGCATTACAAAACCACCCAGACCCACTAATTGGAATATGTACCCAACCCTAGTGTATTTCAATAGTCAAATATTTTACTAACTCGAAACCACATTTGTTTCCTACCACACACAATAACTCAACTCAGATACCCACACCTCATATTTCTTTTCGAAAAATCCCCAATCCCATACCCACAATCGGCTCAATCATATACCCTAAATTATTTTCTATTTAAACACCCTATGAAAACTAATTGCACACATCAAGGATTCCTCACTAGAATCACAATTCCACCCCAACCAATCCAATCACAATGCCACCCCAACCAATACAAAGCTAGTTACACAAACCTATGAGCCTTCTAGAACAAGGATTATATCTTTTCAACAAATACATCACTCCCCACCATAGAAGTTTCATCATCATCAACTCACCCAAAAAACCTCAACCACTTTATCGAACTCTGTGAGTGCCTCAACACATTATGATGTTAAATCCACTCTATCCTAAGTGCTAATTTAACTAGAGGGGTGTTTCACTCATCCATATCTCCCATTAGATCACTAATCACATCTAAATATAGTCAAAAAATTGAGATAACTAGATAAAAACATATTTCCAATTCCTGATCTATGATATCATATGTGTCTCCTCCTTGGACTAGAGTTTTGACCAGAAACATCCACAAACCTCACGACCAAATTCCAACCAAACATGGGATGATCTAGCCTTCAAACCACTGTCCAAATAGCTGATCTAGAAGCATCGATCAACTCACATAAAAAAATAACATACCCTCTCCATGGTCCCTGGGATATTATCCTCTAAAAACAACCACTATTGGCTCTCTTTGACCCACCTTAGTGCCAAACCAAAACACGAGGCTCCCATGGTCCTCAATGTGACAATATAAAGTGATTTCAAACTATAGCGTCCTCAGGTGCACCCAAAATCTTGGCCCAGTCCATTAAAAAAAACCCTAAAATGGGAAAAAGTCCACAGTAAGAACATAAATCCTATGAGGGGTACCTATAGTACATCCAAATCAGAAGACACACCCAGTGCAGAAATATCCCAAATGCCCCTAAATGGCCTCCAACTGATCACCGATTAACAACATCTCTAACTGATTATCTATCAACAATTCACTCAATGGGGTATATAAAATAAATTAATAACCAATGAATTATCAATGGTCCTCATGACAATCATAAAAGTTTTACCTTACAAGGGCTCTATAGTACAAGATTGACCACTCCACATGGGCATTATTAATTAACAGCTATAGAAAACACTAGTCACTCAATCAGTAACAAGCCCACTATGGTATCCTCAAGATTCCCTTTGACGCATATAAATATCTTAAGGAAATCAGACCATAACTTCTATCCCACAACATCATCCCATCCCAATGGTTCCAATAGTTCCAATCCTAAAAAAAGGAGGTAATCCTCAACTGTTATAACCTTGAGAAATATGTACCAACATGTCAGGATAAAACAATATCTCTTCATATATACTACTTGATTATAATTTTTAGGATCTATATGAAATAACATTGAACAAAACTAGCTTAGATTTCACAATCCATTCCAACTAATGATCTGATAACCCTCACACATGATTGTCATCTCACAACCCAACCTGCTAGAGGATTCTGAATCCAATCCTTGAAGAAATCCTGATAAATAATTCTCTTTGTCCAAAACACCATAAAGACCACATTCAAACATAGAAATTATTCCATCAAGGAAATTTATATGAAAAACTGATCAAAATTGAATACTCATAAGTCAAATTCTGACACCAGGGTTAAAATAGGGTAAACACAATAAGGGGAAAAAAGTACCCAACCTGTACTTTAGGTACATGATATGTAACCCAAAATGTCCCCTCATTCCATGTGACATAGACTGATCAGTGTGTATTTTTCCAAAGTACACATCATGTGTTCCGGTATATGATGTTTACCCCCACCTAGGTACATTCACATACAAGGCCCCACTTATCATGAAAAATTCCCTACTACGTGGAATGTATCACCCCATACACAATCTTTACCCCACATATGGTTCCCATGTATGTACATATCCATATATCCCCCCCACACAAGGTCTACCCACGCACAATGCCTATCCATGTACCTCGCACTAGATATAGCTTTATACCCTACATGGTCATCTTACACTAGCACACCCCGAGTCACCACTACATGGCGTGTAACCCACCCCCTTGTATAAATCTTTTAGTTCCCAAAACCCATCTTTCCCAAGTACTAAGAAAACATGATGTGTGTTCTCAAAACTACACATCATGTACATGAGTTCTCCCAAACTAAACCCCCCAAAAATATCCCAAAACACCTAATTTCCCCAAAGTATCCATAGATTGAATCCTGAATGGGTCACCAAAAACCCAAAAAATATGATTAAAACTTAAAATCAACTACCCTATGGGAATTTGTGGGGGAGGCAGGGGTGCTTGGCGTGGGTGAGGTGGGGAGGAGGGGAGCTGTGTAGGGGGGTTGGTGGGGAGGGGGTGAGCTGGGTAGGGGGTGGGGGTGGCGTGTAGGCTGGGAAGGGGGGAGGGGGGATGGGCAGGGGGGTTGTGATGGTGGGGTTGGTGGTTGTGCAGGTGGGGGAGGGGGGCTAGGTAGGTGGGGGAGGGGGTGGGATGTGCAGGGGGTTAGGCTAGGCAGGGGGGCTGTGCAGGTGGGGTGGTGGCTGTGCAGGTGGGGTAGTGGAGCAGTTGGGTAGGTGAATGAGTATGGATATGAACTTGAGTTCCTTAAACCCAATTAGGGAACTACATAACGATTTAGTAGGACCCATGTATATAGGATAAGGCACATTCATGGAAGAATCTATAATTCTATCCATGTCCCTATTTAGACTATCAATGTTGTAGAAACCGTGGAAGACCCATTTAGTGAGTCTAGTAGGAGAAGGAAAATTCCCATGCATAATCCAACCAGGTACAATTACTATGGAATGTAATAATGTTATATCCATCATAGATCAAGATTAATATGTCATTATGTTGAGAAACATCAGACTCTTGTACTTGTATTTAATGATAAATATTATCAATATTTGAAAATATTACATTGACTATGATTTTTGATTTAATATCATTCCAATGTTGACACATTATCATATGTGATATGATGAGGACAATATAGAACCTTCCACATAGATACTACAACTCTGTGTCCAATGCAAGAAATGTCTATAAGTCCAATTCACGCTTGAGTACCGTTACAATATCCCCCTCCCTATTGGATCAACAAGATTTTTTTTTGGTTCTTGGTCTCTATACCACATAAATATGTGAAACATACAAGTGAAAGGGATGTGAGTAATCCTTCAAAAATGAGATGATTATTTATATGTGTTTCTTGTGTGTTTTTTGTGTGATTGCAGGTGATTGAAGTGAGTTTTTGTGAGTTTTCTATGTGTGCAGTGTGTTTTCTGTGTTTGCAGGTTGCAGTGTTCCTAAAAACACAGAATGAGTGTTTGTTTTGTAATTGCAGTGTATTTTTGTGAGATGACACTTTTTTCACACAGATTGCAGCCTGTAGTTGATTACAGGCTGTTTCATTTTAAATTAATGGGGGTCTAAGCCAACGATTTCAAAACTGTTGGGTTATACCCCTGTGTGCTTCTGCATTTCCCAATGGTTCAAAACCATTGGGTTATACCCTTGTGTGCTGCTGTATTTCCCAACGGTTCGAAACCGTTGGGTTATACCCCCTATATGTTATGCCAATGGTTTTAAAACTGTTGGCATACCCTTGTGCGCTGATTTCCCAACAGTTCAGCTGAACCGTTACTATAACAGGATCCAATTTTATTCTAAGCCTTTTCCCAACGATTCAACGTGAACCATTGGTATAAGGATTTCCCAACACCTCACACACCAACAGTTTCTAAAACCGTTGGGATAAGATTTTCCAATAGTTTGAGGGCCTTTCCCAACGGTTTAAAACTGTTGGGAAAACATGGATTCCCAGTAGTGTCAAAACATTATGAAAAGTATGCTTCTACATATGCATATCTAATCTTTCATGCAAGAGTTTCAATGTGCATTCGTAGGACCACATTTTTCATAATGTGTTCAGGCGGTGACAGTTGCAAGAAGATGATTCATCGACGAAAAGGGGGCTCTTTTGTGCGAAGGATCATTTACTTGAAACTTTCTCACAGAGAAATCACAATGAAGAATCTGCTCGGAGGTAGGCATATTCATTCTCATACAAGAATGAATATGCGTACCTTTGATCAGATTATTCATTGTGATTTCTGTGTGAGAAAGTTGCAAGTAAATGAGCTGTTAGACAAAAGAGTAGCCGTCAATCCATTGGAAATTGTGTCGCCCGTAAGTAATGGTAATTATTAATAAGTATTTGTAATTATTTATCTTTCTTTTCAGATAGTGTTTTTATAATTTCAAATTATTCAAAAATAGTAATGATTTTATATTTTGTAGAAAAATATTGAACAAGGAAGTCAACAAAAATCATTATTAGATGATCTCTCTAGGAAAAATCAGTGTAAAAATCCAAATGGTTATGGTTTAAATCCTGTATATATTGAGGGTGTTGAAGCTTTCTTATCATTTGCATCATCAAAACCAGAATATGTTTCAGAAGGCACAATAAAGTGTCCTTGTAAAAGTGGTTGTAAAATTGAAAGTGGTTGTAAAATTTGTGGCTATTAAATCAGATAATGCAATGTCAAACAACTATTTTGATCAGATATTTTCTTTGGTTAAAACACTGTTAGATGAAGGAAATGTGTTTCCTACAAATTACTATGATAGCAAGAGGCTGGTTCGTAATCTGAGACATAGTTATCAGAAGATTCATGCTTGTACAAATGATTTCATCTTAGATTTTGGTGAAAATGATTCATTGAATAGTTTTCCCACATGTGGACAACTGAGGTATAAAGAAGCTCAACCAGGGAAGTCTGGATCGATTCCAGTAAAATAGTTGAGATATTTCCCCCTTACACCCAGGTTACAACGTTTATTTATGTCTCAGAACATATCGTCAATGATTTCATGGCACAAAACCAAGATTTAAACTGATAAAATCTTGAATCATCCATCTGATGGTGATTCATGGAAACATTTTGACCATATGAATTCGCCTTTTGCTTTAGAAGTCCAAAACGTACGATTGGGTCTTTCTACTAATGATTTCTATCCGTTTGGTTCTTATAGTAGTCATTATTAATGTTGTCCTATCTTTATAACTCTGTAGAATTTACCTCCATGGATGTTGAGGAAGGATCCCTATATCTTTTTTACCTTATTAATCCTAGGACATCCGAAAAAGAATATTGATGTTTATTTGAAACCATTGATTAATGAGTTAAAGGCATTATGGAGTGATGGTGTTAGTACATACGATGTTGATATGAAACAAAATTTCATATTAAAAGCTACATTAATGTGGATGATTAGAGACTTTCCAACATATATCATGTTATATGGTTGGATTACACATGGTCTGAAATCATGTCCTTATTGTATAAAAGACAACAAAGCCTTTATGATCCTCAATGGAAAAATAACCTTGCTATTTTGATTTTCACCGAATATTTCTTCCAACTGATCATCCTTTTCGGAGGAAAAATCTCATTTTAGAAAAGGTACAATTGAAAGGGATGAACCTCCAAAAATGATCTCAGGTACAGAGTTAAAATCAGTTGTATTTTCATTACCTCCCATCACATTTGGACCAACAGTAAACCAACATAAAATTCATGGCTTTGGGAAAGAACATAATTGGATAAAACAAAGCATTTTTTGGGATATTTTATATTGGTCTGATTTGTTGGTCTACCACATGTTGGATTTCATGAATATTTAGAAGAAATATTTTGATAATTTATTTCATACAGTTTTGTATACACCAGGTAAGACCAAAGATACTGTCAAGGCATGATTATATCTTACCCAAATTTACAGGCGACCAGAACATGAACTATTTGAAAATGTTAGATCACAGAGGTTAATGAATCCAAAATCAACTTATACACTGTCTAAAGAGAGTATCTTATTATTTTTTTCAGTGGATTGTAGATTTGAGACTTTCAAATGTCTATGCTTCCAATTTGGGCAGATGTGTTAAGAATGGTTATATTACCGGATTAAAAAAACATGATTGTCATGTTATAATGGAAATAATTATGTTGATTGGATTCAGAGGTTTGTTGAATTATATGATTTGGGATTCGATTACAGATATATCATATTTTTTCGAGACATTTTTTCAGCGACAACAGACTATGATGTGCTAAGTAAACTGGAAGAATATGTTGTTGTAATTATATGTAAACTGGAAAAAATATTTCCACCATCTTTCATTGACTCAATAGAACATATGATATTACATTTTTCACATAAAGCTAAATGTGGAGGTCCAATACAGTTTCGATGGATGTACCCATTCGAGATATGCATGTAAAAATTGAAGAAAAAAGTACGTAACAAAGAATCAGTTGAACGTTCAATTGCTCAAGCTTATTTGCAAGAGGAAATTTCTTTTTTCTACTTTCATTATTTTGAATCTCAATATCCCTCAAAACAAAATTGCATGGGATTAAATGATCGAAATGTTAATGACGAAATGGATAATCAATTATTAGTTTTTAATCATCCAAATCTTGGTTTCGGTGGAGTTCATGAATGATGGCTTTCAGATGATGAACATCATAGAGCTCATATATATGTTTTGATCAACTGTGAAGAAATGAAATCATTTATACTGTGAGTGTTTCTATCACTTATTCTATAATTTATGTTATATTATGTAAACTTATTTTATTTTTAGGTTATATGATAATCATATCAAGAAACAACTTCCACAAATTACAATAGCTGCTCTTGAAGAACGTAGACAAAATTTTTTTCTATGGTTTCAAAAACTGGTAACATAAATTATTGATGGTTCAATATCAATTCCATTTATTATTTATTATATTGATAATTGTTTTACAAATTTTTAGGTGTCTCAACATGCTGATAAAATTGATAGGAGACTGTATATATTGAGTAACCCACCATAAAAAAATGGTTAAATGTTATAATGCATATGTGGTGAATGGTTTTAGATTTCATACACGTGCATATGGGGAATCAAAAAAAACAATGAAATGTGGAGTTTTCTTGAGAGGATCGCATTATAGAGAAACTACAGTTGACATTTATGGCATCTTGGATGAAATTATTGGGCTGTGTTATCTAGGACAGAATTACATAACGATGTTTAAATGTCAGTGGTTGGATACTAAGAGAGGCTTGCATGTTAATCTGACTCATGGAATCGTTGATATTAAATATAAAAGTCTTTTTGTAGTAAATGAACCATTTTTACTGGATCAATAGGCACATCAAATTTATTACACAAATTACTGTGCTACTTCAAGAGACTTGAGTGATTGGTGAATCATAATAAAAATAAAATCTCAGGAAAATCAGTTTACTCAAACTGAATGTGGTTCCACTGAAGTGAAAGGAATTAAAATTTTACAAGAGACTTCTCAAAATCCATCTTTTTAAAAAGAGACATGAATATCGATGATGAAACTCTACAATTAAGGATTAATGATGACAAAGATGTTAATGATGTTACAAATGAATTTGAAATGACAAGAGATGATGAAACTGGAACTCATATGGATATTGATGATGCTGAGGAGGAAGATGAAGACATTGACATTGATAGCTATGGAGATGAGGATGAAGATGGACATTGACATACTTAAATGTTTGTTATAATCATAACTAATATATATCTATATATAATAGTTATTTTCAACTATCTACTAACAACAATCATTTTGTGTTTCAGATGGATCCTGATCTATTTTGCGAGTTGCAGGAGGCTGAGCTACCTTTGGATGAGGGGGATTGTGGGCCATCTGACCCTCAACCTATTGATGGTTCAGTGGGTATGAAGAGGGGGTGCGGTCTTGCGCGATTGATGATTTCTAACCCTATCCCCGAGCAACGTCCACGTCTTGGCTTCGATCCACGCACACGGAGGTATCGTAACCTGTATATTTTAGTTAGCCTTCATTAATTTATATATATATATATATATATATATATTAATTGTCTGATTATTTATTCCTTTTTCACAGATTTGCGTGTGTAGCTATTGGACAGGGGAGCACTATTTTGAGAAATTATTTTTCTTAGCCATGGATCACATGGGAACATATTCTCGTTGATGTGCAGTGCAACATTTTCAATCATTGGCTGGTATGTAAATAAATAATATTTATTTTGAAATTTATTTTATTAATAACTAAATATTATAAATTATTTGTAGGGTTTATGGTATCCCATCGATGATAGCATGCGTGACGCTATCTATGCGGCATGGCAGTTGTCTATTCATGACCGTTTCCGCCAGTTTTTGCACAATTTGAGAAGAACAACCATTAAGAAAGCAGAAGTGACAGAATTTGATGAGTCATATAGAGTCCATCGACCAGAGTACATTTAATCTCATGTTTGGGATGGATTATGTTTACACTGGTTGGGTGGTGGTTTCAGAGGAGATCTTCAGTGGGATGAAAGAACCGGGGGAGACAGGAGGAGACACATCGAGCTGGTACCCATACATTCAGTATGCATAGAGATCATCTGGTAAGTATATTTTTTAAATATTTTATATAACTTTAAATATAAATAGTTTATTTTATATTTCTGTAGGCATTCGAGCATCCCGATATTATGAATTTCTACATTTATCGGAGGATGTACAGTGATCCAGCCACTGGAGAGATTAGAGGTGATCGCCAGCATCAGATTGTGGTTAGTATTATTCTTTTTCAGTTTGACAAGTAACTGCATATAATATTTTCACAATTTTAACTTTAAATTGGAATTGAAGGAATCATATGAGGCTGCAACCTCTCAAACACAGGCTGAGAGTCAGGATGAGACAACTGAGCAGACTAGTGCCCACCATTTCGATGAGGCAGCATGGATGCAGGCGACATAGTATGGATTTGAGAAGGGCCGAGTAGTTGGTATCAGCTCTCATTTGACTCCTGGTACTTATTATGGTACTGTTGCAATGTCGGTGTCTAGCTCGAGAGGAGATCATGGAGAGGCATCATATTCTGCCTCAGAGTATCAGGAGCAGTTGAAAACTCAGACTGAGCTTATAGAGAGTTTGCAAAAGCGGCCTGAAGAGATACGTCAGCACCAGCAGCAGCAGAAACATGAGGAGGAGCTGCGTCGATGGCAGCAGTAGCAGCAGAAACATCACGAGTAGATGGAGCACATGCGTCGTCTGACTTGTAGTTTAGGAATGGAGTTTCCTCCACCATCTCCAACAACTCCTCCACCTCCTCCAGAAGACGACCCCCAATGATTTCTTTTATGTTAAAAACATTTGAATTCAAGATTTGTTGTAATATGAACTATTTACAGTTTCTGTTTTTTATATTGGTGCAAATATTTCATAATTTAATTTTTTTTTATTTTTAATTTTTTATTATTTATTATTAGTATTATATTTTTAATATTTGTTTATTTTACTAGTAATAAAAATATTTTATGATTTTTTAATATTTTTTTGTAAATATTGAGAATTTTAATAATTTTTTATTTTTTTTATTTTAATAATATTAATATTAATTTTTTATTAATCATAATTTTATTAAATATATTTATTTAGTATTATATTTCTTAATGTTTTTTTATTTTACTAATAATAATATTTTTTTTAATAATAATAATATAATTTTTTCATTAATCATAATTTTATTAAATATTTTTTTTTATTATGTTTAGTATTTGTGACGGGACCTTTTTCAATGGGATCCCGTCACAAATAATTTAAATATAATTTTTTATTAATAGTATTTGGGATGGGAGGATAGTCCCGTCGCAAATACTAATTGCAATGGGATCATCGCAAAATGTTTATATATATAATGTATATAATTAGAGGGTTATTTTCCATGGGGAACTTCCCCATCGCAAAAGTTTTATTTATATATAATTTATATAATCGGAGGATTATTTGCGATGGTAAATTTTCCCATTGCAAATACAATTTTTCGTGACGGGATCATCGTAAAAAATTGTATTTGTGATGCCATTTTCTACAACGGGCTATTTGCGACGTCGTTTTGTACAACAGGATATTTGAGATGGGGCCCCATCGCTATAGCCTATTTGCGATGGGATCCCATCATAAATAGCATATCGCAAATACCTCTAATTCTAGTAGTTCTTTATTATCCATTTAAACAACCTTCGGAAACATGTTCAGCCAAGGAGCATGCTGAAGAATCCATTACAACAAATCTCGAATGACTGGCACTGCGTAAAGGTATACATAAGATGCCTCGCCTAAAGGTTGACCTAGCGTTCTATGTAAAGGTCCTTCACATGTTCTATAAGGGTCACTTGACCGGTATATACGGGTAGAACAATGCTACATAAGGTTTGGAACCCACTACATAAGGGTCCCTCGACCGAAACCTTATCCATGTAAGGGTCATGCGGTCCTCACATAAAGGTAAGCCTCCAATGCTCTGCCCGCATAAGGGTGACCTAAGTTCACATAAGGGTGACCAACCCAAATGTAAAGGTAGCCTAATCTAGTCCACTGCAACAAAAAAGTAACATGGTTGTAACCCACTTTAAGTAAGTGGCTGCCTGATCCTACATAAAGGTAACCCTGCAAACTCAAAGTGCATGTAAGGGTACAAAACCACTTATGTAAGGGTTATCCCTACAAATAAAGAACCAAATAAGGGAAACATACCCCTCATTTAAGGGTAACATAAACCTTACATAAGGGTAACAAAAAAAACTAGAATCTACTAAAAGAAAATATATACATAATAAAACTAAAACAAAAGGGTAAGACAACATATAAAAGGAGATAAAAACAATTGGCAATAACAAATAAAAATAAATAAAAACATTTTAAATAGTAACAATCAAAATTCCAAATTTTAAAAATCTCCACCTTAAAAAATAAAATGTTAACACATAGGTATGATGTTCTTATAGGCCTACAATAGAATAACCTATTAGCTTGTTTTTATAGTTTTCACTAACAAGAAAACCCAAAGATCTATCATGATCATCCCAGTATGAACATCACTTAGCATGTACCATAGTGGCATGTTTTTTTCCATTTGAAAACATCTACTACTAAGAACTTCTAAAACAAGCTTAGAAAACAAATCAATCTAAGAAATTTTTTTAATAAAACACATACCTCACTTACCCTATCTTCTCATCCACATACCTACAACTAGCTATAAACATGCCATCAGAGGTCTTGGTCAACTCTCATGTGCATGCATGGAATCTAAGAAACTAGGGTATTAACCAATTCCTCAAACAAAAAATAAATCTTTAAAAAATATTAATGCATAGTATAAAAAAAATCAAAAGTGAAATGGTTATATATGAAAGTAGTAAAGCAACATAAAACACACAACAAGAAGGAATATCAAGATGATATGAGATAAGTCTCCACTTAATCCCAAACAACTCAGAAAACCATCCCTACCCACACCCTCTCTTCTAACTGGGTACCCTACAAATCACATGCAGAGTAGTCCCAGGAACACAGAAGAAAGGAAACCTATAGCTACACCTAATCTATACTAAGGGATTCTATACATATCTAGATAACCTCAAAACTATCATAATCAGGGTATACCACAATTTTTTAGGCTATACTATCCCTAGAATTATCCTTTGGGTAGTATCTTTTAATATGGTTAGTCTTTCGACACTAATAGAATTTAAACTTCTTAAACTGACTATCATCCTTCATTTATTTGATTTTACCTCTAGGTTTCCCTTTTACACTAAGAAAATCATGCCAAAACCTGACCCCATTACCCTCCATCTTCAAACCATGAATTTTATATCCTTGGACAAGACAACTAACTTCACTTCCTCTAAAGTCAAAAAATATCTACCATATATCATGGAATATCCAACCGAATTGAATGATTCTTCTTAAGAATTCAACAACAAACAAGAATGGTCCTCATCATTAATATTTTAATCTATATTTTCTATGTCAATTATCATCTTATTAAAATTATCCAAATGACTCCACACATAGGTTTTAGGGACCATTTTAAAAGTATAAAGATTCATTTTCATTTGTAATCTTCCTAAAAGAGACCTAGTCATGTAAACATGATGTAACTTTAACCAAATTGCACTAAAAAATATTCATATACCACATCTTTCAAGAATTGTTTTCCTAGTGTCAATAACAATAGGGAATATAATTTCCTTAAAACATTAATCCTAATATCATTAAAAGAAATAGTAGTCATCCTAGTGGAAGAGACTGTGGAAATTTTCTTTTTAGAACCTATGCGAGCATATTCAAGTATATTGTAGAAAAGAAGATAACTCATCTTAACTCTCCAAAAATTGAAATCATTATCTCCATAAAAATTCTCAACCAATAATCTAGTGGAAGTCATCTTTAGACTCGATCAAAACTGGCTCTGATACCAATCTGTTATGGGAAGTATCCAGTGAAACAAATAATTCCATGGTAGGAGGAAGGGTCACACAAACCAACCACACAATATAAATTAAACACAATATTATTTGATCTAAATAAATACTTCACATAAAGAAGAGACACACAAAAAATAGAATCAAAATTATGGGCATAGTAGTATATAAAGAACATAGTGAGAATGATGTTGGAGTTGGTGTCCTAGAACCAACTATTTATACTTTGGTTACATGATTATTTAATTTATTTAAATATTAAACATATTATTACATATTTTTCATTATTATGCATTACTATAATGTAATAATGTCCTAGAGTATTTTTTCTCATTAATAAGGTCATAACATTTCCCCACTATAATGAGAACGTTGAAGTGCTATGACAATATTCATAAATATAGTTCTGTGGTTGGATGACATACTATGATGGGACACATAGTATACAGACCATCAGGTGCATGTACTCCTAAGAAGATGAGACTTCTACTCATGAAGTTCGCACCTGGTAATATTCAAGATGGGAGATTATGATAACAGAACTACCAGTAGGAATTCCACATGTTTTGGTGTCATTAGATATTCCTATCTGTGAGCATGTGTAATGGTCCTTAGAATTTAATATTATCATTAATACGTGTCATGACTCACACACCATGATTTAATAACAAAAACTATCACACCATATGTTGGTGGGAAGTAGAGTACGTTGGGTGCATCATGAATGACATGTTATTAATGGATAAGTCAAAGAAGGATTTGTCCCTTCCATTTATGGAAGTTTATATCTCGGCCCTTTTATTGAAATAGATCTATCACCCTAAATTACATAGCCATGGTGTAATGATGATATTATTTCAGGCAGTCAATGAATAACGTATCAAGAATATAGGTTGATGACACTATCATGAAACCTGTTTTATGAGATATTATGACAAAGGGATTATATTACACAGTGAGCGTTCATATATGGATATCATCATTGAGACTTTAAGTTCTTTCTCTTGGGTTTCTTGACCCATTTATAGATAATAATCTTGGACTTTAGGCAAGCTCGCCTAATTACAATTAGAAATAATCCTAGAGGGTCACACACTAAGTGTTTCCAGTGGTATCAATTAAATTATATTTAAATTTAATTAATGGAATAATTATTATTCTCAAGACTGAAGAATAATTTTATTAAATTTAAAATGATCGCATAAATTAAATAAATATTTATTCACCAGATTTTGAAGAAAATATATTTATTTATTTTATTGAACATTTAATAAATATTTATTTACTAGTTTGTAAATAAAAATATTTATTTAAGATAATAAAATATTTTATTCAGGTGTTCAATAAATGGAAGAGGGGTTTGAAGGGACCAAGACTGTGTACATTGATAAATTAATTATTTACAAGTTGGTAAATAATGTTTATCCGATTAGTGCAAGAAATAATAATAATATTGTTATCATTATATGGCACAAGATTTCATTTATGGATTTGTTTTGTGCAAGTTGATGCACCAAAAATAATGGTGTTATTATTTTTATTATGTGGCATGGGTTTTCTCTAATAGTTATAATTGAATTTAATCACTATTTTGAAATTAAATATTGTAACTGAACCCCCATGTCGATTAATAGGTAGGTACATCTATTGTGCTAAACCCTGGTGAATTGAGAATTGTTGAGATAAACATTTTCTCTCCCAACTCCTCTCATATATCCCTCTCAAGAACAAGAGATATTCTTCAAGACTGAAGAATGAGTGATCAAGAATGATCTACTTAAGATATTTTTTTCGCCGTGCTAGCACCCAGAGAATGAGTGGCATTGTTCAGAGACCATTGGAGCTTGTGTGGATCACCGCTAGAGGGATTCTACTTTGGATCCTCATGAGTTCAATGAAGACAATCCGGAAGGATCATTCTGGACGATCAAAAATCATCAATGAAGAAAGTACCAAAGACCCAGGTATTTAATTTTTTCAAAAAATTAATAAATTAATTATAAACATGATGTGCAAGATCCTATTTCTTGAATCTGGTGCTTTTCTTCTCTTTGTATAAATATTTGATTCTAATTTGTGGATACTAGTGTTCATCATCATATTGATACCAGATTTTTCATTGATTATGTAAAAAAGAAAATTTGGGACCTACCAACCATCATGCTTCCACTGCGTACATATCCTTCAAACGATACAAAAAAATATAGAAAAAAACAACATAGGGAATATACATTATTTGGAAAACTTTGTCCTACTCCATGGAAAGAACACCGCCCAATGTCTTCTTATTAAGCAAAGAAAGCAAATAGTAATTTTCAAATATAAATTCAAAGAAGGAAACACAATAAATATATGAAACTATAGGAACAATCAACAATACTTGAAAAACATAAGGAAATAGGAAGCAATAAATTAACTAAGGAAAATTCGGTAGGAACGAGAAGAAAATAATGTTGGAACCCCCTTATCAGGGTCCAACCTCACTTTTCAAAGAACCCACCAAGATTTTTTTACAATATAATCATACTTCTTAGAACTCTCAATCATCAAGCTCTCCATCAAAACCAAATTCCAAGAGTCAAATATGAGCAATGTCGCCAATAGGTCCATGAACAAGCCCTCACTTCTAGACCATCTCATTCCCTTCTCTATATCTCTATCTCAGCTTTACCTACTATATTTTTGGAATTTTTCTCTCTAAAAGTACTAGCAGAGAGTTATAACTTTATTTTACCTTCAAACAACCTCTAATAACCTTTATAAACATGTTCGATTGAGGATCATGCTAAAGAATTCATTACAAAAAATCCAGAATGGTCGACATTGCGTAAAGGTATAAATAAGATTCCATATGTAAAGCTTGACCCAATGTGCTATGTAAAGTTCCTTCAACCATTGCATAAGGATTTATCTACCATTGAGTAAGGGTATTCTGGTTCTACATAAGGTTCGACACCCACGTAAGAGTCATGCGGTCCTCACATAAAGGTAAGCCTCCAGCGCTCTACCCACATAAGGGTAACCCCGATTCATGTAAGTGTAACCCATATCTACATAAAGGTATCCTAATCCAATCCACTATCGTGTAAAGGTAACCTAACCAATACCCACTTTAAGTAAGGGTCTGCCTAAGCCTATGTAAAGGTAACCCTACAAACACAAAGTGCACATAACGGTACAAAACAACTTATGAAAGGGTTGGTCCTGCAAAACCAAAACCGCATAAGGGTAACATACCCCTCATATAAGGGTATCATAAACCATATGTAAGGGTAAAAAAATCCTTAATCTGTTAAAACAAAATCTAAGAAAAATAAAACAAAAACAAAACGGTTCAAAAATTAGACAACATGAAATAAAAAAACACTTGGAAATAATAAATTAAAAAATACAAACATTTTAATCTCTAAAAATTGAAATTCCAAATTTAGTAGTATAAAATCTTCTTCTTTTTTATTTATTAACATGTTATCAAGGTTTTTATTCGATAATTAAGTTTCACCTATAGGAAGTATGCGATTTTTCATTGCATTCATTATGAGGGAGTATCAAAATTATTATGAAGCTGAGTCATTAAATACATGATTAATTTAAATAGATTTTTAATGATAGGAATGATTTTACTAAAAAGTTACATTTCATTTTTAAAAATTTTCCAAAAGTATTCTAACTATTCATTCCGGTATATTCTTTCTATATATAGGCCCATAAAACTAAAAATATAATGGATTATTGAAGCACGACCTATTATCATATATCGACCGTTCAAGGGTCTGGTGCACTGCTAATATGTATAGCAGCACTCGGTTCAAATCCTCAATGATGATACTTTTTAATAGTCAATTGTTTTTAATTGATTTATATTTTGATTGGGGGTTTGTAGATCATAAATAAAATGATTGATTGATGAAATTTGATTTAATAATTTAAAATATTTGGGTGATTTCATTATTTGGTATTTAAACTTATGATATACTTGAGCTTTAAAAAACATTTCATTTAATTAATATCCACTTCACAAGATGATTTCATTCAGAATTCCAAGTTTTAGCTTTAATCCAAGCCTTAATAAGGGTTATAATTGTTATAAAATCTCATTGATGGAAGGTTCAATATTTCATAAACCCATGTGTATTTTTGGTTCCAATAATCCATGGATTCCACATATCAAAAATACATCATTAATCCATAACATATTTTATTTGACATAATCAATATTAATTCAAAGAATGTTAAATCAGAAAAATATCTCAATCACTTAACATCCCCAAATTATGAAACACCCAAATAAGATATTTACTCAGCCATTTGGGTGTTTTATAATATGGTTGGAATGGTTATGGTTTAAAAATAAAATAAAAATAATGGGACAAGATAAGAGTAGTGTGCCAAACACAGACATGAAATGTGAAGAGATGTAAAATAACACTTTAGATTGAATGAGAAAGAAAAATAAGAGAATTGTTTTCAAATTGATTTAAACTATTTTAAGAACATTAAAATTAAACTACAGAAGGTGTATGGGAATAATAAATTATTAACAAACTTCCATTCATATTGAAAAAAAATTACAATAAAACACTTACAATATTATAAATAAAAATGAATAGAAAAGAACATGAAAATAAAAGTGGAGGAGAGGTATCTCTTATTGAAAAAAGATCAATTCAAGTCATCCTAGACCCTTTTAAAGTCTATATTCATTCCAAACCTCCTACTTTTGGGATGAAATGCCAAGCATTTTCAAGGCGGGGGGGGGGATATATTTATAGCCCCAAAGAGTTGGATTGTTTGCATTCCAAATACGCCCCTCCACTTGGATCGCCAATTTTACCATTCAGACAGCTGAATCTCTAGATATAATCTTATTTAAAGTTTTATACATTGATGTTTTCTATAATACCTCAAAATTTGAAAGCCATTGGACTTTTTTAGCCAAAGATATGGCTATTTTACTAAATAGTGTACATCTGTCCATTTTTATCAACACTTTTTCGAAGGCCAAAATGTGAAAGGGTTTTTTAATAGGAATGCCCTCAAATGTGAACCATTTCTTCTAAAAAGTCATCCAAATGTATCTTGGATTTCATAATGAAAAATATCATCTTTAATGTATGTCTATATTAGGATAAAGTTCAATAAATGTGTGATGGTTTTAATTTCCGGACAAAATGGTGGGATGGACTTCATAGAATAATTTAGTCCCATTTCCTGTATTGTTGGGCCATGAAATTTTTATCCAATATGAATGTTATTTTCCCCATACTTTTAGTGTAGAATAAATTATTTTGGACTTCTGGATTATTCCCAGTAAATCAATCTTCATGGATGGTCCAGTTTCTTTATAGATTCTTTGGGCCTTCCTGTGTGGATCATATGACCCTTCAAATGGTAGAATTGGATAAGGATTCATTATAATTATATTTTGGAAATTGAATAAGGAGACCTAAAAAACAATAATAACACAATTTTGATCAAAATGATGTGAGTTATGATTAAAACATTAAACTGAAGTGAATCTGGATTAATTCAACTAATTCTCAGAAATTATATTTGATATTAAAACATGAATATTTCACACCAATTATGTTATTTTCTTAAAAAATAATTAAATATAGTAAATAAAAAGTTATGTATAAATTAATAACATAAACTCCCCCAAAATTAGTCTTATTCATGTCTTCATGTGCAGAAAATATAAAAACATAACAAACTTATTCTCACTCACCAAAAAATATAATAATTTTGTTTTCCCCAATCAGGGGAGGTTTAGACCATTTCAATCATCCATATTGAATTACACCACAAATTGTTACAGAAACAATGTTAAAAATAATTCCCTTTTCATGCTCAAATTAGAAATGGAAAAGGTAGGCACTCAAAACTTACTCCTCTCAAGATGATAAAAATTAATTTCTTGAGGCTCACATATTCACCAACCAAAAGTGAAAATCTTAGAGTTTGAAAGAGATATCAGCTTACATTTCCTATCCTAAAGTGCACAAGAATAAATAGTTCTTTTGTAGGGGTTTTTTTGTAGCTATGGTATGGTAATGATTTGATGTCTAAGAGATAGGAAAAGAGGGGTAAAACATCAGTATGTGTAAAACAATACATAATTTGTTTGAAATGAAACATGGAAGGAAATGGAAACACATATTTACAAGGGAATTATTATGTGAAAAAAGACACAAAGGATGAAGAATATTTGAAGGGTATGAGAAGATTAAATATTTACAAAACACAAAAATTATCCTAATGATATAAGTTTTCTTTTTTTCTTTTTATTTTTTGCATTTTTTTCAAATTTTGAACTATAAAAGATCTCACACTCATATCCCAACCCATGTTTAATATCCTCAAAACACTAATTGTAATAGTTATAACAAGATAAAAGGTTTATGAAGAGTTATTTTTGACCTGCCCAAGAAATAACATTTTTTTCTTTTTTTTTGATTTTTTTCTTTTTTTTGAACACTTGTTAATAAAATTTAAAAAATTACATAAATAAAAGTTCATTACCCAAAACTCACAAAATGACAACCTCTACCCCACACTAAAACGGATGTGTGTCCTCAAGCATATGAAAACACATTGAAAATTAAGAAAATGGAACCTAAAATAAAATCCATGCACCCCGTACTTAAATTTCAATAAATTATGAAATATAATTCTATGTAGATATTGGGTAGGACAAGGTATTGGGATTTTAATGTGGTTATCAAAGAAAATGTTTTTATAGGATTGAAGGGGCTTTCAAAAGAAGGATTAATGTAAGGTTAATGGGAGGATATTTGGATATTGTGATTATAATGTGGTTCATAAATTGCCTCTATCATATTCAAGAACACTGAAGTAGGAAATTCAACTCAATATTCTAAAAACTCAAGACTAAAAATCAGAAGTGAAAAACAAACAAAATTAAAATATGGTTATAAGTGACCTTGTCATGAATGATAATTTTTTTCCTCATGGTTGGGGAAGAATCGTTTTCCAAATATAAAATTGGTCATTCAAAATTTGTTGGTTTTGACACAAGATTCTTTATCCAAATTCATGATGAACATACAAAATTTTTTAGATAAAAACGTGTATTTTTTACTCCCTAAAATGGTTGGACAAAATTTCAAATGTGGATGGTGAGTAAGTGTGACTCTTTTTGTTTTTTTTTCATTTTTTTAGTTTTTCTTTTAGTTTTTTAGTGCTTTTAAAATACAAACTCACACAAAAGAGAAAGAGAAAAATAAAGGGTTTGATTAAGAAAGTGGTAAAAAATTAAAGAGAGAGGAGGAAGAAGAAAGAGGGAGAGTTAAAGTGAAAGAGGTGACCCTTGTTTTGGATTTGGTGGTTTGACATATACATCCAGTGGTGGTTCTAATATAGAAGTTTTGGATCCAATGTAAGTCTATGTGGTTCCCGAGATGTGTCCTCTCTAGTGATGCTTTGGAAAATTCCCATTACTTAAAAGAGAATAAAAAACAATAAACATTATTCATTTAATAAAAAACTAAAATTTCATAAAATTAACAGAAAACATGGGTTTCCTCCCATGTAGCACTGTATTTATTTGTCTACAGTTGGAAAGTTTCATTAGAATGCCCATTTTCTGATAGTGGCCACCATATTTTCTCAACTCCAATGCGATTCTAGAAAAACTTATCCTTTGGGATGCCTGATTTTTCATTGGATAATTTCTCCCCTTCCTTGATTTTTTTCTTTCAATTCAATGGGGGTGGAGAGATAATATGTATATCCTCTCTTTGTTCTCCAACTTGAGGTATTATGCAGCCTAGTGATTGTTGGTTTTCTATGCTAGGAAGTTCAGGAAGATGTTTCAATTCTGATGGTGCATTTATGTAAGGTTCAAATAATATGAAATTAGAGTATGATATCCCAGTTGTTTTAACTCATTTATTTCATGAATTACTAAAGTATAGTAATGAGGATTAGTGGAATCATAAGAATGAATAAATTTTTCAATATCCTTTATATAAATGTTTTTTTCCAAAGAATGTTCAATTTTAACCTCACCAGTGATCACTTTATTAATTTGGGAACAAATATCACAAACATCACTGCCATCAGGACAATATAAACACATTAGTTCGAGGAAAACCTCACATATAACAGAATTTTCATAATCATGGATAGAAAATGATGAATGCTGGATAATCTTATTTGAATCAAAAAATGAACATGCTTGTTTGTTTCCCCCATTACCATCCAAGTTGGAGCAGTGGAGGCCAAAGGTGAGATGGGATTCCGAAGAGTTTTCAAGATCCTTTAGATCAATAGAGTTTTCATTTTAATTTCAACATAAACCTCTCTATTTATGACATGGTTAATGAGGATAAAATATTCAAAAACTACTCTATCAGTAGAACAGGAAGAAAATTATGGATTGGGATTAAACACACTCTCAGAGAGACTTTAAAAAGCATAAATATAGAATATATATTGACTCTCTGATGGGTATCTCATGGATTGAAAAATATTGAACTTGACCATTTGGTCACTAAATTACATGGATAAGATTCCTGCATGGATATCAATTTTTTTTAGATGTCCTAAGAAAAGGTCTTCCTAGAATCAGGGTAGATTGAGAAGAGTTCATCTCCCCTTCCTTGTCAAGGACATATAAATCGGCTCGGAAGATAAGATCATTAACTCGGATAAGGACAACCTCAATTATTCCCTGAATACTGGATATGATTTGATTGGATAACTGGATAACAACACCTGTTGGGTGCAAGGTACCTAGACCAAGGTTGGAGAAGATGGGTTTAGGCATGACATTTATTGAGGCTCCAAGGTTTATGAGTAAATCATTGAAGTTTGAACTTCCTATCTGGCATGGAACTATAAAGGTCCCATGATCTTTGCACTTCATGGGTATGAACTATTGTGTTGAAACATTCTCAATGGTTTTAAGTTGTCTCTTATGAGTACACAATTCCTTAAGAAACTTGGCATACTTAGGAATTTTTTTGATGGCATCTAAGAGGTGAATGTCGGCTTCAACACATATAAACATGTCAATCATTTCAAGATCAGGTTCAAAGGATTTACTTAGCTTATAAATAGTTTGAGGAAAAGAAATTGGGTTCCTTATAGGGATAGAAGGAGCTGAGCGAGTGGATTTAGGGTTTTTTTAGGATTTTTGGTCTTTTCATTTTCAAGATCAACATTCCAAGGGGATTTGGGGGATTCATCATTAGCCATAGTAACTTGATTTCTTGATCTAAGTGAAATTGAACTTACATTACCCTTAGGTTTGGGTAGTGGTTGATATGGGAGTTGGGAAGAATTGGATGGTTTCTTCTAGCTTAAATGGGATGCAAGTTGACAAATTTGGGTTTCAATGTTTTTTAGGCTAGAACAGGTAAAGGAGGCAAGATATTCCATAGCACTTTCCCATGGTTTCTTGGAAGAAGAGGCATGTCCTGAATTGGGATTTCCTTGATTTCAGTTCTTGGTAAAATTCTTGTATTGGGTTGGGAATTGGGAAGTCTCATTAGGGTAGTAGAATATAGGAGGAGCAATTGGGGGTTGATCCTTTGAGATTGAGGAACAAAAGGTTAAGGTTGTCAGAAGTCACCACCACCTTGAACATATTGGAATTGGTTTGGGTTTTGAGAAGGTAATTGAGGGGGATGAGAAATGGTATTACCATACCTCAAACCTTGGTTAAAGGTAGTAGATAAGGACTTATAGTGGGTTTGGTTTAAGTTTCTAATGAACTGGCCTGATTGTTAAGGGTTGGTGTTTCTTTGAGAATATACTGCATTGAGATCCATTGGTACGGTTGAATCAGATTGATCCTCTTAAAGTTTTGGACATGTTTTAGTTGGATGAGTGAGTGAGCTATATATTTTTCAATTCTTGATAGGTCTAAGGAACAATGATTGTGGAGAAGATGAGGTTGGGGATTTGGCAGCCACTGCTAGTTGTCTCACAAGACCTGTAAGTTCACTCATCCACTTGGTAATATTGTTGGGATCTATGGATTTATTTTCTTGAACTTGTTTGAATTGAGCATGTACTCAAGTATGTAATTGTTATGTGTTTTCAGTCATATTTCTTATAAGATCTCGTGCATCTGCATGAGTTTTATCAACAAGAGCACTGCCACTTGAGGCATCAATGAGAGTTCTGTCCATAGACAATAACCCCTCATAGAAGTATTGAATAAGAGTTGGTCATGGATTTGGGGATGTGGGCATGTTTCCTCAAGCTTTTTGAACCTCTCCCGGTACTCATGGAGTGATTCATTAGGGAATTTATGGATACCACTTATTTATTTTCAGATAGAAGCAGTACGAGAAACATGAAACATTTTTTCTAAAAATAGATGTTTCATATCAATCCATGATTTTATAGAACTAAGAGGGAGGTAATAGAGACATGACTTAGCAGAGTCAACTAGGGAGAATGGGAATGCTTGAAGTTTTATTTGTTCTTTAGAAACCCCTTGAGGCTTCATTGTAGTGCACACCACTTGGAACTCTTTGAGGTGAAGATGTGGATCCCCACCAGCTAGCCTGTGGAAATGAGTTAGAAGTTGAATCAAACCTGATTTGAGTTTGAAATCAGCCTCAATGTTTGGATATTGAATACCATGGGGTTGGTAATTTATATCAAGGGAAGATAATTATTTAAGGGTTTGTTCCCTATGATTGGCCATATCTAGTTCAATTGGTTGGTCAATGACTGGATCTTGAGTGATTTGATTATCTCTAATGTTAATCCTAAGTTGGTGAAGATTTATCTCTATTTAAAGTCCAAATATATCAGAGGGATTGTTTGAGATACTATAGGGAATTCATATAAAACTTGTAAGGATGAGTAATATGGGTTTTTCTTTGTGTTTTTGCTTTTTTGTTTATTATTTTTATGAGAAGGCAGGTTTTTCTTTGTGTTTTTTTTTCAAAAAAAATGGCTCAATTTTTTTTTGTTATTGTTTTTTTAAACCAAAAACTATTGAATACTTAAGGCACCATCCCAAGAAATGACACAATTTTAATCATGTTCGTTTGTCACCTATTAATCATTCAAGGGTCTGGTGCTCTGCTAATTTGTATAGCGGCACTCGGGTCGAATCCTCAACGATGATGATTTTTAATAGTCAATTGTTTTTAATTGATTTGTATTTTGATTGGGGGGTTTGAAAAGCTTAAATAAAATGATTTATTGATGAAATTTGATTTAATAATTTAAAATATTGGGGTGAGTTCATTATTTTGGATTTAAGCTTATGATATCCTTGAGCTTTGAAAATCATTTCATTTAATTAATATCCACTTCACAAGATGATTTAAATCGTAATTTCAAGTTTTAGCTTTAATCCAAGCCTTAACAAGGTTTCTAATTGTTATAAAATCTCATTGATGTAAGCTTCAATATTTCATGAACCTGTGTGTATTTTTGGTTCCAATAATCCATGGAATACACATGTCACAAATATTTCATTAATCCATAACATATTTTATTTGACATACACAATATTAATTCAAAGAATGTTAAATCAGCAAAATCTCTCAATCACTTCACATCCCAAAATTATAAAACACCCCAATGAGATATTTACTCATCCATTTGGTTGTTTTATAATCTGGTTGGAATTCTTATGGTGATGGGTTTAAAATAAAATAAAAATAATGGGACAAGATAAGAGTAGTGTTCCAAACACACACATGAAATGTGAAGAGAGGTAAAATAACACTTTTGATTGAATGAGAAAGAAAAAGAAGAGAATTTTTTTTTCAAATTTATTTAAAATATTTTAAGAAAATTGATAATAGACTACATAAGGTAGATGATAATAAGAGATTATTAAGAAACTTCCATTCATATTGAAACAAAATTAAAATCAAACACTTACAAAATTACAAATAAAAATGAACAAAAAAGAGCATGAAAATAAAAGTGGAGGAGAGGTATATCTTGTTTAAACAAGATCAAGGAAAGTCCCCCCATACCATTTTCAAGGATCTATTCATGAAAAACCTCCTCATTAAGTTCTTAAATTCCAACTCTTTTCAAGGAGAGGAGGGGGATGTATTTGTAGCCCAAGGAGTTGGACTGCTTGCATTCCAAATCTTCACCTCAACTTGGATCACCAATTTGACCATTAATATAGTTGAATATAGAGATATTATATTATTTAAAGTTTTATAAATTGATGTTTACTATAATATCTCAAAATTTTTCAGCCATTGGTCTTTTGGATCCAAAGATATGGCAATTTTACTAAACAATGTGTAACTATCCATTTTTATCAACACTTTTCAAAGGCCAAAATGTGGATGAGTTTTTTAATAAGAATATACCCTCAAATGTAAACCATTTATTCTACAAAGTAGTTCAACTATATCTTTTATTTCACACAGAAAAATCTCATATCTAATGGATTTCTATATCAAGAGAAAAGTCAATAAATTTGTGCTAGTTTTAATTCTTGGACAGAGTAGTGGGTTGGACTTCATAGAATCATTTAGGACTCTTTTTAGTAGAGTTGTTCCTTGAAATTTTTATACAATATAAATGGTATTGTAACATGAATTTTGGTAGAGAATAAATGATTTTGTAATTCTTTATTGATCCCAGTAATTAAATCTTCATGGCTGGTCCAATTTCTTTACAGATTCTTTGGGCCTTCTTGTGTGGATTGTATGACCCTTTAAATGGAAGAATTGGCTAAGGATTCCTTCTAATTATATGTTTTAAATTGAATAAGAATTCCTAAAAACAATAATCAAAAAATTTGTATCATTATGATACTAGTAATAATTAAAACATTAAATTAACATGAATCTAGATTAATTCAACTAATGCTCAAAAATTATATTTAATATTAAAACATGAATATTTCACACCAATTATGAACTTCTCATAGAAAATAATTTAAGGGTGTAAATAAAAAGTTATGAATAAATTAATAAAATAAATTATAATGACCCAAAATGGTCCAAATTATAAAATGGTTCAAACACTTGAACTGATCCAAAAACCCCATCCATATCATGATAAAATCATTTTCTACAAGATCTAGGTTGATTTAAAGGGAATCATTTATTTTAATTGATTTGTAGAGAAAATATAGTCGAGGTATTGATGATGACTGTCGATCTATTCTTATGAAGATGAAATTTTGTTGATCGCTTCAAGATTTGGGTTCTGTCTAATCAAAAAATATAACTTCATGAAATATTATGTTGAATAAAAAATGAAATATCTTGAAATGATTGAATTTCTAGGCATTTAAGTTGGAAATATTGATGATAATAATTTTCTTTTCAATTTAATTTACATGTATTCTTATTACCATTTTTTATCATAAAATATTGGTATTTTATTGGCTTTTGTTTGTAAATTCTAAAATGGTTTGAACATATTTATAATAACTTTCTCCAATTTTTTTGGTGTGAATTTCTTTACCAAAGCATCCAATCAATATGTTTCAGAATTCATCCATGATGGGTATTGGAAGAGTCCTGGTTAAAACTATTATAATCGATGTAATAACCAAAAAATTCTATCTCCATTCCATTTAAATATTTTTTATTGAGTTAGGTGTCTTGAAGGATCTCCCATTTTTGCTTTGTATTGAAATTAGAGTGAATGAGTTTTCCTAAGAAGTGATATACAATGATTTTCCCCAACTTTTATGCTTGATCTATTTAAGACATTTTACAAAGAATTGTTTTTATTTGACTGTGAAGAAAAATCAATAAATGGTTGAATATGAATAAAAAATTAGAAATAAACTAATGGATAGGTCTATAGGTGAGGTTAATTTTATGGTAACTTTATAGAATAATACCAAAAAATTAAAGTTGGTTCAAAATATATTGGTCAAGAAAGATTCTACTCAACCTATGGGTGAATTTTTTTTGAAAAATAATTCATCTGGTAAGTCTAAAATACAGGTAGATCTGGCTATGGAGTATGGAGGTTAGTTTCTCTTTCTATTGGTTTTTGGAGACTAGTTCCTTATTCTGATATGGTTGTTCAAGAATTTCTAATGATGATAGCTAAGAAATTGGGTTCTAGAATAGATTAGGGATATCCTTTTGGTTCTTCAAATGTAAAATACATTGTAATAGAAAACATGATAATTTATAATAATTATAGTAATGTTATTTTTTAAGAGATGGATTCTTATAATAAGAGGTGTCACATCTTATATTCAGAAACCAAGTAGGGTGAAATAGATACAATTATTACTACTCAAATGGGGATTTTGACATTACACCCCATGCCTCTGTGCTAGATACTATTCAACTATCTACAATAGATGATGGTTAAGAAAATCAACCATGAGTTGATAAAGGGAAACAACCTATGGATATGGGGTGGTATTCATGAATATAAAAGAGAATAAATCTCATTTAAGAATATATCAATCAAATACTCAAATAATTATTACTATAAGATCCATAATTAAATATTCACAGGACTTGATTGTGGTTATTTAAGGAAATAGATAAAATGAAGTCAATTTTTGAGGATTTACTGGCAATGATGACTCTCATAATGATTTGAAAGGGTCTTATTCAATTTTGAAGGACACCTAGTGTTGATTCAATCAACTTTAAGGAAAGAGGTGATATAGTTTTTATCAATGAAAATAATGAAATGTATGTTTAGTCTATTTTTGATATTCCTTTCACTCCTCTTTTATTTCTCTCTCTCAAGAGATGATCCTTGTTTGGTTTTCATGTACTGATGGATGAATCTTCACAATTTTCTTTTTTGATTTTTGTATTTGGTACTTTTTTCATACTTTTCTCTAGAAATGTACTCTTAAAATTTAATAGAGGAGTCACCTTTGTGTATTTCCCATTTAATTAATTTTAATTAATTTTCTATTTTTCTTATAAAAAAATATATTCAATAAATTCTCAATTATTAATATTAAACTTTTTTTACACCAATCCATTCAAAATAATGGTGAGAGAAAAAATAACTCCATATAAAGACAACTAAGAATAAGAAAAACCACATTTGTAACATTCTATGAGTGAACAAGTCAATGAGGATTTGTGCAGCAACAAACACAACCACGTGGACACAAATGCAGATAACTATAGGTGATCATAGCAACAAAAACTATAGCAGTAACATATTGGTATTTATTTATTGATTTGGAATTTAAATATAATGCACACAACACTTCCTATTTATAGGGATACAACCACACACTCAACCAAATGGGAAAAACATAGATAAATAAATGTTTGTAAAGTGGGTGCCTCCCAAGCCACCAGATCCACACACATAAAGAAACTAAGATTGGAGTCATAAAGCCTCCATTATAGTAGTATAAATTTGGAACTATCCAAATAAATATGAGTTTTAATATCCAACATCCCCCCTTAAACTCATTTTCCTTTTATCCCATAAATATTCATATTATTTGGGTGGTTGAACAACAGGTGCAATGACTTCATCATTGGAAATATCTTCCATTTTCTTGTATCCTTTGGTTGTATCGATGGGATAGATTTCCTTATTAATAAATTTCCTCCATTTTTTATTAGTTTTAGCTTCCTCAAAGCTAACTGTATTGGAATTTGCTGAGATACGATAGAAATTTATGTACTCTTCTATTGGTTTAATCCTCTCATATATATCTGCAAGGATTCAAACATTTTAGGGATGTATATAACATCTCGACCCGATTGACCACTAAACTAATAGTTGGACTGGTGGGTCACATGACCTCAAGTGCATCTCCCCAATTCCAAAGGCTTACGACTAGTAGTGATGGCCTAGGGTATGTCTGTGGGGATACTATGCCCACTCGTAGCGGTACTATAGCAGCGATGGTACTGTTGATCTACGGGTAATGTAGTGGCGGCAGGATACTGTAGCGGTGGCGGGGCACTATAGTAGTGGTGGGTACTGTAGCAGCCAAGTTACTATTCACATAATGGACCTTAGGCCAAAAATTTGAGCCTACGAGCTATGTAATGGGATACATGCCCACTAGGCCTTCAGGCTATGTAATGGGTAACACCAATTTACAACATTTCATGTATGAAGGATGATGGTATAAGTGCAATGAATAAGAATACATATAGCAAAAAAACGACAGAAAATAAAAACCCAACAGTCAAATCCTCAAGCATCCTGAACATGAGCCCAATCCTATTCTCCCTAGCTCCCATATACACAGCACACCACAAACAATGAATCCAAAAACCTATAAGTTTGTAGGACTTCTCGGGTACCCCAGTGCAATGGTGGCCCGAGAAGGGTGCGAAACATAAATCTCAGTAGGCTTGCACCACCGGTGCCTATCCCAATCTAGACAGTTCATTATAAATTAAGACAATGTACCATATATAATAATTTTAGAGTGATAAAAAATTAATAATAGAAACTTGGTTTGGGTTCCTAAACATACACTTTTCCCATACCACCTGCTTTGGCCTAATATGGAATTATGAAAAGTAAACTTGTGTGAAGAAGAGTATATATATAAAAGGTCCATTTGTAACATGGAAAACCAAGGAAGGCATACCCCAAGGTTGTGCTTTAGCTTGGGGTCTAAATCTCATGTCATCACTTAAGTGTTCTATAAAAGTAAGGGAAACATATCAAGTATAATAAAAATACATAGTAATAATGAATTATGCATCTCATATGATTCAATAATCAAACAGAAAAAGAAATCCACACAATTCATCAAATCCAGGTGTGGAGTCCCGTACTCATCTAAGGTGATCTAAAAAGAATCCCAAATATCACAATGGGAACATTTGATAATCCAATAACACTAAGTCTATCTAAGTAAATACATATGGATTCCCTTATATCACTATAAGTCACAGTAACTTCTAAGTTCATCCCAGGTATCTCTCATAAGGGACCGAGTATCACCCAAGGCATGGAATAGCCCTCTTGCCAAAAGCTTTGTCAACAGTTTCTCCCTGGGGAACTGGTATCACTTAGGAGTATAATAAACCTCTCAGGAATCCCTTTCCTAGCAAGCTAAAGTATCACCCCCGATGCATTGTAGTATAACCACCCAAGAACAAGAGTTCATCCATGAATCCTTTATATGGAACCTATGTTTTCTCCAGGACCACATCAAGTGAACCAAGTCACCAAGGCACATTGCAAGGAAAACATCAATACATATATCACATAGAAATCATATATATATATATATATATATATTAAGTTATCAAATAAGAACCATGAGCCACAAGTTATTCAAGATACTAAGTAAAACAATCCAAGCCATCAACATGGCATAAGGTAATTAGCATAAAAGTAACTCAAGGCTCTAAACCAGATCACTAGGCAATAAGAAATAAACATAAGCAAGGTTCAAGAAAGAGACTTAGCTAAAAGTAATAAGCTCTAATAATTAAATTCAACCAGATCCACATGGAATTATCCTACCTTTAACCATATATCATCAATGACATATCAAGGTCTCTATAACATCCCACCCCTTCTCATTGTCTTGAGATTGTGGTGAGGCATTACTAGTCCTTAAGCGACATCCCCAAAGCACCATAGGCTGGTAATAAATGATGAAGGGCTTCAATAAATAGGTGGGGGATGATTATCCCTTAAAGAATAAAACAGCCAACTAACAATCCATAACCAAACATACCACTATATGATGCATGATGACCATGAAAGACGATTCAACATTTCATATATAAAAATCGTACAACAATCAAGTACCACATTGGAAGACTACATACCAAATTAAATAATGGAAGACTACAAGACCAACAAAACTAAAAGGAAACCAACAAAAACTCCAAGCTCCACACATGCTCCATGCTCTATCTCCACCAAACCTCTCAAGTATCATGATGTAGTGATAATGATGTGTGATACTTTACCTTTTCCCATGTCCTGATAAATGACATCTGAAAAAGCACCAAAGTTCCAAATCAGGGGTGAGTAATAAAACTCAGTAGGATTTCCCCAATGACTTTCCTACTCATGCCACTAGGATATAAGAGTTATAAACATTTATATAAAACAATTTATATAAACAAATTCTAAAAAAAGTTTATAACCAAATATAAATAAGTTCTCAAACAATTTATAACCAAATATAAACAAGTTATAAAATAGTTTATAACCAAATATAAACAAGTTATAAAATAGTTTATAACCAAATTTAAACAAGATTTATATCAACCAATTTTATAGTAAAAGGTATTTTCAAGAAAACAACCAAACAATGCCTTAAAACCATTTCACAAGTTTCATTTTTCATAGCCATTCCATTTCACATATCCACACCACCAACCATGCATGTATCGTTATGAAAGTTCCATAATCATCAGTTTTTTCTTGTCAATATACCAATTTTTTACAAGGTAATTATATCCCATGTTTCATTACACATTTGGAATCGATTGCAAGATCAAATTTCAACCATGCCTTGTAAATGCAATATGAACTCACACACCAAGTATGCCCAAAAACCATGTCAATACCAACATGCCAAAACCATTTCAATAAAATAATATTTTTATTGAAAACCCTTTTTCCTACAATCCATTTCAAAATTACAGAACATCCATATTTTAAAACTAATATTTTAAAATCAATAACCAAATCACCTTGCACAACAAATTTCCACAATTCCACAATTCCACCAAAAACCATAAATCATCACTAAAGAGGATTTATACAATGCTTTGAACCAAGATATCATAATTAATTTCAATCAATTTGAAACTAATCCAATCATTTATAGCAAGAGGAGTTGAGAGTAAAGCCACCTACATCAAGAGTTTTTGTGAAAATGATAAACAACACTAAAAAACATCATAATGTCGGGTTGAACCTCCATAGACCCACCTTAGATATCTTCCCCTATCAAGAACCAAGAAAAATATAATATTATTTAGAATACACAATGTTAGATCTACCCACAGTGGGTGTAGATCTAAGAAAACGAGTGATAATTAGATCTAATAAAATGCATCAAGAATGATGAAGAATGAAGCCTTACCGTAAGAATTGGGGTTCAACATAGAAAGGGATGGATTAAAACCACTTCCAATTCACTTAGGAGAGGTTCTACAACCTTTGGGAGACCAAAATCCCGAGTTAGGTTCATTTTGGGGAAAGCACGAGTGGGTTAAAGGGTAAAATGAGTGAGATCTACTTTTTAAGGATCTAACTTTGACCATGTGCATGGTTTAGTCACACGGTTAGATAAACTATGTGTGAACTGTTCTCCTGCTTCGATATTAATAAATACCTTGCACGTTTGGTTCTCACGGATTCCAAAATATGTTCCAATCATGAAAAAGCTCTCTGTACAACATTTTCACTACACTACACGGTTTCACCTAGGCTTCCGCACGGGTTGGAAAAACCATGCGCAGCTCGTCCACCTCCCCTTTAGTCCATGTCTCACTATGCATGGTTTCTTACAAGTGTTTTATGGTTTTCACAAACTATAAACCACCCACGAACCTGAATAAAATCCATAAAAACTCTCAACAAGTTATCCAAACTCTCCCAACTTTCATGCTTATACTTTATATACATACAAATCATAAAGAAAGGGTTACATATCAAAAATCGTGGGTGCTACATTCTCCCCACCATTTTTTTTTCTATCCTTGTGAAGTAGAAACCCCATAATTTCCCTGAAAGAGTTCTGATCATTTCTCTTTCATTTCCTTCTTTCATTCCCAAGTTTCTTCATGAATCTAACCATGTTGCCACAAAACCCGTACTAGACCGATACTTTTTTTAGGAAAGACTTTCTTTGGACTATCCACAATCTGCATTGAGATATGTACTAACAAAGCATCCATATCTAGGTCAACATGATCCCATATAATCACATGGTCAGGATCAAGCTGATTATTTTTCAACTATGATACATGGAACACATTATGCACTGTACTGAACTATGGTGGTAATTCCAACCGATATTCCACCTCTATAACCCATTCCAGTATCTCAAAATGTCATATGTATTGAGGATATAACTTGACTTGCTTCCTAAAATGATGATTTTTAAGCCTTAGATAGATTCTTAAGAACACATTATCACTCACCGCGAACAACAAAGGTCATCGATGATGATCTGCGTAAGATTTTTGACAACTCTGAGTCATCGCCATCCTCTTTATGATCAACTAAATATTCTCTATTATTTCTTGAACAAGGCTTGGCCCACCAGTGAAGTATCACCAATTTCCACCCAAAAAAGTGAATAAAGACAAGGAAAACCATATAATACTTCAAAAGGATACATATATATCGAGGCTTGATAGTTTTTGTTATATGAGAACTCCATAAAGGGTATGTGCTCTTCACATGAGTCACTAAAATCCATTACACAAGCCTGCAACATGTCCTCCAATGTTTTTATCATCCTTTAGAATTGTCTATCCTTCTATGGATGTTACGCTATAATCATAGTAAACTAAGTCCCAAGGGATTTCTATAAGGATTTCAAAAATTGAAAAGTAAACCTAGGGTCTCTTTCTGATACATTTGAAACCTATATGCCTTGTATCTTTACCACTTCTTAGATATAGATTTTGGACAGATCCTCCACCATATGAATTTCATGAATAGGGATGAAATGAGATGACTTGGTGAGATGATCCACTATATCCAATATGTCATCATATTTTTGAACTATTATTGGGAAAATTGTAACAAAATCCATCGTTATCTACTCCCATTTAGAAATAGGTATAGGTAAAGACTACAACATATCGACTAGTCGTTGATGCTCTACTTTAACTTGATGAAAAGTTAAGCACTTTGAATCAAAATCAAACACCTTTAGTTTCATACCAACCCACCAAAATTTCACCTTCAACACCTTATACATATTCTATATTCTTGGATGAATATCCCATCTCTAATGGTGTTAATCACGAAGAAGTTGCTCCTAACCAACCATAGGTACCACCATCTGATTCTTAAACCACAACACTAAACTCTCATCCATCCACCAAACCTTAATGGTCTCTCCACCATTGAGTTTTGAACTCACTACAACACATTTTTCATTGGATGATTGTGCCTATTTTACCATATTTACCAAATTATTAACAATATAAACTGGAAAGAAACCCAAAAAATCACCTCGGTTTTCACATTCCACATGCATGTCGGCTAGGACTGACGTCAACTACCACTCATTTGAAGTTTATTTTTTCAATTGAGCATATGAAGTTCTACTTAATGCATCTACCACCATGTTTCCTTTTCCTAGTGTATAAATAAAGTTAATGTTGAACATATGAAGATACTACATCGATATTATTTGACTTAGATTCAAATATCATTGTGATAAAATATGTTTCAAACACTGATGGTCCATGAACACAGTAATTTTTCACCAAATAGATAATGATGCAAAGTCTTCAAATAAAGGACTACAGTAGCTAGCTCCAAATCATGTGTTGGGTAATTATCCTCATTAACTCTTAACTTCCTTGATCCATAAGTAACAACATGGTATCCTTGCATGAGAACACACCCCAACCCAAATCCCAAAGCATCACAATACACCATGTGCCCTTGTCCTAATTCTGGAAAAATCAAGATAGGTGATGATGTAAGATGAAAATTTAGCTCTTCAAAAGACGTATAGAATTACTCAGTTCATTGGAATGGGACATTATTCTTTTTTAAAGATTTCATAAGTGAATCTGGTCATGATAATTCACAAAAAAAATCATAGGTAATAGCTAACTAGATCGAGGAAGCTCCATATCTCAAGACGTTCTTTAGTGGTTTCCAAGAGATAACAGCTTCTATCTTCCATGGATCCTCTGAAACACCTCTTTCAGAAATTGAATGGCTAAGAAAACACACCTCTTGTATACAAAAATTACACTTTGGTAATTTTAAATACAAACTATGATCTCTCAAGATTCCCAACACTATTTCTAAGTGTTGCTCGTTCTCAGCACTAGTCCTTGAATACACCGATATGTCATCCACAAACATCACAACCAAAGAATCTAGATATATCTTAAATATTTGATTCATCAATTCCATAAATACTATTAGTGCATTTATAAGACTTAAAGTCATTAAATCATATTCATAATGGCCATATCTGCTTCTGAAAGTAGTTTTTGAAATAACCTCCTTCCGAACTCACAATTGGTGATATCCTAATCACAGGTCAATTTTAGAGAACCAATGAGATTCCCTCAATTGATCAAACAGATAATCAATGAATGGAAGTGAATATCTATTCTTTATCATAACTTGTCTAAGTTTATGATAATCAACACAAATTTGAAGTGTTTCATCTTCTTTCTTCACGAACAAGACTGGTGCTTCCCATGGAGACATGATCAGCTGAATAAAACCCTTTCTTTCCAAATCTTATAACTACAATTTTAGCTTCCTTAATTATGTTGGTTCCACACTATAATATAGAAGGGAAGTTGGACTGGTCCTCAAAATCAGATCAATCGTAAACTCCACTTCTCTTATGGGTGGAAACCTAGAGAAAATTTCAGGAAACACATCGGAAAACTAGTCAACCACCACTGAAAAAATGGTATTCACAATCTCTTCCATTGAAGCAAAATACAAATACTCCAAATAGTAAGAGATCTTTCCCATTTTTGGTGCCAAAATTATTATTACACCTATCTTTGCAACCCTTTCTCCTCTGAAGAGATTCTCAGCAACATCCTCAGTTGCGAAACTAACTATTCTACTATAACAGTCGATGTGAACCTTGAACATTATCAGCCAATCTATACCCTGGATTATTTCATAAACATCCATCTTAAACATAGATAAATCTCATTTCATCTCATCTCCATCAACAGTTATAGGACATTCTCGACACACAAAGGATCGACATTCTCTTTGACTAAGAGGAGTTTTAAGTTTTATCACAAAAAGAATCATATCAAGTTTTAAACTCAGAAAATAAACTTCATGAGAAGAAATAAAGGAATGAGATGCACTGGTATGAAACAACACTTTCATAATGGTAGAATTCAAAAGAATTTTACCACTCACCATAGATGGTCCAGCCTGATCATCCACAATCACCTGCTCAGCTCCATATAATTGCATCGTTTCTACACTCTGATCATTGTTTCCTTGTTGATATTTCCCTTGTTGAGGATTCATGGTATTCCTATAATCACCATGGATATCTCTATTCTTTTGATGAAATTTATTCTCTTATTCTCACCCCGTCAAAGCATATGACGTCTGCGATACCTGAGAAGTTTCTCGAGCACCTGACCTCGGAGCACTATGACAATAGCGCTTAAGATGTCCCATATTGTTCCAATTATGGAATGATCTTGGTGGTGTTTTACACTCTCGCTTCATGTGGTCTAAGTAACCACATTGGAAACATCCCACTTTTGTTATGGGTCTCAGAGGAAGATTCACCAATCCAGTTGTCTGATTCTAATTCCCACTCCCTCCTTAAAAGTTGGTGTCCCTCTTCTGCTTGCTCCCAACATTAGAGTTCCCACTGGTTCCTGTGGGTATCAACATACTTACTCATCTCATAGCTCTTTAGATGTCCCTTTCATCCACCATTTATCTATTGACCATCTCTGGATAGTCGGTAAAACAAAGCACAATAATCATTGAGTGAATCTCTTATCTTAGCCCTGATTCAATGATATGTGTCTTCAAGGTCGTACTAGCAGCAAATTCAGGTGTAGATAGCACTAAATTCATGAATTTAGCTGCATAATATATGATATAGATATTTTTCTACTTTAGGATAAATAATTATATCATTCTCTAGATCTTGAATGTGTGAGGTTATATTTTTTTGTTAATATTTTTTAAAATCACCCCAACTAAGGCCTTGATCCACTTTAGCCTGCACTACTAGTTTCCACCACTAGAATGATATATCCTCAAGAATATACGTTATTAGCTTGACTTTCAGCTCTGGTGGTGTACTAATGAAATTGAAGATATGATTCATCCTATTCATTCATTCCTCTACTCTTTCTGGTTCAGAATCACCCTAGAAGATGGTTGGATTCTATTTTTGGAACTGGATGAAATGATCCACTTATCTTGGCTCATCCCTTTGGTTCCCTATGTCCACATTCTAAAATTCTTGGATGATACTCTGATCCAGTTGTTGGTTCACCTATGGATCAGGTGAAACTACATTCTCCATAGCTTCTTCTGTTTGGTTTTCTATGACACCTATCGGGTGCCATTTTTTATACAGACAACAAACGCTATAATTCTCACTCTCTAGAAAGTAAAGGTTTATCATTACAAATTCTATCACATCAATTATCACAACATTTCCATACAAATCAACCTTTTCCACGTTCAACCATTTTAAAAAAATTAATTTATTTTTAAAATCAAACCATTTTCAAAATATACCAACCATGCTCTTTTCAAATTCTTTCATTTCAAAACAATTTCAATATTTTTCAAAAAAATATACACTTTACACCAAATCATAAAATCATTACTCAAAATGAGATATGTACTCCTAATGAGAAGTCATTCCTCTACAATGCATGTCATGATTATATCATTGCCTAAACCCATGACAATGAGATTCCAATATCCTATAAGTGTCTCCAAAACACTTATGTATCCAACTCCCTGGTAACTTGAAGTTCAGTATAAAAAGGTTAGCTATATCTTTTTATACTCTATATTTCAAGTCCCGACAATCCTACTACTTTTGATGATCCTAACCAAAGAAATAGACCAGAATGAGTTAAACTCCAAGACCAAGAAAAATGTTGACTACTTGTCAGGAAAGGACCAAACATGCTAATACCTTTTGTCTCAAACAGACATTTGGACCAAAAAAACGGATAATATTTGAAACATCATGCCCCTTATCATTGGCTTAAGATGGCAATGAGACGTTACGAGGCCTTAAGAGATATCCCCAAGGAAAGAAAGGCTGGAAATAAATGGTGAAGGGATTCATTAAATAGGTGGGGGTGATTTTACCTTAAAGAATAAAACAACCGACTAATAATCCATAACCAAACATACCACTATATGATGCATGATGACCATGAAAGATGACTCAACATTTCATATATCAAAATCATTTTACAATCAAGTACCACATTGGAAGACTACAATAGTAGAGTAAACAGTGGAAGACTAAAAGACCAACAAAACTAAAAGGCAACCAACAATAACTCCAAGATCCATACATGCTCCATGATACATCTCCCCCAAACCTCCCAAGTATCATAATATAGTGCAAAATATGCGTGATACTTTACCTTTTCCCATGTACTGGTCGATGACATATACAAAATCACCAAAGTTATAAAGCAAGGGTGAGTAATAAAACTCAGTAGGATTTCCCCCAATGACTTCCCTACTCACACCACTAGGATAGAAGAGTTAGCAACATTTATATAAACCAGTTTATATAAAAAAATTCTAAAAATAGTTTATAAACAAATATAAACAAGTTCTAAAATATTTTATAACTAAATATAAACAATATATAAAATAGTTTATAACCATATATAAACAAGAACTATATCAACCAATTTTCCATAAAAATATATTTTCAAGAAAATGACAATACAATGCCTTAAAACCATTTCACATATTTCCTTTGGCATAACCATTCTATTTCACATATCCACACCACCAACCATGCATGTATCATTATTATAGTTCCATACTCATGAGTGGTTTCTAATCGATATACCAAGTCATCACAAGGTAATTATATATCATGTTACATTACACCTTTGGCACCGAGTACAAGGTCATATTTCAACCAAGCCTCGTAAATGAAATATCAACACAGACACCAAGTATGCCCAAAACCCATGCCAATACCAATATGCCAAAACCATTTCAATAAAAAATATTTTTATTGAAAACCATTTTTCCAAAAATCCATTTAAAAATTATACCAAATCCATATTTTAAAACTAACATTTTAAAATCAATAAACCAATTCACTTTTCCCAACAAATCTCCACAATTCCACAATTTCACCAAAACCCATAAATTATCACTAAAGAGAATTTATATCATGATTTCACTAAGATATCATAATAAATTTCAATAAATTAAATAAATTTTAAACTAATCCAATCAATTATAGTAAGAGGAGTCGGGATTGGATCCGCCTACCTCGAGAGTTTTGGTGAAAATGATAAATGACATAAAAAACATCACAAAACCGGGTTGAACCTCCATGAACCCACCTTAGATCTCTTCCCCTATCAAGAACCAATACAAATATAATCTTATTTGGAATCTAAAACCTTATATCTACCCATAGCGGGTGTATATCTAAGAAAACAAGAGGATGTGAGAAGTATACTTAAGAAAAAACATCAAAATAAATGAAGAATAAAGCCTTACCGCAAAAATCAGACATCAACGCACCAAGGGATGGCTCTGAATCACTTCTAATTAACTTGGGATAGATTATCCAACCTTTGAGAGACCAAAATCTATAGTTAGGGTTGTTTTGGGGCAAAAATGAGTGGGTTAAAGGGTAAAACAACTGAGATCCACTTTTTAAGGGTCTAACTTTGACATTGCGCACGATTTAGCCATACAGTTAGATAAACTGTGATCTTGCTTCTTTCTTAAGAAATAACTCGCACGGTTGGCTCGTACGGCTTACAAACTGTGTGTTTTCCATGAAAAATATCTTTTTCCAACATTGTCACTACACTTAATAGTTTCTCCTAGGCTTCCACATGATTTGGACAAATCATGTGCAGCCCATGCACCTCCCCTTTAGCCTCTGTCTCACTGTGCACGGTTTCCTGCAAGTGTTGCATAGTTTACACAAACCATGCACCACCCGTGCACCTGAATAAAAGCCCTAAAAACTTTCAACAAGTTCTCCAAACACTCACAACATTCACCCTTCTACTTTATATACATAAAAAACATAAATAAATGGTTACATTCTAGAAACTGAGGGTGATATAGTATCAATATATCAAGCTTGACCCTGTGTTTTATACAAACAATCCAAACCACTTTGGCATAAACAATATTCATACACAAACATATGCACAAGGCTATACAATAAGAACTAGGCTTATGCATTTTCTAAGGGCCCAATCCATGGTTCAATTACTATTTTAGTCAAGTTATAAATTTAGGACATTAATCAATGGTACCACATACTCACCCAAGGTGAAACACAACTCAAGGCATTATAAAATTAATCCATTTAGGTTGGGAATGCCCTAAGGGGTAGCCAATAGGTAAGTTGAACCCCCTCGGTTAGGTTTTTCCACAAGAGAATGTCACAATGAACATGAAAAGACAAACCAAACAATTTAATACACGATAATAAGGCATCACTGGAAGGTTTCGATGAGTGGAACAACAACGTGACATGAAATAAGCGAAGAAATAAAAAGGGAAGAGGGTAGATGACCTACACTAGTGATCTTGATTTATAAGTCATGATATTCAGTTTATAAAATAGGCCAAATTCCTGAAAATTAAATTTAAACAAAATGACCATGAAAAATCCATTCATATTATTTAAAAGGAGAAATTACTAACTTTCCACAAAACCAACATCGACAAGCAGGCATATGAACAACTCATCTCATAACTAAGCAATATATAAATAAATATCACTACTTTTTGGTTTTGAAGACATCACACCTCCATTGGATGGTTTTTATTATAAAACCATGAATTTATTTATCATACAAATCACTTGTAATATTTAAACATTTACTCTAAAACCAATCAACAACAATAAATATAAAAAGGAAGTATGAGAAGAAATTAATGAATTATTGAATTAAAGGGGCAAGGAAAAGGATCCAACACTGGTAATCCCTATTTATAAATCAAGCTAAATAAACATAAATTATCACTATGAGTTTTCAGAGACTGTGCACCTTCATTAGAGGGGATTTATTATAAAACCATGAATTTTTTTATCAAAAAATCATCTACCATAACTAAATATTGATTCTAAAAAACAAAAGAATTAATTAAATTCTAGGAAAGTGTATAAATACTTAATTAATGAATTATTAAATTAAAGGGGGTAGAAAGGGATCCTACCTCACGCATTAGACCAAACCGACACTCGACAATTGACAGATTTGGTAGCGCCCACTCAAAACTTTCTCACAATCGCACGCAAATACATTCAGACACAAACACACACACACACATCATTTAATCCAAATCACATATTCCCCTCACCATGAGGGAATACGTACGAGGAAGATATATATATTTATATATATACATACATATGTATCTGTGTTCGCACCTTCAAAGACATTCAAAACCCACTAAAAAATATACATAGGGCTCAAAACACATAAAGACCCTAAAATAGAAGGTGTGAAACCAAGAAGTGTAAAATAATATCACCTCGAATGGCGGTAGTGGACCGAATCAACCCAATCTGCTTCGCCTTCAGTGGTGGATGTCGGAATATGAACAAGGGAGTCTTGATAGATTCTCCGTATACCCTAATACCAGAAGTAAACTGAAAAATCAGGTTAGCCTCTACCTAGGGTTTTTTAGAACTCAAATCGAGTGACAAGATAGGATAAATCATCCAAAGAAAGAGAGGAGAAGGGTATTAGAGGCCTTAACTTGAATATTTGAAGGAGAATCGACAAAAAACTAGGGAGAAATCATTATAGAAGGTTGTTCGACCGAGGTGGCTCATGCGCTGTAGGGAGGTTTGGTCGAGGGGGTCACAAGATGCAGGGAGTTTTTCACAAGGGGGGTCGCAAGCTGGAGGGAGGTTTGGCCGAGGGGGGTCATGCGCTGTTGGGAGGTTCGGCCAAGGGAGGTCACATGGATCAAAGGGGGGCCAAAGGGAGGGGGCTGATAATCACGTGTGCTAGAAAGGGAGGGGGATAAGAGTAACATGTGTTTTAGGTAAGAGAGAATAGGGGGAGAGATCCCTTGGGTCAAAAATAATAAATAAAAAAAATAAAATAAAACTAACATAATAATAATAATAATATTATTATTAATATTGTCATTATGACTATTGTTAAAATATTTCTTTATTATTATTATTTTCTATTTACCCCCATTTAATTTATTGCCATTTTAATTTTATTTTAATTAATTTAACTTCTAAAAAGATACACATTGCAGTGTTTCGACTCTCAAAAGAAATGTTCTGATGCTCGATTTTATAAACGGTCCGTTCAGTAAAAGTAAAAATTTAAATTTCCCTAGAATTTTTCATCCGGTTCAAAACATGGGATGTTATAATGTATACGATAAATTTCTCATTCAATGTCTTCAGATATAAGAGTTTGTGGTGATGATGTTTTTGGTTCTTCAATTCCTTGTTCCTCTAATGGTACTTCTTCAACAATTTGTTCATATTCTAGAGTGAGTCGTACCTCTCTTGAATCGTCATCTTGATTCCATTTCCATGTCTTATTTTCATCAAAGATAACATATATTTTTAAAATAATCTTGTTGCTGATGGAATTATACAAGCAATATCCCATTGCTCGGTCTCTATATACCATAAGGACACACTTCACTCCTTTGTCCTCGAGCTTTGTTCATTTTACCTCCAGGATCTTGACATAAGAAATGGAACCAAAAACTATAAGATGGATACCACTTGTCTTGTGAGTACTCCATGCTTCATGTGGTGTCATTGCTTAAATATTTTTAACTGGGGATTTATTGAGTATATGCACAGTGCATGAGGCCGCTTCAGCCCATAAAATCATGGACACTCCTTTATCTTTAATCATGGTTCTTGCCATGTTGAGAATGGTGTGATTATTCCTTTTGGATACTCTATTTTGTTGGGGTTTATAAGTTGGTGTCATCTGGTTCTTATTTCCATGTTTATTGAGGTATTCTTGAAACACATCAGAGGTGTACTCCCCACCTCGATCATATCGCAAACTTTCTCCGTGATGGTGATTCTCGAATCCACAGAGACCAATGAAGTAACCTATAGACACATACATTCTATAGACTATTTTTGGCTATGAAGTGGCCAACTTGGGTTGATTTTAGATGGGTTTAAAGGAACTCTAAGAGACTTAAGTGAATTCAATTTAAAAGAATTAGTTGATCCTAGTTTATTGCTCGGGGTGGATTGGACATATTTCCTTTTCAATGATTTCAATTTATTATATTTGAGATGGGTTCATTTAAGAAGATAAAACAACATCATCACTTACTGGTTTAATGCCTACACCCTTTAATACTAATAACCTATACACTTGAAGGATCAAAGTTTTGAGCACTTCAAGGTAAAGGTTCTTATTATCACATGAAGTGTGTAGCCTTAAATTCAACAAGGACGATGGAGTTTAAAAATCATCAAATAAAAATCTCAATTTAAGAAGTGATTATACATTAATGGGGTGATAAATAACATCCAATCCAGCCCCTTTATACTCCCTTGGATCAACCCATAAGTGGGTTATCCCTCCATTGATTCTATGGTTTCAATGGATGTGGAAAGTAGACTCATGAGGGAGGACATGGAGAAGTAAAGAAAACAACAAAAATAAAATAATCACTCCACCATTGTGTGAATAATTTCACAAGATTTGGTGTGAATAAATTCACACCTTGAGGCAACGTTATCAAAGTGAGATGGAGAAGAATATAATAATAAGAGAATAAGAACTTTTATTAAGAAACAAGGATGATTCAAAACAAATTACATGTGGAAGATAAATTTGAGACAACAAAACCACAACATAACATTACAATGAAAGAAAGCTTAAATATTATCAACTCCTCTACCACCACTGCCTTAAATAGGCATTTTTGAGCCCTTGGGTCGAGCCTCCAACAGTACAAGTCATCCCACTTGATTATGGTAGGTCTAGGGTGGTGGACAGTTTGTGGAAATAAGACTTTCCACCCTTGACCCGAAAAGGCATCCATCTTTCATGCACCGAACAGACGCGCTTGAAACACCTTCTAGATGGCCGAATTTGGGTGGGCCATTTAAGACTTAAATTAATATCCGGATGTCCCCTAACATCCTGTAAAATAGAAGCCCAAAAAAGTTATGGTTTTCGATATATGGTTTAATTGGTGGGCTGTTTTTCTGAGCAACAGAATATGGACCAGAATTTTATCTCTAAATTGGGCCGCCTAAATGGATACCATGGAGGCAAAATTAGCATTGGATCCTGAAGAGTTATTTGTTCCTATACATTTCTTCTAGAATCCCACGAAAGATGGGATTCATTGGGCCTGTAATTTGGTCCCCAGAGTCTCATCAGTGGGATGGTGTCCAATCTGCCTTCTCCAGAATTGCTTCCTTTCATTGCCAAATATCTCCATCATCCTCCATGAATTCTCTATTGATCCCTGAATGAAACATGTTAATATTGGAGTTTAGATCAATTATCAAATTAAAATATGTATAATAAGATGAATAATTTGTTACTTTAAATGATGTTAAAAAATGTACCACATAATAGTGGTTTTTAAGAAGGTATTACAATCATAATGTGAAATGATGTTCAAAGTGTAAAATGCACTAAAATGGTGTTTATGAATAATAAAGAACATGAATATTATATATATTAACAATGAATATTAGCCTCATTTAGTGGCTAATAACACCCACCAACTTGATTTTTGCTAGTCCCGAGAAAAATATATCTCAACAATATGAAATTCGAATTCCCTTTTCCAAAAAACATTTTAATACACAATGATCACCAAAAAACCTTATACCAAACAATCATGAAACCCATAAAAATATTTTAGTACAATATAGTTTTATAAGAAGATCCCCATTACAATCCCATTCCTTTGTTCAAATTCATTTCCATATTTTATCCAATATCAATTAAGTATGAGGATGTGTTGTGCATCACAATAGACATGGGGGTTCATCTTTATTCAAGGGGGAAATTATGGAAGTGCTAGGTTGAATCACATTTAAATATTAAGATGAGTATTCATTTTTTTGGTATAATTTTTTGATTTTTTTTTTGATTTTTTTTGTTTTTGAAATTTTTCCATGGTAATTGACGTTGCACTCAAAAGAGTCAACCCATGTAGCGAGACTTTGCCGATGACTCCCAGGCTCAAAGATCATAGGGAAACAAGTGAAGCCCACATACTCGGGCATCATCTCGAGTTAACTCAATAAAAAAAAATTCAAATTACCAAAAATAGAGATAAAATTACTAACTCTGGGCCAGTCTACTATGGAGTCACAATCACCAAGTGCCGAAAGCCACACATTAGGTCATTTCATTGCTCTACGTGCAATTGTTTTTTAATAATTTTTTTTGAATACTCATATTAAACTAAAATGATCACCAAAACTATGCTATATATTTAGGGGACCCCATGAACTCAAACTAATACCCCACTATCCAAAGGACGTGCATTGTGATCTTTTTTTTATTTAGATGAAAATATAAACGATGAAATATCACATTGGACAGCCAAACTTTCCAAAATCAATGCTCATGAAATTATACAAGGATTAAAATCATAATCAGGGTATGCTAAATTATTTGATATTTAGTTTAAAAGTGTGCAATGTGTATTACCATGTTTAAAGTTAAAGGAATTTTTCCTTCCATTTTCACAATTTTTTTTTCAAATCATTTATCATTTTTTTTGACACAAAAGCATTTTTTTATTTTATCTCCCCCCCAACTTAAAATAACACTGTCCCCAGTGTTTAAAGAAAAGAAAATTTAGAAGGGGGTAGAGGTAGAGAATGAAAGTTCAAAAAGGAAATTGAAAATGAGGGTCATGGAATGAATTCACCTGGTGGTTGAAGTTTGGATTTCTTACTACTCCAATTTAGTCCTTTGATATCTATGTCGCTTGCAGAGTTACCTAGTGGAAAAAGGAAAACAAACAAACAAAACAAAAGAGTATATATATATATAAGTAAAATATAAGTATATATATAAAAATAAAACAAACTGATGATACATTGTCTTCTTTTTAAATTTCTGGGTAAGGTATTACTCAAGGATCACACCACGTGACACGGATGAATATGGTGCTCCCCTTTCATACCCATCCATACTCATAATAGAAGAACAGGTCAACAGTATATATTTTTTAAATATACAAATGATTAATTAAAATATAAATTTTATTAAAACAACAAAATGATAGGAAACTTGAAAACCATGGGTTACCTCCCATGCAACACTTTGTTTAACGTCGTTAGCTCGACTTGAACCCTAAATCTATCAATTTTTTCCTGGTTCATAGGTTGGCTCAGTTAACTCAACCTCTATTTCCTGTTTATTGAATGATTAAATGAATGGTTTTAACCTTTGACCATTGACCTTGAAAATGTAACCACTTTTGGGATCTTGAATCTCTACTGCCCCATGGGGGTACACATGATGCACTATGAAAGGTCCTGACCATCTTGACCTTAACTTTCCTGGGTGTAAATGAAGTTTTGAACTATACAAGAGCACAAGTTTTCTGGGTTCAAAATGTTTGACCTTGATATTCCTAGATTGGTAGGCTTGAACTCTAGCTTTATTGATCCTTGAATTTTCATAAGACTCCATCCTTATTTCCTCCAGTTCATTGAGATCTAATTTCCTTTTTTTTCCAGCCAATGAGAGGTCATAATCCATTTTCTTAATTTCCCAAAAGGCCTTATGCTCAATTTCAACAGGTAAATGGCATGCTTTTCCATAAACCAACCTATATGGGGACATTCCTAAAATGGGTTTATATGCGGTTCTATAGGCCCAAAGAGCATATAAGAGTTTCTCAGACCAATATTTCCTAGAGGGGTTGACATTTTTTTCAAGAATTTGCTTAATCTCCCTATTCGCTAACTCATCTTGGCCATTGGTTTGAGGATGGTATACAGTTGACACTTTATGAGAAATACCATACTTAGACATGAGTGAAGAGAATGGGTGGTTGCAGAAATGGGTTCCTCGATCACTGATTATAGCCCTAGGAATTCCAAATCTTGAAAATATGTTCTCTTTCAGAAATCGAATCACAACTTAATGATAATTGGACTTAGTGGGAATGACCTCAATCCATTTTGAGACATAATCAATAGCTAAGAGTATGTATAGGTATCCCTGAGAGTTTGGGAAGGGACCCATGAAATAAATTCCCCAACAGTCAAATATTTCAACCACTAAGATGGGAGTGAGTGACATTTGATTTTTTTTTGTGATGGACCCTACTTGTTGACACCTAGGACAGCTTTGACAAAATGTGTAGGAGTCCATTGAGAGGGTGGGACAGAAGAGACCACATTGAATAATCTTAGAAAATGTTTTCTTAGAGGAAAAGTGACCTCCACATGCCTCACTATGACAGAATTTAAGGATGGACTCTTGTTCAGATTCTGGAACACACCTCCTAATGACTTGGTCATGGCAGGACTTATAGAGGTATGGATCATCAAACACATAGTTTCTAACATCATAAAGGAATTTCCTTCGAGCTTGAGTCCCTAAGAATTTTTGAATGACTCCTGTAACTAAGAAATTGGCTATGTCGGCATACCAAGGGCAGTCACTCACAGAGTATAGGTGTTCATCAGGAAATGAATCAAACACAGAAAGGTAATTTGAGTTGTCTTTGAATTCCATCCTAGAGAGGTGATAAACTAAAACATTTTCAACTCCTTTTTTATCCTTGATTGTGAGGTCAAATTATTGTAAGATAAGGACCCACCTAATCAGTCTAGCCTTGGAATCTTGTTTTTCGAAGAGGTATTTTAGTGCAGAATGGTCAGTGAACACAGTGATGGGGGATCCTAAGAGGTAGGACCTAAACATCTCTAAAGCAAACACAATATCAAGTAACTACTTTTCAGTAGTGGTGTAGTTTATTTGTGAATCATTTAAGGATTTGATTGCATAAGCAATGACATAAGGAGTTTTATCACAATGTTGTCCTAACACAGCTCCAACAGCCAAGTCACTGGCATCACACATAATTTAAAAAGGAAGGTTCCAATTTGGAGATTTAATAATGGGAGGAGAGGTGAGAGAGGATTTGAGGGTTGAGAATGAATCCTCACAGCTTTCTGTCCAAAAAATGGAGCATCCTTTACTAAGAGAGCACAAAGGGGATGAGATATTGAACTAAAGTCCTTGATGAATCTTCTATAGAAACCATCATGTCCTAAGAAAGACCTCACTTCCTTGATAGTTTTGGGTGATGGAAGGTGACAAATGATGTCAACCTTTGCTTTATCAACTTCAATCCCCCTACTCGAGACCAGATGGCCTAGAACAAGTCCCTATTTAACCATGAAATGGAATTTTTCCCATTTTAGGACTAGATTCTTTTCTTCACATCTTGACAAGACTCTCTCCACATTTTTCATCCCTCAAAAGTATCCCCAAACACCGAGAAGTCATCCATGAAGACCTCAAGAAAATCCCCTACCATGTCTGAGAAGATTCCCATCATGCATCGCTGGAAAGTTCTATGAGCATTGAAAAATCCAAAGGGCATGCGTTTGAAGGTAGAGGTACCGAATGGACATGTGAATGTAGTCTTCCCTTGATCCTACAGGGAGACCTCAATTTGATTGTACCCCGAGTACCCATCTAAGAAACAGTAGAAGGCATGACCTACCACTCTCTCAAGGACTTGGTCAATGAATGGTAAGGGGAAATGGTCCTTCTTGGTGAATGAGTTTAGTTTCCTATAGTCAATGCATACCCTCTATCCACTACTCACCCTTGTTGGAAGAATCTCTCCATCCTCATTGGTTATCACTGTGATTCTAGCCTTTTTTGGAACCACTTGGATTGGGATCACCCATTCACTCTCAGCTATGGGATATATGATACCAGCTTTCAACAATTTAAGAAGTTCTTTACTTACTACCTCCATGAGATTAGGATTGAGTTACCGTTGAGGTTGACAACATGGCTTTTAATCGGATTCCAGAACAATCCTACGAGTCTCGATAAGTGGTATAATCCCAGGAATATCAAAAAGGGTCCAACCAATGGCTTTCTTATGCTTCCTAAGGATATCTAGAAGAATCCTCTCATTGTTGGCTTCAAGAGAAGAAGAAATGAAAATAGGATGTGTTTGATTGTCCCCTAGGAAATTATACTTGAGTGTAGCAGGAATTTCCTTCAATTAAAGATCCGATTGGTTCGGAATTTCAGCAGAAGATTGGGACATTGGATCAAGTTCAATTTATTTTTTTAGAGTTTCAGATAGGATTGATTCCCCACATGTAGAAGTTTCAGCTACTAGATTGGCTTGATCATATTTAGGTAAGGAATTTAGAGGGGTCTCTATGAAAGTGGTTTCTTAAAAGGTTTCACTAATTTTTGGACCTAAGACTTCATCATAAGAGAAATTTGAAAATGATTCAAGCCAAGGAGATAAACTTCATTCATATTAACAAAGGAAATCAATATCATCTTGACTTAAACATTCATTAAATATTCCTTGATGTTCCATGGATTCATTATCAATGCTTCCTATCATGTTTACTTCATGAATGTCCTCATCATCCCCTATTTGTGATCTTGCATTATAGATGTTCAAGTCTAGACTCATGTTCCCAAAGGTGATGGTAAAGTTTCCATTTCGAACTCGGATAACAGAGTTGATTGTTGTAAGAAAATGACGGCCAAGGATGATTGGGGTTTGTTCCTTATTTCCTAAGTTTGGATGGTTGTCAAGGAAAATGAAGTCAGTAGGGTAGATGAAGTTTTCAACCTTTACCAGAACGTCCTTTAAAATCCCCTTTGGAACCCTAATGTTACGATCATCAAGCTGAAGTGTGACAGATGTGGGTTGGAGCTCTTCTAGGACTAACTGGCAGTGCACAACATATGGGATGAGATTGACACTAGCACCTAGGTCACACAAGGCCTTGACAACTTTTCTTTCTCCTAGTGAAACATTGATGTAAGGGCATCCTGTGTCTTTCAACTTAGGAGGAATGGTCCCTTGAATGGTGGTACTCACATTAGCAGCCAAAAGTACTTGGTTTTTATGTGAAAATTTTCTTTTAAAAGTGAACAAGTCCTTAAGGTACTTTGAGTAGGCAGGTATGGTTTGGATGGAATCGAGAAGGGGAATGTTCATCTTGACTTGTGAGAATATTTCCCTCAATGTTTCACTCAATTAAGGCTTGGTTTTCCCCCTCATGCATTGAGGAAATGGTGCAGGTTGTGGGGTTGTTTGTTGAAGAGTTGTTTCTTTGAAAATTTTATCATGTTTTTCAGTTTGATCATTTGGTTCATTTGAATTTTCATCCATTTTTAAATCTTTAGGTGGGTTCTGAATTAGTTGTTCAGGTTTCTCAATTGATTTCCCACTTCTTAAAACAGTCACAACCTTTAGTGGTTCATGAGTTGTTTGAGCACAAATTGACTCTCCCCTTGAAGTTGAGGATGGCACCGCCTGAGTAGGCATGGGTGCCTTTCCAGTTTTGATGGTTTGAAGTTCTTGTTTTAGGGAAGATACCTCCGAGTTCATCCTCTCCATTTGTTTGCACAGTTGTTCTAGTAGGATTTGTGGAACAGTTTGGGTGGGTGCTTGAGTAGGTTGGTTTATCCCATGGGGATATTTTTGAGGTGGGATGGTTTGTTGAAAATGGATTGGTGGCTGTTGGTATTGGATAGGTTGTGTTTGGAACTGGTTATAGGTCTGGTAGTTCTGATGGGGGTACGGATTTTGTCCCTGTGATTGGCTAGGTTGTTGGTTATCTTTCCAGCGGAAGCCTGGGTGGTCATTATACCTAGGATTGAAGGTGTTTTGGTGTTGAGGATTTTGAAAGTTCAAAGCATTTACTTCTTCTGGGGGTCCTCCTAAGAGAACATACTTGATGGATGGAATGTTTGGGCAGTTGTCTATATTATGGTCATGTTTGTCACAAATTGTGCAAATAGGGTCTACAGTTTGGATTTCATGGACTTTCCTAAGGTCTATCTCTTCAACCTTCCTAGAGAGTGCTGCGAGTTTAGCCCTAAGGATTTCCTCTTCTCTAAGTGTATGAATTTTAGTAGTTCTTTGGGGCTTTTCAGAATAAGGTGAAGTTCCCCATGTTTGGTTTTGTTCAGAAAGTCTTTCTAGATACTCGTAAGCATCATTTGGGGCTTTGTTTTTAAAGGTTCCATTACACATCATGTTAATGAATTGTTTGTTCCCCGGACCCAACCCTTCATAAAAAATTCTCACTTGTTCAGGAATAGAAAAACCATGGTGTGGAACCATGTTTAGAGTGTCTTTGAACCTCTCCCATGTTTCATAGAATGACTCTCCCTCTTTTTCAAAAAAGTTTTGGATACTCTTTTTAAGTGCAATTGTTTTATGGTGGGGAAAGTATTTTTTGTAGAATTCTCTTTGAAGTTGGTACCAAGAGTTTATGGATGATGGTCTCAAATTTTTTAGCCAATTTTTAGCTCGATCCTTTAAAGAAAAAGGAAATAGCCTCATCTTAGCTGATTCTAGTTGATGTGGGGGACACATGGTTTCTACAATGTCATTGAACTCCTTAATGTGAAGGTAGGGAATCTCGGACTCCATTCCATGGAATGTGGGAAGATGGTTTAGGACATGGGGTTTAAAGATGTAGTTGTCATATCCTAGGGAATTGTGTCTAATTCATGAGGGGTCATTGGTCCAGGAAGGTGTGAGGTAGTCATTCATGGTTTGATCAATTGCATTCCCCAAGTTTGGGGATGCCTCATTTGGGTTTCCATTTTGGTTCCCACCCGGGTTTATGAGTTGGTTTCTTTGAAGACATTCCATTGAAATTGGCTCAATTTTGGACTCTAGAGTATTATAAATATTATGATTTAATGGAATGAGTTCCCGTGGTGTACTTGACTCCCCAACCCCAGGACTATCCACCCTAACTAGACGGTTTGATTGATCGCGGGTGTAGGCGGACATGCGCCAAAAGAAAAAAAAACGAGAAAGGGAAAAGATAAGAAAAATTGGATGAGAAAAGAAGAAATGGGGGAAAATATAATGGGTGTTTAGATGAATTACTTGGGTTCCTGGAAACGGTGCCAAAATTTGATTCTTGCTCAAATTTACCCAAGAGAAGAAGGTAGGACGGTCCTTGTAGTTTAGCTTGGGTTGTCGAATCCACAGAGACCTAAGAAGTAACCTATAGACACATAAATTCTATGGAATGTTTTTGGCTATGAAGTGGCCAACATGGGTTGATTTTATATGGGTTTAAAGAAACTCTAAGATACTTAAGTGAATTCAATTTAAAAGAATGAGTTGATCCTAGTTTATTGCTCGGGGTGGATTGGACGTATTTCCTTTTCAATGATTTCAATTTCTTATATTTGAGATGGGTTCATTTAAGAAGATAAAAAAACATCATCACTTACTGGTTTAATTCCTACACCCTTTAATACTAATCACCTATACACTTGAAGGATCAATGTTTTGAGCACTTCAAGGTAAAGGTTCGTATTAGCACATGAAGTGTGTGGCCTTAAATTCAACAAGGACGATGGAGTTTAAAAATCATCAAATAAAAATATCAATTTAAGAAGTGATTATACATTAATGGGGTGATAAATAACATCAAATCCAGCCCCTTGATACTCTCTTGGATCAACCCATAAGTGGGTTAGACCTCCATTGATTCTATGGTTGCAATGGAAGCGGAAAGTAGACTCATGAGGGAGGTCATGAAGAAGTAAAGAAAACAACAAAAATAAAATAATCACTCCACCGTTGTGTGAATAATTTCACAAGATTTTGTGTGAATAAATTCCCACCTTGAGGAAATGGTATCAAAGTGAGATGGATAAGAATAGAATAATAAGAGAAGAATAACTTTTATTAAGAAACAAGGATGATTCAAAACAACATACATGTGGAAGATAAATTTGAGACAACAAAACCGCAGCATAACATTACAATGAAAGAAAGCTTAAAGATTATCAACTCCTCTACCACCACTGCCTTAAATAGGCATTTTTGAGCCCTTGGGTCGAGACTACAACAGTACAAGTAACCCCACTTGATTATGGTAGGTCTAGGGTGGTGGAAAGTTTGTGGAAAGAAGACTTTCCACCCTTGACCCGAAAAGGCATCCAGCTTTCATGCACCAAACAGACATGCTTGAAACACCTTCTAGATGGACGAATTTGGGTGGGACATAGAAGTCTTAAATTAATATCCCGATGTCCCCTAACATACTGTAAAATATCAGCCCAAAAGGAGTTATGGTTTTCGAGATATGGTTTAATTTGTGGGCTGTTTTTCTGGGACGCAGAATCTGGCCCAGAATTTTATCTCTAACTTGGGCCGCCTAAATGGACACTATGAAGGTAGAATTAGCATTATATCCTGAAGAGTTATTTGTTCCGCTACATGTATTCTAGCAGAAAACAAAATTTGGGATTCATTGGGCCTATAATTTGGGCCCCACAGTCTCATCAGTGGGCTGGTTTCCAATCTACCTTTTCCAGAATTGCTTCCTTTCATTGCCAAATATCTCCATTATCCTCCTTGAATTATCCATTGATCCCTGAATGAAACATGTTCATATTGGAGTGTAGATAAATTATAAAATTAAAATATGTATAATCAGATGAATCATTTGTTACTTTAAATGATGTTAAAAAATGTACCACATAATAGTGCATTTTAAGAAGGTATTACAATCATAATGTGAAATGATGTTCAAAGTGTAAAATGCACTAAAATGGGGTTTATGAATAATAAATAACATGAATATTATATATATTACCAATTAATATTAGCCTCATTTAGTGGCTAATCAGATGGTTTCTTTGATTTTCCACCAACACCTTAAATTCTTTAAAGATGTCAAACACTTCTAGCTTCATATTTAGAAAATATATCCATGTTTTTCAACTATAATAGTCAATAAATATCATAAAATACCTCCTTTTTAATTTGATTTTTGGATTCAATTTACCGCACACTTCGGTGTGAACTAGCTCTTATGGCACTACAACTTTATAGATGTTTTTCGTTGCAAAGTTGTTTCTATGATATTTTCTTATAACATGGATTTAACATATTTGATTCAGGTGTTGAATGATAAGACTTTAATTCACCATCTTCTTTCTTCCTAATAATCTTAAACTTTCAAAGTTTAAATGCCTGAACTTGAGATGTCATAGTGAGTCTTTATCATCACATACCATTTTTAAACACCATGGTACGTTGGGCTGGATCATAAGTGGAAACATGTGGTTCTTATCCATAAGTACTTTTGTGATCAACCTTTATTTTTCATCAAAAATCACTATTTGTTTATTTTTTAGGATTATGTGAAAGCCTTTTTCTACCAACTACCCCACACTCAGGATATTGGTATTCATGTCAGGTATACAATAGATGTCAGATATGAAATCATGATTTCCATCTTTTTTCTTGATAAAAGTACCTCATATTCTATAGATAAATATTATTGAGAGATATCCAAATGAAATATCCCCTCAAACCCTCTCATCTAGGTTCATAAACAAGTATTTGTGCCCTGTCACGTGGTTTCTATCTCCATAGTCAAGATACCTCACACCTTGATTTTGTATTCATGTTTGTGTCATCAGCACATGCGACTCACCAAAAATATCTCTTTATTTGACAATATGTGCCTCATTGATGTTATTCTCTATGGGTTTCTTATACCAACATTCATTTCTATAATGTCCATATTTTTTAAAATTATATCGTTGAATATTTATTATGTCTGGTTGGAAATTTTTGAATCCTCAATTTCTTCCTTTTCCTTGTTCTCGTGGAGTAAAGTTTTGATATCCATGACCTCCTCGATTTGGGTTTCTTCCACCTCATACTCTGCTTCTAAAATCAAATTCTTTGTCCACAGAACCCTCTATCTCGGGTTCTTCAAGATGTCCCCCCATGCTTCTTTTCAGAGTTGTTGGGATATAACTTTGATTGTGGGGCATTCTATACTCCATTTGTTTCACTCTAGAGGTTTACCTTCAGTTTGTGGGCATGTAGAGATCCCATGAGTTCTTCGATAGTAATTTTCACTAGGTATTTAGTTTCTTCCAAAGAAATGACTATGTAATCAAATTTTGGATCAAGGCATCACAAAATTTTCTCACATACTTACATGTCATCAATATTTTCTTCATTTATTCACAGTTGGTTCACCACAACCATTACACAAGTATGATACTCAGCAATGGTTTCATAAGATTTCATGAATAGGAATTCGAACTCACCTTGCAGAGATTTAAGTCGTATCTACTTCACTTTTTTGGTGCCTTTGAATGTTTTGAAAAGGTTTTCCCTGATCTATTTTTATTATTTCGACAAAGAAATTATTTCAAAATTTGTTTAATCAAGGCTTTGATAAATGCAAGATTTCGTCTTGTAGTCCCGCTTTTGTTCCACATGAAGATTGGTCTTTTGAACATCCAACAGAGCATCCTCCACCGCTTTGGATTCTGGCTCGGTGTATTCGTCCTCCACGATATCCATGATATCTTGGGTGCTTATTAGTCACTGAATGTGTCTAATATTAATTTTTAATATCTTTATATTCATTGTTACAAAGTACATAAACATTGTATTTAGTGCATTACATAAATAGAAGTTCATTTCTCATCAAAAATGCAATTCATGTTTAAAATGAAAATTTGGGCCCAATCATTCATTTGTTTGTTGACAATATTATATTCATTTTCTGAATTTGAAATTTTGGGATATGATTTATCACTTTTTTTGTAACATTTTATCTTTTAGGTCCTCTGGATGAATCCCAAAGGAAGATGGAGAATTTTGCGCCTAAAGTCAGAAACTTGATGGAAAAAGCATAATGGGCCTAAGGCCCATCAAACAAATGTGGGGCCCAGAAACCAAGCCCAATGAAGCTAAAATTTATAACATATAAAGATAAAAATATGAGGATAATTTTATTCAACTGTGGCCAGAGCTAATTCTGATGTTTTCATGATGATAAAGGGATCTGATGTTGATATTTAAATGGTGGACTCGACATTAATGCACAGAAATCCATCCCACCATTTAGACCATAACATCCAAACGGATGATCCAACTTTCCTGAAATTTTGAGAGATTTTAGAAGACACATGGAAGAAGATAGTTTCCTTCTACAACACCTCCATATTCGGCCTTCTTCAATTTCTAATTCACACGTCAATATGGTGGACGAATCTGGACAGTTTTCCGGGTCAAATTCAAAACATCAATTTCCTTTTGATTATTCACCCTCCATTTGACTCTATTAACTGTTGGGGGGTGAATTAATTGTTGGGGGATGTACCTAAGTCTCCTAATATTCCTATATAAGGAACTATTGGTTAAGGGAATAGGGGTGGATATTTTTCATATCATCTTTTGTTGCTTGTTTCATTGTAAGGTTATGCTTCCAAATTTCCTTTGTAATGTTTTCCATTTCCTTGTAAGTTTCTTTCTTGTATCTTTATGTTCTTAATCAACTTCATTCACTTCTATATTTTACATTTCTTTTATTAAAACTTTATTATCACAAAGAACAGTGATATATCTATGTTGTTGTGAATTAGTTCACACATAGGTGTGGATTTCATTCACACACACAAAGGAGTGCACATTATTTCCGCGGTTTTAATTTCTTCAATCCAATTCTTGTTAGCCATATTTCGCCCACCATTGAGAGTATTTCATCAATGGAGGGCTAAAACCTTAATGGTATGATCTTAGGAGGATGCAAAGGCTGGATTGAAGGTTATTTTATGAATGAATTGTTGTTAATTGGATAATTAATTTAAGACATCCATTCTTCAATTATTTCTACTATTCATCTTTACTGTGTTTGAGAAAACTAAATTCAATTACTAAATGACCATATACCTCAGGGAGATCATGAATTTGGTTCTATAAGTGTATACGAGATTAGTAATTGTGTTTAGTAAGCACCAAACCAGAAAATGATGAATGTAATGTTATTTTTGAAGAATGGATTCATCAAAAATTAATAAAAACAAAATTGTCTAATGAAGTAAAATTCATTCAATCCACCCCGAGCATAATCCTAAGATCAACCCATTTCCATTTAATTGAATTCACTTAGGTTTATTAGTGTTCTTTAAAAACCATCCAAAATCAAACCCAAAGTCGGCTACTTCATAGCCCATCCTTCACACAATCATAGCGTGTCAAGGTTACTTCTTCGGTCCCTGTGGATTCGACCCCTACATGTACTACATCGATCGCTTTTACCAGTAGGGTAAATTTGGGCGCAACCCAAATTTTGGCACCGTTTCCGGGGGCCAAGTAAGTTCCTTAGACCAAAAAACTTCTTTTCTTACCCCCATTCTTCTATTATCATCCCAATTCTCTTATCTTTTCCCTTTCTCGCTTTTTCTTTTTCTTTTGGCGCATGTCCGCCTACACCCGTGATAACTCAAACAGATTAGTTAGGGTGGATACTCCTAGGGCTGGGGAGTCAAGCACTAAAAGAGGTCCATTTCCTTTAGATCCAAATCTTCCTAATACTCCAAATTCAGACGTTGACTTCCATACAATGGAGAATCTCCCACAAAACCAAATCATAAACCGGGGAGGGAACCAAAATAACGGGCAAGACCCTAACTTGGGAATTATTGCAGACCCAACCATGAATGACTACCTCACACCAACCTGGACCAATGCACCCTCATGCATTAGGCATGATAACATAGGATATGCCCAATATGTTTTCAAACCCCATGTCCTGAACCACCTTCCAACCTTTCATGGGATGGAGTCTGAGATGCCTTACCTTCATGATAAAGAATTTAATAACATTGTCGAAACCATGTGCCCACCAAATCAAATTGAATCTACTAAAATGAGACTTTTCCCTTTTTCCCTTAAGGACCGAGAAAAGAATTGGTTAAACAATTTGAGACCAGCATCCATTCACTCTTGGGACCAACTTCAATGAGAATTTTATAAAAAATACTTCCCCCATCACAAAACAATTGCACTTAAAAAAAGCATACAAAACTTTTTTGAAAGAGAGGGAGAAACATTCTATGAAACATGGGAAAGGTTCAAGGACACATTAAACATGGTACCACACCATGGTTTCTTAATCCCAGAACAAGTGAGAATTTTCTATGAAGGGTTGGGTCTCGGAAACAAACAATTCATTGATATGATGTGTAATGGAACCTTAAAAAACAAAGCCCCAAATAATGCTTACCAGTATCTAGAAAATATTACTGAACAAAACCAAGCATGGGGAACATCACCATACTATGAGAAGCCACCCAAATCTGGTGGAATGTACAATCTTGGAGAAGAAGAAAACCTTAGAGAAAAACTTGCTGCACTCACGAGGAAAGTTGAGGAGATTGATCTTAGGAAGGTCCACAAAACCCAACCTGTTGAGCTTGTTTGTACAATTTGTGACAAGAATGACCACAAGACTGATAATTGCCCAACCATTCCCTCCATCAAGGATGTTCTTTTAGGAGGACCACCAGAAGAAGTTAATGCAATGAACTTTCAAAAGCCACAATTCACGAACACCTTCAATCCAAGGTATAATGACCATCCGGGCTTTCTTTGGAAGGACAATCAACAACCAACACAACAACAATGTATCAACTCATACCCTCAACAAAACTTTCAACCTCATAATTAGTTCCAACCACAACCGGTCCAATTCCAACATCCTCATGTCTAATATCAACAAACTATCCAACAACCCATTCAACAACCTATCCAACAACCAAAGCATCCTCCTGGGATAAACCCACAAGCTCAAGCACCAACCCAAAATGTTCCACAAAGCCTACTAGAAAAACTGTGCAAACAAACGGACAAAATGAACTCAGAATTCTCATCCATTAAATAAGAAATTCAAACCATAAAAACTGGAAAGGAACCCATGCCCACACATTCCATTCCACAACAAACATCAAGGGGAGAGACAAGTTTCACTCAAACAACTCACGAACAACTAAAGGCTGTGACAGTTTTAAGAAGTTGGAAATCAATTGAAAAACCTGAACAGATAAGTTAGAAACCTTGTGAAACTTAAAACTCTAATGAAAATTCAAATGAACTACAAGATCAAACTAAAGAAACTGATAATAATGTGAGTGAAACAACACTTCAACAAACAACTCCACAATCTGCACCATTTCCTCAATGCATGAGGGGGAAAACCAAGCCTGAATTGAGTGAAACATTGAGGGAAATATTCTCACAAGTCAAGTTGAACATTCCCCTTCTCGATGCCATCCAAACCAAACCTTCCTACTCAAAATACCTTAAGGACTTGTGCACTTTTAAAAAAAAAAATTCACATAAAAACCAAGTTCTTTTGGCTGCTAATGTGAGTACCACCATTCAAGGGACCATTCCTCCTAAGATGAAAGACCCAAGATTCCCTTACATAAATGTTGAACTAGGAGAGAACAAAGTTGTCAAAGCCTTGTGTGATATAGATGCTAGTGTGAACCTCATTCCTTATTCCATGTACTTTCAGTTAGGGCTCGAAGAACTCCAACCCACATCTGTCACTCTTCAACTTGCTGATCGTAGTGTTCGAGTTCCAAAGGGGACATTAAAAGATTTTTTGGTGAAAGTTGAAAATTTCATTTACCCAGCTGACTTCATTGTTCTGGACAATCACCCAAGCTTAGGTCCTAGGGAGAAAACCCCAATAATACTTGGTCGTCCCTTCCTTGCAACAATCAACTCTGTAATCCGAGTCCGAAATGGGAACATGACCATCACCTTTGGGAACATGAGTCTAGACTTGAACATCTATAATGAAAACTCTCAAATTGGGGATGATGAAGAGATCCATGAGGTTAATTGGATTGGTAGTGTTGATAATGAACTCAATGAACATCAAGGAGTTACCGAAGGATGGTTAAGTCAAGAAGAGATTGATTTTATTTATTCACATGAGGGAAATTTTCCTCCTTGGATTGAATCTCTTTCAGACAGCTCTATTGATGAATTTATAGAATCACCAATCAATGATACCATGGTTGAAATCAATAACATTGAGTCCATATCCATTCATGACACTACTCTGGAAAATTTAGTGGATGAAAATTCTGTTCACAAGGAACCAATTTTGTCAAGAAATCTGAACAAAGAAACTAAGTTCAATACAAAGTCTCATCCATTCTTGGAAAGTCATGACCAATCTGATCTTGAATTTAAAGTCTTACCTTCATCACTAAAGTATGATTTCTTAGGGGACAATGAATCCTTTCCTATTGTCATTTCTTCCTCCCTTGAAGCCGATCATGAAAGGATGCTTCTAGATGTTCTTAAGAGACATAAGAAATCCATTGGATGGACCCTATCTGATATCCCTGGGATTAGCCCACTTATCGGGACTCATAGAATTATTCTTGAATCTGAGTCAAAGACATGTCGTCAACCTCAGAGGCGACTCAATCCTAATATCATGGAAGTAGTGAGAAAAGAACTTTTGAAATTGTTAAAAGCTGGTATCATCTATCCTATAGCTGAGAGTGAGTGGGTTAGCCCAATCCATGTGGTTCCAAAGAAGGCTGGAATCACAGTAATAACCAACAAGGATGGAGATATTCTTCCAACAAGGGTCAGTAGTGGATGGAGAGTTTGTATTGACCATAGGAAGCTCAACTCTTGTACCAAGAAAGACCATTTCCCCTTACCCTTTATTGATCAAGTCCTTGAGCGAGTGGCGGGTCATCAATTCTATTGCTTCCTAGATGGATTCTCAGGGTATAATCAAATCGAAGTCTCCTTAGAGGATCAAGGAAAAACAACCTTCACTTGTCCATTTGGCACTTTTGCCTTCAAGCGCATGCCCTTTGGGTTATGTAATGCCCCTGGTACCTTCCAGTGGTGCATGATGGGAATATTCTCAGATATGGCGGGGGATTTTTTAGAGGTCTTCATGGATGACTTCTCTATCTTTGGGGATACTTTTGAGGGATGCCTTATAAATGTTGAAAAGGTTTTGTCAAGGTGAGAGGATAAGAATCTCATACTAAATTGGGAAAAATGCCATTTCATGGTAAGGGAAGGACTTGTTCTAGGTCATCTGGTATCTGGTAGAGAGATTGAAGTTGATAAAGCTAAGGTTGACATCATTCGTCACCTTCCCTCTCCTAAAATTGTTAAGGAAGTGAGGTCCTTCTTAGGACATGCTGGTTTTAGTAGAAGGTTCATTAGGAATTTCAGCTCTATTTCTCGACCACTTTGTGCTCTATTGGTAAAAGATGCTCCATTTTTATGGATAGAAAGCTGTGAGGAATCATTCTCTACACTCAAGTCAACTCTTATATCCCCACCTATCTTGCAATCTCCAAATTGGAAACTTCCTTTCGAGATCATGTGTGATGCAAGTGATTTCGCTGTAGGAGCAGTCTTAGGACAACGGTGTGAGAAAACTCCACATGTCATTTCTTATGCAAGCAAATCTTTAAATGATGCACAAATAAACTACACCACCATTGAGAAAGAGTTGCTTGCTGTTGTCTTTTCCTTATAGAAATTCAGGTCTTATCTCTTAGGATCACCCATCATTGTCTTCACTGATCATTCATCCCTAAAATACCTTTTCCAAAAACAAGATGCCAAGGCTAGATTGATTAGGTGGGTCCTTCTTCTTCAAGAGTTCGATTTAACCATTAAGGATAAAAAGGGTGTTGAAAATATTGTAGCTGATCACCTCTCTAGGATGGAATTCAAAGACAACTCACACCACCTCTCTGTGTCTGATTCATTTACCGATGAGCACCTCTATTCAGTGAGTGATTTCCCTTGGTATGATGACATAGCAAACCATTTGGTGACGGGTGACATTCCAAAATTCATGGGGACCCAAGCTAAGAGGAAATTCATTTCTGATGTAAAACATTATGTGTTTGATGATCCTTACCTCTTCAAGTTCTGTCCTGATCAAATCATTAGGAGATGTATTCTCGAGTCTGAGCAAGAGTCCATTCTAAAATTTTGTCATGGGGAGGCATGTGGAGGCCACTTTTCTACAAAGAAAACCACTTCAAAGGTCCTCCAAAGTGGTTTATACTGGCCGAACCTCACTAAGGATTCCTTCCAGTTTTGCAAAAGCTATCCTCAGTGTCAAAAATTAGGATCCATTACCAAAAGGAATCAAATGCCCTTCACTCCCATTCTGGTCGTTGAAATCTTTTATTGTTGGGGAATTGATTTCATGGGACCCTTTCCAAACTCTAAGGGATACCTCTACATCCTCTTAGCTATTGATTATGTCTCAAAATGGGTTGAAGCCATTCCCACCAAGTCCAATGACCACCATGCTGTGATCCGATTTCTGAAAGAGCATATATTTTCTCGATTTGGAATTCCTAGGGCTATAATCAGTGATCGTGAAACCCATTTTTTCAACCGCCCATTCTCTTCACTCATGTCTAAGTATGGTATTACTCATAAAGTTTCCACTGCATACCATCCTCAAACCAACGATCAAGTTGAGTTGGAAAATAGAGAAATTAACCAAATTCTTGAAAAAACTGTCAATCCCTCTAGGAAAGATTGGTCCGAGAAACTCTTAGATGCCCTTTGGGCATATCGAACTGCTTTCAAAACTATCCTAGGCATGTCACCATATAGATTGGTTTATAGAAAAGCATGTCATTTACCTGATGAAATTGAACACAAGGCCTTTTGGGCAATAAAAAAAATGAACTTTGACATTTCTTTGGCTGAAACAAAAAGGAAATTAGATCTTAATGAACTCGAGGAACTTAGGATGGAGGCTTATGAAAATTCAAGGATCAATAAATCTAAAGTTCAAGCCTACCAATCTAGGAATCTCAAAGTCAAACACTTTGAACTGGGAAAATTTGTGCTCTTGTATAGTTCAAAACTTCATCTACACCCAGGAAAGCTAAGGTCCAGATGATCTGGTCCATACCTAGTGCGTCATGTGTACCCTCATGGGGAAATAGAGATTCAGGATCCCACAAGTGGTCATGTCTTCAAAGTCAATGGCCATAGGTTAAAACCATTCATTTAATCACTCAATAAACAAGAAACCAAGGAGGAATTAACTGAGCCAACATATGAACCAGAGAAAAAAAGATAGATTTAGGGTACAAGTCGGGCTAACGACGTTAAACAAAAGCACTGCATGGGAGGCAACCCGTGGTTTTAATGTTTCCAATCACTGTGAATCATCTTTTGTTTCCTTCTGCTTAATTTTGTTATTTTTTATATATATAGACTATTGACATGTTCTTCTTTTATGAGTAAGGATGGGTATGAAAAGGGAGCACCGTATTCATCCGTGTCATGCGGTGTGATCCCTGAGTAATACCTTACCCAGAAATTTAAAGAAGACAATGTATCATCAGTTTATTTTATTTATGTTTTTGTAGGTTAAAAAAAAATTAGACTCTTGACCTGTTCTTCTTTTATGAGTATGGATGGGTATGAAAGGGGAGCACCATATTCATCCATGTCACACGGTGTGATCCCTGAGTAATACCTTACACCGGAATTTAAAAGAAGACAATGTATCATTAGTTTGATTTAAAAAAACTATGAAAATGATGGTACTTGGAATTAAATAAATCATTGTGTTGTTTGTTTTTCTACTTTGTCCTTCTTTTTATGGTTCAGGAACTATTTTGGGTGATACATGTTCAATCAAGGAGGTTCCTACATTCCCAAAGAGATCAAAGGAGTAATTTGGAGCATCATGAACCTCAACTTTAAAAACCAGGTGAATTTTTTCCATGTTTATCATTCTCAATTTCATCTTTGAACTCCTCTCCTACCCACTTCTAACTTTTCTTTTCTTTAAACACTGGGGACAGTGTCATTCTAAGTTGGGGGGAGATAAAATATGATTTTTTTTAAAACATGTATGAAAAGAAAAATTCCATTAACCATAAACATGATAAACACACATTGAAAACTCTAAAATTGGATATCAAATAAATTTTGCATGCCTTGATTCTGATTTTAATGCAAGTTTAAGTTCATGAGCATAGTTTTTGGAAAGTGCGGTTGTCCGATGTGATTTTTCAATGTTTACAATTTCATCCTCTGAATAAAAATGCCACAATGTACATCTACTGGATCGTGGGTGTAAATTTGAGTTCTTGGGTCCCTTTCATTATAGCATAGGGTTCTGGGGTCACTTTTAGTTTAATTTGAGTATCCAAAAAAAAACAAAAAAAAACAAAAAAAATGACCACATAGAGCAATGTTTTTTCCAAATGCATGGCGTCTGGCACTTGGGGATTGTGAATCCATAGTTGTCTTGCCCAGAGTTAGGCTTTATATCTCTATTGTAGAGCATGAAATTGACAATATGTGTGGCGTCCGACACTTGGGGATCGTGACTCCATAGTTGTCTTGCCTAGAGTTAGTCTTTTCATATCTATTATGGTTAAAAAAAATGATACTCATCTTAAGGTTTAATGTGATTCCCACCTAGCGCTTCCATTTTTTTCCCCTTGAACAATAAAATGGGCCCCATATCTTTTATGATGCACAACACTTTATCATGCTTAATTGGAATTGGATGAAATGTGGCGATGAATTTGAACAAAGGAATGGGCTTGGGATATGCTTATGGACCTAGCTTGTTTTTAATGATTTTGATGGGTTTTCATAATTTTTTTTGGTATTAGATATTTGGGTGAGCAATGTGTATTAAAATGTTTTTGGAAAAGGGGATTTGAGTTTCATATTTGTAATTTATTTTGCTCAGGACTAGAAAAACTCAAGTTGGGGGGTGTGATTAGTCACTGAAAGTGGATAATATTAATTGTTAATATCTTTATATTCATTTTTCCAAAGTCCATAAACATTGTTTTTAGTGCATTACATAAATAGAACTTCATTTCTCATGAAAAATGCAATTCATGTTTAAAATGCAAATTTGGGACCAATCATTCATTTGTTTGTCGACAATATTTTATTAATTTTCTGAATTTTAAATTTTGGGATATTATTGATAACTTTTTTTGGAACATTTTATCTTTTAGGTCCGCTGGATGAATCCCAAAGGAAGATGGAGAATTTTCCGCCTGAAAGCAGGAACTTGCTGGAAAAAGCATAATGGGCCTAAGGCCCATCAAACAAATGTGGGGCCCAGAAACCAAGCCCAATGAAGCTCAAATATATACCGTAGAAAGATAAAAATATGGGGATCATTTTATTCAATTGTTTCTGGAGCTAATTCTGATGTTTTCATGATGATAAAGGGATCTGAAGTTGAGATTTAAATGGTGGACTCAACATTAATGCACAGAAATCCGTCCCACCATTTTGACCATAACTTCCAAACAGATGAGGAAAATTTCCTGAAATTTTGAGAGATTCTCTAAAACACATGGAAGAAGATATATTCCTTCTACAACCCCTCCGGATTCGGCCTTCTTCAATTTAAAATCCACACGTCAATATGGTGGACGAATTTGGACAGTTTTCCGGGTCAAATTCAAAACATCAATTTCCTTTTGATTATTCACCCTCCATTTGACTCTATTAATTGTTGGGGGGTGAATTAATTGTTGGGGGATGTACCTAAGGCTCATAATATTCCTATATAAGGAGCTATTAGTGAAGGGAATATGGGTGGATATTTTTCATATCATCTTTTGTTGCTTGTTTCATTGTAAGGTTATGCTTCCAAATTTCCTTTGTAATGTTTTCCATTTCCATGTAAGTTTCTTTCTTGTATCTTTATGTTCTTAATAAACTTCATTCACTTCTATATTTTCCATTTCTTTTATTAAAACTTTATTATCACAAAGCACAGTGATATCTCTGTGTTGTTGTGAATTAGTTCACACATAGGTGTGAATTTCATTCACACACACGGAGGAGTGCTCGTTATTTCCACGGTTTTAATTTCTTCAATCCAGTTCTTATTAGCCATCTTCCGCCCACCATTGAGAGTATATCATCAATGGAGGGATAAAACCTTAATGGGATGATCTTAGGAGGATGCAAAGGCTGGATTGAATGTTATTTTATGAACAAATTGTTGTTAATTGGATAATTAATTTAAGACATCCATTCTTCAATTATTTCTACTATTCATCTTTACTGTGTTTGAGCAAACTAAATTCAATTACTAAATGACCATATACCTCAGGGAGATCATGAATTTGGTTCTCTAAGTGTATACAGGATTAGTAATTGTGTTTAGTAAGCACCAAACCAGAAAATGATGAATGTAATGTTATTTTTGAAGAATGGATTCATTAAAAATTAATAAAACCAAAATTGTCTAATGAAGTAAAATTCATTCAATCCACCCCGAGCATAATCTTAAGATAAACCCATTTCCATTTAATTGTATTCACTTAGGTTTATTAGTGTTCTTTAAAAACCATCCAAAATCAAACCCAATGTCGGCTACTTCATAGCCCATCCTTCACACAATCAGAGCGTGTCAAGGTTACTTCTTCGGTCCCTGTGGATTCGACCCCTACATGTACTACATCGATCGCTTTTACCAGTAGGGTAAATTTGGGCGCAACCAGGTGCTAAGGTGTAACACCCTAGAATGATAAAGGGTTAAATGAATAAATGATATGACTCATGTAAACAAGGTGCACATTCCTTTTTAGGGGCCCACCTAAGTATAACTACACAGTTAAGCATACTTGACCTAGAGTAGTGATCATGATGGGTCACCTTTTGGGAAGTTTCCCAGGGTGTGTGTGAGTGAGGAAAAATAATACTAGAAAGAAAATGTGTTGGCTTGTGGGGAAAATCATAGTCAGATGACATGTTCAGGCATGTGGGTGAGCCCTAGAAAGGGGGCCACATGTCTGTGGGGAAAATGGTGGTATCTGGTGGGCCAAGACCCGACGACCATGTTCAGGAAGGGTTTCTGTGATGTCATCAGGACCTAGTTTTCACATAGGGAGTGCTCGAATTTGGTTTCACTAATTATCAAAATTGTTATTTTTCAACTTTAGCACCAAAACTTATGCAATTTCATCTGTCAGGGTAACAAATTATTTTTCAGATTTTGGAATTGAAACTGATAATTTTTTGGGAATTGCGGGCTGTAATAGTTGTTTTAATCAAAGGCTGATAATATGTTTTTTTCGAATTGAAGATGATAGTTTTTTTTTTCAGAATTATAGACAATATGTTTTTAGGATTTACAGATGACAACGATTTTTTTCTGATGATACAAATGAATGGAGATTAAAAAAATTGTATATGAAGAGGTGCAATAGAGACAAAATAACCAGGGGAATTTTTTTATGGGGATGAGGGTTGAGGACTTAGATGGGGAAAACAGTGAAATGGGTGTTGGGTTGGAAGTGAATAAACCCTAGAATCAAACTCGGTTGTGACAATAAATGTTTGTGAGAATCAGCAACATAAATAAAGAGTAAAACTAAAGTGTAGAATAACAAATTGGGACATAGATTTTTAATTTTGGAAAATTCCTATTTATATAGGATTAAAAAAATCCATGGGGAAACTCTAATAAAATCCACAATGAATCATAGAGTACACAAAATCCAAGTAAGAGCCCGATACTTGAATTGAAAATATAGCATAGAAAACCCCATGTGAAAAAACACACCTCGATACGCCTCTCATAACCTCTTTGATAATATTTGGTGACTAAACTTCACCCTTCAGAGATTAATCTTGAAATTGTGGTGTCATTTCAGTACCTTGTTGTACAACATAGTTTGTAGTTGCTCGCTGCTTCCCACACCCAGAAATCATCACCCTAGTGTCTGCTCTCCTTGGGTTGTTGTGCACCACAAAATCATCTCACTACTTGAGTTGATGACTCTACTTTTTATAGGACCTCATGTTCCACATATCTTAATTGAAATAGATATCTACAAATATATCTCAAAAATATATCATGAGATATCACATGTATCTCATACTGAAAGATAGACAGTGGAAAGTCCCCAATTTGAATTTCAAAAAAAAAACTTATCTTTAAAACTAAAAGATACCACATGTGTAGGATAAACACTAATAATCTCCCCCTTCATGCCATAAAATAAGGAGATCAAATCCAACAAACTCAGTTGGAAATAAAACTTGTTGGTTTCACATCAACTATTATCCTTTATAGAAAATATGATATCCCTATTTTGCTATAATGTCCCGGAAATTCGGTGTATTTTTTTTTAAAATTATATGGAATTATTTCAAGACTAGATGCTCTCACAACACCTGATTCCTAGGCCTGGTGAGCCCATAATAGAATTTTGAACTTTTTTTAGTTCATTTAAATAAATGTCTGAGTGAGTTTTTCTAACTTTTAAACCGGTTCTAGGATCCAAAATTTGATGGCACCGTTGAACTTAGAATGGTGGAATTATCCTAGAATGTACCAAACCTAGAATGGTGTAGTTTGAGGGAAAAAGTTATCTTTTATAATTTTTAATGAAAAAAGTTAAAAAAATAAAATACACTGTTTTGTTTTATTTTTATGAATTTTCAAAATTTTGCAGCGAAATGATGTATAACAGAATGAAACTGAAAAAATTGTTTCATAAATGAAACTGTGTAAAAAATTCGTAACAGAATGTAACTAAAACTTTGTTTCGTATTTCTACCTTTAATGGTCGATCAAACAACAAAATATTGTTGGCACAATCCTAGTTATGCTCTGAATCTCTAGTGGGTGACGATGATGAATGCTGACGACCACAAAAAAATGGATGGAGCGATGAACTCTTCTTCCCCCATTGGAATAGATCATCACAAATGAACGAGTTACTCAGGTAGGGGTTTATTGTTTTTGAATTACAGTATCTTATTCTTCTTTTTAAAAAATGAATGTGGATCAACCCCCGAATTGGTTGATCCACGGATCGTATGTTCTTGATGGAGGGATGTTTGAACGTGGGTTTTTGAATTATAGGGTAAATTCATTTGTTAAAAACCCAAAACCATTCCCACTGTTTATTCCTTCTTTGAAACTCTAATGCAGAGGGTGTGAGCCGACACGAAAAAGACCTGAGACCCTCTATTTTTTGCGTTCTTGTGCATTCCTATGGCTGCAACTTTGAAATAGAGTTAAGGAGGTTTTGATCCCTTAGCATGAAAGGTGGCATCCCATGGAGGCTGGAGGTGCAGAAGACGTGAAGAACGGACCATCGGAGTGGACCTGGTGGTCTGTGGAAGGCTCTGCTGGCACGTCAGCACCGGCGACCACCGATGGTGGCCCGCGGTAGTGGCTGCAGGCAGGTGACGACACGTTGTGATGGCACGATGGGGGAGACACCGCAACCGGATCAGTCCACAATGGTGCAGTAAGAGCCACCGACAGCGGGATAGCGGCTAGCGGGGACATGATGTGGTCAACTGACCATGTCAGGTGGAGTGGCCCACACAGTGCGGGCAGCAGCTCCCCACTGGCATGCGGTTCAACGACCTCGTGTAGGACAAAGTAGGGCGGCCGACTCTTGTCAGTCGCATGCAGCCGAACCGGCCCGCCAATGCGGGCCGGGCTGACAGAATAAAGTCGGGACATTGGACGACCCGAGCGGGGAAAGAAAACCGGCCTTCCAGTGTGGGGCAACCTGGTGGGCTTGACCCATGGCCGAACTGGGCCGGGTTGGTCAGGTTGGACCGGGCCCGGACGCAACCATACTCTATTTACTAAAATTCTAATATCTCTCAAACTGGGCATCTGATTGATGAGATTTTTATGGAATTAGAACCCTCACAGAGAGGCAGATATTTTGGAATACTCTAAGGATGTTTTCATGGAAGTTGGAATGTGATTAATGTATTGAGGAGCAGTTTCTCCCAGAATCAATCACACTATGTGCGGGAACCTTGCATATGATTGAGACCTGAAGATTGATCACAAGTGACCCTATGTGGATCAGATATGATGGACTAGTGGGAAGAGAATCTATGTGACTTGGTAGGCCCATGATGGGGAGTGACTATGTGTGACCCGACAGACCCACAATACTCATCGGGAAGAAGTACCTCAGTACGATGGCCAAAGTGGGAAGTGGCTCTGTGTGACCCAACATGCCCACATTGGGGAGCTGCTATATGTGACCCAACATACCCATGGTTCTCATCAAGGGTGAGTACCACAACAGTCCAGGGCTAGTGGGAAGAGGCTTTGTGTGACCCAGTAGGCCCATGGTGGGGAGTGGCTCTATGTGACCCAACATACCCACGGTACTCACCAGGGAGGAGTACCCCAGTAGCCCAAGGTGTTCAGTGATATGACTGGTTGTCTTACTTTGCTACTCTAAATTATACCTGGTGTGAGATATCTTACTTCGTGGTTTTCTTGTGGATTGCTTTGTGGTCTTTCCTTGTTGGTTTGGGGTCCATACTGAGTATTTTTTTACTCAACCATACACGGGCTTCGCCCACACGTGTTTTGTGTGGTGCAGAAAATCGATGACTTAGTGGAGGACTTGGTGGCCCGGGACTAGGTAGTGCCCAGTGAGATCAGGAAGGCAGGACATGATTCTATAGCTTCCGGTATCTACTCTATACTTACCCATCAGGTGGGGTTTTTACAATACAACTTGCCATCAATCTTTTACTTGCTCTTTTTACAGTTATATTTTTTTGGGTTTGTATTCTGGCCCATTTACTTTCAGTTATACCTTTACATTCAATGGTTGTTTAGTATCTTGCATATTCTATTTTCCAATTTTCTTGGGACGTGGTTGTGTGTGTGTGTGTATAGGTACTCAGGTAAATGCCTCCCACTTATAGGTTGATGCCTTCAGCGCTAATCTCCAACCCCTATCCTTCAGGATACGGACTTGGGGGAGTCACGACATGGTCCCCAGGAGACGATTTGTGACAAATTGGTATCAGAGGTGGTTTGTTCTACCTCAAAGACCAGGAGTATGTTATTTTGTGAAATAATATTAAATGTTTCAGGTTCCACTTTTAGATTTGATGAGTCCAGTGTTGGTGTGGTGGCTGACGTATCCATACACTAGGACATTGAATTCTATTTTTTGGCTCTATACATAAAGACACTGGTTGCATGCATCATATAAGAATTGACTATTTCCTCATGTTATTCTTTAATTAGAGTTATCTCACAAGGTATAATCTATTGACTGTGGTATATATTGATATGTTTCAAGATGCCTCCATGCAGACATCCAGTTAGGATTCTGATTTATGACCATGAGGACAGTCTACCTAGCGATGAGGCGTTGGTTTAGGGACTCTTGCTAGAGATGGCCCCACCAGGAAGTGCAACAGTGTTAGCACCACCTGTTGATCAGCAGTTACCATCGATGTTACTCATAGAGGACGCACGCAAGCTCATCAACTTGCACAAGTTCTAGAGGCAGAGACCTCCTAGGTTCGGGGGAGAGACAGATCCTTAGGCTGTTGAGAACTGGATGGAGGCAGTGATGTAGATCTTCCACTGAGTTAGGACACCACTTGACCAGATGGAAATCTTAGTCATGATCCTTATTCAGTGATTGATAGGGAGATGGTGGAGTTTGACAATTTAGACTCACGATGAAGTGGCACTCTCCTAGGATGACTTCAAGCAGCTTTTCCAGGAGGAGTTCTTCCCCGTGACCTTGCAATTAGTGCACATATACAAGATGCTTCATCTACAGTAGGGAATAATGTCAGTGTATAAGTACTCTGTAATGTTTATAGATCTATCTTGCTACTATATGAATATGGTACAAGACCCTTTCTTCAGGTATCAGACCTTTGACCAGGGACTCTGATGGGAGATCAGAGCGTTGATGATTTCCCTCAGCATCCCCACTTAGTTTAGAGTGCTAGAGTGATCTATACTAGTAGAGAGATTCTTCGTAGAGCAGGTACCAATAGTGGGACCTACCACTGGGTGACAAGAAACAGAGTCTTCAGTAGTGAGCAGCAGGCAATAGATGCGGGGACCCAAGCAGGTCAGATCTTTCAGGAGATGACCCCAGGACTTCGGGTCAGTTTTATATGGCTCCTAGAGCAGAGAGAGTTAGTAGGGACCCAGGATTTTCTTCACATGTGATGGGTAGAGACACATGTCTCATGATTTCCCGACCTTCCACACAGATGATCAACAAACGGTTGAGAGACTGCTGAGGCAGAGGTAGATGTTTGAGCGAGGAGTTCCATAAGGCGGAAAATGTGGCAGGGTAGTAGGCCGAGCAGCGGGTGATGAGTGACGGTTCAAGGTACTACCACCACCACCCTCAGGTGGTCCACCCCAACCTTAGGGAGTAGGTGGACAAGGGAAAGCTTATCTTCAGGCAGTGGAGGCCTATGACCACGGTGCTCTGGAGATTATTAGAGGTGTGATCTGTGTCTTCTCTACCTTAGTTTTAGTTCTTATAGACATAGGTGTCGGTCACTCTTTCCTTTCCATAGACCTCATTCAATTCTTGGATATTCCAGTGGAGTCATTGGCTTGATCCTTATGATTAGAGACACCTACAGGAGGGGATTAGACTGTTACACACTGGTGTTAGTAGTGTGAGCTTACTCTTGGAGGCAAGAGCTTTAGCTAGGATCTCCTAGTAGTGGTGTTGAGGCATTTAGACATCATCTTGGGTATAGACTTGTTATCCAAAGTTCATGCTCAGATCGATTATATTAGGCATAGAGTGTGGTGTGCCCACAGAGATGGGACCAGGTTTTTCTTCACCAATGAGAAGGGAACTCTTGTAGTGTAGGGCATACTTTCTCAGAGGAGGGTACAATAAATCACTCAAAAGTTGGCTAGCCTCACTCTTGGCGTGGTGGACGAGAGGAGTCTGAGAATTCCTGTAGTAGTGGACGAGTATGAAGACATTTTCCTAAGAATGTTTTGGGGATATCTCCCTGTAGGGAGATAGACTTCTACATTGACCTGTACCCCAGGAAGGCACCAATATCCACACTGGAATATCAGATGGCCGCTGTGGATTTTTATAAGTTAAGGGTAAAAATGGAGTACTTGTAGGAGGAGGTATTTGTGAGGCTCAGTGTTTCACCATGAGTGGCCCAATTTTGTTTTCTAAGAAGGAAGACTGAAGCTTGAGGCTATGCATGGAATACCGGCGCTTGAACCAGGTGACCATGAAGAAAAAATATCCACTTCCAAGAATTGATGACCTCTTCGATTATCTAAAGGGAGTGAGGTGGTTCTCAAAGATAGACATCAGATCAGACTGTCAACAGCTTTGGGTATGGGATGAGGATGTACCAAAGATAGCCTTCAGATACAAGTATAGCCACTGTAAGTTCTTGGTCATGCCCTTCAGTGTGACCAATTCCCTAGCATTGTTCATGGGATCCATGAACATGATCTTCTAGGCATAACTCAACCATTTCACGGTAGTCTTCATTAATGACATCTTGTGTACTTGGAATTATAGGAGGATCATGTTACACACTTACAGATAGTCCTGGATATACTCTGAGAGCACCCAATTTATGGGAAGCTCTCAAAGTGTCAGTTTTGGATTCAGGAGGTCCACTTTATCGGACACGTCATCTCGGAGGTTGGATTTGTAGTGGATTTGGTGAAGATAGAGGTAGTGGTTTCTTGGGAGCCACCTAGGAGAGTGAATTAGGTGTGAAGTTTCTTAGGGTTGGTCAGATACTACCAGAGGTTCTTGCCCGACTTTTCTAGAGTAGAATCACCCTTATCAGCTTTGACACAGAAGGGACAACCCTTCATGTTGATGGAGAAGTTCCAGCATAGTTTCCTGGAGTTGAGGTGAGGACTAATGAGTTCCTCCATCTTGAGACTACCAGAGGAGGGCATTGGGTATGCAGTTTTATGTGATGCATCAGGGACCAGACTGGGTTATGTTCTGATGCAGGAGCAAGCAGTGATCGCCAATAGCTCACGAAAATTGAGGCAGCATGAGAAGAACTACGTGACCCATGACTTGGAGCTAGAAGTAGTGTTATTTTCCTTGAATATGTGGTGGAAATACAAGATGGGTGAGAGGTTTACAGTCTACTATGATCACAAAAGTCTTGGGTATATCTTCTCACAGAAGGACCTAAACTTGAGGCAGCGAAAATGGATAGAGTTTCTACAGGATTATGACTTCGAGATAATGTATACTCTTAAGATGGGGAATGTGGTGGTAGAAACACTTATCAAGAGGTCCGGTTTTTAGCTACTAAGTAAGGTGATGGAGAAGCTAGTCGCGATACAGATATCCTTCGTGGATGATGATGGATTAGCTTACCTACAATCAATGACTATAACTCCCCCACTCTTACAATGAGTTAGGGAGGCACAACTTTTTGATGTTGAATGTGAGTCATGATGCACTCAGTTATCCTCAGGATAGGCTCATGATGGATTTTTGATAGGTGGATAGAACATCATCCTTTTTAGAGGGTGCACAGTAGTACTAGTGGCGTTGCGAGAAGATATTTTGAGGGAGTTCCATACCTCTCCCCATTAGTGGTACATCCTGGAGTGGTAAAGATGTACCAGGATCTATATCGTTAGTACTGATGTCCATAGATGAAGAAAGTGGTGGGTAAGTTCATTTCATGATGCCTCACTTGTTAGAAAATGAAGGTTGAGCTTCAGGTTCCAGCAGGCTTGGCACAACCACTAGAGGTACCGAAGTGGAAGTGAGATGGTATCTCAATGGACTTTGTGATGGGATTTCCACACAAGTCCAAGGTCCACGATTATATCTAGGTGATCGTCGACAGAATCACTAAGTCATATCACTTTTAACCCATCTAAGAGAAGGGATATGTATAGGGATTGGGATACCTCTACGTCTAGGAGATAGTACAGCTTCACGGGGTGCCCTCGACAATCGTCTCATATCATGATACTCGCTTCACATCTCAGCTGTGAAAGGGATTACAAGAGGCGTTTGGGACTCAGATGTGCTTGAGCACAACTTTTCACCCTCAGACTGATGATCAGATGGAGCGAACCATACAGACCTTAGAGGACATGCTTCGTGCTTGCATCCTTGATTTTGGTCATAGTTTAGAGTACCATCTTCTACTGGGGGAGTTTTCATACAAAAATAGTTATCACTTCACCATTAGCATGACACAATTTGAGACTTTGTACAGGTGGCCTTACAGATCACCTCTATATTGGACAGACCCAGGGGAGTCAGCACTCACGGGTCCAGAGTGGGTATGGGCTACCACTGAGAAGGTGCAGATCATCTAGGAGCAGATGAGGACTACATATAGAAGGCATAAATCTTATGCTGACAGGAGACAAAGACCCTTAGAGTTCGAGGAAGGAGACCATGTATTCCTTTGGGTCTTACCGTGATGGGGATTGTGGAGATTTGGTCGGGGTGGAAAGTTATCTTTGAGGTTCATCAGACCTTTCTAGATTCTGACCAGAGTTGGTGAGGTGGCGTACCACCTAGCTCTTCCCCCATAGATGCATCGGGCATGTGATGTTTTTCATGTGTCGCAACTGAGGAGGTACATGCATGATCCATCACACTACCACAAAATAGGGCAAGGGAAGTGCTTCCCTTTATCAGCACTAAACAAAAAGCGCTGATAAAGGGGTATGCCTTTATCAGCACTATCTAAAAGCGCAGATAAATGTTACATTTATCAGCGCTTTTTTTTTGCACTGAAAAAGGTATCTCTTTATCAATGTTGATAAATGAATGTTTTATCAGCGCTTTTATTTTAGCGCTGATAAAACATACCTTTATCAGTTCTTTTAACGAGGGCTGATAAAGGTTTCGTCGGTTTTTATTTAATAACCCTAACAGGCCATCCTTGCTTTCACTCAGTCAAGCTTTCGCAGAAGCTGAACCAGGACCCTCGCCACCGCGACCTCATCCTCCTTGTCCTCCTCCTCCTCGTCCTCCTCCTCCTCCGTCGCCGCCGCCACCTCTACCCCTGCCCCACTGCCACGACCGCCGCTGCCTCTGCCGCCTCCACCCCCGCTACCGCAACCGCCGCCGCCTCTGCCACTGCCGCCACCTCCGCCTCTGCCGCCACCACTGCCTTTGACGCCGCCGTCGCCTCCGCTTCTGGCACTGCCTCCACTGCCTCTGATACCATTATTGATACTCATTTTCAAGTAATTTTTTTTCTAACACTTGAATTGAACATGTGAAATCCTGATTTAAGGTGTTATTGTAAGATTCAATCGATGATATAGTTGATAATGGTTTTGGATTCATGGTTCCTTACATATTATAGAATTATGGAGGAGCACTAGAGACCTGTGTGATTGTTTTAGCCAATAAACATTCAGGTATAGAAAGAGATGGTGCAGTTGATCTGGAAGAATTTAATCATTAGACATAGTCATAATAAATTCAATATGAACCATTGGAATCAACTGATGGTGTTTTATGTTAGTTATTAGGTCTTTATCGTAGTTTCACATCACTTGGGACATCAGCGGCTAGGTTATCAATGTTTGTTTACACCAAGTAATCGGATAAAAAAATGATTTTTGGTCACTAGGGAGTATTTCTTATTGGTTTCAGTTACCATCTAGTTTTATAACAATCCAGGATGTGTTTAATATTTTCCATTTGAGTAGGTATATACCAGATCATTTAAATGTGATTAGACGGGGTATGTTGATCTTGATCCCGATAATACTTTGGTTCCCCAACCAATTCAAATTATGAATCTGGAGTTTAAGGTACTACATGATTAAATGACCCCGAGTCTAGTTAATGTGGTAGTTCAGACAATATATCCATGATACATGGGGGAATGACTTGTTGATGAGGTATTAGTGTCCTTCTTCATTAGAGGATACATGATCTTGAGGGATTTCTGGGGGAAAATCATTTATGGTCGAGAGATTATAAAGTCTCATTACATTTTATGTGAGGTATGTTTTAACATTTTTTTTTGGATTTTTTTGGTTGAGGAATGCTGAGAAAGGATTTGGAGGGCACATGTATTCGTAAATTTAGTGATATTTAGGGAATTTTTAGAAACAAAACATCATTTTTTACTATATTCTGAGAAATTACATGACGTGTAAATGGAGTACATGACATGTAATTACCTCAAAAAATGACACATTAATTGGATGCACAATGTGACAATTTTACAAACTTTGTAATGGTTACATATCATTTAAATAAAAAATATAATGTTTTAAATAAAAAGTGACTTGTTTTTTAGTCAATAGGATTACATGACGTTTAAATGTATTACATGTAGTGTCAATGTCACAGAAAAGGTTTTTTGGGATCCATAGAGTTCTTGAGGCTTCATATTTTTTACAAAATTATCCTCTTGGATAGATCTTTATCCCGATGATATTTTGGGTCAATACCTCCCATCTAGTTCACATTGTTCTATTCTTGATCACTATTATGGTTGGATTTCTTTTCTCGAGGTAGTTTTCACCTATGGTTTGGATAAAAATTAGTGATCAGATAGTGATTTCTATCAATAAATTTAAATTTATTTTCATGAATTGTCTTTTGGGGATTGTGGGATGTGGTAAATGGTGTACTCGGTTTTAGATTATTTTATTCTCATGGGTTTCCCCTATTTTATGTTTTTTTTAGTTGGAAATATCCTCTGTTGTGCACCTCTCCTCTTCCACGAATGCTCCTCTACTGTGTGCTTAATGACACCTTCGTGGTGAGTTTTCTCTTGTTACTCATTGGTTTCATCTTGTTCGCATGTTATTACTATTTGATATTGATGGTTATAATATGAAATGTACGTGCTAAACGCCCCACTGAAAATCATGGCTGTTGGTGGTCCTTGTTTGCGCACTAAATTAATTGAAGGTTGGTTGGTTCTTATTGAACATTGGAATATATAAATTGGTAATTTACATATACTTGACATATGAATGAACACCCCAGGATGATAAAACTTCTGTGATAACCCTATAATTAACAAACAAAATTGAATAAGGGATGCTTTGTAAAATCTGAAATTTTTATTGTTTGGTTTGTATGGTGTTGCAATTGTGATCACCATTGTTTTTTTGTATGGTGTTACGGTTGTTGGCACGATTTATATGCCATTTTTTTCCATGTTGTAGTTCTTCCACCATTAAATATCAATCCAAACTTTATCCATTTTAATGGCACCACCACTTTGTTACTAGTGCAATTCCACTAAATCCTAGAAAACCACTTCTAGAGGACTCTATGAGACACTTTAAAATACATGGAACATGCTTCACCATACATGGATTTCATATAGATTTTAATGCCACACAACATTTATGTCCAAAATTTACACCACATGACTAATCTTCTGACTCAAACTTGGAATAAGTTTCATTTTAAATGTTACATGTCATTTGAACCTAGGTCACACACAATGTATCTCCAAGACATATACTTCAGCATGAAACCATGTACATTCCATGAAATAAGGGTAAAACCATATGACTTGTGTTTTACATCACTCACACCATGTATAGATACCATAGAGACTTGATGTGTATAGACTCTACACCCCTAGTGGTCATGTAAGGACTACACACCGTGTATTCCACAAAAATGTGATGCATAGCTAGTGAGGTGACTCAATATGTATCTAAAGTACACGCCTTTAGCTCAAGTTGTTCTAAATGTCATTTATTTTCAAAGGCATCATTCAGTCTTTGTATGACTAACTTGGAATAAATTTGATATATGTTAGATTAAATCAGGTATCTTATACATACACAATGTTCACCCTAATGGACACACCATATATATGGATTTCACATGTTTTTAAAGACATTTTTACCATTATTTGTTTTTATAAAACCCAAAAAATGATACCTGATTAATTAAAACATAATATTAGGAAAGTTCAAGATCGAACCCATAAAGATGATGAATATGAATAAAGAATGGATGGATGTTGATCAGTTGAAAAAAGAGTATGAAGATGGAATGAAAGAGTTTATCAAGTTTGCAGAAGATCATGCATGTGACCCTTCTCAAATCCTTTGTCCGTGTTTACGCTGTTGTTATTCAAGACAAATTTGTCTAGAGGAGTTGGAAGAACACCTGATCTATCACGGAATAGATCGAAGTTATACATGTTTGAATAAACATTGGGATAAAACTAATGTAGGTAGTGACTAAGAGAACACGACATTTTATAGATCATCTGATATGATTAGAAGCGTGAACAGTGAAGACAATCATATAGGGGGTGTTATTACAGATGTGAATGATGATGAAAATCGTATTGAGGAAATGACAAGGACATTTGAACATGAACTTCGTGATTTCCCAAAATTGTTTGAGAAGTTAAAGAGTTGTGAAAAAACGCCATTTTATGCTAGTTGCACTAAATATATAGCATTGTCAGCCGTATTGAAGCTGTATAATTTGAAAGCAGGTAACAGGTGGAGTGATGCTAGTTTTACAGAACTACTTTCTCTCCTGAATGACAATCTCCCATAAGATAATGAACTCCCAAGCCAAACATATGATGCCAAATGAATGCTACGATCGATGGGTATGATCTCTGAAATAATACATGCTTTCCCGAATGACTATATATTATTTCGCAAGGACCAAAAATCACTTTAAGAATGACCAAAGTGTGGTGCTTCCCGATACAAGAAAGATGATTCTAGTCCTACTAAAGTTGTATAGTACTTTCCAATCATTACTAGTTTTAGAAGCCTATATGGAAGTGAGGAGACTACAAGACAATTGACATGGAATTCAGATAAAAGAATTAAATATGGGAAACTACGTCACCCAAGATACTCTCCTCAGTGGAAGAGAATTGATCACGAGTATCCTGAATTTGGGAACGAGCCAAGAAACCTTCGTCTGGCATTATCTACAGATGGGGTGAATCCTTTTGGTTTTCAAAGCAGCAGTTATAGTACATGACCGGTTATGTTGGTAAACTATAAATTACCATCGTGGTTATGCATGAAACAAAAATAAATCATGTTATCTATGCTTATATCCGGACCAAAACAACCGAGTAATGATATTGATGTTTATTTGGCCCCATTGATCGAGGATTTGAAAAAATTGTGGGATTCAGGTGTTACGCTGTATGATGCTTACAAAAATGAACATTTCACTTTGAAATCCATGTTGTATGGGATGATAAATGACTTTCCTGCTTATGGAAATTTGTCAGGATATAGCATTAAAGGAACTCAAGGGTGTCCCGTTTGTGAAAAAGGTACATAGTCAATTAGGTTGAAACATTCATTGAAAACCGTGTTTCTAGGACATCGTAGATTTCTACCCTGATGACATAAGTACCGATCTTGGACGACATCATTCGACGGAAGTTTAGAAGAACGTACAACATCGTCTCCACTAACAGGTGATCAATTGTTTGAGAAAGTAAAATATTTGGACACTACTTTTGGTAAACCATTTTCAAAAAACCTTAAGAATATTGGTTGGAAAAAGAGATCAGTTTTTTTTGAATTACCATACTGGAATTGTTTGTATGTCAGACATTTTCTTGATGTTATGCATGTTGAAAAAAATGTATGTGATAGTGTCATTGGCACGTTGCTAAATGAACCCGGAAAAACAAAGGATGGAATTAAGGCCAGATTAGACATGGTTGAGATGGGAATACGAGAAGAGTTGGCACGAGTGAAGGGTGAAAAAAATGAACATTTCTTCCTCCTACTACTGACACTCTTTCCAGGAAAGAGAGATATCAGTTTTGCAACATCTTGAATGATGTAAAGGTTTTAGAGGGGTATTCATCAAATATCATGAACATCGTGTCAATGGGCGATTTAAAATTAAAGGGTCTGAAATCACATGACTACAATATTTTGATGAAATATCTAATTCTTATACCTTTACATTGCATTTTTCCCAAGAATGTCTACCATACATTAACGAAGCTCTGTTTATTCTTCAAAGCTATATGAAACAAAGTTATAGTCCCGGAGAAATTGCCAACTATGGAAAGTGGAATTGCCGTTATATTATGTGAATTGGAAATATTCTTCCCACCGACATTTTTCGATATGATGGTTCATTTGATGGTTCATTTGGTGAGAGAGATTCAACATTGTGGTCTTGTACATTATAGATGGATGTACCCCATTGAACGGTATATGAATATTTTGAAAGGGTATTTCAAAAACCTAAGTCGGGCAAAGGGTTGTATTGTGGAGCAATATATTGTTGAAGAAGCTATTGAATTTTTTACCGAATACCTATCTGGTGTGGAAATCATTGGCCTACCAAAATCTCATCACACTGAGCGGCATGAGGGTGAAGTAATTTCTGGAAGAGAGGTTGTCACAATCAATATTACAGATCGGAAGCAGGCCCACCTTTACGTTTTGCATAACAGTTTCAACGTTGACCCATATGTTCAAACCCACAAAGAAATTCTTAGGCGTTTGAATCCTTCTAGGGATGAAAAATGGATATCAGATACACATAATAGATAGTTTATAGGATGGTTTTGAGACCATATTTTTAAGCAGTTAGATGAAAATAAAGACTCAATTTCAGAACGAATTTGATGGCTAGCCGAAGGAGCAACTGTGTATGTATTATCTTACAATGCTTATGTAGTTAATGGTTATAAATTCTATACTAATGAACATGATAAAGACAGTACCATGGAGAATAGTGGGGTTACACTTGTGGCTGAGGTGATGCATGTTTCTGATGCTAAGGACAAAAATCAAATTTATGTGAATATGTCATACTTTGGAATCATCAAACGAATATGGGAGTTGGATTATATGAAATTCAAAGTGCCGATTTTTCAATGCAAGTGGGTTGATAACAGGAGTGCTGTTAAAATAGATGAATTGGGATTCATGAATTTTGATTTTAGTAAGGAAGGGGAGAATGATGAACCATTTATAATGGCATAACAGGAAGTACACGTATTTTATGTTCCAAACCCCGCAAACCGAAATTGGTCAATTGTTCTGTTATCGACCAAAACAACTGAAGGGTCAGATGAAAGTTCAATGGATGTTGAACCTTTTATAGGGACTTCAAAATCATTTCATAGTGGTCCCAATGTAGGCGGCGTTTTGTATGTTAGAGGAGACCAAAATGAAGGGATTTAAATAGTCGATAGAGGAGTCAAATCTCTTCAGCCTTTAAAGAAAAAAAGAGATTACAATAATCAGGTTATTTGTTTATTGTAACATACATTATGTTACATTATGTTATTATCTGTTCGCTGTTGTTTTTATGTAATATAAATTAAATATTAAACCACTTCTGCAGATAATCACTTCTGCACCTACTGATGAACCCAATCCCGAGGCACAAAAGGTCTCTCAACCAGCAGCTGGTGGTCCCATTGCAAAGAAACAATAGGTTTCTCAACCAGATGCTGGTGGTCCCAGTGCAAAGCAACAACAGGTTTCTCAACCCATTCATGCTGGTCCCAGTGCTGAGGTACAACATGTTTCTCAACCTATTGCTGCTGGTCCCATTGCTGATGCTAGCGCTCCAGGAGAAGATATTGATGATACTTATGAGGAAATGGTAGGAAATGAAACCCTGAAAGCGCAAAAAAAAAAAAAAAACAAGAGCGTCATAGTTTGACAGTATTAGCCAAAATCCTTAAGGCAAAAGAAAAAGGCATCAAATTTGAGGTGGGATTGAATAAGAGAGGCCAACATGTTAACCCCAACAGAGCCATCTTTAGTAGCTAAATTGGAATCGTCACTCGGAAACGCATGCCAATTGATGTACAGTCGTGGCACCATGTTGTCATTGGGATGAAGACACTAATGTGGGAAGAGATTACAGTAACATTATGATATCATTTTTTTAATTTATTAAAATAAAATAAAATACCAAAACATTGACTTACTCTTCATCATCTATTGCAGAGTGCATTTATAGTATATGCCTCACACAAGGAATATGTATTAAGAGTTTGATGAAGGATTCATAGAGGTTTCCGCACAATTTTAATGAAATATCATCTTAAAAATGCAGAAGTGAAAATCAAGCTGCACCCACCTCCTCTTTACACACACTTGATATCCCAAGGAGTGTGGGATGCGTTTAGTAACCATCGTGGGGAGCATAATTTTCAGGTACATTGTGTGGGGTAATACGTTGTTTGATGTTTTCTTGTATTCATCACTCTGATTGATAGTTTTTTATTTATGAAACATCTACTAAGTGATGAAAATAAAAAACACACAACAGATTCAGAGTACCCTTACTGTAAAGCAAAGATTGGGTACTCTGAACTTGAGAAAAAATTGGTACGTCTTTTAAATCTACCCTGCTACTAGTATGTGACATAAAAAAACCCCATAACCATGTTTCTCTGTTTATATGCAGATTGATGAATTGAAATCGAAATCCATATCCATCCCACACCATGTGCTATGGAAGGAGGCTCGTGTAAATAAATAGGGGATACTGATAGATGAAAACACACAAAAAGTGTAGGAAACATGTGTAAGTATGACATAATATAAATTTTATTTTCTTTAAATCACTATTACATTACAATAACTACTCATTTTTCTATATTTTCTATTTGACATAGTCACAAGAATCAACAACAACCGAACCAGATGAAGAAATACTTTCAGCAGCCTTGAAGCAGCCAGAATAGTATGGCCGCATCAGAGATGCGGGTTTTGGGGTGACACCCTGAACATATTTTCAAAAACAAAAACAAGCGGAGGATAAAAATGAAAAAATAGAAAAGCTGAAAAAACAATTATCTGTTTTTCAAGAAGAATTACAATACCAGAGAGAGATGATAGAAAAATTGATGGGGGAGAGGCAAAGAGAAGAAACAACTCAACAACAACTCGTGCGTGACGATCCCGCCCCACCCCCCACCAGCTTTGAGGTGAGCCATTCCCCTAAAAAACCTGACTTATATGAGGTAATCAATGTTTTAATAATTGTTTTTGTGAAATGTGATTTACAATGACACTGATACCTTTCCTGTATTAATATTCCACAGGGTAAAAATGACTATGATTTATATTTATCAACTCCCACCTATCGCCTTGTAGCGAGGGCTACGGTGTTCAAAATGCAAAGCGACATGCTACACAATAGACAACTTCCAAAATATCATCTTAGAGTTTCAATTAACGTAGATAATGATCCGAGTGCCGAGATACCTATTCCAAATGACGATGACGACATTAATATGGTTGAACAAGCTGTTGGAACATTCATCGCATGGCTGCCAGTTCTTCTAAAAAAACATGTCGACAAAAAAGTATCCCTTTCCAATTTATTTTTCAAGATGGACCTTTAACATTTAATGAAAAAAGGTCTAAACCAATGAATTTTTTTACATAATTACAAAGACTATGGGGTGAAACAAAATATCAGCTCAAAACTATCTCAAGGATCAACCAACCGATTGAAACGGTCTATTGAGAGCACCTTCACCCCACCTGTTCTATATCCACAGTTAATATCATTGCAGGCTCATGAGGATACAAAGTTGAAAGATGGAAATAATCACACAATTGATTTCAAAAAAGATATGTGTGAATAGGAAACATCAGATTTCATTAGTGATGAAAATGTAAATGAACTCCTCAATTATGAATGGCTAGGTGCCTCAGTTGTAAATGTATACATGAGGTATGTTTTCATGATTTGATTTTACAAAAGCTGATATACTCTGATAATTATGACAAAATACATTTTATATTTGTCACAGATGTATATATGAAAAACAATTAAAGGGATTTCCCCTTGAACAAAAATTCGGACTCGTTAGTCCTCACACCACCTCTTCAAAAAGACGAAATTAATTCTAATAAAGAGGCTGCAATAATGTCATCCCTGCTCAAATCATTTGAAAAAAAAATTACGGATGATAGAATCTTTTTAATACCAACAATGCAGGGGTAAAACTCTACAATTTAATCATATCCACTATATTTTCATTTCTTTCTTTACTTATTCCTTTTTTTTATTTTTAGGGAGCATTGGATGCTGATTGTAGTCAATTTGGATACTCCAAGGATTTATTTTCTGGATTCAATGCATGGATATCCAACAAACCAACCATGCATGATGGTGTTTGTTAATTTTTAATACACTAGATCCAACATTTTAAAACTAAACATCTAGTTATATAATTTATGTTATCTTTTAATGAGGATTTTGTTATGATAGGGAGGTGCATCAATATCGTCTAATGCATGGAATGAATCCAGGTCATAAGGATGAGCAAGCCTACAATATCTACAACTGGAAAAGTATTTGGGTATATATAATAACATTGAACTATACAAACACATATCAAAACAAATTACTTATTGTTGTCGATGTTTCTACAGTGTCCAAAAAAATGGAAAGGACTGTGGTTATTATGTTTGTAAATTTATGAAAGAGATCATATTTCATCAACAAACTAGCATCCCTGATGAGGTATTTTAGAAAATAATTACGAGTTCATTTAAAATATTTATTAATACTTTGTGTATTTATATTTTTTGAGTTCTACCATGACTGTCATAAAAACTCATATTTAGAAGATGATATACATGTGTTTAGAAACTAATGGGAAACATACCTGATGGAAGATTGTACACAAATAGGATAAAGGTGAATTCCTATAACTTATGTTATCTATATATGATCATTGATTATCCTCCAACCTTCTTTGGTGAATTTAGAATGCTCCAATGTATTGAAATCTTAATTTATTACTAAAATTTTTCTATCCCTGGATTCATATTATTGATCTTTGAACAAATTAATATTGAATTAAGGCATGATGGTGTGCAGTGTGTATGGGGTAAATGATGAAACCATCGAGGATCAAAAAAATCCATTTTCCAACAAACGATGGATGGAAACAACAAATATGGTATATATCCACCATTTTCAGTTAGATATAGGGCCTAAATATAAATATTGCTGAAATTAAAGTAGAGGGATCAGATTCAACATGCAGAGATAGTATTTGAGCACATGTGTACCCCTTGGTTCATTTTTAAGAAATTTCAATGTTTTGTATCTCGTTTGTTTGAACTTGTATTTGAGCACATGTGTTGTTGTTTGACTTGCACAATTATTTCTAGGTAGATTCATGAGATAACTGATATCGTTGAGGGATTTTTTGGAACCAAAATATGTGTCCCAGGATAATTCAAGTAAGGGAAAGTCTGGTTGAGATGAAATCCAAGATCAAACGACCAGTACATCATCAAAAGAATCAACCCTGTGATGCACCATCATGTAGAATATGGTCCTCGTGATATTTTAAGGTGTTTATGGAAGGTATGGGGAGTCTGATGAGCCCCATGGCCACCATAAATAATTTTTAGAAACAGCTCCACATGTTTTTTGTGCCTTGTGCCTCTTTACAAGGATCACTCCATTCACATGGTCTATCTTAGCACGTATGTCCCTTTCATCCCATTTCTACTCTTGGAAGAACCTGGGAATCTAACAATACATAAGCCCCAAAAAACCCACACTCATCCAACCAAGAGTATTCCTAGTGTGAAGGGAAGCTAACCATGGGTAATACACACACCATACCTCTTTTAAATATATGGGTTTTGATCCTTGTATTCTAAATAGGGTACGTAGGAAGCCTCCATGAGGTTAAATCCCAACCAATGGTAAACCATGGTGACCCCCTCACTGGGGTACACCTTTGCTTATTTTCCCTCCTTTTTTCCCTTAGTGGTGTCTGAATAAGGCTTCAAAATGAGAAACCTTTTTATGGTATGCACCACACTTGGGTCAGACCTCATTGGGCGTTTTGATCCATCTATCAGGTAAAAATTCCATGTGCTCCCTCCTAGAGATGTACCTACCTGATCCACCTTTATAAGTGTTTTAATCCACCAATTACATCTCTATAAGACATTAAATCATGACCCTATATCCTTGTGGGATGTTAAACTCATGGAATACCACAAGTTAAACATGGGTTTCCATTTTGTTGAGAATACCTTTGACAACGATGAATACATGTGACCAATGTTCTAGTGTCCATACGTTCCACTGATTCCCAATGTAAATACTTTCCTAACTGAAGTATTATGCCGTGGAATGACCCTTTGGAATTTCCTGATATAATTGTTGTAATTAAGCATCATCCATAAGGATATGGAACCAGGAACAAGTTTCATGAACAACATCTTATTCTATAAGGGAGACTCATACTAGGTAATGAATTCTGAGGAGGAATCCATGGATGGAATGAACGACATCCCATAACCCTATTTCAATTAATGAGAATACATCTCTTTATAAGTGATGAATGTCACTCACCTTTTTAACGAATGAATGTGTGGTACAATGCACCGCCATTGAACGTCAACATGCTCCAGGAAACATGCCCCTGTAGAAAGTGTCAGAAACATATGTCATGCTGAATCATACATGGAATCCCATTTTCTCATTGGGACCTCTCCAAAAACAAGATGTAAAATGAGTTTCCCTATAAAATAATATAGTAGAATTAAATCCATGTAAATAGATAATCACAATTAAAAATTGAATTTTGATTTTCTTATAATTTTTTTCATATAAAATGTATATAAATTGAGATTATTTGGTCATCCAATTGATCAAAACCCATATTTAATTCTTCCATCAAGGGGTACACGAAAACCTAACCTAATATCCCACAGAAATCTTGTCGCACTTCCACGTTAGAACTGGAAGTAGTTGAAGAAAACCTTAAGGTCTCTAATGCTCGGATTTGATGTTTTGGTATGTGTAATAATGAGATAAATTTTCATTTATATCTCATCTAATACATGGACACAAGAATATTCATGGTATATAATATAACATCTGATTAGTACATTGGTACACTTCCAATGGGGAATTATAGAATTCCAAAATAACAAAAAAAATCATCGAAAAAGGTACAATATACCAGTTCTAATAGGTATTTCAGACATGTATTGGGGCTAGAGGGATGTAATTGGGTTTGGGGAGGATATCAAGGATGATTTGGGTAGTCATTCTATTGAAATTTATTATCATTAGGCTAATCATAGTGTGAAAGGGTAATTCAAAACATGAATGCATTTAATAGGGTGATAATGGTCATGAATGGGGAAATGGGGTCAAGTAAGAGTTTGGACCCAAAATATAGTGATGTCACCACTTGGTTCATTTCATGTAACATGATTTAAAACTTATTTTTATGTGGGTGATGGGTTTATAAAGTATAAACCTCCTCAGGTTTCTTTGTTTGGGCACCAAGTTCTTAGGGGGGTGGCCAAACCCCATTCCCCTCCTTCCTTCCCCTTAGACCTGAGTGGATTATCGGTTGTTCGTCATTTCGAATCAATGTGGTATCTTCTCCTACATCTTCCTTTCTTCTCTAACTTCTTACTCAAAGATTTACATTCAGTTTTTATGGTTCTAGTTGTAATTATTATACCATAGTATGTATAAATCATTGTTCTTCATGGGACTTTTATATACGACTCTTAGAGCATGTCTCAAAATTTCATAAACTAGTAATCAATCATTATTTGATGCAGATTATATTTTGTGGAAGATTTATTTATGGTTTTTTAAAAATTTAGGTTTAATTTTTTGTAAATTTAGTAATATAGATTGGGGATTTAGTGTTTTCTAGGCTTAGGGGTGTGTCAGCAGTGGATCACACCTAGTTTCTCAGCATTCTGGCTTTGTTGGATTACACGATGAGTTTGGAACCTATTATACCATGCTGTATTTTTGGTTAAAATTAACTAATTATGTAATTTAATGTTGTTGGACATTAATACATGTGATCACGGACTCCTTTGTGGTTGGTATGAACTGAAGACAGTTTATTGGACTTCTGGTTGAGGTAAGGGCATTGACCTAATTGCGTCTCTTGGTTAATTGGTTATTTTATGTGTTGTGCCTCACTAGTATAATTACATTTAGCAACCCCATTCTTTATTTAATTATTTTATTCTTAACATAATAATTTTTTTATTATGTAGGTGAAATATTTTTCCTCAGTTTGTATGCTTTGTTCGGAAACCGCCACCATGGATGACAATTTTTAGAGCGGATGGATGCAAAAAGGATGGAACATAATTATTTTTTAACTATGTTGGATAATTGTAATTGTAACCAAATTAAACATTGCTTGAAATGTATATAGAAGTGTGTTGTTTTGTATTCGTGATTTCAAGTAAATGTATGTAGCATTTTTTTTCTTCTGTGCTTTGTGTGTGGGTGTTGTTCATGCTGTGTGCAGGTGTTGTTTGTGCTGTGTGCAGGTGCTATAATTTGTCTAGGTTCTGTGCAGGTTCTGGTTTTACACAGGATCCTTGACCTTTATCAGCGCTAGTTAAGCGCTGATAAATGGATAATATATCAGAGCTATTTTGAGCACTGATAAAGGTAGTTTTTATCAGCGCTCAAAATAGCACTGATAAAGGTAGTGTTTATCAGTGATATTTTTAGCGCTGATATATTATACATTTATAAACACTGAAAATAGTGCTGATAAAGACTACCTTTATTAGCGCTGAAAAAGGGGACCCCCTTTATCATTTCTGAGATTAACAACATTTTGTTAGCACTGTTAAAGGAGTTTTTTAGCGCTATTATAAGCCATATTTTTAGTAGTGTCATGTGCATCGATTGGGGAAAGTTGGACATTGATGATGGGGCGACATTTGAGGAGTTCCCGGTAGAGATAGAGGATCGATAAGAGCGGGTCCTTAGTGGGTATTCGATTACTCTATTATGAATTCGATGGAATCATGAGAATATCTAAGAGAGAACTTTGGAGCAGGAGGCTCAAATTCATGCTCAGTACCCCCATTTGTTTGTTTAGTCCTTATTTTGGCTTTTGGGGATGTAAATCCCTAAGGTAGGGGGAATGTAATGTCCCAAAAATTCACTGTATTTTTATTAAATTATATGGAATTATTTTGAGACCAGACGCTCTGATGGTGCCTGATTCTGAGGCAGGGTGAGCCCAGAATATAATTTTGAACATTTTTTAGTTAATTTAAATAAACTTGTGAGTTGGTTTTTCTAACTTTTAAAATGGTGATAGGATCAAAAATCCAAAGGCACCGTTAAACTCAAAACGATAGGATTCACCTGGAATGGACCTAACCATGACTGACACGGGTCGAGGGAAAAAGTTATTTTTGGACTTTTTAAAGAAAAAGTAAAAAAATAAAATAATCTTGTTTTAATTTATTTTTCTGAATTTTTAAACTGTTGCAGTGAAACAACGTATAACGGAATGAAAACAAAAACGTTGCTTCATAAATGAAACTATGAAACGAATTTTTAACAGAATTTAACTGAAACTTTGTTTTGCATTTTTTCCTTTAATGGTCAAAAAAACAATGCAGGATTGTTGGCACAATCCCGGTTCTGCTCTGAAGCTATGGTGGGTGATAATGATGAACACCAACGACCGCCAAACAACGGATCGTGGAGTGAAGAATGGAAGACGCATTCTTTTTCCACTATTCAAATGGATCATTGCCAATGAACAAGTTACTTAGGAAGGGGATTATTGTTTTTAAATTACAGTATCCCATTCTTCTTTCTAAACAACAAACATGGATCAACCCATGAACAGGTTGATCCACAGATCATATGTTCTTGTGGGAGGGATGTTTGAACTTGGGGTTTTGAATTGTAGGGTAAATTAATTTGTTGAAATCCAAAAAACTTTCCCCCGATTGATTCCTATTTTGAAATTCTAATACGGAGGGTGTGGGCCAAAATAAAAAAGGCTCGATCCCTCCCATCTTGTGCATTATTGTGCGTTCCTCTGGCCCACCTTCGAAATGGTGGCAAGAAGGTTTTGAGCCCTTGGTAGGAAAGGTGGAATTCCATGGAGGTAGGAGGCACAAATGGCAGGAAGAACGGACCACCGGAACAGAGCCGGTGGTCTGCGAAAAACTTCATTAGCATGCCACCACTAGCCGAGGGAAAGTGGCGGTGTGCCACAACGGCGTGCCAGGGGAGAAGCCATGGCGGTGTGGAAAGAGCCGTCGACAGAAGGCCAATGACTGGTAGGGATGAGACGCGGCCAACCGACCGCGGAAGGTGGAGTGGGCCATGCTGCATGGGTCGTGCCTCCCCACTGGTGCGTAGTCCAGTGACTGCATGCAGGACCGAGTAGAGAAGTCAGCTCTCGTTGGCTGCGTGCATCCGAACCGGTCCGCCTTGTGGGCCGGTTGTGGGGCATTGAACCAGACACCCTCCCGACATCTGGGCTGGAGAAGACCAGCCCGCCTTGCAAGACACACCGAGGCATGCAAACTGAGCCGCAGAGCGGGCTGGGAGAGTGAAATAAATCCGGGTCACTGGGTGGACCAGACGGGGAAAAAAAACTGGCCTGCCAGTGTGGGCCGGGTCGTTGGGCGACCCGGCGGGCTGGACCCACGACTAAACCGGGCTGGGTCCAGCAAATCCCAATGGGCCTGGCCCACTGGCCAGGCCAGACTAAGTCTGCCCAGACTCGAACCAGGTCAGGTCGGGTCAGTCAAACTGGACCCGGTCATGCGGGACCCATGGTTCGGGTTGGTTGGGTCGGACTGAGCCTGGATGCAACCGAACCCTGTTTAATAAAATGTCAATATCTCTCTAAATAATGGTTTGATTGAAGATCCATTTGCGGCGTTAGAACCCTCACAGTGAGGAGAATATTTTGGAACAATCTAAGGAGGTTATCATGGAAGTTTAAATGTGATTAATAGCTTAACGATAGGTTTCTCCCGGAATCAAGTACACTACGTGCAGGAACCCTGCGGTTGACTGAGACCTGAAGACTACTGACAAGAGACCTTGTGTAGATCAACTATGATGGCATAGTGGGATGCAGCTTTGTGTGACCCAGCAGGCCCACGGTGAGAAGAGACTCTATGTGACCTGACAGACCCACGATACTCATCGGGAAGGAGTATCTCAGTACGATGACTAAAGTGGGAAGCAGCTCTGTGTGACCCGGTAGACCCAAAGAGGGGAGAGGCTCTGTGTGACCCAGTATACCCATGGTACTCATTTGGGATGATTACCACAACATTCCAAGGTTAGTGGGAAGTGGCTCTGTATGACCTGGAAGGCCCACAGTGAGGAGCGACTTTGTGTAACCCAACATACCCACGGTACTCACCAGGGAGGAGTACCCTAGTAGTGTAAGGTGTTCAGTTATATAACTGATTCTCTTACTCTCCTACTCTATATTATACCTGGTGTGAGTTTTCTTACTTCGTGGTTTTCTTGTGGATGGCTTTGTGGTATTTCCTTGTTGGTTTGGGGTCCCTACTGAGTATTTTGTTACTCACCCCTTCATGGGCTTCGTCAGCACGTGTTGTGTCCGGTGCAGATGACCGACGACTTGGCGGAGGACTTGGTGGCCCGGGACCAAGCAGTGCAGGCGGGTAGGATGTGCTTCTACAGCTTCCAACAGCTTCTCTATACTTACCCATCAGGTGGGGTTTTCAACAGACGACTTTCCATCGATCTTGTACTTTCTCTTATTGCAGTTGTCTTTTTTTGGGTTTGTATTCTGACCCATTTACTTTTAGTTGTACCTTTAAACTCACTGGTTGTTTAGTAGCATGAATGTTATATTTTCCAATTTTATTGGGATGTGGTTGTATGTGCGTGTGTATAGGTACTCAGGAAAATGCCTCCCACATGCAGGTTGATGCCTTCGGCGCTAGTCGCCAACCCCTGGCCTTCAGAAGGAAGGCTTCGGGGAGTCACGACATGGGCCCTGGGGGATGGGTTGTGACATTTACATCTATGATGGAAACCTGAAAGCCCCCCTACAAAATAAATCTGAATGTTGAAGTCTTCTTCATACCTATTTCTTCACCACCAATACCAGAATCAACAATATTTTCCTCCCCCATAATTTTGATCGCCAAAAAATCTGGATCACCTGCAAGAATTAACTGCCCCCTCTACTCAACATCCTTCAAGCAGTCCGAAACTCTCAACGCATTACCCTAATATTTGATTTTCATTCTTTCTTCACTAGTGTCACTCTATGAAGAAAAATAATTAGGTGTAAGACCTGAAACACCTGACCTAACATGATTCATCTTCTAAACCTTCTTCATCATATTAGATGGTCTTCAACTCATGCATGAAGATCATCTGTGCCACAAATCTTACGAATTCCTCCTCACAGCTACATTCGTCACATCATTTCATGCCTTTACATCTATCCTGTAAAGCGTATAATCCATTTTTCATCATGCACAAACCATCGATCCTCTATAAAAGGTCCATCTTCCACCTCCAAATGAACTCATTAATCCATCATTATCAAGAGTACAAGCGGATAAAAAATTATGGTGTATACCTAGCACATGTCGCACATCCCTCAACGCCATCGTACAACCCACATTCGTAGTAATAAAAATATCACCAACACCAATGAAATCAGTAGAATATTTGTTTCCCATCTTTAAAATACCAAAGTTTCCTTCTTTGTATGAAGAAAATAAATCCCTCTTCGGTGTAATATGGCACAATGCTGCTGAATCAACCACCCATTTAGTGTACGGATTTGACCTATGATAATCAACATCAACTAAAAGTAAATCATCCTCACCTTAAATAAGACTTATGTAAGTATCCTCATAATCGACTTCGTGTGCCTTATTTTCTTCCTTAATCTTTTTTAATTCATAGAAATATCTCTGGACATGATCCTCCTTGTCACAAAAAAAGAACTTGAACTTTCTTCTTGTCTTGGGCCAACCACTCTGATTACCGTGTCCATCTTCCACAGCCATAGTACCACCATTACTTAAAGATTAACCATCATTGGTATTTTGTCAAGTCTTTTTCATCAACAATGATGAAATCACATCCTCCAACTTCAGTGTGTCTTTCCCAAACAACAATGTGGTGACAAGATTATCATATGAATCTGGTAATGAACCCAAGAGAAAAAAAGTCTTGTCTTTTTCTTCCATCTCAACAGGTACAACATTACCCATACCATCAATCTTGATCACCACCGAAGACATCCCCATCAGAATTTTAGTGAACTCATCCAGATGATTTCTTAAATATATATTCCCTGATATTTGTAAATGATACGACCATTTTTTTAGATATAAACGATTTTTTAGGGATTTTGATTTATAACTATTTTCACGCTTCTCCTAGATCTCCTGCAGATCTGTCAGATTCATCACTTCCCATAGTACATTATCACCCAAATACATCTAAATCATGTTTTTCGCCAACTCTCGCGTATCCTTCCAATCACCATCGCTCATCATCTTCGACTTCTCTGATTTGTTTTCTTCAACGCCTTCGTTATCTTCTCATGGACTAGAATATTTTTAACTCTTTATTTTCAAAATGTAAAATCATTTTTCTAGTTAAACAATTCAATGTGGAAAAAACTCCCACGACCACTAGTTGAAAAATGGTCTTTAATGTTGTTTTTTTTTAATTTTGACGTCATTTTGTAACCAAAGTTGAAGCCGACGATGTAAAAAATATGAATTTTGACATCGGTTTTTGTAAACCGATGCAAAAAATGAATTACATTTGTTTTTTAGTGTCATTTTTATAAAAATATGATTCCAAAAAAACCCATCGGTAGTATTTTTTGTGTCGGTTTCCTTAAAAACTGACGCTAAAAAGTTAAAAAAATAGTTTCAGTGTCAGTTTAAAAAAAATGACCCTATAAATGAAAAAAATATTATTTTTGGAATTGGTTTTTACAGAAAACAATTCCAAAAAGTAATTTTTTTCTTCTATGTTTTAGATCATTTTTTAATCTTCGATTTGACTGATCGTGGAACTAAAACGGAGTTACGGATCAAAAGTTATGGTCATCGGAATTTGAACTTGTCAAAGTTTCGATTGATACAACTCGTTTCAAAGAAAACATGATCAACATGAATTAAAATCACATACACCAAATGAAATAAAATAAAAAATATATTTCAAACATATTTCAATGGTTTTTGGAGCTTCCATCAAAATAATATGTTTTTTATCATCATATCTCTTATATTTATGGTAGAACTCATGCGATAATGAAAACAATGACCAATAATTAAATTTACACCATGATTGGTAAATCCCATTTGAATGTTTTATATTTGTAACTCAGTCATAAGAATATATAATCTTTATAATCAATCTAATCAAGTTGTTTAGAAATGAAGGAAAATAAAAATAAAGAAAATAAATAATTAGAATAGATAGCGTGTTAAAATTAATGATTGAAGCCACATTGAAAACTTAATTGAATCGAAGAGGTTGAAAATGATGAACGAAGTAGAAAATGGATTTATATATAGTAAACAAAAATATTTTTGATATCATTTTATAAAAATGTAGGTGGGATTTTAAAAAGTTAAACGTGCATTGTGAAAGAAATTGAAATATTGATCCCGCATATTGGCGAATACTCTTTGGCGTCATTTTTTTTAAAACCAACGCAAAAGAGGATTTACATTGGTCTTTTGGAGTCAATTTTAAAATAAACCGACACTAAAAAGTTAAAAAAATATCTTTCACATCAGTTTTTATAGAAATCGATTCCAAAAAGTTAAAAAAATATATTTTTGGCATCATTTTTTAAATAAACGGACACTAAAAAGTTAAAAAAATACTTTTTTCATGGGTTTTTTTAAAAACCGATGCCAAAAACTAAAAAAAAGATTTTTGGAGTCCATTTTTAAAAAAACCGATGCGAAAAAAATTGGTGCCAGTTTTCATAAAAACCGACGTCAAAAATTTAAAAAAAATTATAATGTTTTAGATAATTTCTTAATCTTCAATTTGAATAGTCATAGAGTTAAAATGGAGTTACTGATTAACATTTATGGCCTTTAAATGTTTGAGTTCTTTAAGACTTCTCTTAGAGAAGATCAACATCCGACATCCATAAATTTTAATCCGAAACTCTGTTTTTTCTCCATGACCTATCAAATCGAAACTTAATAAATAATCTAAAACATCGTAAAAAATCTAATTATTTGTGTTAGTTTTTTTTTAAAAATCGATGACAATTTGTTTTTTAATTGTTTTGTGTCGGTTTTTAAAAAACCCGACGCCAAAAATTCTCCGCAAACATATTTTACATCGGTTTATTAGAAACTGATGTCAAATTTTCGACCTTAAAAACCATTTTTATACTAATGGGTGTGAATCACCCATATTTAATCAGCAAGAAAACACAGATAACATCGTCATCTGATACCAGATGTTGGGTCAAAAGCGAATCAACCCTAGAATAAAACTGAGTTGCAACAACAAATGTTTGTGAGAACCGCTGATGTAAACTAAGAGTAAAAAAAATATCAAAATAAAAAATGGGGTCACAAATATTTAACCTTGAAAAACCCTATTTGCAGAGGATTAAAAAAAAATAGGACAGCTTCAAGATAATCCACTATGAATTAGAGAGTACACAGAATCCAAGTAATAGCCTAAGACTTGAATTGAAAATACAACATAGAAAAATATGTGTGAAAACACACACCCCGATATGCCTCTCTGATAATATTCTATGACCAAATGTCACCCTTTAGAGATCAATCTTGAACTTGCAGCATCATTGCAACACCTTGTTGCACAACCTAGTTTTCTGATGGTCGCTGCTGCCCACGCCCAAAAACCGTCACCCAAGTATCTTCTCTCCTTGGGTTGTTGCACACCACAAAATCATCTCACTGATTGAGTCTATGTTTCCCCTTTTATATGTCCTCATGTGCCACATATCTTGTTTTTAATATATATTTGTAAATATATCTCAAAAAGATATAATGAGATATCACCTGTATCTCATGCTGGCAGATACACAACGGAAAGTCCCCGATTTGGATTTCCCAAAAAAACTTTATCTTTAAATATAAAAGATACCACATGTGCAGGATGAACTCAAATAATAGAGAACCAAAATAGGGAGGAATGGAAGGTTATGGTGAGAGAAGATAGGTGATAGAGAGACAATCTGTTGGATTGGTGTAGCCTGATCCAGTTGGGCTAAATTCTTGTGGCCCGCAACTGTAGCAACTTTGACCACGGGTTTCCAAACCCTTTGATTTGGTAGATTCAGATGTATGGGGTCCCTGTGCCACCTCGAGTCAATTAGGGTATGAATATTATCTCTTTAATTGATGATTTTTCATGTATGACGTGGCTTTACCTTCTTTGCGACCAGAAAAAAGTTTTATCCAACTTTCAGACCTTTTACCATGAGATCCGGACACAGTTTTATATCTCTATAAAATGTCTACTCTCCAAAAATGGGTGAGAATACTTGTCCACTCCCTTTCAGCAGTTTCTGCAGGCACACAACATCATCCATCAGACCTCCTGTCCTGATACCCATCAGAAAAATGGAGTGGCCGAGTTAAAACACCAACATATTCTAGAAACTGCCCGTGCCCTCCTCTTCCACCGCAAGGTGCATCTTCTCTTCTAGCGGGATACCATCCTCACTGCTACTTACCTACTCAATCGACTTCCTTCTTCCATCCTTCAGGGGGAGACTCCTTTTCATACTATGTTCCCCTCTCTTCCTTCTCACTCCCTTCTACTCCGCGTCTTCGGATGTCTCTGCAATGTCCGGACAATCACCCCAATCTCTCTAAAATTTCTTCCAAATCCATCCGGTGTATTTTTCTTGGATATTCCCGCACTCAGCGTGGCTACTGGTGCTTCTCTCCGGACTTACGATGCTATATCATCTCTTTCGATGTCTCATTTTTCGAGATCTATTCTTTCACTCCACCCTCTCTTCATCCAGACACTACCATTGATGAGTGTCTTCCTCTCATTTTCACCCTCCTCTTGTGTCTCCCCCTACTGGTCATCGCTTTGGGATGGTCTACTATCGTCTTCCATCGAATGTACTCCCCATACAGGCCGAGGACAAAATTGTTCCCACTTCGTCCGATGCTCTTATCACAACACCCGAGGACTTGCCGATTGCACTCTAAAAAGGTACTCACTCGTGTCAGACTACTCTATTTACATCTTCATACAAAGGTTTGTCAGCACTGGAGGCGATATCAATTCCCCACATGGTTGGAGATGCCAAATCACACCCGGGGTGGCTACAGGCTATGCGGGATGAACTGCAAGCTCTAGATGACAATTATACATGGGATTTGGTCCCCCTCCCTGTAGGCAAACAGGCGGTCAGATACAAATAGATTTATACGATCTATCTCAATCCTGATGTCTCTCTTCATCGCCTCAAAGCCCGACTTGTGGCGAAGGGATTTTCTCATACATATGGCATCGATTACTTTGAGACCTTCTCTCTGGTCTCCAAGATGGGCTATGTCTGCCTATCCATATCTTTGGGTGCTCATCATCTCTGGCCGCTTCATCAACTGGATGTCAAGAATGCATTTCTCCATTGATTTCTTAACAAATAGTGCAGCATCCCCCTGGATTTTGTACCTCTGGCACTGACTCCCATGCCTTCCACCTCTGTCGATCCCTCTATGGCCTCAAGAAGTATCATTGGGATTGGTTTGGCTACTTCCACACTATCGTCATGGACTTTGGCCTCTCTCGCAGTATGAAGGATCAAACATTCTTCTTCCATACGACGTCGAACGACTGTATCTTGCTGATGGTATATGTTGATGATATCATCATCACTGGGAGTGTCTCCACAGGAATTTCCCACCTCAGGGCACAAATTCACCATCACTTCCACACTAAAGATCTTGGTCCCCTCACCTACTTCTTTGGCATCGATGTATCCCATTCCGAGGACACTATCTCCCAATGCCAATGCAAGTATGCCCTTGATATCTTGAAGGATGCAGGATTGAGCCTAAAAACTGCAGTGGACACTCCTCTTGAGCCTGGGGAAAACTCTCTCCATACCGAATCAGAACCATTTCCTCACCCAGAGAGCTATCGACATCTGGTGGGTAAACTTAACTACCTCACCATGACACGACCAAACATTGACTACATCATTGGAAAAGTCATCCAGTTCATGGAGAATCCAACCGGATCTCAGTGGGATTCTGTCTTCCGCATTTCCAGATACATAAAGAAAGACCCTACACGTGGCCTTCAGTACTCCCATCATTCTCATTTGGATGTTGAGGCCTTCTGTGATGCAGAATATGCAGGTTTCCTTGCTACCCGCAAGTTTACTTCAAGATTTTCCACGTTCTTCGCCGGTAACATCATCTCCTGGCGCAATAAGAAGTAGAATATCGTCTCTAGATCGAGTGCAGAGGCTGAATACCACGCCATGGCCATGGTCACCACTGAGATCCTCTGGCTTCGTCATCTCTTCCATGAGCTCGGATTCCCGGTGAAGACCTCTGCTCATATCTGGTGTGACAATCAGGCAGCCATGAAGATCTCCTCGAATCTCATCTTCCATGAACAGAAAAATCATATCAAAGTGGAATGCCACTTTCTTCACCACCATCTGGAGCATAACCATATCAGATTTGGCCATATTCCGACGGCAGATCAGCTTGCTGACATATTCCCCAAAGGCCTCCTCGGAGCTCACCTTGACTCTCTCACTACCAAGCTGGGTATTTACAGCATCCATAGACCATCTTGAGGGGGAGTATGAGATGCTCTTTGTTCAATGTCGTCTTTTTTCGTTGTGGGACTTAGTCCAAGATGGGCATGTCTAGCTTGAGGGGGAGTGTTGAACCGCATTTAAGTATAATGGGTATTTTCAAGTCCCACATCGGTCATTCCCTCCTTGTAATTATTTTTACTCATCTATAAAAGAATGTCTCCGCCTCACATTGAGGTAAGGAGAATTCACCATCAGAACTCTTAATTGTTCCATTTGTTTCATAATTGATATGAACTAATCTTTAAGTTTTTAGACCTTTTGGATATTTACCTCAGGTTGATCATTCTTGTTTTATCATCTTCCCCTAAGAAATATCATCCTCTAATGCATGGGAAAGATTATCCAGCATGTCACTTTGATCCTTTATCTTGATGTTCATCTAAGCAATGGAATTCTTAAGTCATACCTTTTCTTATTGTTTCCTTTGTTTCTACTTAACTGATTTTTTCAAGTATGAAACAATGTCCACCCTTCTTGGCTTGTATATTTTGAACTTGTTTTGAGTTTAGGCCCTTATCCTTGGAATATGCATTGAGTTTCTGCACTATTTAAGGAATTTCCTTTAATTCCTTGGTATAGGAATCATTATTTTCCCTTAGACCAGTATCCAAATCAACTAGTCTCTTGTTCAAGATTTTCAACTTTTCAACCTCAAATTTTAGTGCACTGATAGATCTCTTGAGACTTATTCTCATCTTTCATCATTATGTTTTCTTCCTCCAACTTTTGTTTTATCTCTTCTGATAAGTGGAAAACGTACTCCTTTGGACTGCTTGATATCTCATCATTATCAATAAGTCAAATATCACTAGGGATGTTAGGTTCCTCAGCCAATCCTATGAAATCATTAAAATAACTAATAAATTCACAATCTGAATCAATCACACCCCTCCATCAAAAGCTATTGGAATCCTCTATTTGAATCGAACTTTTTTTATAAACTATTCCAACCTATAAAATTCCCTTGAAGTTTTGCCTCTTTTTATGATTTTTTCCTTATCCTTGGTACCAAAAACATATAAGGGAATAATATAACTCTACTCAGAAAACCAATAATATCACTTTAAAGAAAAACAAATCCAACAAAAGGAACTTATTGGCTGATAAAAATTGTTTCAACACACTTTCCATAATACTACACATTTTCCTTACTACTACACATGACATGAAACTATTTTTTATCTTATACTTAGTATATTTCTTGAGAGATACCATGAGAGGGGGTGAATTAGGATATTAAACTCTTCTAATATTTAACACATTTTCCTTACTACTACACATGATATTAACCTCATTATTAGAATGATCACCCTTTTTTATCTTCTTTAAATGATTATCTGATTGTTACCTCATTAGTCTTTATCCCTTTAAAATATATTGTTCTAATGATTGGTCAACCCTTACACTCAAATTGTTCCATGCAGAATATAAAATATCAAGCACAAAAGACACAAGGTTTTTTACTTGGTTTACCTGCATCTGGATAATCTAAGAAGCATGTAATTGAAAATGTTTCAATGCACTTGAATCCACTAAAGTCGATGTTTAGTGGTTGGTTTAGGCTAGGGAACTCCTAGATCTAGGTTCACCAACCTTAAATATTCGAGGCTGATTCACTACCTTCTAATGCACTCACCCTTTACTCCTCTCTCTTGTTCACTTCTACAAGAAAGGATAACAACATTGGAACGTAGGCCAAAACAGAACAACTTCACTATTTTTATTTCACCTAGTGTGGATTAGTGTCTTTAATATCTACATTGCTCCTTTATAGGATTTCTGCGAACATCTCTATGAACAACTTCATCACATTTCCTTGATTATTCATGAAAACTTATCCTTTTTCTTTAGAAAGATCACCAAGGACTTCCAATATTTGTTCTCTTCTTTTCTGGAATTCTTCTCCCTCACAATATCAGAAATATAAATGTGTTCATCTCCATTTCACATCAACAATCTATATGGTTTATAGAGAAAAATATTTCTATATGTCACTTTTCCAGAATTCCCTTCTCTTTATATCAAGAGAGACTCACTAAGTTTCCCATCATGAATATCTTCATGTTTCCACGAGTATGATGGGAAAATCCATCCTTCAAATCTCCTTCAAAGATAGAAAATATGAATCTAGAATTTTGATGACTTGACATAATCATGACATAAGGGTCACCACCACAGAGAAACCTTTATCTCTCTTTGAAGCCTTGGACCTGAGCTCCAGTTTCTCCATAGTAGAAGAGTCTTCAATATACCATGCAATTATTCATCTTTAAATTTCACAGCTTGTATCCAAGAAACACATCGTGGATATAAATTTAGGATTCTCAATTGACTAGAAAACCATAATGTGACTTACCCCTTCACGACATGGTCACCTATACTCATGAAATATTAACACTTTCATATTGAATTTATATAGTGCGAAGCATCACCGCAGTGTCGACACCTTCAAAATGTGAGAACCACTAAAATATAGTTTAGCATCTTCACAGCATGGTCATATCCTCTATGGCGTGATTGCTTCTACTCCTAGAAAAAACAAAGGAAAAAACCTCACATACTACATAGGAGACTGTCATGTATTGTCCCTTAATACTGAAATAACTCTTACATGACTAGGGGCTTTGCCATATTTACATACTTTAAGTCCTCCCATGGCATAATACTAGATCCCATAGCTTGAACTACTAACTCATTAGAATTTCCGATGTATCTCTAAAATATTATGCACTACTACAAAAAATGTTACGTATATAGGGAATGCTCAACACAAAGAAACAAAAAGCTACTAGAAGATGTCTCTCAAATCTGGAGGCCACACAACACAACCACGCACCCTGACCTCACACCAACTAGAACAACAAAGAGACACTCACAATGGACACTCCACACATAACATGACATGAATGGAAGTAAAGAAAAATAAAGGAACAAAAGGAACTAATTTGGTTCAGATAAAGTCATAATCCACAGGAAATAATAATTTTAGTAGAGAGGTAAACAAGAGAGATTACAATGAAGGATCAACTACAAAGCACAAAATAATAGATGCTTTATCTTGAGTAATCACTCTAATCACACACACTTGTATAATTGACCCAAGCCCACATATATATCCGCCGTCATCCGGTAATCACAGTACCACCACTAAACGATCTTCATAGAGGGAATACCTAATGGATATGATCCTTGAGGTCATAAAATCACTCATCCAAGGGTGATCACTGCCTCAACTAGATCACCAAGGGAACAATGTTTATCTCTGGAGACTCTAAGGAATGCCTTTGTGTCTCTTCAACATTAGAACATGCATGTGTTAGATTTTGGAAGAACTCATTCCCTACCTTTGCCACATGCTCCTTTTGAAACTCTAATCACTACTGCCGCCGCTATGTTATCGATTCCTAGTTTCAAGAAATACTGCCTCTGCATCCAGTGGAAGTAGAAAGCATCAGAATTTATGACTTTACAATGAACTCAATACTTATCCAAAAAAGGGATCTTCACATCAAGCCTAATAATCTCCCACTTGAGAATCATTTTTAGGCTCAAACACTAAGTCCCATAGGTCATATGCACCATCTTCCATAACCAAATTATTTAACTTATATCTTCCATTATGTTAGAGCTTCCAAGATCCTAAGACCTTAATGTTATCCATGCCCCACTAAAGCACAACACCGCTTCAGATTTTCTAGTGCTGTAAATTTAGTTATCATATCTACTATATTTTGGTTCCCCTCAATTTTATTTAGATCCATTACCCCATACTCCATAAGCTTCTAGATAAATTGGTATTTTAGTTGAATATGATACATCTGAGAGTAAAATGTTGAATTCTTGGCCATGTGAATCGCACTCTAGGTGTCACAGTATAAAACATTGAACTATTTCCTCCTGATGTCCTCCACGACATTTCTGATTCAACTCATAGACATAGCATAGGACAAAAGCTCATGTACTACTAAGGATAATATCATGTATCATCCCTTGAAACCTAAATTGCCTATAATTAAGAACTTTTCCATATTTCCATAAAAGTCCTTACATGGAAGACACCGTTGACTCAACAGAATTTATTATGAATCTCCAGAATATTACAAAACTTTGAAAAATGTTATGTATACCTTCTCCAGATTTGCAGGGAACTCCATGGAAAATATCTTATGCATACAAGTACTCATCCAAAATCACAAAAATTTGCTCAAATATTTTTTTTGAAAATTCATCCAGAACACTCTCAAAAGTACTCTTGTATTATCTGAATTCATCTTAATATGCTCCAAGGATATATTAATCCATCCATTCACATGATTTTATTCATATTGAAGTATAATCTGGATTCTATACAACCATACTTGATAGCTCCAAGAAATTCTCAAGCTTTTCCACAACCTTATTTCACTAAATACACAACTAGAACATACTTTGATGGTTGAAAATAAATACAACATCAACAATAACCATTGGTTGAAAAAACCCAACATAGATTCATAAAATTAGTTTACAATAAATCAAATAGTTCAACTTCAGCATTGGGATTCAAAAAATCTTCCCCTGTGTTTTTTTGGTAATGCTATCATTAATTCAAAGAATATTCATGTCATCATGATGCTTCATGCTCCCCCTTTGAAAGAGGCAAATTCATTGATTTAGGATGCTTCATACCCCCTAGCATCTTCATGTGTTGTTCCCCCTTACACAAAAATACATCATATTATCATGTTCCCCTAGCTTCATGATTTCAAACACCCTAAGCTTATTTTCTTTTGATAAATCTTGTGTTATTCGTGGGGAAAACACATGCTTCACTTGTTAGGATTCTAAAAGCACCACATGATAATAGTTTTCAGTCATTCTAGGATTTCTTGAACAAGGATTAATACCACTGTTCGCGTGGATCCAATCTCCCCCATTTTTGATGAGCATGGGGCATCACCAATAAATCTTATACCAATTTTTCAATATAGTTTTTTCATAGAAAAAGTAACCAAGATCCCCCCACTTGAAATATACTTCAAGAAACCAAAAATATCCAGCTTAATCTTCACCAATTGACTACTTTTTAACTATACTTCTATATTCAATTTTCACGCTAAAAAACCCTTTGAACTATGGATGCATCCTAAAATAATTTTAGTGAATGATCTTAACACTTAGCAACGATCCATCAATAAAACTTCTAAGCCTACCAAACTCAATGTAGTAAATATGAGATAAAGAAAATAATTTCACTGTTGTCATTGAACTCCACCTACTTCCATTAGATACATGTAGTCACAACTTTTAGCTTCGATTAAGGAACTCTTCCCGTGCATTCAACCACACCTTCACAAAAAAATCAATGAATAAACATGAATTACACAGTGTGTTTCATACAATATTAAACTCTAGACACCAATATTGATACCAATTTTTTAAAAAAGATTTTTACTTTTGTTCATTGGGCCTTTCCTTAGTTTATGGGGATACCACCTTTTGGATCTTCATATCCAAACACCTATTAAGACTCTTAGATTTATCACTAAATATAAAGTTGATATCCAACACAAGATTAATCTATCTAAAACAACCTTTGATATTATAAAAAAAATCATCTCATATAACATGGTAAACAAAATCTTAGATCGAAACAAATAAATCCTGAAAATTATATTTGTTGTTAAATATTTATAAAGGTATGATCTTTTATTTTAATGGCCTCATTCCATTGAATAATATGTTTTCTTGACATGAACACCTTAATTGAACCTTAATACCACTTATAATAACAATTTTAATTTCTTTTATGCTTCTTATTTTACTTATATAGTTATAATTACAACTTAAAAAAATGCCACCTGACCTATTTCCAATCATCAATTGGAACATTAGAGCAACTCTCAATCTCACTTCCATCATTTTATGTAATCTACTCATTTATCGTATCTCCTCCTAAACCTAAAACAGTTAACAACATTTTAATAAATGAGGAGAGGGGAACTTTCACTTTCCTTAAGTGGAGGAATACAATGTTTCACCATGGACCAATGATTTACCTCTATCCGATAATTTGGAATCCATATTCAGATATGAAATTGTTTCGATAGAATCGAACTCCTCCTCAAATTTCTTAGGTTTGTTCCTTTCTTCATGGACCAAGTCACAAGCTTTTCTTCCTTGGTTACTCTTACCTATAAGGATCTCTTGGCATGTCACTATTTGGAACTTTCTTCTCCAAACCTACTTACTACCTTGTTTATCCCTATATGTTTTATTAGATTTTTCAACATATACGATACCTTGGGATACCCTATTTTCATGGGAGTTATCAGATTTAGTAGCATGTGAACTCCTATCTCTTTTCCAAATATTCTTATCTTTTCAAGACATATTTGGTTGTACAATATATTTGCAACTCTTATTCACACCACTTTAATCAAGATGATTTTCTTCAACCAACCCATGAAATCCATTTCTTGAAAGAATAGATTTTTTGTTGAATGTATACTAGTTGACACAATTAATTCCAACTAAATTTCTCCTTCTGTCTTCACTAGAGTTATGATTAACATAGTATGAATTATTGGAATAATATCCATACCTCTTTTTCTATGGTTGTAAATGCCTTTTTCCCCATCTTTCCATTAACTTTACAACATGATATATATTCCAATGCTTTATAGAAAAATATGGAAATATTTATATGCATTCCACAATAAGAGCACATGTCTCCACATCTTCTTCTAGAGCTCATTTGTTTATCCTCACTTCTTATAGGGACCTTATTGAGTGCATTTCAATACTTCCACTATTTCCCCTCTTATTGGGAATGCTCAAAGTTCACTTCCTCTTCCTTGAAATGGGTTCTATCATTTCTAAGGCCACGTATTCCCATGGAATGTGGCCTTTGTTACATAATAATTCTGTCATGCTTCTCCTTTGATATAGAAAACTTTTTCTTCATCTCACTATCACCAACTAAAGGATTATCAAATAACATGTCTAAAGAATCTTTTATAATTAGATTAACCTTAGCTCTTAATTGTTTAATTTGTTTCGTGATTGATATGAAATATTCTTAAAGTTTTTGGACCTTTTGGTTATTTACTTCAAGTTTATCATTCTTGTATTCTTTTATCTTTTCCCCTTAGAAATACCATCCTCTAATGCATGGGAAATATTATCTAGAATATCACTTTGATCCTTTGTCTTGATGTTTATCTGAGCAATGAAATTCTTAAGTCATTTATTTTCTTATTACTAACTTTTTTTCTCTTCAATTGATTTTTTTTCAGGTATAGAACAATGTTCATGCTTCTTGGATTTCATATTTTAAACTTCTTTTGAGCTTCAGGCCCTTGTCCATGGAATAAGCATTGAGTTTCTGCACTATCAAAGGAATCCCATTTAATTAATTGGTCCACAAATCATTCTTTTCCCTTAGAACAGTTTCCACATCAATTAGTCTCTTGTGTAAGATTTTCAACTTTTCAACCTTAATTTTTAGTGCACTAACATTGATCTCTTGAGACTTATTCTCATCTTTCATCATTATGTTTTCTTCCTCCATCCTTTGATTCATCTCTTCTAATAAGTGGAAAATGTACTCCTTTGGACTAATTGATATCTCATCATTATCAATAGGTCAAATATCACTTGGGATGTTAGGTTTCTCATCCAATCCTATGACATCATTAAATGAAATAATAAATGTTAGGACCAAACTGAAGAGGAAGGTGTTTGTTTTAAATTTTTTTCTTTTATTGTCAATAAAGTTGAAGATGAAAGATGAAAACGAAATCACCTCACTTTGTATTTAGTGAAAATCATATTGATCTTTGTTTTCAAAAGAATCAGACTTGTGTTTTCAGAAAAATTGGACTCACTATGTCCATCATACTGAGTAATTAATCGTTATCTAAAATGAGAGAGTCAGTTGATTGAAAGAGAAAGTATCTTGCTGGAAGTAAATGGTCACCAGATTAAATCTAAATTTGATGTGAAAGAAGTGGCTATTTTTATGGAGAATCAGAGTCTGTATGACTATGATAAAATAATTATGACATTGCTTTGCTGATTTGTAATTATCATTAATCATATGTTGATTGAAAAACTTATGATGCAATCTTGATTGAAGAAAAGGGAAAAAAGTATTCCAAAACGTACCTAGATTTATCGTATCTGGGTGGAAGAGAAGCAAGAGATGTAGCTGATCAAAAAGAAATCGTACCTAGTATAATCAAATTCGAGCTGAGAAGGAAAGTAAAGGTTGCTGGGAATCATACTCATGATAGTCATACTCAAGGGGGATATTGGTATCTAAATGAATAATTGTATTCCACTTTCAGAAATGATATCCATTTCTTCATATATTTATATTTAACTGATACAGAACATTGTTTTGAAGAAATCTGATTTAGAAAACCAGAATCATTTATTAAAATATAACTGACAATTGAAATGAAAGTCTGATGAAGAAGTGGAGATTTTATAAGAATCGAGAAGCTTTGAGAAGAGTTGAAAAAGTAAAAATTCACCTGATATTTTAGGGGAAATTGAGATTAAGGTGAATTTGATTAAGTGGGAAAATTTTGGGATTCCTACCAAAGCCACTCAAGCGTCACCTATAAAAGGAGAAAAGTACATTATACATTTCTAATGATCGATATATTTTCCATGAGGGAGAATATCTATGTTTTAGAGGGAAGAAAAAGATTCTATATTCACTTGTATTAAAGAAGCTTTGACGGAGGAGTGAAAGAGAAGAGACAAGATCGCAGCGTTGTATTCAGCTGATCATCACACTTAGTGATAATCGTACTCAGCTGATTACCATACTTGGTTTTTCAATCATATTCGGCTAATCATCATATCAGGATGGATTAATCAGATCGAGATTTCCATACTCGGCTTTCCAGACTGAGGAATATGGAGTATTGAAGTGGGATGATTCATCTCTATCATATTCTATCAAAGATATATTTTTCGTACTGGGGAGAATCATACTGGGAAGTATCATACCGAGAAGAATTGTATCAGGGAGAATCGTACTCAGAAGAATCAGACTGGAAAAAACGGACTGGGAAAATCGGACTTGGTTTTTCTATAGAAAAGTTCATAATGTTCTTACCATCTTTTGGGTAAGAAATTAAAGAAGTGTTTTCAATTGAATAATTTTTTGGAATTGAAAATAAGCATAAGTAACATGAGTTGTTACATAAATTTTGTATTACCCTATTTATGCTAGGAGGGTGCACACACACCATTGCAATTGTTTACATAGTGCTACACGAGTGTAAGAATATATCCTACTCGTTGTAATCTATGGATTTTTTTCTAGTGTATTGTATGGTATTGGATCAATCCAAACCATACCAAGGATGTAACTATTCTTATTGAATAGTGAACCTTGCAAATACTTGTATTCCTTTGGATGTGTGGTTAAATCATTTTTAGCAGAGAATTGAATCATTAACAGGAGGCGAATGTTGTTTCAAGGAAAAATAAAAGAAAAAAGTATCACTGATTCACCCCCTCCCCCTCTCAGTGATACAATCATCATGACTGGGAACTTTCAAGTGGTATTAGAGGTAGGTTCTCTTCTCTTATTATTTGCTGATGGAGAATTTGAATTGTGTGAACAGTAAAAGTATTCCGTTCTTCGATGGAAAGAATTATCATATCTGGAAAGATATAATGTTGCCTTGTCTTATGTATATTGGATATTATGTTCTTGAAACTGAAATAGACGAGTTTACTCCTATTTATTTCACTACTGGAAATTTGGGCTATAGACACAATTTTAAACTATGGCTATAGGTCCTCAAACCGTGGATCTAGATCTATAGCCACAGTTTGAACCATGGCTATAGGTACACATCCACAGTTCAAACCGTGGTAATATCACTATAGCCACGATATTGAACTATGGCTATACAAGAGGAAAAACACACTTTATTGCCACGGTTTTAAATTGTGGCATTAGACCTATAGCCACGGTTAAAAACCATGGAAATTAACCAATATCCATGGTTTAAAACCATGGCTATAGGGTCTAAAAATGTATAAAAAATACCCCCCAACCCCACTGCACAGCCCCCCCACCCCCACTCCCCTTGCATCCCCCTCCCCCTGTAGCCCCCACCCCCTGGACAGACCCCCCCACTCCCCTTGCAGTAGACAACCCCCCCCCCCCTTCAGCCCCCCCTGCAAAGCCCCCCTGGACAACCCCCTCCCCCTGTAAATCCCTTCCTGGAAAGCCCCCTTCCTGGACAGCCCCCCCCCCCCCCAAAAAAAATAGCCCCCACCCTCTCCCCTGCACAGCCCACCCCCTACAACCCCCACCCCCTGCAAAGCCTCCCCTGGACAACCCTCCCCCCTGCAAGGCCTCCCCTAGATAGCCCCCCCTCCCCCTGTAAATCCCCCTATGGACAGCCCCCACAATTTAATAATACCTTAATCATCTTATGCCAACATTGGAGATTGATGAGTGGTTGTTCAAAGTTCAAGTCATAATGATATTTATGTTACAGTGGAGCTGAATAGAACTATGGTTCCCAAAAATTGTTATGTACTGATTGATATTGAATGAAGAGATATATGATTTCATTACAACAATAACAATCAATATGTGTAGTCAAGAAGTTATTCTAAAGGGAATGAAGAAATCATCTAATGTGGTATCCAACCCCCCCTACATCACCCCCTCATGGACACCTCTCCCCCCTGCCTGGACAGCACCCCCCTCCTAGACACCTCTCCCCCCCTGGACACCCCCCTTCATAGACATCACCCCCCTTCCTACTGGACACCTCTACCCCTGCCTTGACAGAACCCCTACTGGAAACCCCTCCCCCTTCCTGGATAGCACCCCCTCCCTCATGGACACCTCTCCCCCTCCTAGGACAGCACCCCCCCTCCCCTGCCTGGACAGCACCCCCTCCCTCCCTCTTGGAAACACCTCCCCCTGCTGTACACCCCTCCCCCCTGCTTGGACAACACCCCCCTGCCTGGAAAACCCCCTCCCTCCCTCCTGGACACCTCTCCCCCCTACCTGGACAGAACCCCCCTCCCACCTGGACACCGCTCCCCCCTGCCTGGACAACACCCCCTCCCTCCCTCCTGGACACCTCTCCCCCCTGCTTTGACAACACCACCCCTGCTGGACACCCCTCCCCCCCTGCCTGGACAGCCCCCTTCCTGGATATCCCCTCTCCCTCCCTCCTGGGCACCTCACCCCCCTGCCTGGACAGCACCCCCTCCCTCCAGGACACCTCTCCCCCGGCCTAGACAACACCCCTCCCTCCCGGACACCCCTCCCCCTGCCTAGAAAGCACTGCCCTTGCTGAACACCCCTCCCCATGCCTAGACAGCACCACCTCTGATGGACACCCCCCTGCCTGGACAACCCCCCCTCTTGGAAACACACCTGGACAGACCCCCCCCCAGGACAACCCCACCCGAACAACCCCCCCTGTTGGACAACCCTTACACCACCCCTGTTGGACACCCCCCCTGCTGGATACCCCCTCCCTCCTAGAAACCCCCTCCCTCCTGGAAACCCCCTTTGACCACCCCACCTGGACATCAACCCCCCCCCCCCTCCTGGAAACCCTATACTATTGTGCTGCCTTTGGGTCCATTGTTGGTTTTTGGTGCTGGATTTATCCATTGGAAAGGGATAGGAATGTAGAGTGGATTTTTTGGCTGGTTCTCAGCTTGTGTGGGTCATGCAGGCGATGTTCTTGTGGGGATTCTTGTTGCTATTATGGTGTTGGGTGGGTGTGGGATGTTTATAGTGCAAGGATCATGTGCAGAGGATGCCTGATTTTAGTGTGTAGGGATGATTCTAGAGGGGCTTATAGTGTGGTGCGGATAGAGTCACATTTTATTATTCTAGGTGCAGTTGTAGAGGATAGGGATCATGGTGTGGGTGATTCAAGCGGGGATTTCTAATTTTTGGTTGATTGGTTTCTTTTTGGGTTGTGGTTTTCCTGCTACTTGGCTACATGTTGGGGATTTTTTGTGGATGGTTGTGGTTGAGTTTGTGGTTGACTGGTTGGGCATTCTTTTGGTGGATGGTCTTTTTCATATGGTGATGTTAGGATATTGTTTTCTTGAGTCTTTGAGTGGTCGAATGTGGTGGTATGGTGCCATGATATTGTAGATTTTTTCCTTGGCTTCAAGGTTCATGAAGTAGTAGGTGGTTCAAGTTGCATATGGACTAGTGCTGTTGTTCCTAGAGGAAGGTTTTCTTTATTTGATGGGTTCTTTCCAGCAGCCTTTTGGGTTGTAGTAGCTATTCTGGTGTGATTGGCTAGGAGGGTTGGGTTTTTCTTTGTGTTGGGTGGGATGACTGCAATTATTGGTGTTTAGGGGAGTGGTGTTGTGGTTGGATGGTAGGTGGATGGTTTGTGGTTTTGTAGGGGTACAGGAAGGTGGGTTTGATTGATGTTGATTATTGTAGGTCAGTTGAGTGGTATGTTGTAGGGATTATGTGATTAGGAAACTATTAACTTTTGGTGAACAATACCAACAAATATTGAGTCATATTTCATAGGAGGGGTGAGGGGTTTTAGGATCTCCACCTTTAGTTCATATTCAAGAAGAAGATAATTCAATGTCCATAATAGATTTCCAAGTTCAAGAAAAAAGAAAAATAATTAGATATAACATCTCTAATATAGAACCTGAAATATATTACCTCAATATATAGAATAAAATTTGGGGTAAACATAGTTTGAGGCCCTTGTAGTATGGCATAATAAGAGGAACAAACCTACACTTGTTTTATCATTTATGGGGAGCCTAGTGGTTTTACCAGATTGATATTCATTTAGGCTACCACCGGTTATAGTTTAGAGAGGTGGATATTCTCAAGATAATTTTTAAGAGAAAATATGAACCGTGTGAGTATATTTTCATGCATTTGGGTTAAAAAAAATGATTCATCAGTGTTTATGGATCTCATGAATATGATTTTACATCCATAACTTAACTCCTTGATCGTTGTATCCATGGATGATATCCTGATATATTCAAGGACTTAAAATATGCATTCTAGGCACCTTAATATTTTATTGAGTAGACTTTGAGCATATAGGGTTTATTCCAAAATATCAAAGTATCAATTTTGGATTTAGGAGGTGCGGTTCCTCATACATGTAATTCGAAGGCATGAATTTTAGAGGACCTAGAGAAGGTACAAACTATTATGTCTTGGGATATTCCCAAAATGTGTTTAAGATCACGAGTTTCCTTGGTTTTATAGGGTACTATCAATGTTTCATCTAGGAATTATACTATTTGGAAGTGATGATGATAGAGTTGACCAAAAAGGGGGTAAATTTTGAGTGGTCTAATCAGTGTGCAGATTCATTCCTAGATTTGAAAAGGATATTGATAAAAACTATAATTTGTATTTTTCCAAATCTTGGGATTGGATACACGGTATACCATGACACCTTAGGTGCTAGGTAGGGAGTTCTGTTAATGTTGAGGGATCAAGTAGTTTCTTATGGATCATGTCATCTACAGCTCCATGAGTGAAACCACATAACACCCAACATTGAGTTGGCAGTTGTGGTTTATGCTCTAAAGTGTTGTCAATATTATCTCTTTTGAGAGAGGTTTAACATTTACATGAACCATAAGATCTTAAAACACATCTTCAATAAGAAAGATTTTAATATGAGGAGGAGGTGTTGGGTGGATTATTTTTAGACATTAAACCTTGAGATGACCAATGCTATAGGGAAGGGTAATGTCATTGTAGATGTGTTGGGTCCTAGAAATTCTAAATTAAAGAAGAAGAAAATTTCATCAAAATCAAAAAAGGGTAGAAAAAAATTCAAAGAGGATTTCAGGAAGAAAAGTTTCGAAGGGATGAAACCATGAAGGATGGAATGATTTGGTGAAGGAAACATCACTTCATGGACCGCTTCTTCACATGGTGTTCTACCATTCCCATAAAGCATCTTGTGAATGAAATAGTTCACAGAAGAAGGTGACACCTCCATCATTTGAAAACTAAAAAAAATTGATTGTAGGGATGTGGTGGTGATATCCTCCCCAAAAAATGATCCTTCCTGTGAACTAAAATAGTTCATTGGATGAGGCAGAACCGTAGGTGCCTGCAGATGAATTCAAATCATTTGAAAGGATGAGGCTGTGATTTCATCCCCCAAAAGAGATTTCTATCCCCCATGAATGACTGCTCTCTATTGACTAAGTCATTCATGGGATGTGTATTCTTCTTAGGCTCCCACAAAAGAAACCTTGCAGCCCATTGTGGATGACTGAAAATGCTATTACCTAGTGCCGCCACTCATCTATAAAAGGACCCCAAGGGGAACCAAAAAAACAAACTGAGAACAAAGAACCAAAGAGATCCAAAGAAAATTAATGAAGGGGAAGGGAAAAATCTGGATAATTTCCATGAATTTAGACTAGATAATGATCCTATGCATAGAAATAAGGAAGAAATAATAAAACACTTGGCAGATTGGGAACTTAAAACCTTCATGGAAACCACTTTCTAGGGCATAATCTGATGGCCCTTTGTGGATGGACATCCTGCATAGAAAAATGCTATATGGGCAGAACCCTACTCCACATAGTAAGAAGATACGTGGAATGAACTTGACCCTACATAGAAAAATACTATATGGGAAGAACTTTGATCGGTGTAGTAACATGCTAAGTGGTTGGAACCCAGACTTGGATAGCGTAATGCTATAAAGACGATAGCCTCACCTGTATAGAAACCTGCTATGTGGAGGGAACCCCATCCCACTTAAGAAACTCTTATGTGGAATAGAGAATCATTGGACAGTCCGCGGTCTAACTCCTGTCACTCCTCCTCATGTCATCAGCCCTCATGATGGTCCCTCTACAAACCAGTCTAATGGAATCAGGTCATGGCCTCTTCCAAAGCCACCCAACATGTATGATAAGACCATTGAGAACATCAAAATGTCATATCATGTCTACATATCTATGGTAAGAGGGGTTTCATGGGTAACCTTCACAAAAGGGAAGACCCCCAAAATACCCTCATGTTTACATTCTTGTGGTAACGTGGGTTCCGAACTTGGGGTACTCGCATGAACCTCCCCATTTTAGGATTTGAGGTTAAGGATCACTCATGCCTACCACTTTGATGGGAAATGAGATCCTTCCCCTAAAAACTGATTTTAGGGTAGGGAATCCCTCTTGGAGTAAGCCTATAGCCTTTCTTATGGGAGACATGCCATTTTTCTCCTTTTTTATCCATCCTGGGATGTATTCAGGTGGATCAAAAGATGTGACCATCCTAGATATGAAAATTAAAGAGGATACATACACACTCAAGACCCCTACCTCTCTCTTTGGGATTTGTCTCCATGTATACCAATCAACAAAGAAGATTGTGCGATCTTTAGATCCACTGATTCCTCTTGTTTCTCACACCGAGCATGACTCATGTGGTCTTAGAGGATAGTGTCAATCATGACATCCGCATGATCCCAAAACCTCAAATGTGTAGCTTCCATGCATAATCTCCAACCTCAAATGGGACTCCGACATGGTGTAAGACTCAAAACCATATCTCAACCTTAAAAGGGATATATTCCAGATGAAGCGGAATCATACATGCATACCATGAGTGTAATCCCCAATCATGTCCCCAAAAATGTAAATATTCCACATGTATTCCCCAACCAACCAAATAATGTGGGATTTTATTCCCAACTAACTGGGATATGTAGGAATCCTCCTTGATGTCCAAACCCATCACCCAATTTCACCCAAATCTTATTCATGAAACATTCACAGTAGGGTCATGACTCCACATGGAAGACCACATCTTTTCCATTCCCCTCAGGCCGCTTCGTCATATGTCCCACATTGATCTTGACTAGGAACCTTTCACCTGGGAGCCCTTTCCGTATGAAATTAAACTGCATGGTTGGTTCCTTATCCCATGAACTTAAAAGGAGATGTGCCCCATTAAGATACAATGAACTATGTGGGTTCTGATTCCCCTCATGAAGATATGTAGTAATCCCATCACATTGGTTTGATCCAGACATTGAAATAACTCCCTTCTCCATAGATGGTGATAAACTCCATAGCACCTCACCATGTGGCTGAAAACCAGTGTTATCCTAATAAATGGCTATGGAATCCCTGAACTGTCTGTAAAAGGGTATCATTGATGGAGAACCTCAGAGACATAGAGACCCCTACATTGATAGAGAACCTTATTTACATATATATGATTCCAAAACCCATCTGTATTCATAATTGATCTCTCACTTGGGGTAATCTATAATAAAAATACTTGGGAATGAACCAAGGATTCTTGAACATATCTTAAATCTATAAGAGAGACTAGGAATAGGCAATATCCCCCGCCAAAAGGGTGTGATGAGCCTGAAATCCCATCCTATAGACCAATGAGAGTTCTGAAGTATTATGGACCAAGTTACCCAATGCCTTTCCATGACCTCTGAGAGTGTTAAACTCATGCGAAGGAAGTCAAAGGAAGGGAAATTTTCTCTTAAGATTGACATCTCTAAGGCTTTTGATACCCATAAATGGAGTTTTCTCATGGAGATACTTCATAGGAATGGGTTCTCGAATAGATTTCTGAACCTGGTTAACACTATTATTGGATCCTCATGGATGTCAATTCTTGTGAACGGTGCACCGAGAGGGTTCTTATCTTGCTCATGGGGTGTACGAAAAGGTGACCCCTGATCGGGTATACTGTTTGCAATTGCAGAGGATTACATAAGCCGATGCATCAATGAGCTTGCTCATCTAGGTATTTATAAGATGATTAGAGCTGGTTTTAATGATCATGCCCCACCCCATCTTATCTATGCTGATGAAATTGTATTATTTGGGAAAGATTCAAAGAGAACCATATCCTATATAAAGGACATCTTCAATCACTATGAGGATGTGGCTGGACAGGCCATAAGCTGGGACAAATCATCAATTATTTTTGGCAATGGAATTCCTATTAGAAAAAAGAACAGGATCACTTGATACCTTGGGGGTGAAGAGGGGATCCTTGCCCTTTCAATATCTTGGGTTGAAGAGGGGATCCTTTCCCTTTCACTGGATACAAATGGTCATGAGGGCTTATTAAGGAACATTAAAGCCTGGTGAGAAACTTTATATGAACATGATCAATCTTTGAAAGGAATTTGGTCACAGTGAAGTGGAAATAATGCATAAAACCTGTGGAAATGGGAGGATTAGGGGTCAAGGATCTTCGTACCATTAATGATGCTCTGATTGGAAAATTCACTTGGAGGATGATCTCAAATGATGTTGATTATGAGTTTATGTCAAGAAGGTTCACAAAACGGATATATAATGGATATAAATACTACCTTGAATCCTCAGTATGGGCTTACCATAAGCAGGCCTATGCAATGATAATGCAGGATACTAAATGGTTGGTCAGTAGAGACTCCACTCATAGTTGCTGGAACACCTTCTGGTAGGATCAGCCCTTGCATTCTATGAATGTCCCATATGATATTGCTTCATTGTCCATCTTGGGTTTTCTCTCATTTCAGATTTCACATGATTTGAATATTTCTAACTATGTGTTGTCTCATGTTAATAATTATGCATTTATGGATTGTGAAAAACTGATCTGGATTCATAGCAGGATTGGGATTTTTGACCCCAAAGAGTTTTACATGATTGCATGTGGCGGTACTGACCACGCCCCAACCTAGATTATGAAGTTCAAAGCTCCATCCATTCGGCCATCCCAGTTTCTCCTTCTTTGAATAATCTAGAAAAATAGACTTCCTACCTATGAAAATTTGAAGTGAGTTGGATTTCAGATGGCCTCCAGGTGTGCCTTATGTAGGGATGCATAAGACACCACACAACATGTGTTTATGGAGTGCGTCCAAGCCCGAAAACTCTGGAGTTATCTGGGAATGATGTTTGGGCTTGTGGTGGACTCTGGCATTCTGCTTACAGATCTGATGCCCGGTCTGCTGCATATGCGCTGTAGTGAGAAGTTGGGAAACCACCTCACTGCTGCTATTGTGGCGTTCATTGTGTCCTTGTGGGATTCCAGGATCAAGGCTCTATTTGATAGAGCGCATGATGCTGTTCGGAAGGGAATGATATCCATCCACAGGGACGTGCATGCTGCGTCCGTGGTCCAGGATGGTGAGATGTCTAACACCATTTCTGACCTGAAAAAATCTTAGGTTTCTTGGAGTTTTGGGCTGACCACGCAGACCTCAGATGCTTAAGTATATCAGATGGATACCACCGATTACCAGAAAGGACTCCCTGTGGTCGCACCGCGAGGCCGATGGCGGCTTCCCCTGTATCTACACAGCAGATCCGTTTTCTAAAAAACAATATCCCCCTTTATTATTCCCCCTTCCAAACAACATCTCACAGCAGCATAGAGACATGTCAGCTAGGTTATCTATGAAGTTATAAATGTAAGAAAGGTTCTCCAAGTGCCCCCTGAATTCTTTAAGAATTTGAGGGAGTAAAATTGATAAAACTGAAATTTCTTTTAGATTCAAACTCAATTTCATGGTATCACACCAAAAATCTATTTAATTTCCCTAGAGATACCCTAAAAACACATTTTACCAAATTTATGTTTAGGTTATGCTACTACAACTTGTTAAATATTGTTTAAAGATCTTTGAAATAATGACATCTCTATTGAGATTTTATAACCATTCCATTAAAAAAATAATTAATCTATTCTTTCTAAGAAGGTATTAATGATATAATGTGTGTAGTGTTGGTATGTATTGTCATCATTATTTAATCCAAAGGGCATGACCTAAATGGTGTGGGCTGGATTGCAGGTGGCTGGGGGATGGTGCGGGCTCGAATACAGGTGGAAGGGGGCTGGAATGATGGTGGAAGGGGCCTGGTTGTAGATACTGGGAGGATGGTGCGGGCTGATTCGAAGGTGGAAGGGGGGCTATTGTAGACTGGAATGCTGGTGGCAGTGGGCAGAAATCAAGGTGGAAGGGGGTTGGTGTGGGCTGGATGTGGCTGGAGCAGGGCCAAATCACGGCATTACCGCGACGTGACAACAGAATGACCGCGGCGTGTCAGCGACGTGACCGCGGAGTGACCGCGGTGTGATAGAGGCGTGACCGCGGCGTGAGCACGACGTGACCACAGCGTGACCATGGCATGTTGGCCCGGTCCATGGACATCCGCGGGGCAGCATCTTCCAGCCATGAGCGTAGGGAATGAGAGGAGTAAGGGAAACATTTCGGTCGTCGCCCCACCGGCAAAAATTGAGATTAGTCAGTATCAACATTGATCACAAGACTCATGGAATACTATCACTACGAACCGCCGTAGGGTGTCATTCTGGAGCAGGGCCAAATCACGGCGTGACCGCGGCGTGACCGCAGCGTGATCGCGGCGTGACCGCAACATGTTGGCCCGGTCCAGCAACATCCGTGGGGCAACATCTTCCACTTAGTTTCAAATAGGATGATATGGATGGCATGATAGGATGTTTTCTCAGAATATTTAAAGAAATTAATGCTAATATGTGATGAATAGAGGATTGGATGACCCTTGATATAACTAATTCGGTGAGGTTTGGAGATCTAGCAATGCGTAGTAATACCTAGGGGAATACCCCATGGGATTAGGAAAATCACAGGTTACATAACATGTAATCTTACATTACTGGTACTATGAGACCCCTAGCCTGTGGAACTAGGCTTTTGGTTGGGTTCAAATATCACATGCCATGTGACATGGTCACACAACATGGGACCCATCTTAAAAGTCTAACGAAACTTAAAGAGTGTCTTGGTTCAAACAACCGTTTTAATAAAAAGAGGGAAACCCCCTACAGGGATAAAAAAGGGTAAAGTACGATGTGTGATTTATGACTAACAATGATATCAAGTATAAGGAAAACATCAATGCAATAATGTTAAACAAGGTATACCACTCTTAGTTTTCGCAGACAGCGCACCTCCATTGGAGGGGTTTTATTACAAAACCATGACTTATTTATCAAATAAAACAATTATCTTAACTAACACTTATTCAAGAATTGCAATTTAATATAAACTTTAAAAATTAAGAAGGAAACTAAATGCAATTTAAAACATTCTTGAATTAAATATGCTAGGAGAGGGACCCTACCTCAACCTCAAGGCGCGTTTTCTTTTGACGACAACAACTCGAATATTCCTTTTTTTTTCTTGCATGCATATGCAACTTAACATATATATAAGGACACCTAGCCCCTATGTACATATTTTAATGGCCAAATATGCACAAGGGGGTCCTTAGATATATGTTTATACTTGAATATACCCCTTTATACTTACACATGAATGCATTTTTCATATCTATATATAAGCACACCTAGCCCCAATATATATATTCATATTGCCATGAGTGAATATATATAAAGGGGGAACTTATATATGCATATGCCTACCTATGCATACACATGTAAGCCTTCATCAACAGTGACTCGAATCCACCTCAATGAAATCCAAAACACACAACAAAAATATAAGGAACCTAAAAATCAAAAAATCTCTAATTAAAATTGGGCCAAAGAATAAAAATGGAATAAACCTTACCCAAATCTTGAACTAATTGTATTCAATGGTGGTGGAGAGAACTGGTCTTATCATAAAAAACCACCTATAAGAAAATATTAGGAAAATAAATGAGATATAAAAACTTTCTTATATATATGTGATCAGTGTGTCAATTGTACATGATAAATGATACATGAATCCATAACCAACAATGAACAAATAATATTGAAAATGATATATAGATACCAATACTAAATAACATGATCATTAATAGATCTCTTTATTTTTCAAACATCACCTTCAATTGCCTATTCAAAAATAAAAAATCACCAAAATATGAGAATAAAATAAACCTCCATCATCACTTAAAAGAGAGAAATAGGGATTAGACATTGTTCTTAACCCAGAAAATCAATTCCTTGAATGTATAAAATACCTAAAATTCTTCATGACTCTATCCTTTTTAATTTTCTAGATTGAATCCTCATTTTTAGCATGTTCTTCTTCTGGAATTCACCTTTATTCATAGTTTATATAGGTTTATCAATTTTATAAAGTAGAGAATTTTCCTTATTTTATTCTTACTCTATCTTCTTGGATTTTTCAAACCAGTTTGCTAATATGATTAGACAATATTTGATATAAAAATTCAAAACAGTAGATAGTCATTGTAATTATGAAGAATAAAGTGGAAAATAATGAAAATTATGGAAGAATTCCAATTTAATATACAAAGGATGAAATCGTGTAATTTAATTGACACATCAATTTAACACCTAAAAATTCTATAAAAGCATCATATGTTATGGTCCCTAATCATGATATTGTAGATACCTCTCTAAAAGTAATGGTGGGGTGGGAATGAACCTTTTTTCTTGAAGGAAATAATTATGTGGGGATGATGATCTAGAACACTCATAGTCCATGTAAAGAGAATAGAAAGCACCATAGGATTTATCAACTACATTAAGAATGACCTTCATGCTTTGAATAAAATTATTATGGTCTATTATCACTTTCCATGAGTTATTATTGGTGTTTCCACTATATAACTACAATTATATTCTCTCAAGAATCTAATGGGTTAATTACAAGGTATAAAATTCACAAATTTTGTTGATTCATGTGATGAATAATTAAGGATAAAAAATATAGTAAAATTGAAGATGTTAATAGGGGTAATATGGCATGTATATTCATATTTCCAAATATATGTGTTCAAGGTGAAAATTAGAAGACACTGAGTAAAAGATAACAAGAAGATAAAATAAAACAATACAGATAATGATCAAATTGAAAGCTAATATCAAAGGTATGATTTAATAGAGGTAAAACCTATAGAAAGGAGAAAAGAGATACTACTTGAATGTTCTTCTAACTCTCTTCTTCCCCTGTTCTCTGTCTTCCTCCTTCTGCAATTCCGATTCTTCACAGCTGCTGTATAAAAATATACAAAGTCACTGTTATCCAGTTTATAACTTAATCATGACAATTCATGTTGGTTTTGTGTTATTTTTTTCTAGAACCTCACACACATCCCACTAAAGTTTGAGACTCTAAGGATAATATCATTTTCAAAACTCTACACCGGTCACATTATAGGGGGTTGATGTGGTGAAGTCCCAAATTATTGGTTACTATGTGGTAAATTGAGGGGTTATAGCAGTGCATATCAGTGTGGAAATGGGAGAAAGTGCAGAATAATATTAAAAATACTTAAGTTTTAAAAAGTTCAACAAGAATAGTGGATGGGGATGAAGGAAGAGATAGGGGATTACCTCTGGTGTTCAGGGTTGTGGGGGAGAACCGTCTGGAATGGAGGAGGAGGGGAGGCGGCTCAGAGAAGCTTTGCTGGAGGAGGGTCGGGGTGAGGAGGGTCACGGTGAGGAGGGGTCAAGGGTTTTGAGGGTTTCTGGTAAAAAGGTGTTGGGGAGGGCGATGGGGGTGTCGACCTCAGCGTCGGAAGAGAGGCGTTGGGGAGGAGGTGTTGGGGAGGAGGGTCATGATGTGGAGGAGGGTCGCAGCGAGGAGGCATCGGAAGAGCAGCGTCGAGGAGGAGGGTCGCGGAGAAGAGGCGTCAGGGAGGAGGGTCGTGGCGATGAGGAGGGAACGATGAGGAGGTGTTGGGAAGGAGGGTCACAGTGATGAGGAGGGTGTGGCGAGGAGACGTCGGGGAGGATGAGGGCATGGCGAGGAGGAGGTCGTGGCGAGGAGGAGTGCACGGCGAGGAGGAGATCACGGGGGAGGTGGAATCGCGGGGGCAGGAGGGGTTCTTCAGAGAATGGGAGGGTTTGAGGATCAGTTAGAATGAAGGGTTTCGAACAAATATCCATGGTCATTCAATTAAATCGTGTCTATAAACAAGATATAGCCACAGACCGATAGAACCGTGGCTATAGGTCCGTGGCTATAGCCTGAATTTCTAGTAGTGTTTTAAATCCCCTCTTACATCTGTTGATAAGAAGAATATGGAGAATGATGGAAGGGCCAAGAATGCTATATTATCATCACTTTTTTGAAAGTGAATTCTTAATATTAAAAGGTTTTTCCACAACCAAAAGTATATGAGATAAACTAAAAAATGTATATGAAGATAATAAAAAAGTGAATAAGACAAAGTTACAGATATGGAGATTGAAATATGAATATTTGAAGAAGGGTGAGCATGAATCTGTTGGGGACATCTTTACTAGGGTAAATGAAATTGTGATTACTATCATATGTCTTAGTGAAAATTTAGATGATCCTACAATGGTTGAAAATATTATGAGAATCCTTCCCGATAAGTTTGATGCAAAAGCTTCTTCATTGGAAGAGAGAGATCCTGAAACATTATCTCTTGATGATTTTCATAGTACTCTCATTGCTTATGAAATGAGGAGGGAGGAAGCTATGAATATAAAAACAAAGGTTGATAGAGAAATGTCTTTCAAGGGTGAAAAGAAAGAAAAGACAATGAATATTCTTATTGAAGACGATGTTGGTGATTATGACTCTAAAAATGAGGTATGTAAAAATCTTAACAATATTTTTATCCTTATTTTCTAAAAAATTGAAAAGAGGTACATGGGAATACAAATGAAAATTTTCCTTGAATTTTTTTGAATGTGGAGATGTTGGAAACTTTGCTGCCAATTGTCCTCGAAGAAAGAAAGAAGAGGATAGTGAAGAAGAATAAAGAAAGCCAAGAAGATCGTGAAAAAAACAGGGTGACCAAGGAAAATTGTATACCATAGGGAAAGATAGGAAATTATTCAATTCCAAAAGGAGAAGCTTCTTATCTAAAGATAAAGAAAAATAATTCAATGGTTATGAATTTGAAAAATCAGTTGAGTATGATATTGAGAATACTTTTATTGAAATAGTAAATGATGAAGAATTCAGAAGCAGTAGTTATGAAGAAGAAGAAACTCAACTTGAACATCATCTTAAAGATGAGTTGAAAGAATGTTTGAGAAAGATCAAAAAGTTGGAATATTAATGTTCCTCAACAAGAAATCAATAATGTTTTTCTAATGAAAAAGTAAGGATGACTTAAGTGATTAATGACTTGAAGATATCTATTGAAGAAGAAAAGAATCATAATGAGTATCTTGAGGTGAAGCTGAAGGAAAAAGAAAAAGAGTTAAAAAATTTAAAACAAAAACTTTTTAAAGCTGAATTAAGGAATAAAAGTTTCAAAAACTCCATTAATGAAGTTGGTGAAAGTTCTGATAATGAGAAAACTGATAAGGTTCAACAAAAGCTACATTAAAATGGTGAGAAGAAGGATGGAATTGTTTCTATAAAGAATAATATTGGGAAAGTTGTGTATGTGCCCCAAACAAACAAAGTTAAGAATTAAAAAGTCTTAAAGAACCCTGAGTTCGAAAATGTATTGAAACATTCTGAATCTGGAAAGGTTTCAAATACATCTGGTTCTGATAAAGTAGAAAAGAAAGCGAAGTCTCTAATTGATAACAGAAAGGTTGGTGTCTTAGAAAAGAAAGACACGAATGTTGTTGAGAAACATATTTACAATTCCAATCAATATGGATGTTTCACAGAAAAATACTCTTTCTATGTCTATTGCTAGTATTGTGGTGGATTCAGACATATGATTTTTTTTTCAACCAATAACATTTCTATTATTTCATAGGTTATAGAAGATACTGGTTGAGGAGGAGTCAATATCCTCAAAGAAATAATTCTGAGAGGGTTGTTGTGTATAAACCTAAAAAGGTTGGATTGAAAATTGAGAATAGGTTCAAAACCCTAGAAACTATTTTTGAAAGATGTGAACAACCTGGAAACCTTGCAAAAGGATGTCTTGTTTTGTTACCGACATAACAAAATATTCTTAATAATCCTCTGATGCCGAAGATGAAGAATGAAAAGGAAGAAGTAAAATCTCTTGTTGTTGAAACCACATTGAAAGCTACAAAAGGAGAATGATATTGGATTCTTGATAGTGGGTGTTCTTATCATATGACATGAGATTTTAAATTATTAAAGAATGTTAAAGATTTTAAAGAAGGAACAATGACATTTGGCAATGATGAATCCTTGAAAATTAAAGGTATTAGACCAGCCAACATTGAGAAAGAAAAGATGAAATCCAAGAAATATTTCTATGTTGATGGGATGAAATAATATTTTCTAAGTGTTTCAAAATTTTCTGATGACGGTAACAAAGTTATCCTCAGAAAATATGAGTTTATGAAAAGTGAATAAGATGGAAAAATTGTTACAAGAGGCCAACACACAAAATGAATTTTGTTTCAGATTGGTGAAATGAAAAACTCTTGTTACATGAGTATGGTGGAAGAAAATCAATTGTGGAATAAAAGGCTGAGACACATTTTCCAAATAAACATGATAAAGTTATCTAAAAGAGATAGTGTTCGAGACATTCTTGATTTTCCAAGAAGAAGAGATCGGTGTTGCACTATTTGTCATAAAGGAAAGATTACAAATGTTGTACATAAGAAGGTTCAGATTTATTCAAGACAACCCCCGGAGCTGATTCATTTCGATATTTGTGGCTCGATGAGAAAACAATCAAAAAGTGGAGATAAGTACTTCATCACTTTCATTGATGATATAATCGCATTACTTGTGTTATGTATATGAAAAATAAATTAGATGCTTTAAAAATGTTTAAATGTTTCAGAAGGAAGGATGAGGAAAATTTGAGTATTCAGTAAAGAAGTTAAGGACAAACAATGGCAGTGAATATAGAAATGAATAATTCAAAAGTTATCTTGAGAAGCATAGAATTCAGCATGAGTATAGTTCCCCATACACTCCTTAAAAAAATGGGGTTGCTGAAAGAAAGAATATAAGTTTGGTGTAAATGGAAAGAACCATGTTACTTGAACATGACCTCTCTCATTACTTTTAGAGGCAAGACATGAGTACTACTATTTATATTCAGAACCATTGTTTCTATAGGTCTCATTCAGACATGACTCCATATGAATTATTTTACGGAAAAACTCCAAGTTTGAAACACTTTAATATTTTCGAGAGTCAATATAATATAATGAAAAAAGTGGACACTATGAAAAGTTTGAACACAAAGATGAAGATGAAATAATTCTTGGCTATACTCTAGAAGGAAGAAGATACATATGTTTCAATAAAGAAACTGAAAGAATTTTTGATTCATTTGATGTGAAAGTGGTTGAGAAGGCAGAGGAAGATAAACATACTCAGGCATACAAGAAAGACAAGAAAGATTGTTTTGAAAACAATTTTTGATAAGGATACAGATAATTGTATTCCTACTCAAGAAGAAGAATTAGACTCATCCATTTCTAGTGATGAGGAAGATACTCGAAAATCTCATCCAAGGCCGAGAAAACAAGTGGAATCTCCCAATATAATTGGCGATCAACACCATAAGGTTCAAACGAAAAGAACAACAAATGCTATTACACATACTTCTTTGTATTCAAAAGTGGAGCCGAATGATGCGAAAGAAGCTTTTGAGTATCCGGAATGGATTTAGGCCATGAATGAAGAATTGGATCATATTGAAAAGAATGATACATGAGAACTTGTACCCAAGCCTGAAAAAAAATTATTGGCACAAAATGGGTTTTATGGAACAAGATGAATAAATAAGGTAAAGTTATAAGAAACAAAGAAATATTGATGTGCAAATGGTATTCACAAATTGAAGTTATTGATTTTGATGAAACCTTTGCTCCGGTGGAAAGACATGAAACAATCAGAATCTTTCTTGCTATTATTGCACAATGATTCTACAAAATCTTTCAAATGGATGTTAAATCTGTATTTCTGAATGGTGATCTTGAAGAAGAAGTTTATATTGAACAACCTTGTGACTTTGTTGTTGGGAAAGATGAAATTTATGTGTGAAGATTGAATTAATAATTGTATGAGCTAAAACAAGCTCCAAGGGCATGGTATTCCAAATTAGATACATGCTTAAGGAATATGAGATTTAAGAAAGAGTGGATAACAATATCTACTTCAAATAAAGTCAAGAGTGTTCCCTCATTGTAATTGTTTATGTTGATGACATTATCTTTGCTGGGAATGATGAAAGAAGTTGTGAAATGTTTTCTAAAGAAATGAAAAAGGTTTTTGAAATGACAATGTTGGGGGAAATGAAATATTTTCTTTGGTTAAAAGTACATCAAAGGAATTAATATATTTTTCTTCATCAAGAAAATCATGATAAGGAACTTCTTAAGAGGCTTGGAATGGAAAAATCAAAACTTTTTTCGACTCCAATATCAGTGGTAACAAAGTTGTTCAAAGATGGAGAAGGAAAAAAAATTGATCAGAAATAATTTTGAATGTTTATTGAAAGTTTGTTATATTTTACTACCTCAAGACCCCACATTGTTTATTTTATTACCTTATGTGAAATATTTTAGAGTTTTCTAAAAGAATCACATTTAGTTGTTGAAAAAGGAATTCTTAGATACATCAAAGGCATAATAGAATTCAGAATTAGGTATGACAACTTAGATAGCATCGAATTGTTTGGGTATTTAGATGTTGATTGGGAATAAAATATTGATGATAAAAGATCCACATCTGGTGGACTATTATTTCTAGGAAATAATTGTGTTAGTTGACATTCATAGAAATATAATTCAGTAACTCTCAGTATGGCTGAATTCGAGTATGTTTCTTCCACTCAAGCCACTACTCAACTTATGTGGATGAAAACTAAATTGAAAGATTTACTTGTTGAAGTGAAGTTACCCTTGCTCTTGGGTTGTGATAATCAAAACACAATCAATCTCACCAGGAATCCTGTTCGACATTCTCGTTCAATTAATATTGATATCAAATATCATTTCATCAAAGATCATGTGGAGAAGAATGAATTGAAACTGGAGTATGCTCCAACATCATAACAAATTGATGACATTTTCATAAAATCTTACTGAAGGAATAATTCTCTAAATTGAGGTTGGCCATGAGTGACCAACCTATTTCTCTTCAATGTTGAGGTATGTGTTACTATTCCCTCTCTCATCTTACCTATGGATAGTGTTGTCAAGAGGGAAAATGAATTGTTTAATAAATCTATACATTTGATGCTTGTAAAAAGGGATAGTTGTGGTTAAGCTGAAAATTTAGTATTATTTTGTGAGTGTACTATTCTAACTATTTGTTGTAGTGGTTATAGAAAAAGAAATTATTTTGTATTCCTGGAAGGAAAAAAAAGGTTGTCATAATCACTACTTTTGGACAACATGGTTTTTCTGTCAATGATTCTTGTTTCCTACAATGATTTAGCTCACATAAGCTTAGAATTATTGATAAGTAATCAATTGATTGAGAATAAAAAGTTCATTTATTTATGAAATTTGGTTGACAACAAAATCCAACGGGGAGGATTATTAGGACCAAGCTGACGAGGAAGGTGTTTGTTTTAAAATTTTGCCTTTTGTTGTCAAGAAAGTTATTGATGAAAAATGAAAGGGAAATCACCTCAATATGTATTTGGTGAAAATCATATTGATATTTGTGTTCAAAAGAACCAGACTCGCATTTTCTGAAAAATCAGACTCACTCTATCCATCGTAATGAGGAACTGATCGTTATCTGGAATGAGAGAAGCGATCGAACAAAAGAGAAAGTATCTTTCTAGAAGTAAATTTTCATTGGATTTACTATGAATTTAGTGAGAAATAAGTGGCTGATTTGACATAGAATTAGAGTCTTCATGACTTCTATAAAATAATTGTGATGATGATTTGCTAATTTGTAATTCTCATTAATTATAATTTTATTGAAAAACTTATGATGCAAGCTTGAAAGAAGAAAAGAGAAAATTAGTATTCCAAAACGTACCAAGATTTATCGTATCTAGTTGGAAGAGAAGAAAGTGATGCGGCTGATTGAAAATAAATCATACCCAGTATAATCAAATTTGATCTGAGAAGAAAAGTAATGGTTGTTAGGAATCGTACTCATGACAATCGTACTCAGGCACTGTAGCATCCGATCATCCATCGTATGCATAAGAAAACTTTTGTATCCAGGATGATCATACTTAGGCTCAGGAAGATCATACCCAGTATGATTGTATTCATAATTATCGTATCCATGTCAGTCGTACTCAGAAAAGACCATACTCGGGCTGAGAAAAAAAAAGAAATAAGCTGAAATGAATGGAAAGTTACAATACTTTACAATTGAAATATGATGATGCTAAAGATATTCTCAAATGAATTTAAAGTCATAAAAGTAGTCATGATACAAACATAAGGTTGTGAATGAAGGTGGTTGCAGAATATGCAATCTGATTTGTTTTATATCTTCATGTAGGTTAAGAGAAGAGGTGAAAAAGTAGAAGTGGTTTGAAGAGTAGAGATGAAGGAGGTTGCTGAATGTGATATGAAAGGGGAGATTGGTATCCAAATAAAAAATTGTATTCATATTTCAGAAATGATATCCATTTCTTCATATATTTATATTTAACTGATACAGAGCATTGTTTTGAATAAATTGAATTCAAAAAATCAGAATCATGTATTGAAATCAGATTGACAATTGAAATAAAAGTCTGAAGAAGTGAAGATTTTAGAATAATCGAGAAGCTTTGAGATGAATTGACAAAGTAAAAATTCACTCGATATTTTAGGGAAAATTGAGATTAAGGTGAATTTGATTAAGCGGGAAAATTTTGGGATTCTCGCCAAAGACACTCAAGGGTCACCTATAAAAAGCGAAAAGTACATTGTACATTTCTAATGACTGATATACTGTTCATGAGAGAAAATATCCACGTTTTAGAGAGAAGAATGAGTTTCCGTATTCACTTGTATTGAAGAATCTTTGACTGAGAAATGAAAGAGAAGAGACAAGATCACATTATTGTATTTAGCTGATCATCGTACTCAGTGATAATTGTACTCATCTAATTACCGTACTCAACTTGTTAAGAATATTCGGTTGATCATTGTATCGGGATGGATTAGTCAGATCGATATTTCCATACTGGGCTTTATGAGCTGAGGAAGATGGAGGATTGAAGTGGTGTTGATTCATCTCTATCGTATTCTATCAAAGTTATATTTTTTGTACTCAGGAGAATCATACTGAGAAGTATCGTACCGAGAAGAATTGTATTAGGGAGAATCATACTTGGAGAAATTCGACTGGGAAAATCGGAGTTGGTTTTTCCATAAAAAGTTCTAGGAAGTTCTTACCATCTTCTGGGTAATAAATTGAAGAAGTTTTTTCAATTGAATACATTTGTGGAATTGAAAATAAGTATATGTAACATGAGTTGTTACATAAATTTTGTATTACCCTATTTATGCTAAGAGGGTGCACACACACTATTGGAATTGTTTACATAGTGCTACATGAGTGTAATGGTATATCCAACTTTTTGTAATCCAAATATTGTCTTCTATTTGATTGTATGGTATTGGATCATTTCCAAACCATACCAAGGACGCAACTAATCTTATTGAATAGTGAACCTTGTAAATACTTGTATTTTATTGGATGTGTGTTTGAATTGTTTTTAGCAGGGAATTGAATCTTTAACAGGAGGTGAATGTTGTTTCAAGTAAACATAAAAGAACAAAGTATCATTGATTCACCACCTCCCCCTCTCAGTGATAAAATCATCCTGACTGAGCAATTTTAATTAATTCACAATCATAATCATTCATACCTCTCTATTAAAAGTTGTTGGAATCCTCTATTTTAATCTATCTTTTTATACAAACTTTTCCACATATAAAATTCCCTCGAATATTTTATTCTTCTTCTATTTTTCCCTTTTCCATGGAACCAAAAAAATATAAGGGAAGAATATAACTCAACTACAAAAACCAATAAGATCAATTGAAATAAAATAAATTCAATAAAAGGAACTTATTCTCTGATAAAAATTGTTAGACACACAAGGATGTTTCTTGAGATATACCTTGAGGGGGGGGGGGTGAATTAGGGTATGAAACTCATCTAATCTTAAACACATTTTCCTTAAACTCTCACCACTACACATAATATTACCCTCGTTATTAATAAGATCACACCTTTTCTCCTCTTTAAATGATTATATGATTGTTACCTCATTAGTCTTTATCCATTTAAATAGATTTTTCTAATGATTTCCCAACCCTTTCACTCCAGTTGTTCCATGAAAAATATAAACTATCAACCACAAAAGACACAAGGGTTTTTACCTGGTTCACTTGCATCAGGCTAATCCAAGAAGCATGTAATCGAAAATGTTTCAATGAACTTAAATCTACTAAAGTCAGTGTTTATTAGTTGGTTTAGGATAAGGAACTCCTAAATTTATTGTCACCACCCTTAAAATATTTAGGGATAATTCACCACTTCCCAATGAACTCTTCCTTTACTCCTCTCTCTTGCTCGCTTCTACAAGAAAGGATAACAACTTTGGAATGCAGGCCAACACAGAACAACTTCACTATTTTTATTTCACCAAGGTGGATTAGTGCCCTTGATCTCTACATTGATCCTTCATAGGATTACTTAGAACATCTCCATAAACAAATTCATCATATTTTCAGGATTATTCTTCTAAACTCCTCCATTTTATTTAGAAAGATCACAAAGGACGGCCAATATTCATTCTATTATTTTTTTGGAATTCTTCTCCCTCGCAATATTAGAAATTCCAATGTATTCATCTCCATTTAACAATAAAAATCTATGCGGTTTATAGAGACAAATATCTCTATATCTCCATTATTCAAAATTTCATTCTCTTTATATCAAGAGAGACTCACTATGTTTCCCCTCATGAAGATCTTCACATCCCCATGAGTATGATGGGAGAATACATCCTTCAAATCCCCTTCAAATATGAGTCAAACTCACCCAAATATCTCCTCTTATTTAGAGTAAAACTTGTCTATTGAATTCCCTTAATTCCTTCATAAAAGAAAGAAAATATGAATCTATAATTCGATTGACTTGACATATTCAAGACACAAGGGTCACCACTGCATAACAACCTTTATCTCTCTTTGAATCCTTGGACCCGAGCTCCAATTTCTCCATAGTAGAAAAGTCTTCAATATACCATGTAATTATTCATCTTTAAATTTCACAACCCATATCCAAAAAACATGTCGTGGATATAAATTTATGATTCACTATTAACTTTCACACCATGATGTGACTTACCCCTTTTCAACATGGTCACCTACACTCTTGAAATATTAACACTTTCATATTAAATTTCCATAATGTGGAGCATCACCATGGCGTGGGAACCTTCAAAATGTAAGAACCACTGAAATACACTTTAGCCTCTTCACAACATGGTCATATCCTCTATGGTGTGATTGCTTATACTACTTTAAACAAAAAAGGAAAAAACCTCACATACTACACATGAGACTATCATGTATTATCCCTTAATTCTGAAATAACTCTTACATAGCTAGAGAATTTTCTATACTTACCTACTTTAAATCCTCCCATGGCATACTGCTAGCTCCTGTGGCATGAAATAATTACTCACTAAAATTTCCTCTGCAAATTTAAAATATTATGCACTACTGCAAAAAATATTACATATACAGGGAATGCTCAACACTTGGAAACATGAAGCCACTAGAAGATGTCTCTGGAATTAGGAGGCCACATGAGGCCACACAATACAGCCACCCTAACCTCACACCAACCAAAAAATGAAGAGACACTCATAGTGGGCACTCCAAAATTAAAATTAAATGGATGAAAGTAAAGACAAATAGAGTAATAGAAGGAAATAATTTGGTTTAGATCAAGTCATATTCCATGGAAAACAATAATTTTAGTAGATAGGTAAAAAAGAGAGATTGAAATGGAGGATAAACTACAAAGAACAAGCTAATAGATGCTTTATCTTGAGTAATAACTCTAATCACACACACTTTTAAAAGTGAACCAAGCCCACTTATATACCAGTTGCCATTCGGTAATCAGAGTCCCCCCACCAAATGATCTTCATAGAGGGCATGCCTTATGGATCTGATCTTTGAGGTTGTCAAATCACTCGATCAAGGGTGATCACCACCTCAACTATATTTCCCAGGGAATAGTGTCTATCTCCAAAGACTCCAAGGAATTTCTTTGCGTCTCTTCAACACTAGATCCTACCTGTGCTAGCTTTTAGAAGAAATATTCCACCAACATTAGCACATGATCTTTCCAAAACTCTAATAACTACGGTTGATGCTATGTTCTGGACACCCAATTCTGAGAAATAATAGTTCTGTATCTAGTGGAAGTAGAAAACATTAGAAGTTATGGCTTTCTGATGACTTTAATACTTAGCTAAAAAATGGATTTTCACATTAAGCCTAATAATCTCCCACTTGACAATCATTTTCTGGATAAACCACCAAGTCTCTAGGTCATATCCTCCATCTTCTATAACTCCATTATTCAACTTATATATTCTGGTATGTTAGAGCTTCTGATATCCTAAGTCCTTGAAGTTATCCATGCCCACTGAAACAAAACACCGCTTCAGACTTTTTGGTGCTATAAATCAAGTTATCTTATCTACTAGATTTTAGTTCCCATCAAAATTCTTTATATCTAGCACCCTATCCTCCATAATCTTGCAAATGAATTGGTATTTTAGTTGAATATTCTATATCTGGGAGTGAAATTCCAAATTCTTGGCCATGTGAATCGCACTATAGCTGTCATAGTATAGAACACCAAACTCTTTCCTCCTCCTAACATCATCAAGCAGACACTTCAAATACACCAATTCCTTCCCTATTTTTATTATTGAAATGTACTCAATTTCCATGTTTTATAGTGAAACTACTCATTATAAACGCGACATCCATCTCCCAGATGTGACTCCTAAAGTAAACACGAATCTAGTGGTGATCTTCCATGAATCACCATCTACTCAAAAGTTAGTATTCACAAAATCTTGTGAGGGATCATACATTCTAAAACAAAGAGTAAGATACACTAATCATATGAGATAATGGAAGATCAACTTAACATCCTCCAAGTGTTAATTTCCTAAACTCACCATGAATATGCTAGCCACACCCATCACATGAATGATATCAAGCCTAGTATACACCATGATGTACATTTATCCTCCCATAGTTGATGCATACAAAACCATATGCTAGCCAAATCTATCACTTGAGTGATATCAAGCCTAGTATACACCACGATGTACATTTATCCTACCATAGTTGATGAATATGAAACCATATAATCTACCTCCTCATCCATCTTAGACATCTTCTCCTTTGAATGTTTGAAGTGTCTGATAATAAGGGCTCTCATAGGATCCAACTCCCTCATATTGAATCTTTCCAGTACCTTCCAGATATACTCTGAAAGTGAATGGAATAATATTCCAGAACTCAAGTATATTCCAATCCTCATCCCCAACATCCTCTTAACAGAACCAATATATTTCATCTGGAAACATCTGGTTAAATCACACTTCAATTCTTTCGGCCTTTCCATCACAGTTCCAACAAAGAGTAGGTTATTAAAGTGGATAGTAACTATGAAACAACATCCATAATAATACAAATTATGGTAATAATAATGGTTTACACTACCCTAAAAATCCCACATTATGTTTTGAAGTTATAAAACTTCAGATTCCACTTCATTACTATCTGTTTAACCCCATACAGACTTCTCTTGAGCATGCACACTAGGTCTTTGTTTCATTTTAGTGCGAAATATTCTAGTTTTTCTAGGAATATTTCTTCTACCAAATCTTCATGAAGGAACACGGTATTGAAATTGAGTTTGTAAAGATATAAACCTTCCTTGGAAACCAAACTGAGTATCATCCAAATCATTATGTGTTTCACAACAAGAGAGAAAACCTAATCAAAATCACTCTTTTTTATTATTGGAAACCCTTCACAACCAGCCACACCTTGTAACGAACTATGCCATCTACTTCCTCCTTTTCAAAATAAAAACATTTGTTATGTAGTGATCTATTTCTTTCCAGAAGACGTGTCAGATCCCATGTATTGAAAACATGGAAGGAATCAAATTCTTCCTTTATTTCTAACTCCAACTCTAATGAGTCACTTAGACTTCTCTACACACTCAAGATTCCAAGTTTCCTACCATCCATGAGAAGTATAGAGTGCATTTAGGAATCAAACCACAACATTGGTTTCTTGACCCTAGTATCAGAAACATGGAAGGAATCAAATTCTTTCTTTATTGCTAACTCAAACTGTAATGATTCGCTCAGACTTCTTTCTACAACCATGATTCCAAATTCTCTACCATACATAAGAATTAGAAAGCGCATATGAGAATCAAACCTCTACACTGGTGTCTTGACAATATTTATAAAAATTTTATTTTCAATATTCATCCAAAAATTAACTATTTCAAAAAAATACATAAAATTCACTCTAAGCTAATTTTGAAATGATTAATCTAAAAATTAAGTTCATTTTATGAAATTGAAATTCTTAAAGTGACAAAAAATTAGAATAAGAACACATAATGAAAAAAAACATTTGTTAGAAAAATATTTTCTCAGCATAAAATGAATCAAAATGCTTAATAATGAAAATATAATTTATTAAATTAATAATTACATGATTATAATATCTTAATCCCTACTTAAAAAACCCCTCATGACCAACGCAAAAGATCTAATGGATAGATAATAAATGGTTGCAATATTGGGTGGTCATTCAGCTAGCATAAATCTCACTGTGATTTCTATGATCCTGAACTTCTCTCGTAAGAAATTTCACTCAAGATATATTTGTTTCATATTAGCTTAGGACTGGTATAGTGAAAACCCTAGTGTCACCTCCTCCTTTCTAAGAATGAAAAAATGAGCACTATAAGGATAATTACAACTACTTGATGGCATTGTAATATATTTTGTACTGTAATTACATCTATTTATACCCACTAACTCAATAGTTATATTATAAAGGTCATATTTAATATTTGTAAAATGTAAATAATTTCATTTTAGTTCGGTGTTGTGTGTAAAAAAATATATTAAAAAATATTTATTGAAGGAGAATTATATATAATAAAATCATGGGTTTCTATATAGGACCCTGCAAAAGAAACATGAAATTAATGGAATTAAAGAAAAACAAATAAACACAAGGAATTTAAATGGTTTGTAAAATTTCTTAATCCATGGGAAACAAAATCATCACAAGAGAGGTAAACAAGAGAAATTACACTAGAAGAACAATTACAAATAAAAATCTAAAGAAAAAAAACACCTCTAAAGAGGCAAATAAGAGAGATTATAGTAGAAGAACTTCAAATCAAAAGCTAACAAAATCTATAACTTTATTAATCAATCTAATCACACACACACTAGTAAAAGTGACCCCATCCCCACATATATTGAAGCTATCATTTGTAAATCTTTGTTCCATTGGTAAAAAATATTCATATAGGGCACGCCTCATGGATTTGATAGTTGTTATAACATCCCATCTTTTTATAACATAAAATTTCATTACATTACACAAAATTGAGGATCTTTAAGGTTTAGTGTCTTGGAAACCAGGAACATAATACATGAAAACAACATAAAGAATTCTTCTTAAACACTTGAAAGGATTCTACTAAAGTTCATCCTAGGTTCATTACTGCATCTCATAACCTGGGGAAATACATCAAAAGAAAGGGTGAGCAGAAGGCCCAGTAAGGGAAACAAGAGAAACATTTTACATGTGAACTTGAGATACTTCAATAAGGGCATGAAAAGAACTTTAAGGCATGAGAAAGAAATCATGAGATATATCATAATAAAAATAACATTTTTTGTAACTTGAATATGTGGATGCAACATTTAATATTGAAAATCATTTCGTTTCACCAAGGTCCATCCCCAAGGTGTCATTAAAAATTACCAAGGTTATTCACCGAGGTATCAGTCTAAAAAGTAATCTCTTGAGATTAAGTCTTTACCCAATGCATTAGAGCTCTATCTGGGAGAACCCTTGACATGTCTTTATTATCATGTGATACACATATATCATCATCAATAATTTCATAAACAACCCATATATAATAAAAGAAATGGGTTTAATTTCATAATCATAACGTTTTAAAAACTTCTTTAAAGATATGATCTTTATGTCACTTTAAATCCACAGAAAGGGAAAGCGGGTTTCGTGTACGTAAATACCAGAATTTAAAATATAACATTTTGATGTATATTTTAATACCCTGATAGAAATAATATCTTTGAGTATTCACTTAATAACATAAAATAATTTTGAGAAAAATAGAGAGACATTTTGTGACGAAAATTCTACAGCATAACAGCTACGTTACAGGGTTTTAGAAAACATTGAAAAGAGAGGGGACATGGGTCACCCACTCATAAATGATCTATAAAAATAGTATAGGGAAATAAAATAAAGGATATGATTCAAGGTAATGAAATTTTAAGGACATACCATTTGAAATAAAAAACATGGAATAAGACAAAAATAAGATTTCTCTTATAAAAATTCGGCAGCCTAACGACGTCACTTAAACTTCAATAAAAATGAATTGACAAGATAAAATAGAGTCTCTCATAATATGATCATAAAAGATAATTATGATAGATATATATATCATACCACAACATAATAAAAAGGAACTTGAAAGATTTGACATGAAAATAGAACATGAAAATGAGAAGGGTGAAAGAATCCCTTAAAAATTCGGCAGCCTAACGGCGTCACTTAAACATTCATAAAACGAAATGATGAGTGTAATAGGGGATCTATAATAATTTTAACATGAAAATTTAAGTAATAGGAATATAAAAGAACATCCTCCCACATAAGAAAATGGATCATAAAAGGAATGACATAAAAGAGATTACTTGAAAAGAAAGAGAGAGGTCGGATCCCTTACCTTAAACGTAACTCTTAAAACTCAAAGGTTTGGACCTTGAGGGCTTGGGGGAACCTTGGGAGGACTCCTTGGGAGCTAAGGAGACCATAAATTTGTTGAGAATGATTTTGGAGTCCAAATTATGAGAGAATGGCTTGGTATTTATAGGGAAAGTGAGGGGACACGACATTAATGGGCAAGGGACACCTCACAAGTGCTTTTCTCAAAACCATGTGCTCTCCCATGATATTTCCCATGAAGTTAGGCCACATGGGGACACCAATACAATAATTCATCCCCTTAGGTCTTCCAACCCTTAAAATATCTCATGAAATCACCATGCCACAGCTATGATGTCATTAAACATACCGAAACCCTAAAACTACTTTTTTTACTATTCACTGAAAATTCATCTTTCTCAGAAAAAACCCAAAATTTCACCTTAATCAAATATCGATGCTCTGATTACAAATTTGAATTCCATTTTATAAAAATAATTTTCTAAATATTTTTAATTTAATTTTTAAATAAAAACACTATTCACCCCAAAAAACTAATACTTGACTAATAATTTATGAAACCGTTATTTACCCATTTTATTGAATCACATTACTTAATCTAGGTGTTTAAATTATATTAAAACTTTCTTTGAGTGAAATTACTAATACATTTGGTCACATTACTAATCCTAAGCATAAAATCACTATTCATAATTTACTATTCATAAAAAATTATGTTGATCTTATTAGACTCCAAATTCCTTACTGAACACTTTTGTAGAAGTCCATTTTTTGAAAATCATTACACATCATTAATTATTTAAGGTTTACATAAATATTCTAAAATATCCTTTTTTTTCAAAATTCATCAATAAATACATCCTAAAATTATTCGGACATTGGAAATTTCACAAACATCACTAAAGGAAGAAATCTCAATTCATTCATCCCAAAGGATTACACAAAGAAGCTAGGGTCTCGTCACATAGCCCCTTATAACACCGACATATGACATAAGTGTAAGGTGTGCTATGGTGAGAGAATCTGAGGGAGGCTCAGATAACATTTCCCTAGTAGTAATCTCTACTAACTTGAACTTCTCTTGTAGGCATTTCCGTTCAAGCTTGACACGCTGGAGTTCTGCTTGGGCTTGGTCCAAAGCGAAGCCCAAAGATGCCACCTCCTTCCCAAGCTCTGATAAGTGGGCTTTATAAGGTTCGAGTCTACTGGATGAAGCCATCGACTCCTCTTTCTGCATTAACCATTAACATCTCTATTAAATCATTAAGAGTAAGTTAATATACTACTAAAAAAGATTGGGTCGTTACATTCTTCCCCCCTTAAGAAATTTCATCCCCGAAATTTATACATGAGGCCTAGTCGAAAAGGTGAGGGTACTTTTGCTTCATCATTTCCTCAGGCTCCCAAGTGGCTTCTTCATATTTATGATTCCACCAAAACACTTTCACAAGTTGGGTAGTCTTGTTTTTTAGAACCTTGTCTCTACGGTCTAAGATCTCCACTGGCCACTCCTCATAAGAGAGGTCATGTTCCAGTTGTACCACCTCTGGGTTCAGTACATGCGAAGGGTCGGGTATGTACTTCCTCAAGAGAGATACATGGAAGAAATTGTGAACTTGAGCTAGGTTTGGTGGAAGTGCTAGATGATAGGCCACTTCTCCTATGCGATCAAGGATTTCATAAGGGCCAATGTGCCTAGGGCTGAGCTTCCCTTTCTTCCCAAAACGCATGACTCTCTTCCATGGAGAAATTCGAAGGAAGACTTTGTCACCGACACCAAAATCCAAGTCCCTTCGATGATTGTCAACATAGTTCTTCTGCTGACTCTGAGCAGCCTTTATGTGTTGTTAGATGGCATGAACCTGTTCTGTCATCACTTGCACAAGATCAGGCCCAAGAATCTTTCTCTCACCGGTTTCATCCAAACAAGTAGGAGTTCTACATCACTTTCCATACATAGCTTCATAGGGTGCCATCTGAATACTCGAATGGAAGCTGTTGTTATAGGAGAACTCAACTAATGGTAGGTGTTGATCCCATCCTCCTTTAAATTCCATTGAGAATAATCTCATAATTTCTTCGAGTGTCTGAATAGTCCTTTCAGATTGGACATCAGTTTGAGGATGATAGGCCATACTAAAATTGAATTCAGTAATTAGAGCATGTTGAAGACTTCTCCAGAATTTTGATTTGAATCTTGGATCATGATAAAAAACGATGGATAGTGGTACCCCATACAGCCTCACCACTTCCATTACGTAAATCTTGGCAAGTTGATCCAGAGAGAAATCTTCCCGAATAGAGATAAAATGGGCGGTCTTGGTGAGATGGTCCACAATAACCCATATCGCATTGTTTCCTTTGGATGTTTTCGGGAGACTAGTTACAAAGTCCATAGTGATATTATCCCACTTCCATACCGGTATGGGTAGCGGTTGTAAAACCCCCTTAGGAATTTGTTGTTCTTCCTTTACTTGTTGACACACCAGGCACCTTGTAGTGTAATCAGTAATCTCCCTCTAGGCGGTAAACAGCAAGGGTGACTTTTTCTTGTTCCGAACAAAGGAGTACAAAAAAGATCTTTTCAATGGAGCTTATCCATTGTTCTGCAACCAAAGGGTCAGTAGATCCACTGAATGATAGTGGTCGTTGACGCATGAAGGACTCAACAGAATGTTGTTCCCTTCGTGGTGAGATCATCCTCTCAGATTGATTCAAGTTATTACTCATAACTTGAGTCGGTTGGTTCATCATTCGCATGAATGTTTCCATTCCGGCTTCCATCGGAGGGCCGTCAGCACATGGTGCATTGCGGTCACCATCTTCACGGTTCCTCCTATTGCCCGCCATTTTCTAAAAGAATAAAACTTTAGGGAGAAACTTATTTCATTTATGAATCTTTTAACTAAGACTTAATTCTTAGACAATTACATTTCTCTATAATTCCTTCATAATGATTCATAAAAAACTTGTAATTAACCAAACATATCCCCCGGGAGTGTCATAACCAAGAGTGCAGTAAGACCCGTTATCGTGCACCAGTTCCCGTTCGAGTCTAGCTCAAAGCGGTGTTTTCGGGTTTTACCCCTATGTACATCTATGCCAGAGCCGCCTATACCTGCTCGTATCTAGACATGGATGTATTTGTTTGATAAACCACTTACTCAATACTTACCAAAATACCAGGATGTTTTCTTATATTTCAACTTTTCTATAGGGTTATTCCTAAAGTTTTTATATCCTAATTTCCACAAATAACTAAACCATCCTCTGATACCAACTATAGCATCCCATCTTTTTATAACATAAACTTTCATTACATTACACAAAACTGAGGATCTTTAAGGTTTAGTGTCTTGGAAACCAGGAACATAATACATGAAAACAACATAAAGCATTCTTCTTAAAAACTTAAAAGGCTTCTCCTTAAGTTCATCCTAGGTTCATTACTGCATCTCATAACCTGGGGACATACATCAAATGAAAGGGTGAGCAGAAGGCCCAGTAAGGGAATCAAGAGAAACATTTTACATGTGAAATTGAGATACTTCAATAAGGTCATGAAAATAACTTTAATGCATGAGAAAGAAATCCTGAGATATATCATAATAAAAATAACATTTTTCGTAACTTGAATATGTGGCTGAAACATTTAATATTGACAATCATTTCATTTCACCAAGGTCCATCCCCAAGCTGTCATTAAAAATTACCAAGGTTATTCACCAAGGTATTAGTCTAAAAAGTCTTCTCTAGAGATTAAGTCTTTACCCAATGAATTGGAGCTCTATCTAGGCGCACCATTGACATCTCTTTATTATCATGTGAGCCACATATATCATCATCAATAATTTCATAAACAACCCATATATCATAAAAGAAATGGGTTTCATTTCATATTCATAACGTTTTAAAAACTGCTTTAAAGAAATGATCTTTATGTCACTTTAAACCCACGGAAAGGGGAAGCGGGTTTCATGAATGTAAATCCCAGAATTTAAAATAGAACATTTTTATATATGTGTGAATACCCTTATATAAATAAGATAATTGATTATTAACTTAATAACATACAATAATTTTGATAAAAAGAGAGAGACATTTTGAGACGAAAATTTTGCAGCATAACAGCTACGTTACAGGGTTTTAGAAAACGTTGAAAAGAGAGGGGACATGGGTCACCCACTCATAAATGATCTATAAAAATAGCATAGGGAAAGAAAATAAAGGATATGATTCATGGTAATGATATTTGAAGGAAATAACATTTTAAATGAAAAACATTGAATAAGACAGAAATAAGATTTCTCTTATAAAAATTCGGCAGCCTAACGACGTCACTTAAACTTCAATAAAAATGAATTGACAAGATCAAATAGGGTATCTCATAATATGATCATAAAATATCAGTATGATATATATAGAGATAATACCCCGACATAATAAAAAGGAACTTGAAAGACTTGACATGAAAATAGAACTTGAAAATGAGAAGGGTGAAAGAATCCCTTAAAAATTCGGCAGCCTAACGGCGTCACTTAAACTTTCATAAAACGAAATGATAAGAGTAAGAGGGGATCTATCATCATTTAAACATGGAAAGGGAAGTAAGTGGAATATAAAAGAACATCATCCCACATAATAACATGGAGCATAAAAGGAATGACATAAAAGAGATTACTTGAAAAGAAAGAGAGAGGTCAGATCCCTTACCTTAAACGTAACTCTTAAAACTCAAAGGTTTGGACCTTGAGGGATTGGGGGAACCTTTAGAGGACTCCTTGGGAGGTAAGGAGACCATAAATTCGTTGTGAATGATTTTGGAGTCCAAAGGATGAGAGAATGGCTTGGTATTTATTGGGAAAGTGAGGGGACAATGCATTAATGGCCAAGGGACACCTCACTAGTGCTTTTCTCAAAACCATGTGCTCTACCATGATATTTCCCATGAAGTTAGGCCACATGGGGCCCCCAATACAATAATTAATCACCTTAGGTCGGCCAAACCTTAAAATATCTCATTAAATCACCATGACACAGCTATGATGTCATTAAACATACCGAAACCCGAAAACTACTTTTTTTACTATTCACTGAAAATTCATCTTTCTCAGAAAAAACACAAAATTTCACCTTAATCAAATATCGACGCTATGATTAAAAATATGAAATCCATTTTATAAAAATAATTTTCAAAATATTTTTAATTTAATTTTTAAATAAAAACACTATTCACCCCAAAAAACTAATACTTGACTAATAATTTATGACACTGTTATTTACCCATTTTATTGAATCACATTACTTAATTTAGGTGTCTAAATTATATTAAAACTTTCTTTGAGTTAAATTACTAATACATTTGGTCACATTACTAATCCTAAGCGTAAAATCACTATTCATAATTTACTATTCATCAAAAATTAAGTTGATCTTATTAGACTCCAAATTCCTTACTGAACACTTTTGTAGAAGACCATTTTTTGAAAATCATTACACATCATTAATTATTTAAGGTTTACATAAATATTTTAAAATATCCTTTTTTTTCAAAATTCATCAATAAATACATCCAAAAATTATTCGGACATTAGAAATTTCACAAACATCACTAAAGGAAGAAATATCAATTCATTCATCCCAAAGGATTACACAAAGAAGCTAGGGTCTCGTCACATAGCCCCTTATAACACCGGCATATGACCTAAGTGTAAGGTGTGCTATGGTGAGAGAATCTGATGAAGGCTCAGATAACATTGCCCTAGTAGTAATCTCTACTAACTTGAACTTCTCCCGTAGCCGTTTCTGTTCAAGCTTGACACGCTGGAGTTCGGGTTGGGCTTGGTCCAAAGCGAAGCCCAAAGATGCCACCTCCTTCCCAAGCTCTGATAAGTGGGCTTCATAAGGTTCGAGTCTACTGGATGAAGCCATTGACTTCTCTTTCTGCATTAACCATTAACATCTCTATTAAATCATTAAGAGTAAGTTAATATACTAATCAAAAAGATTGGGTCATTACAGTTGTGGTGATCAAATCAATTTGTCTAGGGAGATTCCTGCCTCCACTGGATGACCCGATGAACAATGTCTGCATCTATAGACTCCATGAAATGTTTTTTTATCTCCACAACATCTATCCCTGCATATGAAAGATTTTGGAAGAACTCATCCTCCATCTTTAACACCCATTTTTCCTACACTTAAACTACTGTCATAGCCACTATGTTCTATTCACCTGGTTCCGACACTACAAAAAAACTGTAATTTAGTGACGTTTTTTTAAAACATCCTTAATTTTAATATTTAGCAACGTTTCTGATAAACGTTGCTAATTTAGGAAAGTTTCTTGAAAATGTCATTAAATTAGAGACGGTTTGTGAAAATCGTCGCTAAATTAGTGATATTTTCATGAAACGTCACTAATTTAGCCACGTCTTCTAGGAAACATTGCTAATTTAGGCACATTTTTAAGGAAACGTCACTAAATTAGCAATGTTTTTTCAAGAAACGTCGCTAAATAAATAAATATATATATAGCTCATTTCCCCGCATCGATGTAAATATATATATATATATATATATATATTAATATATATAAACACATGTGCACACACACATATATAAATATATATATTTACACATACATATTTATTTTAAATTTAGTCATGTTTTTAAGAAAATGTGGCTATTTTAGTGACATTTTTACCAATATTTTAAAACGTAGCTAATTATATATATATAAACACATACGCATATATAATATAAACATGTAAATTAATATTAAATATAAACATGTAAATAAACATTAAATATAAACATAATATATATATATATATAATATAATATAATATTAACACATATATATAAATATAATATAATATAAACATATATATAAATATAATATAATATAAATATAATTAAACACATATAATATTAAATTTTAAATACTGAAATTTATATATATACACACACACACACAACATATTACAATTAAATATTTTATATTTATTCACGTTTTTAAGAAAATGTGACTATTTTAATGACATTTTTACCAGCATTTTAAAATGTGGCTAGTTACACACACGCGCACAAAAGACAATAATAAATACATACATACATATATATGTGTGTGTGTCTAAAACTATAATTATCCATATTTATATTTATGTACATATATTATATATTAATATTTATATGAATATATTATAATATATAGATAATATATATCAGTTTGTTAATACAGACACACAAAATTATATATATATATATATAAATTATATATATATATATAAATATTCATACCATTTTATTTTAAATAATAAAATGGATATTATTTTTTATTTAGATATGGTTTATATATTGAGAATGATATTTGATATGTAAATATGTTTACATATTTATTTATAAAATTAAAATTTTATGAGTGAATATATACAAAATAAGTATATAAATAATAGTATAATATGAAATATGATAAAAAATCAAAACCATGATATCAATATGAATTTAAGACCTGAGAATAAATTGAGTCTCAACTAAAAAAATACAATAAGACCCCCTTAAACGAGGTTGAAATTCCATGAAATGTTAAAAAATAAAAGTACCCCAACTAAAAACATGGTTTTGGAGGCGTTCAAGGCCTTTTTTTTGCCTAAAAAAATGTGACATGGGTTCCCCATGGTAACTAGAGAGTATATATTTTTGTGATATTTGATTTGATATGTGGTAGATCTCAAACAGACACCGAGATCAAAAGTTATGACCGTCTGAAGTTTGAGTCTTGTTTTCAACTTATTCCAGATCGTCTATTAATTTTATGATTTATATATGTTTGAATTGTTATTATATGACTATTACTTGATAATAATTAGTAAATTTTTAATTATTTTATAATATATTTTTCACTAAATATTTTATATATTAAGTGTAAATGCATATTTAGTCTTATGTAAATCATTTTTTATAAAATATATTATATTTATATCAATAGAAAAATATTCGTATATTAATATATGATTTTTAATTGTAAATATTTTTTTATTAAATATACCTTTTATCAAAGTTAAGAAAAATGCTGATAAAAGTACCCTTTATCAGAGCTAAAAAAGCATTGATAAAGGATGTACTTTTATTAGCACTAAAAAAGTGCAGATAAAGAGGTACTTTTATTAGTGTTTTTAGCGCTGATAAAGGATGATATTGGATAAAATAGAATCTTTGGCAATGAAAATATAATTTTCAAATAAAAAATTTACCGATATTCTTTCGAAACATTTGTAAATGGGTACTAGAGTCATTGGGGATGAGGCTACCGGGGGCGTCGGGCAGGCAGAGTCAACGAGTACTTGCTGGCATAGGGCAGAGAGCATAGGTTGGGGAAATTAGGTGGGGCGTGGGGCAGGCATAGAGCACAAGATGGGGGTATTGGATGGGACTATTGGTGGAATTGGGTAGGCAGAGTCCATAGGTACTTATTGACAGCAGGCACAGGATGGGTATTGGGCGGGGCATGGGGCGGGCAGAGAACACAAGAAGGGTGGGTACTGGATGGGGCATGGGGTGGGAAAATAGCATAGGATGTGGTTACTAGTGGCGTTGGGGATAGGTACTGGAAGTGGTATTTTTTATTATAAAAAATATATAATTTTCAAACAAAATATAATTATCAAACAAAAATTTTACCGGCATTCTTTCGAAACGTTCGTAAATAAGTAGAATTAATTTTTTTACAATAAAAAAATTATAAATTTTAAAAAAACATTGACGTTTTCTAGAAACGTCAGAAAATGAGGTGTTATTTATCTCTCATCAATAAGATAAAACATCCATATTTAAAATTAGACATTTCATTTTATTTTTAAATTTAATTTATATATTCTGACAAGTAACAAATGAGTTTAGCATGGATTAACTATTGGTATTTTCAATTTTTCTTCTCCAGATAGGGAATTTTTAATATTTTCTAAAATCTTATGCAGTGCCCTCCCATCCAGGCAACATATAAACGAACATTAGATCAATTGAACATACACATAATATGTTTAGTGCGAGATAACATTTTCTACTCCATATCTTTATACATCACTATTAGAAACTCTAACATGAACACGTGTTCTTCCTAATGCTTCAATGCAATCATATCATAAGTATAATATATGATAAAGTTATTAGATTTATAGATAAAAAAACTTTAGACAAAATACTATATTATATAGAGCGTATGTTAAAATATGGGTGAAATTTTCCACTATTGAGTACCTTGTAAGAATCTTCCGATTTGTCAGGTTGACAAAAAAATTTATCTTCTAATGATACCACAACTCTTAAAAATCTATGAAAAAGGACTTCTTGTGTTTTCACTAGATTTATGGAAAAAGAATCATTTTTATTTTTCACATTATGTGACAGAATATACAGACATTCCAATATACTATTACATGATAGATATGTTGAGTGACTTATGTCTTTTTTCTTACATCTAATTTAATCATATGGTTGTTCAATGCTTTTTCATATTGATTCATTAAACCTACAAATTTTATATAAAATAGTTAAATAAAATTTATTTATTGAACACATATAAATACAAATACATTTTTATATCAAAATTTTCATAAAAAATCTGAGGGGTCATTAAAAAAAATATAATGCATATCCAAATATCATACAGTTTAATTTTAATTGCTAAGAAAATCAAATTAACTATCAATAAAAAATAAGATAAAATAATTTATTAATAAATAATGGAAATTATAATATTTTATAGATTTTTTTTATTTAATCTAGATGTTTTAATTGGAGAACAATATTTTTGGAGAAGTTTTTTTTCATTGAAAATGAAATTAATGGAAAAACTAAATATTTATATATGTTTATTAATAGTTTATTTATCAAACATAAAATTGGAAATTAAAAAATATTGGTATAAAAAATGTAGAAAATTAATAATTAACAACTCATATAAAAAATTATCTTATTTTACATTAATGACATTTTTATTTTGTTATTATTAACAAAATTATCCTTACAATTTTAATATTATATATTAAATAAAATAAGAAAATTTCATTAATAAATTTCTTGTAACGGTAAAATCTAAATATTATATAGCATCCAACATATTATATTAATATTTAATTTAATATATCATTAATATTATTCCTAATTTCAATTATGTGTATAAATCATAAATTTTACCTAATAATAAATCTTTAAAATCTCTTATATAATATTTAAATTCAATATCCATATTTATTCTATTCATATATAACTTTTCATAATTCCAATCATGATTTAGCATGTCTAAAAAAATATATTAATTAATTCATTTAATAAAAATTATAATATGATATCTCTATTTTTTATGGTAATTGATATATATATAACACATAGTTGACAATTAAAAAAGCTTGAGTTAAACATGTAGGAAATTAATAATTTAAATTTCATATAAAAAATTATCGTATCATTTTTAATGAATTTTATTTTATTCAATATTATTTAAAAGTTTTCTTTACAATATTCATATTCTCTATTAAAAAAATATAATATTTTTTTAAATTTTTTTATAACAATATAATTGTTATGTCTTATTCAACAAAGTATATTAATATTTATATTTAATTAAACAATTCATTAATATTATTCGCAATCTCACTTATTTTTATAAATCATAAATTTTATAATGTAGCCTAATGATTAATATATAAAATATAATTGCTAAAAAACTCTATGAAATCTATTACATAAGATAATACTATTATATAAATATGAAGTATAATTGACAATAATGAATAAAGATATCATCTTGTGAAATTTTCAATAAATATATAAAATAATAAGTCCCATAGATCATGGATGACTTAAAATTTGTCTATTACAATGTATTTTTTATTTAGATACTCAATTCTATGTATTATACAGTTTGAACATCACATAAAAATCATAAAAAATCAAAGTATAACTATTTATTTATGCATTAGATAAATTAGTTGAAAACAACTTATTCACAATATAAATAATAATCGTACACTATAAAAAAATAATATAAAAATATAAATTAGTATTTTAAAAATAAATCAATTATAAATCAATATATCAATAAGAAATAAAATATAATAATTGAAAATGAAGAAAAAAATTAATCACTTACAAAAAAATGCACAAGATAGAAGGGGCATGGTGAGAGGGACTGGTGAAGTCAAACTAGGACAGAAAACTGGATACTGAGGGGGGAATAATAACAAGATGGTGAAGGGATTAACAACAGGGAAATAACTGTAGGATGAAGGGGGAATAATAGAAAAGTATGACGAAATTGGACTAATAAGGGTGGATAATGAAGGGGAATAACAACAGAGAGGACCTGTAGCAGTAGCAAACAACCTACATGAAGGTATCGTTAGATTGAAGGGAAAATGATTCTGTAGCTTAGATTGAAGAAGGAAAAGTACAAGAGGTTGTTTTTATAGATAGATAAGTATAATATAAGAAATTTAAAAAATACCTACATGATTTCCATCAGAATCATATTGATTTTGGGGTAACAGGGGGATAGGGAGAAATAAGTATCAACCCATTTTTTCCCTAATTATTTCTCTATATGGAATTTGATTTCACCAAACAAAGGAAAACACATCCAATCACACCAAATCATTTCTTTCCCCAAATTAAACTCTGCTAAATGACGTGTTAGTGTTTTGTTTTTTAGTTTTATATAGGGTGAGGTTATTGTCTTCTCCCTTCATTATGTTGGTTTGTTTTCATTTTCCTCATACCCTATTTGGGTTGGATCTACATATTCCATGCTATTTTTCACCTTATCACTCATCGATTCAATATTTTAGTCTATGATTATGATTTTTTATGGTTCTTCACTATGGTTATAATCGTGAATTATTTTCTTTAAGATCTGACTTTTCATCAAAATATGGGTCAAGTTTGGACTTTTATCTACACCTTAGTGGGTTGATGGTTCTTAGTTTCATTCACAAGGAGGGTTGGATTATACTCCATGAACCCTACTCATTCAACATGATGTTATATTCTGGGTAATGGTTTGGTGACTATATGGTTGAAGGATACCTAGGAGTCTAAATATTAAACCCTTATTTAGTAGAGGGGTATAAGGTTGGGTTTTTAGTTTGTTGTATGTATATCCTTCCATTAGTGGTGCAACTAATGAATTGGAGAAAAAATGGTTGTTTTGGGATTCCATTTATGTTTTTTGTTCTAATCATCCAGATTTTGGTTAAAGGGAGTTAAGTTTTACTGTGATATGAATATATGATGTTCTTCTATGCTATTTACATGATTTGTATTTTGTTTTGGAAGGTCACTTTATCCCCACATATTTTTCATCATTATTGGTTTGGTGTAGAAGTCTATGACTTATATCATCATTTTAGATGAATAGGAATGTGTCAAGATTAATTCCCCTCTTCCTCAGATGGTTTGGATGGATCTCAATGTGGTAGAGGTGATTTTATTTTCATTGGGGTGTTATTTTAGATACATTTCTCTCCCATATATAGAAGTTCTTATCAATCCTTTTGACTCACTTTTGAAAACATTCTATTGCAACAAACATTTTGGAGATGGTATAGTTTCCATTAGGCCCCCCACACATGTCTGTAATAGAGATACTCTATGTAATGTTGTTTTATATAAATCTACCTGTTTATGTCATGAACCCTACATCCAAAGATACCCCTCACGTGTCAGCAATGAAGGAATAGAGATAACAACCCATGAGTACCACCACTAGTAGACCCCAGGTTGGAAACTTTCATTGAGGGTATAAAACAAGTCACTTATTTGGGAGACATTACCCTTAATAGAAAAGTAGGATCGAAAGATAGGATACCAACCACCAAATAACACCATCACATATTTAATAAAAATTCAAACCAAACCACCCCACAATGCATGAATAATATCAAACAAATACAAATACAGATCTCCAAGTAAAGTACAAAAAGAGAATCCTACAACACCAAGTCAACTACATCTCCAACTCCCAAACTAGTAGTGTCCAACTTGGTTCCCTAAGTACTCTTGGGAAATAGTTTATATATATATATGTAGGGTTGTAATAACATGTATACTCAATAGGATTACATCAAAAGTCTCTTGTTCATATGTGAAAAATCATACTAATGCACTAGTGAAAAAACAATAGAACCAACAGGCACCAAAATAGGTAAACTATCCAATCCCAACCTCACCATGAAACTCTCACCAAATATTGGATCCAAGTATAATATCATATAATTGAAACAATATGAGCAATGGTTACCCACAACCACTTCACCATTAATTTTCCGCTCTCATGCCCCAATGTCAAACTTCTTGTGCTCCCCTTACTTCCATGTCATTTCATTGTATATCTATCCAGCTTTGATGTAGGTTGGGATGCATCCTTAACTACCCCACTCTCTCAAGTTCGAGCCTCACATGCTAGTATAATAAAATATTCACATAACACCACTTCATCATGTAATTAGGGGAGTAGGGTATGATGAACATGAAGGACAACAATCTTGTGCCCTCCTCCTACCGTGAATGACCCCAACCCTCCTATTCCCATTATCACTAGGAATCTCTAACACCAGTCGTCATCATCACAAGGAATCTCTAATACTAACCATCATCATCACTATACATCTCTAATACTAGACGTTATCATCACTAGGCATCTCCAATACCATTTATCATCATCATGAGTCATCTCTAAAACCAGCCATCACCACCACTACCACCAAAGGAAGAGTGTGGAAGAGGGTGGGTAGCTAGAAATCCATTTCACTACCAACATGGATATTGGGAGAAAAAACCCGAAACCCAATACATTTAGGTGTTAGTAAGGTTATCCAACTTGTGTCGAGCATATATATAAATAACATGATAATAAAAATTGATAGATAACACACCATATCCAACCTACGAGTTAACATCTAACTACACTATTCTATCTGAAAACTCCACCAAAACATCTTACAAACTCTTTTATTAATCACCGCCACCACTATTGAAACACAACACACAACCAAGAAACATATAATCCACATTTCAACTTTCTTTTTCAATTTAACCTGTAACATCCTGACTTTTCAGTGAGGTATGTTTTCTTTTAATTTCGGCCAAACCTCTAATTGATTTTTTATTTCCGTCTTAGAACTTGGTGACCAGGCCCTTGGCCAGTCACTTAGCTTATGAGGAGAGGCAAGAGGGATGATACCTGGTTGCAGACCAAATACATGAAATGTACTAAAATACACGATGTGTATTTAAATACATGGTGTGTTCTTAAATAATCAACATGTATTTGGCTGGCCATACCCCTTTTACGATGTGTAGAGGGGTTTCCCTAGGTGGGAAGGCCTGAAAATTACATGACATGTAATTCACTTACATGTCATGTAAATGTCAGGGGAAGTTTTTTTAAAAAAAGTGCAGAGCCCCTTTTTGATAGAGGCTTGATTTCTTTTCTCCCACACATAAGAGAAGCTGAGAAAGATACCTACTCAACACCTAAGCTAGGTTTGTCTAGATCTCCTATATCCAAGATTCGTTTCCTTCACCATCGGTCACATTGGATCCACAATGGTAATCTATCAACTCCTCTTCCTTCCTTCCATCATTTGTCTTCCTATCTGCTGCTCTATTTTGGTGTGAGCTCATATTCCCTATTTTCAAGGTTTCTATCCAATGTAGTTTTCTTATATTATACATCAAATCAAAGGTCGAAAATGAATGAGTGGTCGTCTAAAAACCTATGAAAGGTGGTCTAGTTCCTTTTCCTCAAAGTATAGTGGTTCTATATTATGGATCATTGTTAGGAACACTAGACTCTTCTAGTGTAACCTCCTTAAAGTCTACTAAATTAATTTAAATGGTTTTCCATTCCCAATACAGTCTTAGCCAATGGCGAATCAACTCTTTGGTTGATCTTATTGATGTGAGTCACCCTTATGGGAATTCCTTTCCTTAAATACCTAATTATCTTTTACCTTAAATTGTTTAAACACCTTTTGAGGTGTGTCAACCCTTGTAATAAATGTATCAGAATGTGAAATGAATTAAGAAAGATGTTTGGTTATGAGTTAGACCCCTATGCTTTTTTCCATTTTTCGTGTTGCTTGAATTAAATAATTTGGCCAACTTGATTTAATTATTATGAATGTAATACCTTGATGAAATGGTGTGAGATCTTGATATCTGAACCATACCTTCGTGTCATTCTTCGAGTGATACTTGAGATTCCATTTATAGACCACCTTTGATGGTCTCATCATGCTTTATAATTAGAATTGGTTAATGAATTGCATATATGTTTGGAATGATACATGGTATGCCTTGGATGAGATCACTGTTCATATTATCTACCACTTTATGAGTGATACTAGTTTCCTAGGGGAGACCCCATGGATGGGAACAATGGCAATATTGTTATACCATGCCACGAGTGATACTCGTACCCCTATGTGAGATACCATAGATGAGATCATAGGTTGTTGTCTTCACACCATGTTGGGAGTGATACTTGGGATTCCATTTATGGATCACCTTGGATAGACTCCTATGATGTTGTATATTTATTATGCTCTTGGTGCAATACATGGGTTCTTTGATATGGGTTTTCGTGGATGGGCCGAAGATTTTTCTTATTTAAATTCAATAGATGCCTTTTTATATAAATTAAATAAGGCTACTTTATTCAATTAAAGGATGAATCCACTAAGAAAAATCACATGCTTGGGCTCGATACAATCTTGATAATCATCTATGATGACCCATTTATACTTTATATCATACTTTCACATGTTACCGTAGTTCAGAGACATCCGACTTAGGCCGAAACAAGTAGTCGGTTGGGTATCCTCGGAGGAACTTGGTTTTATGTATTTATTTATTAACTTGTATTTATTATTATTAGCACACTTCTAATTTTATATGCACAAAATGAATTGTTCTAGACAATGTTGGTGGTGAACTATTGAGTATATCTCACACCTTGCTCGGGACGCCCTTGGTACGTAAGAATATTTCATTATTGCCGGTGTAGATAAAGGGAAGAGTCTAAATTTTGATTCTTGATTTTCAGTATTAGGATGGAGTATGGGAGAAGAGGACTGTGCTTATGCTCTGGATGCTAGTAGAGACAACTTTTGGTTTTTATTGTGTTTTTGTTTAGCATGTGGAATATACCTGTTTCCCATTCACCCTATGTACTCATTTTTGTACAGCTACATGACATGATCATGATCATAATAATTTTTTTATCTATTTATTATTCAAAATTTTCCTATTTTTATTTATTGTTTCACACCCGGGTTTTGATTTAGCCTTGGTCCCGATCTGGGATGGGTCTTGGTTGTTTTGCTTGAGAATCAGGTGTGATAGGTTTGAAGTTTCAGGATGACTTTGTCTAGGTTTAGGTTTAGTCCTGTTTGGAATATTGTGTTTTTGTTGATAAAAGAGTTTTTTGGGTTTGACAGCATCCGACGCATGGGTGGAGCATAGTAAAACCATGTGGCTTCACCCAGGTCACCTTGTTCCCTACCCTGTATTTAAGAAAAAATAATAATAAGATGATTAATACAAAGAGAATAAAATAAAAATGAAATTAAGAATTATCTTAATAATAATAATAATGGTAATATTATTAAATAATAATACTAATAATAATAATAATATTATATTTATATTTAGGTTTTTTTAGGTTTTTCATTTCTTTTTTTCTTTTTTATTTTCTTTTCCTCCCTTCCTCTCCTTATGTCCCCATCACCCCTTCTTCTCACATCTCACCCGCTACCCTAGGTGGTGGGGACCACCTGAACCCCACTTTAATGGAGAAAACCTTTCAACTCCCCATTAATTATTCTCCCATTAATTAATTTTTCCAATTAATTATGCCAAAAATTAAATTGATAAAATTAATTTATTTTGGTTGGGTCCTCACTTTTTTTGTTGGGGGAAAACCATTAGTGAAAGGGAGAACTCTGGAGGATCATTCTCTCCCAAAGAAAAAAGTGCCATCTCCAATGAAGAACAAGGACAATGCTTGAGCCCAGATCAGAGACAACTTGCAGAAGTGATGAACACTGACGTCTTTGATGACAATGAACCAATGTCCGTACTTCCCTCCTCACTAACGTTGTTGGGGGAGACTTGATTTGGGGTTGACAAACACCATTCAATATTCAACCGCGAACAATCTCTAATGGAAACTTCGAGGTAGTGGTTTTGTTGTTCTTCATGGGTTGCATTGAATTTATTCTCTTGAACTGCCTGCTATTGATCTAATGTGGAGGGTGTGGGATAAATGAACACAACCCAATCCCTCCGCTGTACTTCATGATTGACGAGTTCTTCGCGGTAGAGAAAGGTGGCGACCGACACCACGACCAGCCGGGATGAAGAAGGAAGTGGCGCGACTGTGCCTCCAGAGATGAGATGCGGCCCATAGGTCGTGGCGGTGGACAGAGGGCGGCCGACGTTCGGACGACCGCGGAGGGGCGGTGAATGATGCGCCGTCGTCAGATCAAGGGTCCACGAACTACTTGGCTGTGGCAGTTGGCGGAAGGCGGTCGACATTCGACCAGCTGCGATGGGGAGGCACACGATGCACCGCCGGGAGGACCAAGGACCAGCCATTTTGTCCAGCCAAGCTGGACTGAGTGGGAGCCACGATGGGTCCTGCGCGCTGGCTGGCGACTGAACAAATTCGGCCGTTCAGTGTTTGAGAGTGGGGGGTGCACGACTCCCCCACACAAGCGACCAAGCCGGGCCATCCAGCGTAGGCTGGGCCAGACCCAGTGGTCCGGATTGACCCAAATCGGGTTGGGTAGACCCAGTCTAGGTCGGGCCGGGTCGGGTCGGTCCGAACGGGTCACACCGGACCTAGATCAACTTTGACCCATAAATCGCTCTTTTGGACACAACTTTGGCATCAAGCGTCTGTTTGATGAACCGTTTGCAGCGCCAAAAACCTTGGAGTGAGATGATTATTTTGGTATAACCCACTTGAGATTTGGATAAAGTTGGGGTACAGTTAGGTTGGATCAAGCACGAATCCAACTGGGCCCTCAGGACTAAAAATCTAATAACTTACAGACCGGGCATCCGATTGACGCACCATCTATTGCGTTGAGACCCCTATTACATGGCGGTTCTTTGGGATACTTTTTTGTGGGACTTCATGGCAGTTGGTGTATTGACCTATGAATTGAGGATCAGAACCTCCTAAAATCAAGCAAGCTTAGTGCGGGAACCCGGTAGCTGGCTGTAACATGAGAAAGGGATCCTGTGTGGGTCTAACGATGTACTAGGATTCTATGTGGGTCTGACTATGTACTGAAATCCTGTGTGGGTCTGACGATGTACGAGGATATTGTGTGGGTATGACGATGTATGAGGATCCTCTGTGGGTATGACGATGTACCAGGATCCTGTATGGGTCTGACGATGTACTAGGATCCTGTGTTGGTCTGGAGATGTACTAGGATCCTGTGTGGGTCTGACAATGTACTAGGATCTTGTGTGGGTCTGATGATGTACTTGGATCCTGTGTGGGTCTTACTCTTAACAGATTAAGATGATTCAGTAGTTACATCTAATCATATGTACAACTGTACCTAAGATATACCTGGTATGAGATGCGTCTTTTCCTTCATGGTGTTAACATGGTGGTATTGTTCTGTGTGGCGTACCTATGTGGTACTTACCTTCATGATATTCCTTCCTTTGTGGAACAGTTGGGATTTGGGATTTTGATTTGGACCCTGTGTTCCTCATGATTGATATGGGTATACTTGATAACTTAGGTATATGTAGGCATATACCTAAGTAGGGTTGTCAGTTGATTACATGTTGTGTGGTTTATCCTTGGTGGATTTTGTGAGACCTTAAAGATCTCGGGGTCCCTACTGAGTATCATTATACTCACCCCTACACGGGCTATGCCCGTACCTTGTTGTGTTTGGTGCAAATGATAGACAATGCTGACTGAGGACGAGAGTACCAGGACTGGACAGTGCCCGAAGGTGGACCATATGACATGTCAGTACGCAGAGGAGAAGGGCGGACGTGGAGTGTTGAGGAGGGGATCTATACCTACCCTTCAGGAAGGAACCTCATAGGATGACCTAATAGCTGTCTTTATCTTTCTTCAGTTTTATTGTATTTCCAGTTGTACTTATACCCTTTATTTTTGGGCTTGTATTCCTGCCTCTTTTTCTTTCAGTACTCTTTTTTTCTGTAAATTTTACTTGTGTTCATATCTTATCGTGTGCGTGGTTGAGTGTTTTTATTGGATATAAAGGAAATACCTTCCCAATTTTAGGGAATACGCCTTTTGGTGCTAGTCGACAACCCCTGACCTATGGAAGGCGGGCTTGGGGTAGTCACGACACAGGCCCTGGGGGATGGGTTGTGACAAATTGGTATCAGAGGAGTCGGTTCTACCATAGAAAATTGGACTCTGATTTTTTAACGGTAATAATGTTACATATAATGATTGTGGTTATCAATTTAGGGAATCCAATGTTGGTGAGGTGGCTGACATATCCATACACCAGGATCCTAACTTCTGATTTCTTACTCATTGTACGAAAACACTGATTGCGTGTGTGTTTTGGAGAGTTTTCTTTGTGATATCCTTGTATCAGCTCACAAGGTATAACTTATTGACCGTGGCACACCTATTTCCTTTTCAAGATGCCTCCACGTAGACAACTAGCTAGGGTTCAAAGTATAGTACATGATGATAGACCACCAAGCGACGAGGCCTTGGTGCAGGGCCCTCTTATAGTAGAGGCACCAGCGGAGGCACCGACAGTACCATTACTCGTTGGGCCACCGATTACACCAACCCCAGTAGCAAAGGGTGCACGCCACTTAAGCACGTTGCATGAGTTCCAGAACCAGAGTCCACCCAGGTTCAGGGGAGAGACAGACCCACAGACGTCTGATGATTGGTTGGAGGTCGCGGTGAGAGTCTTTCGACTGGTATGGACACCAGCTGATCTCACGGTGATCCTTGCCACCAGTCTTCTACAAGAAGCAGTAGACAGATGGTGGAGCTTGATTCTCCAGGTTCACGAAGAGGTTGTAGAGACCCAAATCTTGACGTAGATTAAAATTACATTACTTTTGTGGAATAATTAATACATAACAAAAACCAACACTCAAGGACCGTAATAGTTTAGTGTATTTGGAAACTCAGAACATAATCTTCTAATCGTGGTGAATGATCTTCAACATCTCCCATAAAGATCTTCCCCTTTTTTTTTCTTACCTAAAACCTTTCTTTATATCCTAGGGAAAAGAAAACATAAAAAAAGGGTGATCTCAAATGCTTAGTAAGGGTAATCATAGATAACATTGAACAATCCATAATCATTTGAATGAAAAAACTTGAACTTGAAATTTAAACATCAAAATCTTGAGCAAAGAAATAAATCTTAGAAGTATGTAAGGAACATCAATCTTGATAAAATAGCATGGGAATAAATCATGTAATTGTGGCAACCATTCAACACTTGTTATGATTTTTATAGTAGCCAAGGCATTGCTGCCAAGACCATCTTACTGGACAAAGTCCCTTTCTGAATCAAGTTCACTCCTCGTTCCAGTCCTGTATCACTGAACCGAATTAACATACCGTTCCAGGCATGTCTATCTCATGAGATATAAATCTTTACCCAATTCATTGGAGGTAGATATAGGTCCCACCCATCTCATAATGATTCCATTCTTATGTGTGCCACAAAATCATAAATCATACATCATAGCTTAACCCATGTAATAAAAATGGGATTCTTAAACATCGTGACACCATAAAACAATTCATATAAGATAAAGGAATTCATAAAAATAATTCCATCACAACATAATCAAATCAATGTAATAATAGGGATATAAACATAACCCTATATTATCTTAGATGGAAAATAATTTTGATAAAACACTTGAACTCCATTCTTGAGGAAAATATCCTTTCTACTTCAAAAACATTTTTCATTTCTTAAAATGTCATACAATTTTAAAATAAAATAAGTTGATTAAAAATAAACATGAAAAATTGTAAAGGATGATTCTTGGAAATAATGTTCTAAAAATCCATTCATGCCGTATAAGTTAAAAAAACATTCCTCTCGTACTTTTGCCGGAAAAGTCAAAAAGTACCTTGTAAAAGAAAGATTAAATACATAGCATGTAGTAAAAGTATAAATGGGTAAAAAAGGACTTTAAACATACATGAAACCATTTTTATAAAACAGGGACATGGATGATAAATATAACCCCAGTAAATACTTAGAAATAAACAATCTCAGATAAAAAAACGAGATTGGAAAAGTTATCCCTTACCTTATGTTTGATATGCTTCGTATGTATCCGAACCTCCTGTATAATGATTTAAATAATGTAATTTAATTATTAAAGAATCATATTCATTGTTATTATATCATATATGGTTCACTTAGGTATTTATATTACCCGTTCATTTGTCAATTCCATGTTAAAGTAGAGTTTTGGGTAAAATTGTATCATTTATCGTACATGTTTGGACTTGTTGTTCCTGATTTTATTATTACTTATATAATTATTTACTTGCTTCCAGAATGTAAAACGTGATTTATATATCATATATATTCAGTATATATATATATATATATATAATAGATAGATAAATGAAATGAAACACACCGTTCATGGAGACGGTAGGCCGTACGTAGGCATGAACACTGTTTTGCTTTCTTTATTGACTTGAATGGAAGTAAGTAGATGAGATATATATATATATATATACATAAATATAGTAGCTTCATTATGCCATATATTTCATTATTATTCATTATATATACTTTATAATTATTCTTGACTGGTTAATCATGGAAAATGAATCTCATCGCGTTCGTGGAGACGGTAGTCTGTACGTACGCACGAGCGATGATATCATTCCCATGATCATGGAATTGTATTGAAGTGTATTTATAATATTAAAGAATCAATATTACTTTAAAATAACCGTATATATTTATTTATTTACACCATTATACCCATTCATGTAAGGTGGTGGTGGAAAAACTCAGTACACCACGGTGTGGAGACGGTATTCCGTATGTACGCACGCACGATGATTTCATTTTCCATAGGATGTATAGATGGTGAAATAGGGTTGTTTAATACTTATAATAACATATCATTATATGAGTTATACTGATGTTATTAATTCATAATTAAATAACTAAATAAGAAGAAGCAGAAGAAGAAATAAAGTTGAAAAAATCTGTAACGGACATTACCTCTTCTTTGAAGCGCCTCTTTGAGACCTCCTTTTAGGGCACTAAAATTGGTCTTTGAAGAATACCAGGACCTTTAGGATGTTTCTAGGTAAGTGTTGAAGATAATTTGGCAGGGTTTAGCCAATCTTGAAGGCTCAAAGTGGTGTGAGGAAGAGAGGGAGGAGGTGCCCTTTTATAAGGGAGGAGAGGGGCACCTTAGGAAAAACTAAAAATATTATTTTATTATAAAGTCATATTCGGTTTTTAATAGCTCCAAATTGATTTATTTCAAAGATAAGGTAGGGATGGGTCGAAATAATCTCATCCAATAGAATTTAGACAAGTTTAGGTTTTTATTTTAACCTTATCTTTTATATTTAACTTTAAGTTAGATAATTTAACTTTTTCCGCGTCTTCTTGTTTTCTTACACTATAAGATTAATAAACTTACTATAACAAGACAAAAGAACCCTAAATTGTTTATTATTAATATATATAACCTTATCTAAGTCATTTGGCCTAACCTTAGATTTTTAGGAATAAACTAAAAATTAATAATATAATATTTGTATTAAAAACTATTTTATGTCAATTTTGACACTATTTCATAATTGATTTTTGTGAAAATAATAACAGAAAGATTAGTTAGAAAAAAGTTAATTAAATCAGTACTAATATGTAATATTAACCTAAGAAATTTATTGAATTCATAAATAGTCTAAAATTACATTTATTTTGGTATTTATAACATAAATTATGTTAATATTTCATTAATAAGATAATTACTGCATCATCATTATGTCATACATAAATTAAATTATTTAATGTCTAAAAATTAAAAATAAAATACCATTATGTATTAAATATTTTTATAATTCTAATGAATATTTATAGTCTAATTTATCTTATGTATAACCCTATATTAAAAATGATTTAGTTATTAAACTTTGATTTTAACTATTTTAACTCTTCTTTAAATAAATTAATAATAAATGTCCTAATACAATCCAAGTGGGCCTAAATGGTCATATTTTATTCCTAAGGTTTTTTTTGTCGAATTACACTTATCCAGTAGAATTAGGACGTGTTTTAGGGTAATAATAATATCATTTTTACCCTTAATTACCCTATTTACTTTTAACCCTGGTAAAAAAAGTAAAAAGTTACTATTCACCAAAAATTATTTTCGTCTCATTGAACCAAATTTTAGTCGTTGATATTAAACGTGTCTCTCAAATTTTCAATATTCAATTCACAGAAGTGGTAAAATTTCATTTAAATGAAAAAGTCAGTTTTTTAACTACCACTAAGTGGTTTCACTATTCATCGAAAATTGCAGTTTTTCAGAAAAATACCAAAAATCCAGCCTAATCATTATTTGATATTCCGAATTCAAAATTGATGTCTATTTTTCCAAATTCAAAACATATAAGTCGCATGAAGTAATTTTAAAATTAATTCCCATTTTCAAAACAAATAGCGTGTTTTTTAAGAAACAATAACTATCAAAATATTGATACTTGTTTATATCCAATTTCAAAGTGAAATTAATTCCAATGACCAACATTGGATTAAATGGTAAAAATATATTCTAATTACACTTTAAAACCAATTAAAAATATAATATAACCATATAAATTATTGCGATGAAAAAAGTTGTTTTTAATTAAAATATAGCGTGTTTTTACTATTCATTAAAATATGAAAGTTATCGGAATAATATGAAAAATTTATCCAAAGTAATTTTTTATATCCTGATTCCAAAAAAGAATTTTATTTTGTAAAATTGAACTTATAGACATGTCAAAAACAAGATTTAAAGTGGGTGCACCATCAAAAGGCGGCAAAACTATATTTTTTGAAAAATACGTATTTTACTCGAAAAATTGATTTTGTTCTCACACCATGTTCTAGAAAATGTGTAAGATGAATAATAATGTTATCAAATTCAAAATGTAGTTGATACTATTCATAACGGCTAGTCCATAATAATATTATAACCATATATCGTTGTTTAGTGAAACCTGGTATTGCGTACGACACACGCTATCGAGGAAGGTCGCAATTGCGTGTAACGCAAGCCAAGTCAGGGTTGCATGTTGTGCAAGAATCCTCCGTTGTTTCGTATAACATAATCCAACTATATTTCATTTATACATTGAATATATATATATATATATATACACTCAATGTTTTTTAGAATAACTACTATCAAAATTGTGTGTAACATGATCCAAGAATAGTGTTGTGTATACTGCAAGCTCATACGGTGTTGCGTATAGTGCAAGGTAATCTTGTTGTAGCTTACAAAACAACTTATCAATGAAATTAAAAGAATATTTTTCATAAAATCTCAGGGTGTTTCATTCTACCCCCCTTAAAATGAATTTCACCCTCAAAATTTGTTGGGGTTATAAATCATTTACTATTTATAGAAACCCACATCATAAAAAGGAATACTGAAACTTAATTTTAAAAATTATGGTATGAAATGTAACGATTACCCAAAGTAACTCATCACTGGGTTTCCATATAGGAGAACATAGGTGAAAATATGGATATGGAAGAAAAATATAACCATCAAGTTCTGATGGAGAGTGGTAGAGAACATGGCTATGAAAAATCCATCAATCACAAAGCCATATATTTGTGATGATCTAAGGTACCATCTGATTCATTGGATATAAGGGAACTAGGACAACATTTTTGGTTTTCAAGATCATTCCCTAAAGTTGATGAAATTGGAATTAGAAGAAATACTTTCATGATTTTGGTACAGTCTCACCATTGGTCGTTCTTTGGACAATTTCCACTTCATCTCTTAAAGAAATGAAGTTGAATTTGTCATTCGTGAAGTGTTAGCAGATCATGTTATAGAATGATGGGTCATTCCATCTGTCTCAAACAAAAGGTTAGAAAAGTTATCAAAAATACATAAGTCCATATATAGCGAGATTAATCATATATGGTTCCTAAAATGGACTTATACTTCATATATCATACTGCTTAATATAATAAAACTAGTTTCTACTAAATAGGGACTTCCTGTAGGCCAGTGGTAAGCGATAAAGACCTGTCGCACTTCAGTTGTGGGTTCGATTCCCACAGCCTTGTCCGACACGACGGGTTGTCGCCCGTCCTGCAGGTTGTCCTTTTTTTAAAACTACATTATAAATAATATCGAAAAAAAATCTAGCCTTAAAAATTACTAATTTATGTCCAACATAATTCATTCCAATCTTTAGGCTTATCCAAAATACATATGTCCAATCTCATAGTATAAAGAAAATGATTACTTGAAATGTCATCAACCAAGCATGTGAATACCATCATTTATCCCCCATATATCTTGTTGGACACATTCCAATCATGTGAATACTTTAATCATGTATTCTCTTGAAAAATGAATACCCATTAAACCTCAGTGAAAACATGAATGCTATCAAAAGTTAACTCTTTCCACATACCAAAATACAAAAATTCTATATACTCAAACCATGATATAACCTTCTCCTTATATCAGTCATGATCTCATGAATACTATCAAACATTTAATTTTCTCCTTATCCCTTCATTATGCGCGTATCATCTACTTTCCAAAAATATCTGAATAACATTTCATGGTCACTGGTACCATTCATCATATACTTTCAAAACTTAAGGAAAGACAACAGTGTAACCATCCTTAGATGTCTCTTTATTCCATAGTACCATGAGATTAGTTATACAACATTACACTTGATAAACATATAATCATTCCACTACCTTCTTAAACCATTGACCTAGCTTCAACAATTCTTTCATCTCACATATCATTTGTAGTCTCTTCATCATCATCAACATAAATACTACCCATATGACCATACTGATTCTCTTCATGAGACTTTCCCTAAGTTAATTGGTTTTCATAATTCCCGTACATTCCACATTTAAAACATTTAACCATTGTTGATGTCGAAGAAATACCATTATCCTCATCCATGGTGTTAACTGAACCTTTTCCTTTGCACTTACTGGCTTTGTGTGCTTCTTTTCCACACCCAAATAATCTTCCAGTTCCTTTGAAAGATTCTCTTTGATGCCTCTTCCCACATGATTTACATAGGGGAAATTTAACATTCTTTCCTCTATGATCATCATGAAACTCTATATTTCTATGATTAGCTGAGTCAGGAAACTTACCAAATTTGAGTTTATTGATCATAAAATGAGATTGCTGATTCGGCATAATAATGATGTTTGGACTTCCAAATCCCATTTCATTTGGTTTCTCATGAAGAATATCATTCCATTGTCCATTATATCCTCCATTATCATGAATCATATTGTCTCCAGCCATTTTCTAAAACCCAAAAAAATAGCGTGAGAGACAAAATTCATAATCAAGTGGGAGTAACTTCAATATCTAACATCTTAGGTTTAATATAATATCGTTACCATAATTCTAGGACTATAACCTATACTTATACTTAACCTTAGGAACATCCCTAGAACTACCTTAGAAATATCTCTAGGGATCTCACTAAAGTTTTCGCATCCTAGTTTCTAAAGGTTGACTAAACCTTTCCTCTGATACCAACTGTAGAGACCCAAATCATGACGTACATGGAAATTACATTACTTTTTTGGAATAATTAATACATAAAAAAAACCAACACGCAAGGACTGTAATAGTTTAGTGTCTTTGGAAACTCGGAACACAATCTTCTAATCGTGGTGAATGATCTTCAACATCTCCCAAAAAGATCTCCCCCTTTTTTTCTTACCTAAAACCTTTATTTATATCCTGGAGAAAATAAAACATAAAAAAAAGGTGAGCTCAAATGCTCAGTAAGGGTAAACTTATATAATATTGAACAATCCATAATCATTTGAATGCAAAAACTTGAACATGAAATTTAAACATCAAAATCTTGAGCAAAGACATAAATCTTGGAAGTACGAAAGGAACATCAATATTGATAGAATAGCATGGGAATAAATCATTTAATTGTGGCAACCATTCAGCACTTGTTATGATTTCCATAGTAGCCAAGGCATTGCTTCCAAGACCATCTTAGTGGACAAAGTCCCTTTCTGAATCAAGTTCAATCCTCGTTCCAGTCCTGTATCACTGAACCAGATTAACATACCGTTCCAGCCATGTCTATCTCATGAGATATAAATCTTTACCCAATGCATTGAAGGGAGATATAGGTCCCACCCATCTCATAATGATACCATTCTTATGTGTGGCACAAAATCATAAACCATACATCATAGCTTAACCCATGTAACAAAAATGGGATTGTTAAACATCATGACATCATAAAAAAATTCATATAAGATAAAGGAATTCATAAAAATAATTCCATCACAACATAATCAAATCAATGTAATTGTAGGGATAGAAACAGAACCCTATATTATCTTAGATGGAAAATAATTTTGATAAAACACTTGAACTCCATTCTTGAGGAAAATATCCTTTCTACTTCAATTTTTTTTCCTTTCCTAACATGTCATAAAATCTTAAAATAAAGGAAGTTGATTAAAAATAAATATGAAAACTTTTAAAGGAATATTCTTGGAAATAATGTTCTAAAAATCCATTCATGCCAAGTTAAAAAAACATTCTTCTCATACTTTTGCAGGAAAAGTCAAAAAGTACCTCGTAAATGAAAGATTCCATACATACCATGTAGTAAAAGTCAAAATGGGTAAAAAGGACATTAAACATACATGAAACCATTTTTATAAAATAGGGACATGGATGATAAATATAACCCCAGTAAATACTTACGAATAAACAATCTCGGATAAAAAAACGAGACTGGAAAAGTTATCCCTTACCTTATGTCCGATATGCTTCGTATGTATCCAAACCTCTTGTATAATGATTTAAATAATGTCATTGACTTATTACAGAATCATATTCATTGTTATTATATCATATATGGTTCACTTAGGTATTTATATTACCCGTTCATTTGTCAATTCCATGTTAAAGTAGCGTTTTGGGTAAAACTGTATCATTTATCGTACGTGTTTGGACTTGTTGTTCTTGATTTTATTATTACTTATATCATGATTTAATTACTTCAAGAATGTAAAACGTGATTTATTTATCATATATATTCAGTATATATATATATATATAATAGATAGATAAATTAAATGAAACACACCGTTCATGGAGACGGTAGGCCGTACGTACGCATGAACATTGTTTTGCTTTCATTATTGACTTGAATGGAAGTAAGTAGATGAAATATATATATATATATATATAAACATAAATCCAGTATCTTCATTATTCCATATATTTCATTATTATTCATTATATATAATTTATAATCATTCTTGAATGGTTAATCATGGAAAATGAATCTCATCGCATTCGTGGAGACGGTAGTCCGTACGTACGCACGAGCGGTGATATCATTCAAATGATCATGGAATTGTATTGAAGTGTATGTAAAATATTATAGAATCAATATCACTTTACAATAACCATATATAGTTATTTATTTACACCATTATACCCATTCATGTAAGGTGGTGGTGAAAAAACTGATTACACCACGGTGTGGAGACGATATTCCGTACGTACGCACGCACAGTGATTTCGTTTTCCATAGGAAGGATAGATGGTGAAATAGGTTTTTTTCATACTTATAATAACATATCCGTATATGAGTGATACTGATGTTATTAATTCATAATGAAAAAACTAAATAAGAATAAGTGGAAGAAGAAATAAAGTTGAAAGAATCGGTAACAGACATTACCTCTTCTTTGAAGCACCTCTTTGAGACCTCCTTTTAGGGCACTACAATTGGTTATTGAAGAATACCATGACCTATTGGATGTTTCTAGGGAAGTGGAGAATAGAATTTGTCAGGGGTTGGCCGAGCATGAAGGCTAAAAGTGGTGTGAGGAAGAGAGGGAGGAGGTTCCCTTTTATAAGGGAGGAGAGGGGAACCTTAGAAAAAACTAAAAATATTATTTTATTATGAAGTCATATTCGGTTTTTAATTGCTCCAAATTGATTTATTTATAAGATAAGGCGGGTATGGGTGGAAACCCTCTCATACAATAGAATTTAGATAAGTTTAGGTTTCTATTTTAACCTTATCATTTTGATTTAACTTTAAGTTAGATAATTTAACTTTTACCGTGTCTTCTTGTTTTCTTACACTATAAAGTTAATAAACTTACTATCACAAGCCAAACGAACCCAAAGTTGTTTATTATTAATATATATAACCTTATCTAAGTTATTTTTTCAAACCTTATATTTTTAGGAATAAAATAACAATTAATAATATAATATGTTTTTAAAAAACTATTTTATGTCAATTTTGACACAATTTGGTAATTGATTTTTGTGAAAATCATAACAGAAAGATTAGTTCGAAAAAAGTTAATTTAATCAGTAATAATATGTAATATTAACCAATAAAATTATTGGAATTCATAAAAAGTCTCAAATTACATTTATTTGGGTATTTATAACATCAATTATGACAATATTTCATTAATAAGATAATTACTGTATCATCATTGTGTCATACATAAATTAAATTATTTAATGTCTAAAAATTACAAATAAAATACAATTATGTAGGAAATATTTTTATCTTTCTAATTAATATTTATAGTTGAATATCTTCTGTATAACCCTATATTAAAAATAATTTATTTATTAAACTTTGATTTTAACTATTTTAACCCTTCTTTAAATAAATTAATAATAAATGTCCTAATCTAATCCAAGTAAGCCTAAATGGTCATATTTTACCAATAAGGTTGTTTTTGGTCGAATTAAACTTATCCAATTGAATTAGGACATGTGTTAGGTTAATAATAATATCATTTTTACCCTTAATTACCCTATTTACTTTTAACCGTGGTAAAAAAAGTAAAAAGTTACTATTCACCAAAAATTATTTTCATCTCATTGTACCTCATTTTAGTCATTGATATTAACCATGTCTCTCAGATTTTCGAAATTCAATTCATAGCAGTGGTAAAATTTTATTTAAATGAAAAAGTCAGTTTTTTAACTACCACTAAGTGGTTTCACTATTCATCGAAAATTGCAGTTTTTCAGAAAAATACCAAAAATTAAGCCTAAGAATTATTTGGTATTCCGAATTCAAAATTGATTTCTATTTTTCCAAATTCAAAAAATAGAATTGGAATTAAGTAATTTTAAAATTAATTCCCGTTATCAAAACAAATAGCGTGTTTTTTAAGAAACAATAACTATTAAAAGATTGATAGTTGTTTATATCATATTTCAAAGTGAAATTAATTCCAATGACCAACATTGGATTAAATGGTAAAAATATATTCTAATTAAACATTAAACTCAATTAAAAAGATAATCTAACCATATAAATTATTGCGATGAAAAAAGTTGTTTTTAATTAAAATATAGCGTGTTTTTACTATTCATTAAAATATGAAAGTTATCAGAATAATATGAAAAATTTATCCAAAGTAAATTTTTATATCATGATTCCAAATAATAATTTTATTATGTCAAATTGAACTTATATACATGTCAAAAACAAGATTTAAAGTTGGTGCGCCATCAAAAGGTGGCAAAACTACATTTTTTGAAAAATACTTATTTTACTCGAAAAATTGATTTTGTTCTCATACCATGTTCTAGAAAATGTGTAATATGAATAATAATGTTATAAAATTTAAAATTTAGTTGATACTATTCATAACGGCAAGTCCATAATAATATTATAACCATATATTGTTGTTTAGTGAAACCTGGTATTGCGTACAACACATGCTATCAAGGAAGGTCGTGATTGCATGTAATGCAAGCCAAGTCAGGGTTGCGTGTTGTGCAAGACTCCTCCGTTGTTTTGTATAAAAGAATGCAACCATATTTCATTTATACATTGAATATATATATATACACTCAATGCTTCGTAGAATAACTACTATCAAAATTGTGTGTAACATGATCCAAGAATAGTGTTGTGTATACTGCAAGCTTATACGGTGTTGCGTATAGCGCAAGGTAATATTGTTGTAGCTTACAACAAAAGAAATCAATGAAATTAAAATAATATTTTTCATAAAATCTCGGGGTGTTACCGAGGTGATGCCTTTCTAGGAAGACTTCGAGAGCCTGTTTCAGGTAGAGTTTGTCCTAACGACCCTCCACATAGTGTGCATTTAAGAGCTTCTTCATCTCCAGCAGGGAAGCATGACTGTGGATCAGTACTTAGTGAGGTTCACTGACCTCTCACGCTACTCCACTAATATGGCGAGGGACCAATTATTCAGGGCCCGGACCTTCGAACAGGGACTCAAGCAGGAGATCCAGGCTTCAATGATTTCTATCAGCATCCTGATGTAGGAGGGGGTGTTAGAGAGAGCCATATTAGTGGAGATCTTTCTTGCTGAGCAGTCACCAGCATTGAGAATCACCACTGTACATCACGTAGTGGAGTCTTCTATAGCTAGAAGTAGATAGATGTTACAGACGTCCAAGAGGACCAGACCTATAGGTGGATGACCGCAGGATTCATGGTCAGTTGTGTGGGGTACCGGAGACAGAGCCTGTCATGTGAGGAACAAGAAAGGTTACACATGCAGTGGGAAGGGTCACATGGATCGTGACTATCCCAACCACTGTATGGATGATTAGTAGATGGTTGAGGGACCACCCAGGCAAAGATAGAGGTTTGACTGAGGAGGTCCGTAGGGAGTTGGCAGATGTGGCAGATGAGCTGGTCATGCAACTGGCGGTGGGCGACGATTCGAGATGTTACCACCCCCACCACCAGGTGGTCCACCTCGACCACAGGGAGCAGGTGGATAGGGGAGAGCTCAGATACAGGCAGTTGAGGCCTATGACTATGGTGCTTTGGAGATGATACGAGGTACGATCTATGTCCACTCCACCTTAGCTACAGTACTTATAGACACAGGTGCCAATCATTGTTTTATTTCCACTGCCATCGTTCGGAGCTCAGAGATTTCGATGGAGCTGTTGTCTCGATCCTTATGGATAGATACTCCTATGGGAGAGGATTCAATGATTATACACTAGTACCGGCAGTGTGATCTTACTCTAGGAAGTGAGAGTTTCAGCTGGGATCTCCTAGTATCGGCATCAAGGCCTTACAACGTCATCTTGGGTATGGGCTGGTTATCTATAGTCCATGCTTAGATTGACTGTATTAGGCACAAAGTGCAGTGTTTCTACAGATATGGGACCAGTTTTACCTTCACTGGTGATAAGGGAGCCTTTGTATCACATGATAGACTTACCCAGAGGAGGTTGCAGTCGATTACGCATCAGTTGGCTAGCCTTACCCTCAGAGCGATTGATGTGGAGAGTCCGAGTTATCCTGTAGTGGTGGACCAGTACACGGATGTCTTCCTTGATGATGTTCTGGGTATAACTCCTCATAGATAGGTGGAATTTTACATTGAATTATACCCTGAGATGACACCAATATCTACACTAGCATATGAGAGGGCTCCCGCGGATCTTCATGAGCTGCGGGTACAGCTGGAGGACTTATAGAGGAAGGGGTTCATCTGGCCCAGTGTTTCTCCTTAGGCAGCCCCGATTTTGTTCACCAAGAAGGCGGATGGGATCTTGAAACTTTGTTTTGACTATCTTCACCTGAACTATGTGACCATGAAGAACAAGTACCCACTACCGAGGATTGAAGACCTCTTTGATCAGCAGAAGGGAGCACGATGGTTCTCGAAGATAAACCTCAGATCAAGCTATCACCAGCTTAGAGTACGAGATGAGGATGTGCAGAAGATGGATTTCAGATGTCGGAACAACCACTACGAGTTCTTGGATATTCCATTCGGCATGACCAACAGCCCAACAATGTTCATGTGACTCATGAACATGATATTTCATCCATACTTTGACCGCTTTGTGGTAGTCTTAATCGAAGATATTCTGATCTACTCGGCTACTGAGGAGGAGCATGACTATCATTTGCAGATAGTTCTGGACACACTCTGAGAGCACTAGCTTTATAGTAAGCTCTTGATGTTCCAGTTATGGATCCGAGAGGTTCACTTTCTTGGAAATGTCATCTCAGAGGTTAGAGTTGTGGTGGATCCAGCGAATATTGAGGCAGTACTTGCTTGGGAGCCACCCAGGAGTGTGACAGAGGTACGGAGTTTCCTAGGTTTGGTCAGATACTATTGTAGATTTGTGACATATTTCTCCAGATTTGCAGCACCTTTATCAGCGTTGACGATGAAGGGAAAACCCTTCGTGTGGTCAGAGAGATTCCATCAGATTTTTTAGGAGCTGAGGCAGAGGCTGACTAGTGCCCCCATCTTGAGTCTACCATTGGAGGGCATAGGGTACATAGTCTACTGTGACACATCAAGGACCAGGATCATATGTTCCCTGATGCAGGAGCGAGAAGTGATTTCATATGGTTCTCAATATCTAAGACAACATGAGTAGAACTACGCTACCCATCACCCGGAGTTAGCAGTAGTGGTCTTTGCCTTGAAGATGTGGTGACATTACTTGATGGGTGAGCATTTTATAGTCTACTCGGATCACAAGAGTCACATGTATATATTATCTCAGAAGTACCTGAACCCGAGACAATGACGTTGGCTTGAGATCCTCTAGGACTATGACTTCGAGATAGTCTATACTCTTGGGAAGGGAAACATTGTAGCAGATGCACTCAACAGGAGGTCTGGTATACAACTACTAGGTGAGGCGACAGAGCAGCTGGCCGCTTTGCAGATATCCTTTGTGGATCAGGATGAAGCAGCTTTTCTTCAGTCTCTTACAGTCACACCCCCACTCTTTCAGAAAATCAGGGAGGCGCAGCGTGGGTACACTGACTATGAGGCTTGACGTGCTCAGATATCCACAGTACATGTACATGATGGATTTTCTGAAGGTGGGGAGCACATCATCCTCTTTAGAGAACATACCATGGTACTAGTGTTGCTTTGGGAGGAAGTGTTGAGGGAGTTCCACACATCCCCTACAGAGGTACATCCAGGAGTGGAAAAGATGTAACAGGATCTCCGACGATAGCACTGGTGGCCGGGAATGAAGAAAGCAGTTGCAGAGTTTGTCTCTCGATGCCTCACCTGTCAGTAAGTGAAGGAAGAGCATCAGGTACTAGTAGAATTAGTTCAGCATTTAGAGGTCCCAGAGTGGAAGTGGGATGGGATATCCATGGACTTCGTGATAGGAAATCCATGTACATCCAGGGGGTCATGATTCTATCTAGGCGATCATCGACTGACTCACCAAGTCATCCCACTTTCTACTGATCATAGAGCAGGGTTCAATAGAGAGATTGGGATGCCTCTATGTGCAGGAGATTGTGCGGCTACATGGAGTACCCTCGACGATTTACTCTGATATTGATGCACGTTTTACATCCCGACTATGGAAGGGGCTGCAGGAGGCTTTCGAGATGAAACTTCATTTGAGCACCACATTCCATCCTTAGACGAATGGATAGACTGAGCAGACCATTTAGACCCTTGAGGACATGCTGCATGCTTGTGTCCTCAACTTCGGTCACAACTGGGAGGATCACTTGCATTTGGTGGGGTTTTCATTCAACAATAGATATTACTCCACCATTGGGATGACACCTTTCGAGGCTTTGTTCAACCGAACTTGTAGATCGCCTTTTTGCTGGATTGACCCAGGGGAGTCAGCACTATTATGACCAGAGATGGTACGGGCTACCACAGAGAAGGTTCAAATCATTCAGGAGTGGATGAAGAATGCACAAAGCAGGCAGAAGTCTTATGCCGATAGGAGACGGAGACCTCTGGAGTTCTAGGATGGTGACCACGTCTTTCTACGGGTCTCACCTCGATGAGGATTGCAGAGATTTGGCCGGGGCGGAAAGTTATCTCTAAGGTTTATCAAACCCTTTCAGGTCCTCAGAAAATTTGGCGAGGTAGCTTACTGCTTGTCTCTTCCACCTTATTTGCACCAGGTGCACGACGTTTTCTACGTATCCCAACCAAGGAGATACGTGCATGACCCATCAGACGTCATCCACCACGATGAGTTGGACATCGATGATGGAGCGACGTTTACAGAGGTTCCTGTGGAGATTAAGTATCGACAGGAGCGGGACCATTGTGGGTGGTCGATACCTTTGGTGCGTGTATGTTGGCAGCACGGGAACCTCCAGGAGAGCACATGGGAGTGAGAGGCTCAGATACGTGCTCAGTACCCCCACTTGTTTCCTTAGATTGAGTTGTGGCTTTTAGAGATGCAAATCCCTGAGGTGGGGAGAATGTAAAGACCTAGAATTTCCATGTATTTTTTTTATTATATGGGATTTTTATGAGTCCATGAAAATTGACGGTGCATGATTCCAAGGCTCAGTGTGCTTGGAATGGATTTCTAAACTTTTTTTTGGGTACGTTTAGTAAACATGCGAGTGGGTTTTTGTAACTTTTGAACCAGTGCTTAGAATTGAAATTTGAGGACACCGTTGAACTCACAGTGCCAATATTTTTCTTAAGGAGACTTTCATCTCGACAACAGATGGTCAAGGGTGAAAGTTAGTTTTCGTGTTTTTTATGGAATAGAAATAAAATATAGAATAAATTTTATTTTATTTTAATCCTCTCAATTGAATGCTCGGTGGTGGGGACCACCTGAGGTAGAAAACCCCCAATTCAAATCCACGGTGCTGGGTACCACCGGAACCCCACTTTAATGGAGAAAACCTTTCAACTCCCCATTAATTATTCTCCCATTAATTTATTTTTCCAATTAATTGTTCCAACAATTAAATTGATAAAATTAATTTATTTTGGTTGTCTCCTCACTTGTTTTGTTGGGGGGAAACTGTTGGTGGAAGGGAGAACTTTAGAGGACCATTCTCTCCCAACAAAGAACGTGCCATCTCCAACGAAGAACGAGGACGATGCTTGAGCCCAGATCGAAGGCATCTTGTGGAAGCGAAGAATGCCGACATCTTAGATGACAATGAACCGATGTCTATCCTTCTATCCTCAACGATTTTGTTTGAGGAGACTTGCTTTGGGATCAAAAAATGCCAATCCATCTTCAACCATGGACAATCTCTAATGGAACCTTCGAGCTTGGGGTTTTGTTGTTCTTTGTGGTTTGCATTGAATTTATACACATGAACCACCTGCTACCGATCTAATGTGAAGGGTGAAGGCCAAACGAACATGGCCCAATCCCTCTGCTATTCTTCATGATTGATGAGTTCTTCACGATGGATAAAGGTGGCGGCCGACACCACGACTGACCGCGATGAAGAAGGCGGTGGCGTGACCGTGCCATCGGAGATGATCCGCGGACCATCGGCCGCGGTGGTGGACAAAGGGAGGCCGACATTCGACCGACTGCAGAGGGGCGGCACATGAAGCGCTTCCGGGAGGACAAAGGGTGGACCGTTTTGGCCAGCCGAGCTGGACTGAGTGGGACCCGCGTGCTAGCTGGCGATCGAACGTCTTCGACCGTTCAGTGGTTGAGAGCTGGGGGCGCGTGACTCCCACCGCAAGTGGCCAAGCCGGTCTGCCCAGCACAGGCTGGACCCAGCGGGCCGGGTTGACCCTAACCGGTTTGGGTCGACTCCGGCCGGGTCTGGCCGGGTCGGGTCGGACCTAGATCAACTTCGACCCATAATCGTTCTTTTGGCCATAACTTTGGTATCGGGTGTCCGTTTGATGAACCGTTTATGGAACCAAAAACCTTTGAGCGAGAAGGTTATTTTGGTATACCCCAATTGATATTTGGATAAAGTTGGGGTACGGTCGGGTTGGATCGAGAACCAATCCAATCGGGTCCTCGGGACTAAAAGACTAATAAATTACAGACCGGGAATCCGATTGACGCACCGTTTATTGCATTGATACCCCTATTACATGTTGGTATGTTGGGATACTTCTTCATGGGACTTAGTGGAAGTTAGAGTATTGACCTGTGACTTGAGGAGTGGAACCTCCCGAAATCAAGTGAGCTTAGTGCAGGAACCCAGTAGCTGGCTGTAACATGAGAAAGGGATCCTGTGTGGGTCTGACGATGTACTAGGATCCTCTGTGGGTCTGACGATGTACTAGGATCGTGTGTGGGTATGATGATGTACTAGGATCCTGTGTGGGTCTGACGATGTACTAGGATCCTTTGTGGTTCTGACGATGTACTATGATCCTGTGTGGTTCTGAGGATGTACTAGGATCCTGTGTGGGTCTGATGATGTACTAGGATCCTGTGTGGGTTTGACGATGTACTAGGATCCTGTGTGGGTCTAACGGTGTACTAGGATCCTATGTGGGTCTCACGATGTACTAGGATCCTGTGTGGGTATGACGATGTCCTAGGATCCTGTGTGGGTCTACCTCTTAACAGAGTAAGATGATTCTGTAGTTACATCTAATCATCTCTACTACTGTACCTAAAATATACCTAGTATGAGCTGAGTCTTTTCCTTCGTGGTGTTACCTTGGTGGTACTCTTCTGTGTGGAGTACTTGTGTGGTACTTACATTCATGGTATTCCTTACTTTGTGGAATAGTTGAGCTTTGAGATTTTGAGTTAGACCTTGTGTTTCTCATGATTGAGATGAGTATACTTGATAACTTAGGTATATATATGGGAATATACCTAATTAGGGTTGTAAGTTGATTACATATTGTGTGGTTTATCCTTTTTGGATATTTTGAGACCTTAAGGGTCTTGGGGTCCCTACTGAGTATCGTTATACTCACCCCTGCACGGGCTATGCCTGCACCATGTTGTGTTTGGTGCGGACAACAGTCAATGCTGACTAAGGACGAGAGTACCAGGACTGGACGGTGCCTGGTGGTGGACCATACAATGTGTCGGTACGCAGAGGAGATTGGCAGATGTGGAGTGTTGAGGAGGCGATCTGTACCTACCCTTCAGGTAGGAACCTCGGAGGACGACCTGGTATCTATCTTTCTCTTTCTTCAGTTGTATTGTATTTCTAGTTGTACTTGTTCCCTTTACTGTTGGGATTGTATTCCAGACACTTTTTATTTCATAAATCATTTTTCTATATAGTATACTTGTGTTCAAATATTGATGTGTGCTTGGTTGAGTGTGTTTAAAAGATATAAAGTCAATTCCTTCCCAATTTTAGGGAATACGCCTTTCGGTTCTAGTATCCAGCCCTTGGATTATGAATGGCGGGCTTGGGGTAGTCACGACACAGTCCACGGGGGACGGGTTGTGAAAGTCCCATTCCCAGTACCTATACACACTACTGACATATTTTATATACATTCTTAGATCTTGGTCACTGAATTCAAGGGAAATCATGGGGTTTAGTTACACTAGCTCTATCTCCCTTTAGTTGAGCATAAGCCTATTAACCTAGCTGTTGAAAAAAATCTAGAAGTTCTTGCTACTAATACTGCCTCAGAGGTAATAACTAATTCTTATAAAAAGGTTACTGATCTCTTATAGCATGCTGACCTCCTTGGGGAACCAGGAGCTGATCTTTATGATGACCTTAACCCCACAAAGATAGTACATGATCGAAAATCCCCCAATGGACTCTCAAGAATTTCTAGTCCTTGAACATTGTGAGAAAGATCATTGAGGTAAACTCCCCACTATTTAGAACCTTAACTTTCCTGATATCTATGATACTCTACCTAAATATATTACCCCAAAGATACCTTTATGTCCCCCCCTCTCAGAACTCTCTTCCTTGAGAGTGGATTTTCATGATCACCTCAACTATATTCTTAACTACAAATTACATTGGAATTTTAAATGGGGTTGTTTAATATCTTATCATAGGGTAAAATACCACCTCTAGAAGCTATTCTCAAGACTCATCACCTAGAAATAGGTTAGTGAAAAAATGAAAAAGATCCTTAAAATTAATCCCAATCTCTCACATGATCAGGCTCCCCTACTAATGGGATACCATCTCATGTCACTTTTCTACATTCATCATCAATGATAATAACTCTAGATGAAACTCCATTTAGAATTTAGACCACAAAAAGTCCACATCCATATGATCAATGTGATATAGCATCCAATACTGATGTTTCACTCCTCGCATCTGGATAACCACCAATGGAGCGCATAACTCAACTTTGGATCAAATTATACCAAATAAAATCTTGTGCTCCTTTAGCTAGTACTCCACTGATAGATAAAAGAAACTCCCCTCATACTTCCCTAGAATGTTCTGCAGAAAAGAACATAAGGCCCTCTACCTTGCATCCTCCTCCTCTACTGAATCAACCCCTTGAAATTGAACTAGTTCTTTCTGTTTAACCTTTACAACCTAGATTGAAAGAGAACGATGACTAGGATACATTCTTGAAAACATAAGGGATTCTCAAATCCTGATAGAATAAAATTTCAAGATTTATTTAATTAAATTCTATTTAACATTCTAAAACCACACATTAAATAAAAAAACATACATTATTTATGTGTGTAACCTAGGTATCTACCCTACAAGCAAAAACACTTTACGTGGTTGTAAAATAATCTCACAGTCCTTGCATCAGATCACAAGGGGTGGATTTGGGAGCCTAAAATCTTTTTTTCTAGACAGTATCCTTAGTCCATGCCATACACAAATCTCTATTGATACCATTTCCCTACCAACCCATATAGTCCTCACAAGTTCTTAACTCCAATCTCTATCCTATCCCTCAACCAAATCCTTTGATACCACTCTATCATGATCCCCTCACTCCAAAGGTACCCATATTGAGCTTAAAATGAAGGAAGAGAGATAATGAATCCTGAGTCCTACCTCTAGTAGGCCCCATGTTGGAGACCAGTACCGAGGGTTTAAAGGAAGTCACTCATATGGGAGGAAGTACCCTCAATAGAAAAGTAGGATTAGGAGAGATGATATAAACCACAAAAAACTCAATCAAATATTAGGTAAAAAGGGAAACTAGACCATCCCAAAATGCATGAACAATATCAAAAAAATAAAAATAAAGGTCCCTAATTAAAGTAACAAGAGTAAATCATATGGTATAAACTCAATAAAAACTCCAATTCCCAAGCTAGTAGTGTATAAAGAGGTCCCTGAAGTCCTCATAGAAACCTAAAATATTATTTATATATACTTTGGGTGAGCATGACATGTATACTTATTGGGATAATATCCAAGGTACCTCATGAATATGTGAAAATAAAATACAAATACCCTAGTAAAAATTCATCAGTAACAACGAGAACCTAAACAAATAAACTATCCAATCTTAACCTCCCCATGCCTCTATATCCATATAACACATCAATGTATAATAACATGGGATAAGAATAATATAAACAAAGGTTCCCTAGAACCACTTCCCCACTAGTTTTCTGGTCTCACACCCCAACTTCAAATGTCTTGTGATCCCATTCTATCTATGTTATCACATCACATATCCATCCATCTCTTATATAGGTCAGGACACATCCGAACCCACCCCTCCCTTTTAAGGTCTAAAATCCCATGCTAGCATCATCTATCCACATATAACTACCACAAAATGTAACTAGGGAAGTAGGTTATCATAAATGTGAAGTACATCAACCTCATTCCCTCCTTATAGAATGCATGACCCCCACCACATATCATATCCCCATCATCACTAAGAATCTCCAACATAACCCATCATCAAAACTAGGCATCTTCACCACTTGCCATCATTTTCACCTATAATCTCTCACATCATATGAAATAATCATGATTCATATCCAATACCATCCATTATCTGACCTCAACATCTATAACACCAGCCAACATCATCACTAGGCATATCTAACACCATCTGTCATTATCATGAGGCATCTCTCAAACCATATGTCACCACCACTACTGCTAAAGGAAGATATGTGAATAGGGGGTATCTATCCATAAGTTTCACCACCAACCTGGATTGTTAGGTAAAAAACCCAGAACCCAAGTAATTTGGGGTTTTGGTAAGGTTATCTAACTCTGTTGGGTCATGTATATAAATAACATGGAAATATAAAATAGATAGATATCACACCATAACCAAACTATGGGTTCACATCTAACTCAACTATCACATGACACACCAACAACACAACATCTAATGATCTCTTCCATCAACCAATTCCACAAATAATGCAACACAACACACAACCAAGACACACATAATCCACATTTAATCTTCCCTTTTCAAAGTAAACCAATTTACAGATTTACTATATTTCATCCAAATTTAATTTAGTAAGCCAATTAATTTATTATTTATGAAAATAAAATCATAAATTACCATTAAATCATACAAATTAAATAATAAATATATTTTTCAAGATAATTATTACATAATAATTTCACCACCAAACTTATTTAATTCCCAACCCATGCCATTTCAATTTCATCTTTAACACTCTATTCCATCGCTACTAATAAAAAACATCAACACACCACTTAATAACCCATCCAAATCACACAAAAAATAATCACATATAATTACAAGATATTTAAAAAACCTAAACATCTCAACATAATAACCATAATTCAACCACCACACACTATCCCTCATCACATCCCATACCAACCAACCATAACTTCTTTGCCCAACACTTCTCGAATTCGAACATGGTCACCACCAACACCAGACTATTTCCAATAAGATGTCCATATGTACAAAAGGAAAAATTATAAAGAACAATATCCCTTATAGTAGTTATGAAACTTACAAAAATGTCACATTTTTAGATTCATATAAAGGGATTTCATAACATTACTCAATTTACTTCATGGTAATTATCACATAATTCCATAATTTCATGGGAAAATAGTTCATTATCCATATATAAGTTCTTAGCATTTTATGAATGGTGATCTCAATAAATAAATTCAAAAAGGTTCACACATCATATTATCCACAACACAAACAAGGATCCCAACAACCATGATTTTTAGCAATAGTAGTGAATAGAGAAAAATATTAAGTAATATCATAAAACAAGTAAACATATGTGAGAAATAGCATCATCCTTAAATTTATTTAAATACATTTATTTATATGACTTTTTAAGCTTATACTAACCATTAAAAAGAATAAAAATCATGAAATTTAGATAAATTCATGTAAAATAATGGAGGAACTCCCTACTTCAAATAGTTGTTCAACATTATCTAGGAAATAATTGATGATAAAAAATCAACAACCACTAAAGGAAACAACAATGGAACCTAAGTAAAAAAATGTAGCAACAATTTTTTCTCAATTCCTAACCCAAAATAGAGGGTTTCCCCTATAATGAACTCTCATAAGTAATAAGATCAAGATGAAAAAAGAATATTAGATAAATAAGAGTACCTTGATTTGTAAGGTCTTGATCTAGATGAACCAAGATGTTCAAAATCTAAAGAGATGAAGCTATAATATAATAAGAGTTCATGGATTTGACTACATATTTATATAATAACAAAATCAAAACCAATTAAGTTGGTATACCCCTTTTTATATATGGGGCTTAATAAGCCATCTCCATGGTGTGCGATTCCTCAAAATGATTGTGGTGAGGTCAGTCAAAGTGTAGATTCAAAGTTCAACATTTAAACCTCTGATTCTCATTAATTTTTAAAATTGTTTTGATCAACAACAAGGACTTATCCATAATATGGTTGAATTATTTTTGGAAACTATACACCCACAAAAACCAACCACTATGGCATAGCACCAAACACTTGGCTGTTATCTCCTCACAATGCCCACCGCCATAGTGTGGTAACCTCCAGCTCCCCATGTCACATAGGTGAGACCCCAAATTTACATTCATGGAACCATGCACATGCTGGACCTTTTAAAACTACCCATTTTACATAGGGAGAACTCCCCAACTAACACAACCGCCAAAACTAGAACACAAGTTGTTTTACTGGCTATAGTGTAATAAACACCACACGACCAACTCAAAATTCCCAAGGGTGGACCATGACTAGTAAAAATGGATAACCCACAACCTCACCTCTAAAGAGATCATCACTATTCCCACTCCAATGGTTTGGTGGACTTAAAAAATTCTAAAACTCCCCTATTTCCTTGAAAAAACCTCCAAACTCCCTCTTGGCACCACTAATCCCTAGAAAAACATAAACGTATGGTTTTAGGAATTCTAGTCCTCACTGTTTATATTTTCTCTCTCATGAAACCAAATGGAAAATCTAGAATAATTAAAGATGATATGGTTTTTTATGGGTTCCCTTAATATATAAATCAAATAGAGGATCATGGATTGAGAGTTATGAGATTATATCACCTTCGTTGGGACCTCAATAAGGAACCTGAAGCTTGAAATAGGTTGTGTTGTTCATGTTCTGAGTATTTCTTTCAAGGTTGTTTATTTTTTTCCCTAGTGTTATAGTAATGAACAATGCTAATTTTTCTAATGTATTCAAGGCTTATAATTTTTTATATTTTACTTGATCAACCTCATTCAAACATGTTGGGAAAAAAGAAAAAAACAACAAACATTTACTTGGTTTGGTCAGAATACCTAAATCAATGGGCAAGACAATGATTATTATTATTAAATGGGTATAAAAATTGTTATAGAGATCATTAACATGATTATTTTTAGAATAAAATAAGGAAATATTAAAATCAAAACCACTAAAAATTTTCATCAGGAAATCATCAACTCCTGCTAAAATTTCTCCAGGTGGAACCAACAAATACTATAGTCTTCTTTGGTGGTCACCCACTAGGTGGATGGTGATACACCCATTAATATTAAAAAATATCCACCCATAAAATAAATATAAATAAGTTATAATACTCAAATAGTTCTTCCTACCACCTTACCAATGATTATAGGCATATCAATTATAAGATATGTTGATCAAGTCCAAATAGTGTTAGAACTTGATCTATGTAACCACATTTGTATACATGTATATTGGGTTATTTTTTAATGATAATATAAAGTGAGATACACCTTTAATTCATAATTTATTAGATGATATGGAACCAAATAACAATATTCTTGGTTTGACAATTATGAACATGATTCTTTTAATGGTAAATAGAAGTATGGATATCACAAAATACATCGACATTCTCCTAAATTATCCCTAATTATTTAATCAATACATGTAATCATATTTTTTTTTAAATCTTCCTTCATTTCCATATAATCTATATCTATAGTTGAAAATTGTACTATTGGCTATAGAGTAGATCTTCAGATCACTGGTGTTCCTAACATTGTGAAAACATAACTTATAGTGGGTTGTATAATATCTAGTTCTCTTGTATAATAAGAATTAATATATATGATATGAAATCTCCCAATATTTTTATCTCTTATAAACTATAATCCCACATCAACATTAATTTTGATATATTGTAAAATCAATCTACTGTCCTCTTAATGAATTTTACCAGGCTCATACATATACTTCTATATCATGCTCAATACATGTGAAATAGTAGATATCATACATAAAATCAAATACATTGAGGGTAATATAATAATTTCATATGGAACAAGATCTATCTATTTACTTTGATCATATTTATTTTGAGATAATTATGTGTTGAGTTTAAAATTATCCACTAATGGGGTGTGACTAGTTTGGATTTATCATCAATGAAAAAAATTTGGAACAACATCTTCAACTATTTTGTCTTTATTAGGGTAATAATACCCTTATCTTTGTATCTTTGGATTCCTATACCAAGAATATTATCGACCACTCGAAGAACCTCATCTCAAACTTGGAGTTAATCTGAGCTTACAACCTTTCAATATATTCCTAACATATACATCAAATTAACAAGCCATCAATATATAAAATCATTTAGATTAATGTCCTTTATCAATGTTTCATAAAGTAAAAACAACAACCAAATTTATTATATACATATTTGTGATTCAACATAAATGTTTTAAACCTTTTATACCACTATCCTAGTGACTTATTTAGACTATATAATGATTTTTTATACCTGAAAACCCAATACTCACATTCTAGTACAGGAAACCCATTAGGTTGTGTCCTAAATATATTTTCCATTAATGATCCATGAATAAATTTTTTATTGATTTCAAATTGAGATAACTATAGATAAAAATGTGAAACCAATTCTTGAAAACTTTCGATGGGCACATTATTAACAACAAGATAAAATTACTCATTGTAGTATATCCCATCCTTCTACGCATAAACCTCATCAATATGTATATCCTTATACCTAATAAAATTCTTTATTATTGAATTTACCATGAATGGATTTCATTTTTTATCAATAAATAATACTTCCTTGATGATAATAAGTTTTCCAATATTTTTTAGATAAGTTTTCAAGTGAAGATAAAGTTTATTCCATAATAAATTTAAAGGGAAAATTTATTTATACTGCATGAAGAATGTGGTTAGACAAATTCAATGTAGAAGCCATTAATTTCAATGATTTTGAACTAATCATCAAGATAGTGAAAAGTTATAAATGGTTAAAAGTACTACCCATGACATATTTTAACAAGGGAGAATTCAATTATCCAAATGAGGATATTTAATATGAATCTCAATAGTGGATGGTAACTTGATGTTTCAAAATCAATTCATTTAGTACCAAGTATAAATGTAAATTTAATAGGTTAATAAAGACTCTTTTAATGTTTTTATAAGTTTATATGAAGAGATAATAATGTCCCCAAGATGATATGATTGGAGTTAAAATCATTTTAGTGACATTTTTAATTTGGAGATGAAGCATAAAATGGATAATTCCTACCATATATAAATCATCATGAAAACATTTAAAGAGTCAATGAGGATATTGTTAAAGTAAAACTTGAGTTTGGGAGATTCATTATAAACTCCAAAAAAGTAATGATTGACTTTAGAAAAGTAACTTGATAAAATTTAAAATTTAAAATTTCACTTTGGAAGAGTACTTATAGAGTTTAAAAAAGTAAAATAGATTTTGGAAGAGTCAGTATATACTTCATAAATATACTTTTTTACTTCAGAAGAGTAACATGGGAGTTAGAAAGATAACATTTTTCATAAAACATCCTACCTTCATATGATACATTAATTCTTATGATACATCTTTGTAATATGAAGGGATTAGGTAAGATATGAGAATATTTTATGATATGAGGTGTCACAAGATATGTTTTATTTTAAAAAATTAATAACATTTAAAAATATGAGATCTTCCTAAGTTACATGAGAATATCATATGGTATATGAACCTTACTTTTAAGTATTCATTGGGTACAATAACATTATAGGATACAATCTTTTTAGGGTAAATCTAAACTATATGAAGAATTAGAAAACTCTTTATACCCTAGGAAAATAGTGAAACTAGAATTTTTAGGGTACATTTTTTGAGGAATTTTGTAAAGTTGAAATATCATAATAAATGAGGATAAATCAAAATGAATTCATAATGAATATTCATATTTTTTTGACAATTCATATGATAAAACTAAACTGTTATTCATGTAATTAAAATCAGAATAATATGATTGTGATTCGTGATTAGATAGTTGTACATCAAACTAAATTTAATGCTATAAAAGGAAATTAAATGAGTTCCATGTCACAAGATGAGGAACCATGTTATAGAACCATGTACACATGGATTAAATTCAAACAAATATTTAAAATAAATATTTTATAGAGATTAAAGTTTTGATATTTCAATGTCTCATATAAAATAAAATATTGAGTCTTATTAGACTTATATGAGGATAATTAAACAAAATTTTAAGTGGGAATTAAAACTAGAAATATCTTTCATATTTTAATGCTGGGATCAGCTGTTGTCAAACTTTTTGAAGATTATAAATAAAATATAGAATCAAAATATTCATGACTCTATGAATATTAAAAAGAGAATGAGGGGAAGAATCTTTTATTTTTTTAACACTACTATTTTTGGAAGAAAGACATCTAGTTGAAGAAGTGAGAGATCCCAATACTACTAAAATCAGAGAACATTTTATGGTATTGAGGGAGATGAATAAAGATGCCTATGATAATACTGTATCATAAAAGTTGATCAACTAAGGTTTTCCAATATAGATTGAGAAAAAGTGAAAATCCAATGTGCTACACACCAATATGGAGGGAGAAATTAAAGTACTACTTGAAAATTTATAAGAGTAATTCATAAAAAATACAAGGAATTGAATATGGCTATGAGGACCAAGTTGTGTGAGATAGTGAAGGAGAACTAATGGGAACATGGTAAATGTGAAATTTAGTATAAATATCCTCCAATGGCATAATGCAAGACCATGTTATTATGGAATTTTATGTTAATAGTCGAAGAATCAATGGAAGGGGTAGGGGAGGGATAATCAATAATGATAATGAGTAATATATCAAGGAAAACACTTGTAAATCACATTTTCCTATGCCATTTATATTCTATATATTATGGTAAGGTTGAGAAACCCAAAGAAGAGGGGATAAAACCTTATCTGTTTATATAGGTTGATATTAAAATATATAAAACAAGAAATTAAAAGTGTTTTTTAATACACACCTCCCCCTCATAGTGATCTACCAACCCATGGAACTTTAAGTGGAATCAGATCTAATCCAGGTATCCTATTATTGGAACCAAATTTTTGAAGTTGTTTTAATAGTTCTATATGAAATGAATATTTCTAGAAGGTATTTAGATTATTATAATAGAGATATCAATATTTTCCCCTGTTGAAGCTAAAATTAATGTCTTATCCAAAACCCTAAATAACAAGAAGAAAATGGAGGAAAATAAATTTATAAAGATCTCAATTGAAATGAATGATCTATCATTACTTGATGATTACAATTTTATGAGTGATTATCTACCAAATCTATTGAAAATAATCATTTTGAAGAAGAAATTACAAGTTGTGAAGAGTATGAGGAGGATGATACCAATAAGACAACTGGAAACCTAAACTCTAAGATCAAAGATCATTTTAAGAAAGTTCCCAAAGAAGTGGTCACATGAATAATTGATTTTATTAGGGGGATTCTTTATGGAAAATACCAACTAGAATAGGAAGGTGAATAAATTGATAATTCACTGAGTAAGAAGTTTAGAATCCATATTTCTCTCACAGAACTTGTGCAATAAAATAAATAAGCAATAAAAATTATTAATAGAGGATTTTTTATAGTTAATGAATAATTTTTATGGCATGTTTGTGAGAAATTTATGTCTAAAAAAATATTTGTGAAAGTTATCCATGAATTTGAAAAATTGTACAAAACCACCATCAATGATAAAGATGTTTTGATAGAGGTTAAATAAAAAAGAACAGAATAAATTGATAACTCTTCATAATAATAAATAAAAATGCATGAATAATAAATAAATATTTTGAAAAAGGATTAGGAAAAAAATTTGAGATTAGTTGAGGATGAGAAGAACTCCATTAACATAAAGTTTCTTGATCTTGATGTGAGACTAAGAAATCTAGAACCAAAACTAGTAAAAACATACTTTATTGATGGAAATAATAATTCTTCCATTTAAACACTTATTTAAAGTTATCTGTATAATAAGACTCCAATTATTGGAAAGTAGATCTAGAAAGCATCATATGTTCAAGCTGTAATGGGTTCCAGGAAGAAGGCAACCCATTACTAAAAAACTATTATATGTAAAAATACTATTTCACCTAATTTTACATATTTAAAATCACAAGGTGGGAAATTCTAGTTAGATAAAAATGAAAAAAATCACCATTACATCAAGGTGAAATGGAAGAACATCCAATAAAATCTACCTCAAAAGAAGATCCTAAGATATTAATAATTACACTCAAAAAAATAAAATAAAAAAAATCTATCTTGAATGCCGCAATATGAAAAAGAAAAAGGCTCATTGGTTATTTTTGGATATTTAGGAACAATTAAATAAATTATTGGAATAAATTTTCACTCATTGTAGAATATAGAAGGCATGAAGTAAAGGGAAGTAAAGCTAAATAATGGAGAAAACCTTTTGAACAAAAGAATATTTTGTAGATTCAATTTATTGAAAGAGTTGTATGATTAATTCTATAAAAGTAGTCACAGTGAATATGTGTGTTGGTATAAACCATCTTATCACAAATATTGTGCTATTTTTAAGAAAATAAACTCTTATAAAAAGAAAAAAGTGAAAATAGAAGACTGAGAATCCTTGAGGAGTAAGAAAAAAAGTGTACTGAATCAATTAATTCTAAGAAGATAGGAGCAAGAGGTTGTCTCAATAAAGAGAATGTTATTCTAAAATGGAATTAGAGACCACATCAGGGATCATTAAATGATGAAAATAGAGATAAAGTATGAATTAGGAAATATAAATAAACAAGGTAAGTCAATCCAAAATAAAAACAAGTGGATTATTTCATTTAAAGATGTCCATGGGAAGTAAGAAGAAAATACTAATAAAAGGTGACTTGAAGATAAATTAATACTTATATGAAATGTTACACTGATTAGATATAAAATAGGAAGGGTTTGTTTTGAGATGAAAGTATTAGTCCCAATAATTTTATTAAGTAAATGATTAATAACCTGCCTCATTCTCTTTACATTGTTTATTTGTACTAACATTCTAGGAATTGAAGGGGTTTTTTCAAGGAGAATTTGGATTTGTGTTGTAATCACTATAAAAATGGAAAAAGAGTCCATCATGAAGTATTACTGAATTTGATCAATAATGATGAAGATATAGAGAAATAAAATCTATGAGAGTGATTAAACATGGGGTAGATCTATCAAAGATAAATTATGCCATGAAAATATGGATCCCTAAACATATCTCAAGTTAATAGAAATGAGGTATTAAAATCACGTATTCTTACTCTCATTTTTTCTTATAAATGTTTATAATTTGGGTGGAATTTAGGTTTATGGGTAATCAAAGAGAAGGGGGGGTGGGTATATGGATTTCAGCTTAAAATTTTAATGTATTTGTTGAGATTAGTGTAGGATATATACTTTATGATAAATCTAGTTAAAGAGATCCAAGGATGAGAAAATGAAGTTGGTTTCAGATGTATATTTATTTATATAAATACTTGATTATTTATGAAAATAACTATTTTTACTATAATGGGTTAGCCCAAATAGACATAGAGTTGAATAAGTAAAGGATCACTATAAAGAAATCAGATGAATTCATCCATCTCTATACCAGTGAATTAGACAATAATTATAAACAAAAGTTGAATAATGAGTTTATTGAAATCATTAAAAATGTTTTAAGAGTAAGGAATACCTTCCCATATATTACTCTAAATTTATTGATAATAAGGGGGATAATAATAGAAGTCAAACACATATATTTACATAAGGTTTTATAGTATTTAAAAATAATAAAAATGGGGATATTGTGGATCCCATTTGTGGATTTAATTTCTATCAATAAGGAAGGATTCCATGATGAAAAAAAGACTATCAATAAGTGTCATAGAAGTATGTAAGTGTAGTTGAAGCTACTTCCATGAAAAATAAAAATGGAAAATTTGTTTATTCTTCTTGATAAACATATATTTACAAATTAAATGTAACATCCTTTACTCGTGATGATTATTTAACTTATCCTCAAGATAGTGAGAAGTCATAAATGGTTAAAAGTAGTGTCCATAATATCTTTTAACAATTGAGAAAAAAATTAGATGAATTGATAAATTAAAGACTTGAATATCAAAGGTTTAATCTAATAAGAATTTGGAAAATAGATTCTTTGCGTACCAATTATCAATATACAATAATAGGTGAAAAAGAATCTTATAATGGTAATCTAAACTAATGTGAGAAAGTGAGGAAGTCATTATGATGATTTGAGTGGATCTGAAATCATTTGAGATAAATCTAGTATATGGAGATGAAGTAGAAATTGGCTAAGTACTACTATGTATGATTCATTATATAGACAAATAATATTTAGTGAGGATTTCATAAGAGTAAAACTTGTGTTCAGAAGAGTTATTCTACACTTAGATACTTCAAAAAAAGTAACTTGATGACTCTGAAAATGTAAATTTCTCCATTTTATGTCTACATAAGGATTTTGAAAAATTAAAATAGACTTTGGAAGAGTATGTCTATAATTAAAAAAAAAAACAATTAGTACTTTGGAAGAGTAACAAGGGAGTTCAAAAGATATTAGTTTTTATAAGATTTCCCACTTTTGTATGATACATGACTTCATAACATGACTCTATATAAGATGAAGGGATCATTTAATATTTTCGAAGCCTACAGAATATGATGATTCATATGATATTTTTATCTTACAAAATCAATGTGATCTAAATTCTGTGATCTTTGTAAGTTATAAAAGAGAATCATCGGGTATATGAACATTATATTGAAGAATTCATAGGGTACAAGAAAAACATAAGGTATAACATTCTTAAGGTAGAAGGGAACAATATGTAGATTCAAAAAAATATTTATACCCAAAAAATAGTGAAATCATACATCATTGGGTACATTTATAGAGGAACTCTATGAAGATTAAATATCATAATAATTGGGGAAAAATCAAAAATAAATACTATTGTTTTTTTAGAAAATACATATCATACTACTGAACTATTCTTCATTGAACTACAGTCATAATAAGATGATTGCGATTCTTTCTAAAAAAATTGATAATCAAACTTAAGGTCATGTTGTAAAACGAAATTATATGAGTTCATTACTGCAAGCTAAGTTGGCATATCATAGTTCCACACACACATAGATTAAATTAAAAATAAATATTTAAGGTTTTAATTTTTATAGATTAAAGATATGATATTTTAATATCAAATAAAGAAAACAAAATCACAAGTCTTATGGGATTTAAATGAGAATTCTTGATCATGATTTAAAATGATAATTTAAACTAGAAATACCTTCCAGATTTGAATGTCGGGATATCCTAGGGCTAGAAAATAAGGATTTTGTAAATGAAAAATATTGAAACAAAATATTCATGATCTTGTAAATATATAAATATAATGAGGGTAAGAATCTATGTATGCTTTGAGGAAAATATTTCTTGAAGAAACACTTCCAGTCAAAGAAGCGAGGGAGCCTAATACATTTGTAACTAGAGAACATATCATAGTATCATAGGATAATAATATTGGGGCCTATATTACCAATGTATCATATAAGGTGATAAAATGTGATCTTCTAAATAAAAATAAGAATAAGATCATAGATGCAGTGTTAGACAACAAGAAATATGGATTTCTCAATGTGCTACTTGATGTTTTGTGAAAGGATCCATTCATGTACTATGTGAGTTAGTAAATCCAGTCGTGAATACAATGTTGTGTTAGAAAAAGAAGGATGATTAGTGGGAAGCTAGTAAATTTTTCATGAAATATAAAGATCCTCTAGTGGAACTCTAGAGAACATTGTGGGATATCATATAAACATAGTGGGATACCATGTCATTGTATTATATTACATTAATAGTAGAAGAATCCATGGTCGGGGGGATTAACCAATCAGGATAAGGAGTAGGATTTCAAGGATGAACCTTGTAAAGAATTGTGTCATGTTACATTTAAATTCAATATATATTTTTTATGGTTGAGATACATAAATAAGTTGGGAATAAAACATTAAAAAATTATAGAGGTTGATTTAAAATGGGAGAAATCTTAACAATTAAAAGGTATCACTGATTTACCCCTGCCAATCTCGATGATCTAAAAAACCTAGTAAATTTACTAACATCATACTTTATTTTCTTAAACACCAATTTAGTTCGAAGTTTATTATTCTCCTTCATAGGAGAAAAAATATCCCATGTTCAATTTTGATACAACAAACTCATTTCTTATTCCATATCAGACTTCTTCTAGTTTATCTATTTAATATCCAAAACATATTGATATTTCCATGGAATTTCATATTATCTTATAGAAATAAAATAAAAAACTATATCACCATAACTTGAGGGTCTCTATATGGTATGTCATGATCTAAAAGTGTTGATACACTCATGATGTTGATTATCCTATAGTAATTAAACTTCTTCTTCAATAGGGATATTAGTACTATCACTCCACTCTATATCTTATGGCTCCCGATCAGTTAGTGTTTGAGTTTTTTTCTAATAAATAAAAACTTTACCTATGAAATTTATCTCTTTTTCAGAATGATTTTACTTTACAATTACAGATTGATTAAATGTGATGTCATGACTCTAAACTATCTTCTTTTTTTTGGACCCCATATTCAATAATCCTTCATAAAATTTCCAAATCCAATAAATATTGTTTTAATTTTTCTAGGATACAGATTTGAATCTATGACATGGAAATAAGTAGTATAACTAAATATATTATTTTTATAATTATTAGAAACCTTTTCACTATACCAAGTATATCCAAAGTTTACTATCAATCCGGAAATTAGGTAATCATTTCACAATGTGAGCTGCATATATCAATGCTTCTACCCAAAAAAATTGTTTAAACCCGATAGATATGATATACATCATACATTTTACACAACTATATACTTTATAAATTTTGATATTCCATTAAATTATAGTGTTCTAGAAATTTTAAATAACCTCACAATACCTCCATCTTGACAAACTATCTTGAATGGATCTGATGTGTATTCTCTATAGTTATATGACATTATCCTCTTGATCTTCATTCCTGTCTTATTTTTAATCATATTATTCAATTTAAAGAATATATCTAATAGTTAATTCTTATTCTTTATGGAATACACCAAACCATATTGTAAGTAATCATGAATAAATGTGAAAAAATATTGATTGCCTCCCAATGTATCATTCATTGATGGACCCCAAACATCAGTATTAATGTAGTTATGTGTTCCCTTCATGTGATGGGTTGCAGTACTAAAATTGAATCTAGTTCTCTTACCCATCACAAAATGATTATATAAGTAGTTTGTTCCTATCATGGAACATTTAAAAACACATTTCTTCCCTAATATATATAAATCCTTCTCTCTCGTATATCCTATTCACATATAAAAAAATCTATAAGTTCTTGGATCACTCCATTATAATATTAATAATCTACCTGTAACTACATCAAATTTCAAATAATTTAAAATATATCTATAAGTACCTTCAATCATAAGATATCCACATCATATTATTCCCATTACTTCATTTTCAATGGTTATTCTTTAGTCACTCATATCCATGAATTCTAAATATATGATGTTATTTTCCATTTCTGGTATGTATACCATATCTATAAGGCTTGAAATTATAATATCATGTATCCTCAAACATATTTTTACAATATATTTCATGTGTTAGGTATAGTTATTTCCCCTTAAAAAATACCTTCATCAAACTTCTTGAGTATTGAAAAAAATCTCAATTCCTCCACATGTGTAATGAACAACTAGAATCAAGAATCTATCTACCTGAGTGGTTAAAGATCAAGGAAACATGAAAATATAAATCGTTAAAATTATCAATTTTCTATAGAACGTTATCCCATGGTTTCCCAATATTAGGAAAATTCTTCTTCTAATGTACTTCTTGATTGCAATAGGCACACTCATCTTTTATTCGCTATTATTATGTGGACTCACCTCTTAACTTAAATAATTATTTTCATCTTTTGAAACCATTGGGTTTTATACAATATTATATTCCTCTCATTTTTATCAATGTCACTGATGTGGAATCTTTATGGGTATATTTTTCCTTCTGCCTATACCCATTGTTAATCAAGGCATTTGAATCAATGATAAATTTTACCTAATCCTTACCATATAGTAGTGTAGTAGTTAGATAATAATAAATATCTACTAGGAAGTTCCAAAACAAGAAGGACTTATCTTCATTTATGATAATAAATTATAAACATTTCAAATCTTCTAGGATTTTATTAAAACTATTTATGTGCTCAATAATGTATACAAATTTCTTATACTGAAATAAAAATATTTTTTTTTCCAGTAGATTCATTTTTTAATGATTTTTTCCATATATGTTTTCTCTAATATCTTTCAAAAATTATTCACTAATGTCCCTCATATCACATAATATTTTTGATCTTTTTTACAAGAAGAGTTGGATAATGACATGAAATTAGAAGATGAGTCTCCTCTAATCACCATCACAGAAGACTGTGATATTTTCCACTAGGGTAATGTCTACCTCTCATTGATTTACTAAATCAATAACTTCACATTTACACATGATAAATATATTCATCCTATCAAATTTACCCACTACAAATTTGGTTTTAAACACAATATTTATATTTCTAGATGTTCTTGTAATACCGGTATGTCCTTTCACAATCATCTCCCTATATAGAAACCTACTACTTTCAATTCATGGATTCTCAATCAAATAACGAAATATATTATAATTTATAAAAGAATATAACACCAATGAATCCAATTTTTTATAAAATTCCAAAATAGAATATATAATTACATAAAATGGACCTCAAATTAATATTGAATTTTCTTCCCCCTTTGTGTAAAAAATTGTTATTATGAAAAATATGCACATGTGATACCCCTATTTTTTAGAAATGGATTTATCCTATATAAAAAAATATTTCTTGTTTTGTCTTTTTTTTTCACACTCACCAAGTGATAAGAAATACACCCTTTTTCTTTTCCTTTTTTTCAAAGTTTTGTAGGGCCAAGATAAACTTATTAACTACTTACCTTCTTTCTACACTAGACCCTCCACTTGAATTATTTTAAAACAATAAAAAGGAATCCTTTTTTCTTATGTTATGATACCCCCTTTATATTTTGTGTAAAAACTCCCTTAAACCCCCTATAGAGTTATAATGGTCTGTTCATGGAACTACAATACTAAAAAAACACAAATGATGGGTAGTGAAATACAATTTCTTAAGGTTTGTGGTGCATATGTCCCAGATAATGGTGTTGAGGAATTGAATTTATTGGATCATTAATAGTAGTGGGTTTTCATTGGTTGGTTTATTCGATCACAATTGGGAGGAGCTACCATGTTTTCTTTTACAAGTAAAATACTATATTTGATAGCAGTTTTTTTGTGTATTTCACTTGATCAAACTCATGTACACATTTAGGGAAGAAAGAAAAAAAATATACTTGGTTTAGTTGAATGACCAAAATACATGGGTAAAATAATAATAATTATTATAAAATGCTAATATAATGTATTACAGAGAATTTTCCATGGATAAGTTTTAGATAATGATAGGATATGACCAAACAATGAACCATAAAAAATTTTCATTGAGAATTCAATAACACTTATAAAAATATCTTTAGGAACCATTAACCACCACCACTATCTTCTTTATTTATCACTCACTATGTGTGTAGTGATATTTTCATCAATATTAAAAAAATGGTTCCTCTATTGCAGTTATCTTCTGGTTAAGTAATCTTCAGGAGATGGTATGGTTTTTTGTCTCCCCATAAAAGTATGATTTATCTATCTAAGATATTTTTCATGTAGTGGATGTATCAATATTATTGGAAACACATATTTTTCCAGTCTTTATATTTATATTCTTTTAATATAGTATTATATGAGGGCGAGGGGTTCATAATAACCAATTTAATGGTCACCAAAGATTATTTATTGTATAGTTTTTTTTGAGTTTATACTTAAAGGTATGATAAAAACATTCAATTATTATGATAATTTATTCACCGAAGATGACTAATTTTTATATACAACACAATTATTGTTTTCTATAATAAGGTTTTGAGGAGTTATAGGTGCAGATTGTTATTATAAATGGGAATCAACAACCTATAGAGATTGGGTTTCATAGTCATCCTTGGTGTGTTTTCATACATTATGAATAAAGATGTCATAATATTTTAGAGGAATAATTCGTGGGATGTGCCACTATGATTCAATCATGGGAGATGATCGCAAGTGGTTTGTTTAATTTACCCTCCTTTATTTCCAATATATAGTTATTTCTAGTTTCTTTTATTTCTTGGTTAAGGGTTGGGGGTTTTACCCAAGGGTTTAGTGTGGGTTTGGACATAGAACAACATCTAATGTATCCATAGGTGGTCTAACAACTCATTAGTGAGAGCCACTGGCTACAATAATTCTACTATATCCACATGCTTTCCGGTTACACCGATGGAGTCAGGAAAACTAGGGGTAATATAGTATTTTTTTACTATAACCCCCATTTTAGTCACAAACCCTTCTAATTTGAATTAAAATCAATATATTTAAACCTATAGGAGCTATTTAGATGATTTTGGCTCTCTTAACATGGATCCTTGGAGGATCAAAGTTCCTATAAAAGCTGTGACCCTATTTTGGTATGTCTATATCTAATTTGGTATTAAATCCTCTTCATTTGGTGTTCATATGGAGTTTTTTCTTGTACAACCATGAAAACCATGGTAATTCGTTATATCTAATATTCTAATTGGTAATTGTGGTTCTAGAGATCTTCCTCTTTTTTATTTGAGTCTTCTTTCTCCCCATCTTGTGAATTCCTTTTGGTAATTGAATTTTAAGTATTTCGAGGTAGGTGGATTCATGAAATGGATTTATTTTGAAGACCTTTATTTATTCTTCCTTGAATATTTTTTTTAATTTTTTTAAAGCATGAATAACTTTTTTATGAACAATGGTGATTTTGGTTATGTTTATGATTGGATTTTTCCCTTTAGTGTTTTTTAACAAAAATGGTTTTAAATAATGTTTGATAAGGTTTCAAAGGATGTGGTACTACCTATATTTGAAATTCCATTTTAATTATTTTAATTGTGAAAAATGGAAATCCCAACTATGATCATTTTTTGAGGTAGGGATCCATACTTAGGGATTAACTCTTACCCCCTATGCATGTTGTTCTAATGTAATTTTCACTCTAAGTTGCCTAAAGTGTGGTAGGGAGACACTCTTGAAAGTGAAATATTTCCCACAAATCATGTTGTTCTTGGGTAATGTGTGCACTAGGTGGACTATTTATCATATAAAATATAAAATATCATCACTGACCCAAACCTAATGTTACCCAAGGGCTATTTTTTCATATTTGTATTCTTTAAAAGGTATATTTTAAGTGTTTAGAGAAATTATTGTAAACCGGTTTGTTGGTAATATTTTACAAGTTTTGAAAAGGGTGATTTTTCATGTTTTATATCAAACTATATAAAATTATATCTCATGACTTGTATTTATTTTATAGATAATAATTGGTTTATATTATAATGTTTTCTTATAAAACACTTTGTGGTATCCTACTAGGCTCTTTTTCACACAACCTGTATACACATTTTGGTGTATTTAGATCTTGTTTTGTATAATTTTGGTAATGGTAAACCACAATAGGTTGGTGGTGGATTTGTTTTTTTATAGGGTTGTTAGTTTTTTGGTGACTTCATGTCATATGGAGATGGTTTTTTTGTTGTAATTTTGTAATTGGTTTGTTTTTTGGTTTTTGGAACCTAAATTTTCTTTTATATCATCTATTTTCTTTTATTGATGTGTTTTATATTTACAAAATTCTATTTACTTATGTCATTTTGGTTTATGTTCTTTTATGTTTAAATTATTCCCGAAGTTAGTTCTTGATGTGCATGCACTTGTCTCCATTCTATGGTGATCGGGAATTCCCTTTAGGCTGTGTCAGTATTGGATTAGGTTATGTATAGTTGGGTAATTTAGGGTGGGTTGTGAAAACTTGGTATCATATCCAATACCTATTCGTAAATGTGGAGGTAGTTCCCAAGTTAGAGGTTTAGCATCCTCAATGAGGTAATTGTGGTTTAAAGGCAGTAGAATGTTATAGCCCTAACAAAGTGAGAATTAAAAGACAAAATGTCACTACCCATCTCAACAAGTTATAACTTTTTTTAGATTCTACTAGATTATATCTCCACAGTTAAGTGTTTTTAGGATAGAGTAGTTCTAGGATGGGTGACCTCTTAGGAAGTTTCCTAGGGTGTGTGTGAGGAAGGAAAAAGAACACTGAAATAACATGTGTTGGCATATAGGGAAAATCATTAGTCTAGTTAGTGATCCCATTGGGTGGTATCCTATGGTGTGATGGGAAGGAAACCAAAGTATTATATGACAACTATGGGGTCATATAAATAGGTTCATGACCCAAGGATGTTGGATCATGAAAAATTAGTATCAAATCCAGGTTGGTTCATATGTTCTCATTGTTAGTATACATCTTGGGATGTCTTGGTACACATGAGATAGTAATGTTGGGAATTAATGGGTAGGTTGTGAGTGATTTCCTTGAAATATATCTTCTAGACACACCCTAAGTTACCATAGGATGTTGATAAATGTGTCTTTTGGGATTTATATTATTTGAATCTTGGTTTTATTTTTTTTCCATGTCTTTTTATAATTCTAGATGAACTCTATTTCTTTAAGTTGGAATTTATTCTTGGGTATCACGTTATTTTGTATCTTTGTTAGATTAAGTGTAGTACCATTCCCCCTATAAGACTTATAGTGAACCCTCAAGAGGGTTCTATAGATGAAATTCAACAAAGAAAATCTCTAGTTGATTAGAGTCTCATTGAAGTAGTTGTGTGCATAGTACTAGCAATGAACCATAATGAGGAACCTACCCCCTATTAGGCTATAGAGGTGAAAACTCAAAGTGATAAGGATAGGAATCGAGAATAGAACTTTATTCATCATAAAAAACCACCTTTATATGTCTAAAATTATCTTAAGTATGCCAAATATTGGTTTTTAAATATTGAAATACTCTTTGAATTTCTTGATACCCTTGATTCCATTATGGTGAGATGTTCAATATTTAATCTTGAAGGCATGAGAAAGAGGTATTTGGATTCCATTGTTTTGAAAAATATGCATGAGGGACTGGATTAGAGATACTTCACGGTTGTATTCATTAAGAAATTATACTTCGAGTGTTTAACCTTAGATAAATCCATGGCGTTCTTCACTATTCAATAAGAGAATTTGATAGTGATGTAATATATTAATCGTTTCACCAATCTCGCTCTATTTTCACCCAAGGTTGTTTCAAATGAGAAGATTAAGGATAAAAGGTTTTATATAGGCCTTTAACCAAATATCTAATCAAAATTATCCATTTTATATATTTATACCTATGATGAGGTGATGGATAGGGAATTGATAGTGAAGATTGACCTGTTGGGTAAGCCAGGGCTGACTAGAGTTCTTCCTACCATTAGTGGTAGGTTCAGTGGATATTATAAGGGTAAGAGAAATTATAGTGAGTTTCATAGATGAAACAGTGGTGGTGTTTTACATCATGACTTTTTTTCTCATCATAAGTGCTGAATTCCTTATCTTGTTAATAATGTGTCTATTTGATGCACACATATAATTTTTTTCTTGTTCCACCAAAGATATGAAACTCATGTGTATGTCATGGTCACTTGTAGAAGTTATATTAGGATTTTTATTCTCATCACTCTAGAACAGGATCATTAACATCCATAGGATCTATAGTTTAGTTAGATGATTTATAAATAATCGGGTTCCTACCAAATCCCTATTTGCTAGCCTCTCCTCACTCTACCCCCTCTTTGTTGGGCAAGGTTCCATCTAGAGGCGTGGTGGATCCTACTATCATGCTCTAGATTCTTCTGTTGTGGAACAACATACGGGTCTATGTCGGCTAAGAGTGTGCGTGGTGGTTCGAGGTTGTCTCTGGGTGAGTGTGTGAAGGCAGCGATGGGATCTGGCTTGGTTTACGACAATACATGCAGATGCCTTTTGTATTTTTTTGTTCATTCTTAACTTATGATCCTACTTTTCTTTTTGTGATTATGCTTTGGGAATTATGTGTTTTTTGGATATGATTTTTCATCTTGTGATAAATCCTGGTAGTTTGGTTGTGGATTTTTTACTTGATGCGGTTTCACGGATGAAGGATTTTTGTGATGTGGTATTGAGAACGAAGGACGTTCTGGTTTGGTTTAGTGGCATTGGTGGAAATGTGGATCTGGGAGCTCCTCATGTGGTCTTTATATAGTTTTGGAGCAAGTGAAGATGCAATGAACTACAGTATGTGGGGATGTAACTTTTATTATTAACGATTTAGTGAAGGTTTATGTGCTGTTGTGCATTGATAAGGATTTTGTGGTTTGATTTTGTGATTTTATTGCGGTACTGTGGCCTTGTTCCATTTGATACTACATCTAGTTTACTTGCAAGGGAGTGGCCCAAATGAGGTTTAGAGTAGAGAGCGTTCTCTTATTCATCTCTATCTGGAATTAGATGTTCGAGAGGGTATGGCGTTTTCCATTAGTACCGGGCTTGTGCATCCTTACACAAGACAACTAGCTGAGCAACGATGGGAAGGTGGACACTGATCGTATTGTTTTTTTCTAGGGTGGGGCTTCTTCTTACTCTTGAATTGGATTGTCTTTTTTCTTGAGGAACTTGTCCCATGAAGGCATGATTGTGTTTTAAGTCTTTAATGTCACTCTAGTTTCCCAATTTTGTCTCAAAAGTGATTTTCAAATAAAAAAATTAATTTTCAGTCATCAATGGGTGTCCTTTACTACCCCTGATATGAGCTCTAATGTTTTTCAAGGAAAATGGGACCTGAGGTCCAATCAAGAAAGACCTCCTCTTCCAGAGCTTGGTAAGTTGATATCTTTATCTATGAAAAAAATGGGATAGAAATATTTCAATTGACAGATTCCTCCAATAGTCGATAAATTTTCTAAAGTGTTTCCAAATGTTTTTTTTTCGAGTTTACCATCAAAGATGAAAGTGAAGTTATTGATTGAATTAGTACCGGGAACTCAATCGATATCGAAACCATCTTACCATATGGCTCTAGAAGAGTTGAAAGAACTAAAAATTAAGTTGGATGATTTGATAGACAAAGGATTTATATACCCAAGTGTGTCACCCTGGGAAACTCCTGTGCTCTTTTCCAGGAAGGATGATGGAGCTTTCCTCTTATGAATTGACTATCAGAAACTCAATCGAGTAATAGTCAAGAATAAATATCTATTTCCCCACATTGATTATTTTTTAATCATTTAGAAGGAAAAAATGGTTATTAAAAATTTATATTCAGTTTAATTATCACTAACTCAAAATCATAGAGTAATATATTAAAAATAATTACTTTAGGAGTAGGTTTGGCCATTTTGAGTACCTCGTTATGCCGTTTGGCCTGACCAATGCTCCTGTAGTATTCATGGAATTAATGAACCAAATTTTCTACCAATATTAATACATCCAAGATTAAATTATATCCAGTGAAACTTTTATTTTAATAAAACTCCTATACAATTAAAATTTTAATATTCCATGTCAAAAAAATAAAATTTAATAGGATGAATATCAATTTTGAACATACTAGGTCAAAATAATCCTAGAATGAGTTTTTGAAAATTTCCCTTAGAAATAAGATTTTATGAAGATATGAAAATGTAGTATTTAACTTTTCATAATTTTATTAATAATAATTTTTTATATTAACCATTTATTAATTATCAATTTTATATAAATAAAGAAAATATTATTTGGAGGTAAAAGGGATATTTTTTGGAAAGCTATTTTTAAATGCACAATGTCTCTCTATTTTAATTAATTTAAATAATATTTAATAATAAGTGATTTAAATGAAATTAATAGATTATATATATTAATATATGAATTTAAATCCGTATAATTATGATTACTATTTATATAGTTAATTTAATATCATCTTATACTTGAAAAAAATGCATTTCTTAAAAAAATATCTTTTCTTCAGGTTATGTGGGTTTATTTTTAAATTAAATTATGAAAATTTTTTAAATTGAATATAATAAAATGGATTACATATTTTTAATTAGAATAATTAATATTATTAAATAAGTTCAATTTATTTTTTTTATAATGAATATTAAAAACAGTAAAAACCGATTACCATGTTTAATGTCAGAAAAAGTCTACTAAGGGAAAAATATAAAAATATAATGGGTAAAATGACTCAATAAATTTATTAAACCTCGTTTTTTGGTTTTATTTCTTACTTAATCTTAGAAAATATAAATATGAGTCATTGTGGAGCCATTTTTCCTAGAAAGTGACTTAATAATATTTTAAAACTTTGAAAAATTTCAATGGTGTCACTCACATCAATTATAAAATAGAACCTCCTATCCTCACTTATTGATACCTATTGATCCATTTATATAAACCAAAAACTAAAATAATCTATCCAAAAAATTATTATATAATTTTATATGTTTTGATATTCCCAAAATATCAACCCTAGTGTCATTAAGAAGAGATCCAAGGGAGATTTCTCTAAGAGAGGGTAATCGTCTTAATAAAGCTCATTATTTTTTACTTTTTCTTTTTCCTCCTTCAATTATGTTGTAAAAATACCAATATAATAAAAATATATATCATATACTAAGATTTTATTATGATTATGACATAATATTTTTCCATCCCCTTCTCTATCAAATGGGATACAAAACCATCTTTCTTGTGTACAGTGGACTACCGCCTTGCGAACCGATATAATTTTTTTCCGTAACCACCTCACATAGATAGTAATAATAATATAATTAATGAATATATATGAAAATTATGTCATAATATTTATTCTTTAAATTTAATATATCATCTAAATCGTTACCATTTAACCCATTAAAAAATGATAATGTCACTTGTGCGTATGTACGACCTACCATCTCCACAAAGTGATGCGATCCATTTTCCATGTTAAACGTTAAATAATGATTATAAAATGTATATATTGAATAAATATTATATTAATAAGATTAATATAATTTCATATATTTTGGAACTACATCTTATACAAAATAATCGTAACTTCCTTGACAAAACATGCATTAGAAAAAAAGTAATATGCACCCGAAACAATGGTAATTGTAAAACATTGTTAATGAAAGAGTGATAATACATTTTAAGAAGATAATATATGATATTATGAATATGAATATAGTTTTTTATAAATTAATAACATGTTTAAAACAATTATACATGAGGTTAAATTACACTCAACTAAGGGGAAGGGTGAGGTAAGGGATTTCATCTCAATTTTCATTCTACTGAGTTATATTTGGTATTATCCACATATTTATTTTTATTTGGTGTATATACTACCAATTTTATGTATTTAATATGAATATATATTAATGAATTATGAATAAAGTTTTAACTCAAGTTTACTCTTTCAAGGGGTTATAATTTAAAAGTTACCAAAGTGGTAAGAATTTATTTTACAATCTCTTTTTTCGAAAATGATCCTATTTTCATTAAAGAAATATTATAATATTACCTTAATAAACTTGATATATTTTCTTATTATATTAAGATTTAAGGATTTTCCATATTTTATTCTAACTTTTCTATTCTTTTAATATTTAATTAGGAAAATAAATGTTTTAAATAAAAGCTGATCTTATTTCTTTTCTTTGATCCTGTATATTTTTCTTCCATGCCCATATTTATCAATTTTTTTTTAAAAAATTACTTTTTATTAACTCAAATATTTATTAGGTATTTTTTATGTTATATATTAATTTTTATAAGTTTTTTTATTAATATTTATGATATATTTTTAGAGGTTCGATTTTTTCTTTTTTTATAAAAAGTCAAAAGGAATGTTTCCTTTTTAACATATACAACATTAAAAATCTTTACCGCTACCATAACCATTTTATGATATTTAACTTCTTATATAATATTTCAATGTTTTTAAAAGAAATCTATTTAATGATATATTATTTTAATTTTTTTTCATCCATTTTTCTTTATTCTCCAAAGGACATGATTTTATTACAAACACTATATTTTTAATGAATCGATCTATTATTTTGTACTCATTAACTTTATCTAAAAACATTAAATTTATTGTGATAATTTAATAATGTTCATTAAATTTATATTAAATATCCATATTATTATTGTATAATTTTTATACCTTTTTATATTTGTTTTTTACAATGAAAGTTATTTTATTGACTTGGGAAATCATAATATTTTGTATTATTTACCCAATAATGATATTTATTGATAAGAAATATTGTTTATAAATTAAATTAATCATTAAATATACGAGGAATGAATCTTAAATTTAGTTATAGGTGGGTATTGGTTATAGATATCCTCTAGATGCATCTACAAGTCTCATGAGATAAAATAATTGGTTAAACATATGAAATGGGATTTTGGTGTATCCATTCCCATTGATAAACTAGTTGGACAACCTTTTTATCCTTTCTATATTGATTTTGAATTATTGACCATTGACATATTATGTTTTATGTTACACTTACTAAGAATTTGATCTCACCCTTATTTTATTTCTTTTCCTTAGGATGTGAAGAAGTAATCTTTGAATGAGTTAAAGGATAAAAAATATTATTTTCACTATGTTTTTATATTTTAAATTTCCAATGTAATATGAGAATCATGTATGTATCTAGTAATTTAAGACTACTAAATTGATTAATTATTGGTGATATGATCCATTGTATCTTATTCTAATATAATAAATTATACACTGAATTTGGGTCACTAGAGTTGGATTTGTTACTATTGAGTCAATAGTATTACTTTCTACTATTCCTTTTCTTAGTTTTGAAAATCAAAAATATCACGAACACTTTCTTAGAACTATTTTTACTAACTTTTTATTTATTAAGTGTTTTAGTATTTTTTTAGAAAAAATTATCCTATACCAAACATAGAAATATTTATAATATATAATTAATATGAAAATTTATTATTCAATCTGATCCATCAGACTAAAGGAGCATCAGATTTATCAGACCGAATTTTGTTCTAAACAACATTTGAACATATTATATCTATTATACTGAAAATATTCTTGATCATCAGACTAAAATTGTTACTAATACATAAAAATGACCCTTTTTTAGTTTATTACTTTGAAAAATAATAAGAAAGTCCGTCAGAATATGAAAAGTTTATAATTAAAGTATATAGATTTGAAGACGTAGCTATTCCAATCATTATATCGAGGGATTCCATATGATTGTAAGGTAGAGATATTCCAATCATCATATCAAGGTATTTTTTGGTAAGAAAAGACATACCTTTATAATAGGTACTAAAATCATGGATACCTAAGTCTGGGTTTCTAACTTTCTTAACTCTTAAGGTTAAAGTGTAAATTCTTTTATAATCTTGTAATTAATCATTACTATTATAAGATTTAAGATTTATTATTTATAAATGATTTATTTTTCAACATGCATGTGTTTTAGAAATATAGTTTTATACTTATCTTTCTAACAAAATTTTTATTAGCGTGATTGTGAAACTGATAAAAAAACTTTGATATAATAGGAAAATTGATGGTTTCGATTTCAACACTTTGATCCTCAAATGATATTTGATTCAAATCATTTTTACCTAAGAGGGATTTTTTTGTTTTATTTTAATTTTTAAACTATAATTCACCCCCTCTTGTATCCATAATAAACTATCATGATCTAAAAAATATTATCAGAGTAGGTTATATTGATTACTTACTGTGTTTTTAATTTCAATATTAGCTGTAAGTTTTATAAAATACTGGTTTATAAATTTTTATTACACAAATGGTTCACTGTAGAAAATAGTTTCTATTCTTTTGATAAGCTGGAAGGGTTAAATATTCGAACCCTTGAAAATATAAATCTTATAAGAGAAACTATTTTTAATGGTGCTTATTATGAATATTGGATAGATCGAATAAAGATTTTTGTTATTAACACTGGAATAAATAATTTTGTAATTCTTACTCATAATTAAAATATTCTTGATTAGGATGTTACTAACTTTACAAATCAATAAAATATGAAATATAAACTCAATTATAGAGTAAGTAATATTCTTTTATGTTCTAAGACTATAAATATATATAGTCAGATTTCTTTATGTGGAGCTACTAATAGTATTTGGAAAAAGTTAGAAGCAACACATTTTGGATATTACAAAGTTATCAAAATAAAAAGAGAAATTCTTCATGATGATTATCAAGACATTGATTTTATACATGGAGATTCATTTAAAAATATTAAGCAAAGGTTTATGACTAATATAAATACTTTATATTTTCTTGGAGAGAAAGGCCTTGAAGATATTATTTTGGTTGAGAAAATCATACATATTATTCCAAATGAGTATGAATCCAAAAGGACTACTTTGTATGATACAATAAAGATTAAAAATATTACTCTTGATAATTTTATTGGTACCCTTATTAAATATGAAGGAATATTTAAAATAGATGTTAAAAAAATAAAAAATAAAAATGGAGGAATTTATTTTGGAACTACTTCAAATGTTCTTATTAAAACCCACTTAATAGAGAATGTTGTGAAATCTTCTAGAAAGAATAATGTTATTATTTAATCAAATTAATGTTCTTCAAAAAATTATAAAAACGAGTTAGAAAATATTTCTAGAAGGATGAATAATATTGATTATAAGAAATAATTCAAATATAGATATAATAAAATTCATAAGGATAATAATAATAAGAAATATTTTACTGAAGTGATCTATTATGAATACAAAAAACAAACAAACACATCGTACTAGATTGTACTAGTATAAAAAGGAATGATAATAAAGATAAAAGTTTAGAAAGGAATTATAATAAATACTACAAGAATAAGAACAATAAGGTTTTGAGAGATTCTGAAGCTTGGAGTACCAGTGGTGGAGACAATTATTTAGATAATTATTTATATAATGAATATTCTAGAAAAATAAATATTTGACTATTTATAGAAATTACAAAGATGAATAAATGTCTTATGGAAAAGGTAAAAACTACTGAATCCTTTAACGAACTTAATTTAAATTCCAATTATCCTGAAAATAATGATAAGAAAAATTCTATATATTTAAATGAATAATATTCATCATATGAAGAGAATAATACTCTAACTAGTTATGAAGAAGTATCTAGGTTTTCTAAACTTATAAAAAATGAAAATTATAATGTTTATAAAAAACATGATAAATTACCATGAAAAACATGAGAAGTAAAATTATAGAATTAATACTCTTACTAATAAAATATCATATCTTTATAAACAACTTAATAAGTCTAATTATGAAAAATAAAATCTTTCAAAAGAGTTTACCTAAATTTTTTTCCCTATTAATACCAGACCTAAGAAGGTTTGGGTTACAAAAAACTAATGTCTTTGTTTTCAGAAAAATAAATAAAGTACCAAAAATAAAAACATTTGGTACATGGATAGTGGTTTCTCGATACACATGATTGGAAATAGATATTTCTTCAAGAATATCATTATGATAAAAGGTGGTAAAGTCACATTTAGAGATAATTCTCAAGGAGATATTATCGGTATAATTAATATTGTTCTTCTTGAAAAAGTTTTAATTTATTATGTTTTATTTATTGTAGGATTTAAGAAAAACCATATAAGAATAAGTAAATTATGTGATGAAGGTTATTTATTGATCCTTAGGAATGAAAAATATATTGTTCATATTTCAAAAGATAGGTTTATTATTATTACCAATCGGCTTGACAATATTTACAATTTAAACATAAAAGTCCTTAGGATCCAAGATCTACCTTGTCTTAGTGGAATGGAAGATTAGTCTTGGTTATGGAATATAAGGTTAGGAAATTGAATCCTTACAACTTTAGTTAAGTTGACTAATAAAGGACCAATAAAAAATTTACTGGAACTTTGGTTTGATACTTCAAAATTTTGCGATCCTTGTCAATTTGGTAAGAAATATAAGAAAAGTTTTAAATCAATTAGTGAAGTCTCAAATTTTGATGATTTATATTTATTTCACATGGACTTATTTGTTCCTATAAAAACTGGGAGTATTGGTGGAAAAAAATTTATATGTTTTAGTTGATTATTACACTAGATACACATGAGTCTATTTTCTAAAAATAAAATTAGAATCCTTTAGTTTTTTTAAAAGTTTTTAGCAAATGTTAAAAATGAGAAAAACTTCTCCGTGATAAATATTTGTAGTGATCATGGTGGAGAAATTTTAAATTATTTTTTTGAAAATTTTAATAGTAATAAAGGTATATTACATAACTTTTCAGCACTTAGAACTCCACATCAAAATTGTACGGTCAAAATAAGAAATAGAGTTTTTTAAGAGATTACTAGAACCAAATGGAGTTAATACTTATTTTCTAAACATTTTTGGGATGAATTAGTTAGTAATTCCTATTATACTATATTTTAAACCTACTATTGAAGAAAGTATTTTGAAAACCCAAGAAATCAATTGTTTCTTAGGAATGATCCTAGTGATAATATCATTGGGGATGTTGACCAACTAGTTAGGACTTGAAGTTTTTTTAAGAAATGAAATTGAACCTCTAAATTTATTATCACAATTTGAACCTAATAATCACGATGAGGGTTTAGGTGATGATTATTGGATAAATATAATACAATAATAACTCAATGAGTTTGAAAGGAACCAAGTCTAGACTTAAGTTGAACTTCTTAAAAATTCATTTGTAATTAGAGTAAAATGGGTTTTTCAGAATAAACTTGGTGAAAATAAAATAATAGTTAAAAATAAATCTAAACTTATTGATAACTTTTATAATCAATAATAAGGAATAAATTATGAAGAAAAATATTCTCTACTAGCAATATTTTATGATTTTCATATACTTATAGATTATGCAACATTCTTAAATTACAAAATATTTCAAATGGATGTAAAGTGTGGTTTCTATAATAGATATGTTAAGTATGAAGTTTATATATAGAAAACACCTAGTTTTGAAAATAAAAAACATCCAAAACATGTTTATAAACTTATCAATACACTTTATAGACTCAAACAAGCCCCTATAGCTCGGTATAATAGGTTAAAAAGATTTTTATTACCAAAGAAATTTGTTAAGGGATATGTGGATCCAAATATTTTTATAAAATAAGTTAATAAAAATATTATGATTGTAAAAATTTATACTAATGACATTATATTTCGTTCAACTCAAAAGTATTTAACATATTCCATTGTAGATCTTATAAAGTATGAGTTTGAAATGTGTACGATGGGTGAGTTAATATACTTTCTTAGTTTTAAAATATCACAATAACTAGGAGAAAATTTTATATCTCAACATAAGTATATAAAATTTATTATTAAGAAATTTTTATATGTCAATACTAAAAGTATCAGTACTCCTATCATAACCTCAAATACTTTAGTTCTTAATGAAGGTGAGAAACCAGTTGATCAAAACAATTTTAGAGGTATGATTGGAAGCTTACTTTTCTTAATATATAGTCATAAAAATTTAATGTTTTCAATATGATTATGTTCTAGATAAAAATAAAATCCAAAAGGGTCTCATATTAAATATATTAAACATTTATTTACCTTAAGGGAACTACGGATTTAGGTTTGTTTTACTCTTCTGGAAATTATTTTGAACTAAAAAGTTTTCTGGATGATTATTTTGGTGGATGTAGAATGGATAGGAAAAGTATTTCTAAAACATTTAATTTATTTGGATAAGATTTAGTTTCTTGGTCAAGTAAGAAACAACACTAAGTTTCACTTTCCACTGATGAAGCTAAATATGTGGCAATTGAAAGTTGTTGTTCTCAAGTGTTGTGGATGGAACACACAATCACTGACTATGGAATGAGTTTTAATAAAACTCAAATTTTGTGGGATAATAAAAGTTCAATTTCCCTATGTAAAAACCTATCAAAAAACTCAATTATAAGAACATATATATAATACACCATTCTCTTTCAAATAACACACTAAAAGTAGACATCATTTTACAATTCATTGGAATGCAAGAATAACTTAATGATATTTTTAGTAAACCCTTAGTTCCAATAGATTTTAATACATTAAATAGAATCCAAGAATGATCAATATCAAGTTATTATACATATCTATTTTTTTACCAATCTCGTTACATTAAAAAACTCCTTCTCAAAGGGGGAGTACATAATTTTTTAGTTTTCTAAAACTTTCTATTTTTTTAAAAGTTTTTTTTTCTAAATTTTTTTTTAGATTTCAAAAATTATAATTTTAATAACCTTATTGGAATAAAATTTCTTTATAAAAATTTTATTTTCTAATTTTTTTTTGTAATAATTTTTTCAAAGTCATATTTTTTATAAAATTTTTTCAAACTCAAAATTTTTAGAAAATTATACCTAATAACTATTTTTTTATAATTTTTTTTCAAGAAAAAATCTTATATACTCACTTTTTGTTATAAAATTTACTAAAAAATACATTTTTTATAATCTAAATCATAATAAGTTTCTATTACATAAAGAAATAAAAATAGGTTACTCATACCGATAGAACCTTTCTACTCCGAAATGTATTCTTATTTTAATTTTCACACTAATTCATTAATTTATAAATGTTGGTGTACATTTTTTTAAAAACATAAATACTTTTAAAAGAAGACTATTTTTTAATCTGATAAAATATTTCTTATAAAACATTAAGAGTTCAAATTTATACTTGAAACACTCTTTGAATAAATCTTGATCATCAGATAATAATTGAATTTCCATATGAGATATTGAAATATTTTGGAAGATAAAACATCATATCCAATTTCTATATAAAGGTGGGACACCTCATGTCCCATACCATGCTTTCAGAGTTTTTTACCGATTTTTTCCAACCCTTTTAGTGCTCACTCCAAAGTTTATCCATTCATCTGATCACTAGTACAGGACTCAGTGAGATGGCCACTATATAAGATTTCATGAAGATAAAATTTTTCAAAGAAAGACTCATCTAAATAGAATGGTATGAAAAGTATGATTCAATTCTAAAAAAGATCATTACTTTTTATGTACGGGAAAAAGTTTTCATTGAAAAACCTAATAAGTAGTTCAACTAATATTACCCCAAAATTGTTAGATAATTTTATGCTTTAGTTAAATTTACTTTATATGAGGATGAGGAAGATATTTTTTTCACACTTTTTAGTCAAGAATATAATCTTTCTTATCAACAAGTAGAAGATCTTGTAGAATTACCTTTTGAGGGAGAATCATGTATTTCTTCCCATAAATTATTGGATAAGCTTGGAAGTTTCATGAGATCAACGGATGAATCATATTTGTTTCCTTATTATGAGAATGATATAAATTTTTTACACCTATCACTGGATTAAAGATTCATTACATTGTGGATACATGGATATCTCATATCGAGAAAGGGTGATAGGGACACCCTAACAGTATCATACATATATTTTTTTAAATTTATTGATAAATTTGAGGAAAATAAATATTTGGATTTTTTTTTGCGTCATTGTGGAATCAATTAAGAATTCCTTGATGAATTTTAATATCTTAATGTTTATTTATTTCATAAACAAGTTTCTAGTGAATTATATGGAAGTTTTCAAGATTAAGAATCTAACTTATCCCACGAGGGAAAATATTTGTCTGACCAGTGAAGAAAAGATGTCAAGAATGAAGTTAGTCTTTGATAAAATGTTTTAAATGTTTATGGATAGAGTTGATAAAACCACATCCGATGTAGGACCAATAAAAGATAAGAAAGTTGAGAAAGGAGAAATAAAGGGTGAATTATCCCCTCTAAAGTAAAAAAAGAAACCTAAAGTTATGTTGGATGAAGTTTTACAAAATTTTATGGCTTATAAAGACAATAAGAAACCTGAGGATCCTAAGTTTGGGCTTGATAATACTGGGGTATTATCATTGAATATTTATAGAGAAGAACAGTTAAAATAAAAGAAGAAAAGAAAAAGAAATAGAAAAAAATATTTTTAGAGGAAGAAATAGTAGAAAATTTAATGAAGTATATAAAAAAGGATTATGAGAATCCAATTATTTATATTTATACATTATCAATGATGAAACCAACTCTTTATTTTGAAAAAGTACCTTAAATCAATAAGACTATTCCTAATGTCAGATTGGTCTTTATATAAACTTCAGTTATTCATTCACAAGTACCAGTAGTTGGTGACATGGTTAAAGGGAAAGTTTTTTCTAAATAATTAGTCCTAATAGTAGTTTGGAAGATTTTTTTGAGAAGGAAATAACAAAATCTATTAGAAAAAGTGTTCCTAAAACTATGAGGTAGCTATAGAAATAACCTGAAGAAGAAGAAGAGGAAGAAAAAGAAGAAGATGAATAAAAAGAAGAAGAGGTTGATGAAGAAGAAGACATTGATAAAAAAGAAATAGAATCCAAGTAAGAGACAAAGGAAAATTAAACATTGGAGTTATCCTTATATTTAACTCCATTACCTTCCTAGTTAGATAAGTATCTCAACTTAGAAAATTCATAAGAAGACAAATCCTCATCTAAAGAAGAAGAAAATTCACATTCAAAAGTAGAGGAAGGAGATAAAAAATATCACACAAAAGTATCAGATAAAGGATAATCTAATAAGGATGTAGATATTATGAAATTATGAGAGCATAAAAAACCTAAAAAAATTGATAATACATATATCAGACCAAGTCATCCACAAGATCCTCAAAAACTATCAAAGTCATTAGACACTGAAAAAAATATCTCAGAATGGTTTCGATTATATTTTCCCAAAATTTAAAAGGTTAAGTGATTCAATACCCTATCATCCAAACATATAAGCAAGATGTAAAATAATTTAAAATATCCTAAATGAAAAATTGGAATCACTGGAATTTTTTATAGAATTAGTTGTTCATATTTAATCTAGTTTGATGTCTTTCAAAGAAAATACCATGGTACAAAAAAGGTCTTACAATCAGATGATAAAGTGGTAAAACCAAGTTGAAAATGATCTCAAGAAACATTATGATTAGTTTTTATAGGTGAAGAGTCTTTCTCTTGAAATTACTAAATCTTTTGACAAGTTATCAATAGATGTCTTGGATAGAGTCAAGTTTGTAAGAGACTTCAGATACATGACTAATGATTGTAATGAAGAAGTGAAATTTTTGAAAGAAAAGGTTCACCATTTGGAAGTATATAATAAGAGAATTTGAACATGTGAATATGTTTTGTTCCATATAAATGAATATAATAATAAAATCAGTGAATAAGTTGAAATTTTGAAAGTAGAAGTTTAGATGAAAGTAGCAATGGAAGAAAAAAATTGTGAATCTCGAGGCACCAGTCACAGATTCTCATAAGGGTCATGATGATGTTAAAAATATGGAGGAGATCATGAATTTTTTTTAAAGAAAGTATAAACTTTTCCATTTTAACTCTTACTATAATATTTTTGAAACACTTTGAAGGAATGACTAATAAGAATGAATTTTTCTTCAAAATAATTTATTTCTGAATGTATTCCAATTTTATTTGGATGTATGTTCTTTATTTTATTTTTTATAGGATTATTTAATTTGTATACAATTATTTCACATGTTATTAATTTACTAACTTTTTAGGAAATTATAAGTACCTTTACTATTATTTTTATAAATCACAAATTCGGAGAAATTTATAAAGGGGTAGAAGTTTAAGGGGAGAAAGCTTTTGAGAAGTTTCAAGAGTTATGTTCAAGTGGGATAGTTATAAAAGGGGGACAAATCTATAATAAATACTTTTAAAAAAGGGATAATCCAAAGTATTATTACTTGTCATTAGATCATAAATATGTCCTAAAATTGTGGGGAGTTAAGATATGAATTATACCTCTAATGTTCTTAAAACAACAAAGGGTTGTAAGTTTTTCAAAGTTATTAGTTTTTCATTTTAATTTTTTGTATTTTTTGCTTTAAAAAAGGGGTAGATTTTTGAGTTTAAATTATTACTTTATACTTTTCCTTTACTTAGTTTTTCAAATCACAAAAATCACAAACACTTTCTTATAAATTTGGTTACCAATTTTTTATTTACTGAGTGTTTTAGTATGTTTTTCTAGAAAACATTATTTTATACCAAACATTGAAATAATTATAATGTATAACAAATATAATTTTTTAATTCAATATGATCCCTTGGAATGAAGGAGTATCCAATTTATTGGACTGAATTTTGTTCTCACTAGTGGTTAGACTTATGTTATGTCTATCAGACTAAAAAAAGTCTTGACTGTCAGACTAATATTGGTAGCGGTACATCAGACTGACCCTTGTTCAGTTTATCAGTTTGAAAAAAAATAAAGAAGTCCATCTGAGTATTCCATTCTTATGATTAGAGTATATAGATTTTTTTCTATTATAAAAAATCCATAATATCATTATAGTGGTTCTAAAAAAATGATGTCGAATAATGAAATGCTTAGCTATTAAGTCAATGATCCAGATCATTATGAGCTGTCAAAGTGAAATTTGTTTGAGGCCATTGAAACCTACTCTAAAATATGATTATTGGATGTTTTCATATAAATATGATGTTTTTTGAAGATATGGGAACTGATTTAATTCATAACTCAAGTCTTTTAAAGACATCTCTTCATGAACATATCATTCAAAATATTTTTAATCTTTTAGAGAGTTGAATTAATAAAAAATCTGAGTGAGGATTTTAAATTCTTTATAGCACATTGATTTTGTATCCTGTTTCCGATTGTGGTACTGATCGAGGGACTACATGGATAGGAAGATGGTGAATCTGATCCATCAGATTGAGGGATTTTAGGGATAGGAATACAGAGACTGATCATTGTATTAAGGGATTCTAGGGGATTTGAAGATAGATCTATTCCAATCATCATATCAAGGTGTTTCTTAGTAAATAAATATATACCTTTACAATAGTTACAAAAACTATAGATACCTAAGTCAGGGTTTTTTACTACCTTATCTCTTAAGGTTAAAGAGTAATTTTTTTTAATCTTGCAATTCATTATTACTATTATAATCTTTTTTATTTCTTGTTTATACAAGATTTATTTTCTGTTGTGAATTTGTTTTAGAAAGTTAGTTTTATAATTATATTTCTAACAATATTTTTATTGATGTGAGTATGAAACTAATAAACAATATTTGATGTAATCATACAAATTCTGGTTCTGATTTCAACACTCTGATCATCAGACGATCTTTTAGTCTGACCAACTTTACTTAAGAAGAATTTTGTTTTATTTTAATTTAATTTTTAAACTATAATTCACCCTCCCTCTTATAGCTATCGTAAACTATTACGGTATAATAGTTATATTTGGTATTAGATGAGGTTTAGTAGAATATTTAGGAACTAGATTTAATATGACAAATATTAGGAAACACAACCATATAAAATATTTTGAGGATATGTATAATTATAGGAAAATATAATTAATGTTTTGGTAAGGCAAGGATTATGGGGTTTTCATAGAAATATATACCTATCTAGATACTATACATGTATGTGGATTGAGAAGATATGAATCTAGGGATAATAACTCCAAAAAGGGTTCATTGAGTATATATCATCCATCATTATGGTTCAAAGTGAATGAGCCCTTACTGTGCACCCGATTTGACCCTCCTGGAGGATATTCTTGGGTTAATTCACATTTTCTTTACAAAACATCATGAAATATTTTAAAATATTTTTATTATTTAAATATATTTACAGGGAAACCAAGTTTATTATAATGATATTAACAATGGATACCTTTTAAATTAATGTTATGTGTTATATTAGATTTAGAATTATATGTTATGATTTAAAATTTATAATGTTATGAGATAATCCAATAGATTCCATTATTTAAAGATGGTTCTTGGTAGAAATAATAATATCAATACTCGTAACCAATGTAGAGATTTACTTAATGAGAAATCCAATACAACTGGTGTTGGAGTTGAACATAACATGGACATATTAAGGAAGATGACCTAGTTTATGACTCATAACCTTGAACATATAGATCAATATGATGTTCCATGACATGATATACCTATATTAGATCTTTCTATGTGATATAATCCTCTATATTTTAATAGAAATACTAATCCAATAGTGGCTGAGCAATGTATTAAGTCCTTTAAAGATATATTTCTGGTCTTCTGATGCAATGAAAGGGATAATGTTATACTGGATGTGTATTTTCTTAAAGGTGATACTGATCAATGGTGGTTATTGATCCAAAATACTTGGGATAAAGAAGAAATAAAACTCTTGAAATGGAGATATTTTAATTTAACATCCTTCAATAAATATTTTCCTCATGATTAATGAACTGAAATAAAGAAAAAGTTACTATGATCAAAGAAAAAGGAAGAATAAATTAATCCATAGTATGAGTATACCTTTACAATACTATCTAGTTATGAAATGAATTTCATACATAATTTAGAAATCAATATTGAAAATTTATTTGAAGGGATTAAGCTATGCATTTTAAGGTAATTAGTTTCTAAAACCTTTTCATCATATGATGAAATATTATCATGTTTGATAAAAAATAGAAAGAATTTTCTAGATCCTATATATTTAATGGAAATAAATATAAGAAGAGGTTTTTGTACAGAAAGATAAAGGGAACAACTAAAATAATAATAAGACAATGAAACTGTAAGAAACCAAGCTTAAAGATCACATAATCTTGTATATTTAGACTATAATTAAAATTATTTTATTCCCAAATATATTTTAGGTTTATAGTTTTATAAAATTATGAAAAAATATTACATAGTAAAATTATTCATTACAAGTGGATACTTCTACACAATATCCATTTTCCTATAAAAAAATATTTAAAATAAAACACGATTTATTTTCATGAAAAAACTTCATGAATTTAAAATTGATATATTCCTTTTTTTACCCAAACTTAAACCCCATTAAAAACATTTTAAAATGTGTGTTGAGAAAAAAAATATTAATAATGGATATAAAAATAAAAAATAAACAGTTCCTTTTTTAAAATAAACTTTGGTCTTAAGATAAAAATTTTCTTACCCAATAAATCACATTCTCTTCCCAATTATTTTCATAAAAAAATTCATAATAAATCATAAATTAAAAATAAAACTCATAAATTATTCTTTGAAAACATGACAAAATCATAATAACCTTTTTAAAAATTCACACGTTTCACCCTAAAAAAGTACCACATACACTCCTCTAAATATAAGATCATTATATTACCTTGATAAATAATAATAGTACCCTAAAAATAAATATAAATCATAGATAAAACATTTAGGTTATTTGGTACATAATTTCTATATCGCTCTTATAATCACTCTTATAAATGGAATAACCATACAGTCAACTTCTATACCTAATGCATTAAAGGTTATAACATAAACACCAATCCTTTGTTTATCAGAGAACCACCCATCATTGGTTAATAATGTAACTAACCATCCTTGGTTTCTAATAGAACCACATGTCATCATAACAATTCTTAAGAACCATAAAATAATCATAAAACATGTAATCTATCATTTTTATCAATACACTCATAAAATATTCACGAGGAAAACAACCTTTCCATTTTAAAATAACTTATTTAAAGATATAAGCAATTATAAAGTAATTTTTTTTGTTTGAAGTGATCCTTGTAAAATTTTAATGGAATATTCAAAGAAAATATTATTCATGATATAGGAAGAATCCACTTATTCTATATATGTTAAAAAATAATTCTTTCCATACCTTTAATGGAAAATTCACAAAGCACCTCATTTAGAAAACAACAAGAAGACTCCTTTCAAACCATATTGTAAAAATTAGAACATGGGTAAAAATTAATTTATACCATCATAATAAAATAGTAAAAACCTTTTTATTTTTTTATAAAATATGGATATAGAATAAAAATAGAGTTTTTAGGGAATATTTAACATATAATTTTTAAAATAAAGTCCCTTACCTCAAGTCTGAAACATCATGTATATTATTTGTATTCATGAATAATAAAATATGTTAATTTTAGACCTAATTAAGAACCATTTTCATGTTTAATATTCATTTTATATCACTTATCACCATGTTATTTACAATTTATTAATCATTTAACTTCATATCCATGGTTTTGATTATAATTGGTACAGAAGTTCAAAATGAATTCAGTAGGTTGAATATGGTCAACTAGGTTTTTACTCCACCACATATAGAATAATAATCATCACATAATTATAATTTTTATACATGTATTATTTTTTTAAAACCAATTCTGAATTATGGTTATGAAAAATGAACTATGTTACAATCATGGAGTTGGTAGGCCATACGTACACATGAGTAACGATTCCATTTTTCAAAGATAATTATGGAAATAAGTTAAGTATTATTTTATATTTATGTAATTATAATAATATTAAAAAATCATATTAATTCTTTAAATATACTTATATATATCATCGATGTGATTTGGTAATTGAAAAAAAATCACATCACTTCATAGAGGTGGTAGTCCACACGCACACATAGACAATGTTATCATTTTTAGTACATGGAAAGGAAATAAGGTAAATTAGAAATTATATTTTAATATTTATAAATATTTCCTAAATATCATATATAAACATTAATTTTATCATTATTATCCATTCATGGGATATGGTGATGGAAAAAAAATTTAATCAGTTCGCGAGGCGATAGTCCACCGTATAATTAAATAACAATTTCGTTTACTATTTTATAAAATAAGAGATGGAAATAGGTTTTGATATTAACATAAAAACACTTATGTATATTTAATATACTAATGTTATTTTATAATCATGTTTAGGGAACATTTGATGGAGGTGGATAATGAAATCAAACTAAAATATGCAGTTGAAAACTATTCCTCTTCATTGGAAAACCTACTTTTCTTAACACCTTAAGACCTATAAGATTGATATTTTTCCTAAAAAAAGACATATATAATGATTTTAGGTATTCTAGTAAGGTATTTCAGTAGGTATTGACCAAAAAATTCAACGTCTTGACCTGAGTTCCTCACACCGGTGCCCCAAGTTGGTAGGTCAAATGACCTCAAGCGCACCTCCCTATACACCATAGGCTGCAAAATAGTAGTGAGGGTCTAATATCAATCACGGAGAGAATATAACCTCTTAATTAGAGTAATAAATTTGCATAAATAAAATATAATAACTAAATTATATAACGATAACCAAAACTGTACCAGTATCACATGATGAAAAAAAGGAAATACAATATCCAAAACTAATAAGTAGATATGTCATACAAAATACATGTCAAGTGTCAATATATAAAACCCAAAATAAATAGAAATTGGAAACTCTCAAGAGGGTTCTAAATCATGTCCTTTTCCCTCATCCACACTCCATCCCAACTCAGCCATCTTACATAGGGCCTTTTCCCTTATCCTATCCTAAAGACAAGAAGTCTATTGGGTACCAATCAAGATTCCCTAGTAGGGTGTGAGTACAAATCAGTAGGCCACCAAAAATAGAATCTAAAACAATATATAGTTAATAACTATGTATATAGTCGTATAAAGAATAAATCATAATGAATAATAAAATAGTTATCAAATTTTAGTATTCTTTAATTAACCACATAAACCCCCAGGTTCTCGAGGACACCCGAACCATCAATACCTACTTCATCCCATGCCAGAGTCTGAACCCTATCACATATCCAATTGAAAATTTATTATAACACATGATATTTAATTATACATTCCATTTCAGTCCATTAGCTTGTTTAATTGTAACCATAGTACAATGAAAACATGTTGGGCCTAAATCACCATGCCTAGGACCCCATGGTTATTTGTAGCAACATTCCATGACCCAAAAATCATTTATAAAACAATTACATTAGTGGAACATTGAAGAAGTAGTCCATGTTTCACACTCATTTATCACTATGGGATTTTGATGCAGAAAATCATGTCCCACACTCATTTATCACTATGGGCTTTTGATGCAGCAGACCATGTCCCAAACTCATTTATCACTATGGGATTTTGATGTAGTAGACCATGTCCCACACACATATATCACATATATCAAAATATCACATCAATCAAGGTTAATCAACATTAACCCTCTTATAACATTTCATTTCAAGACATGCCATTTCAATTATCAAAACAAATCTTGGTCAATACTTAAATTAAATATAAATAATATGACAAATCACCATTATTCCATTTATCTAAATTTAATCATATATCCAATTAACCCATTAGTGTCAAGTAGATCATCACATAATTCCTATAGTCAATTAATTCTTAAACACATTAATTGACCAATTAATCAAACCCATTAATTAACCTAATCAACATTTAATTAATCAATCAATTCCAAAATGACAACATCTAATTTATTAGTTCACTAACTAATTAATCCAATACAATAATTTCATAATAAAAACATTCCATTCATTAATTTACCAATTAATTAAATGAATTAAACAATTTAATAATCACCACATCCCATTAATTAATTCACCAATTAATTAATCAAATTACCCATTTTCAATTTCCCTAATTTAACCCTAATCATTATCACATAGAAATTAAATTAAATCAAATCAATCATCGATGAAATTTTCTAATCCTGGAAATTTAAATTTTACAATTACATACATGTAATTTAAATCAAGATTATGGGATTTTCAATTTATACCACGTACCTAAATATTTCTAACAAAAACTCACCAATGTAAATCCCCTATTAATTAGAATGATAAATTACATGATGAAGAATGATATCTTGAATCAAATCCTAGAAAAAAGATCAAACAGATCATCAACCATAAAATCCTAGATCCAAACACTTTCTAATGGGGGATAAAACTATCCCTTTTATTAGAAAAGAGGAGCATTAGATAAAGAAACCTAATCATGAAGAAACTATATACCTAGAGAGGTGTTGATACATCAATACAACCTTCAACTCATCAATGATGATGTTAATGATCCCAAGGGATTCGTCTGTAAGCCTCAAAAAACAAGAGGAATGAGTTTGGGACAAACTAGGTTGAAATATGGTGAATGTAAAGACCCTAATCTTAACGTACATGTACATTACATTACTTTTGCGGAATACTTAGTACATAACAAAAACACACACACAAGGACCGTAATAGTTTAGTGTCTTTGGAAACTCTGAATATAATCTTCTAATCGTGGTGAAAGATTTTCAACATCTCCCACGAAGATCTTCCTTTTTCTTACCTAAAACCTTTCTTTATATCCTGGGGAAAAGAAAACATAAAAGGGTGATCTCAAATGCTCAGTAAGGGTAAAAAAAGAAATATCAATCACATCATATTCATAAGAACATAACATTTTGGAAATCTTAACCTGCAAAAGAGATCATAATATCATAACATGGGATAAATCATAGCAGTGAAATTTAATCCCAATAATCATAACTTAAAACATGAAACTTTGTGGAATACACACATAATCATATAGAATCATTTCTTATTATTCAAGATTCATTGCCAAGACTATCTTAGTGGAAAAAGTCCATTTCTGAACCGAGTTCACTCCTCGTTTCAGTCCTGTTTCACTGGACCGGTTTAACCTGCCGTTCCATCCATGTCTACATCATGAGATATAAAATCTTTACCCAATGCAATAGAGGGAGATATAGGTCTCACAAATCTCATAATGATACCATTTTTATGTGTGCCACAAAATCATAAAACCATACATCATAGCATAACCCATGTAATAAAAATGGGAATCTTAAACATCGTGACATCATAAAACAATTCATATAAGATAAAGGAATTCATAAAAATATAATTCCATCACAACATAATCAAATCAATGTAATAATAGGGATAAAAATAGAACCCTTTATTATCTTATATGGAAAATAATTTTGATAAAACACTTGAACTCCATTCTTGAGGAAAATATCCTTTCTGCTTCAAAAACACTTTTCCTTTCGTAAAATGTCATACAATTATAAACTAAAAGAGGTTGATTAAAAATAAACTTAAAAACTTGTAAAGGATGCTTCTTGGAAATAATGTTTTAAAAATCCATTCATGCCGTATAAGTTAAAAAAAATTCTTCATACTTTTTTCGGAAAAGTCAAAAAGTACCTCGTACGAAAAACGACAAAAGATTCCTTTCATATCCTTTACTAAAAACTCATCGAAGGGTAAAATTGGATTTAAAAAATTTTAGGTGGATGGAAATAATATTACATATTGAGGAAAAATGGATGTGGATGATAAAATACACCCCAGTAAATGCCAAAGTATAAACAATCTCGGATAAAAATGAGATTGTGATATTTCCCTTACCTTAGGTCCAATTTGCTTCGTAAGTGTCCGAAACTCTTGTATAATGATTTAAATAATGTCATTGACTCATTACAGAATCATACTCATTGTTATGATATCATATATGGTTCAATTATGACATTATATTACCCGTTCTTTTGTAAATTCAATGTTAAATAGCGTTTTGGGTAAAATCGTTTCATTTTTCGTCCGTGTTTTGACTTGTAATTATTCATATTATTATTTAGATCATGATTACTTAATTACAGAATATAAAACATGATTTATATATAATATATATTTAGAACATACATATATATAATAGATTAGTAAATGAAAAGAAATACACTGTACATGGAGACGGTAGGCCGTACGTACGCATGAACGCTGTTTTCGTTTCCTTATTGAGTTGAATGGAATTAAGTAGATGACATACATATATACACACATAAATCCAGTATCATTATTATGTCTTATATTTCATGATTACTTATTATATATACTTTATAATAATTCATGAATGGTTAACATGGAGAATGTATCTCATCGCGTCGTGGAGACGGTAGTCCGTACGTACGCACGAGCGATGATATCGTTCTCATGATCGTGGAATTGTATTGGAGTGTATATATACTATATCAGAATCAATATCACTTTACAATAATAATATATAGTTATTATGTACACCATTATACCTATCCAAGTAAGGTGGTGGTGGAAAATAGATTACACCACGGCGTGGAGACGATATTCCGTACGTACGCACGCGCGGTGATTTCGTTTTCCGTAGGATGGATAGATGGTGAAATAGGGTTGTTTAATACTTATAATAACATATCAGTATATGAGTGATACTTATGTTATTACTTCATAATTAAACAACCTAAGAATAAGAAGTGGAAGAAGAAATAATGTTGAAAGAATCGGTAACGGACATTACCTCTTCTTTGAAGCGCCTCTTTGAGATCTTCTTTTAGGGCACTAAAATTGGTCTTTGAGGAACTCCAGAACCTCTAGGATGTTTCTATGGAAGTGGATAATGCAATTTGGCAGGGGTTGGACGAGCTTGAAGGCTCAATGTGGTGTGAGGAAGAGAGGGAGGAGGTGCCCTTTTATAAGGGAGGAGAGGGGCTCCTTTGGAAAAACTAAAAATATTATTTTATTATATAGTCAAATTAGGTTTTAAATAGCTCCAAATTGATTTATTTATAAGCTAAGGTGGGGATGTGTTGAAATCCCCTCATGAAATAGAATTTAGACAAGTTTAGGTTCCTATTTTAACCTTATCATTTATATTTAACATTAAGTAAAATAATTTTACTTTTACCGTGTCTTCTTGTGTTCTTATACTATAAGGTTAATAAACTTACCATAAGTAGCCAAAATAACCCCAAATTGTTTATTATTAATATATTTAACCTTATCTAAGTCATTTGGCTGATCCTTATATTTTTAAGAATAAAATAACAATAAATAATATAATAATTTTTTTAAAAACTATTTTATGTCAATTTTGACACTATTTAGTAATTGATTTTTGTAAAAATCATAACAGAATGATTAGTTCTAAAAAGGTTAATTAAATGCATAATAACATGTCATATTAACCTATAAAAGTAGTGTAATTCATAAAAAGTCTCAAATTACATTTAATTTGGTATTTATAACATCAATTATGTCAATATTTCATTAATAAGATAATTACTGCATCATCTTTGTGTCATAAATAAATTAAATTATTTAATGTCTAAAAATTACAAATAAAATACCATTATGTATTAAATATTTTTATATTTATAATTAATATTTATAGTAGAATTTATCTTATGTATAACCTTATATTAAAAATTATTTACTTATTAAACTTTGATTTTAACTATTTTAACCCTTCTTTAAATAAATTAATAATAAATGTCCTAATCTAATCCAAGTGGGCCTAAATGGTCATATTTTATTCCTAAGGTTGTTTTTGGTCGAATTACACTTATCCAATAGAATTAGGAAATGTGTTAGGGTAATAATAATATCATTTTTACCCTTAATAACCCCATTTACTTTTAACGGTGGTAAAAAAACTAAAAAGTTACTATTCACCAAAAATTATTTTCATCTCATTGAACCAAATTTTACTTACTGACATCAACCGTGTCTCTCAGATTTTTGAAATTCCACTCACAGAAGTGGTAAAATTAAGTTTTATGAAAAATTCATTTTTTTAACTACCACTTAGTGGTTTCACTATTCATCAAAAAATTAAAGTTTCCAGAAAAATACCCAAAATTAGGCCTAAGCTTTATTTGATATTATGAACAAAAAAATGATTTCTATTTTACCAAATTCAAAACATATCAGTTGCATTACATAATTTAATAATTAATTCCCGTCTTCAAAACAAATAGCGTGTTCTTAAGAGATAATAACTATCAAAAGATTGACACTTGTTTATGTATGGTTTAAATGTGAAATTACATCCAATAAAAAACATTGTATTAAGTTGTAAAAATATATTCTAAATATACTTTAAAACCACTCAAATTAATAATTTATCACTATTAAATATTTCAATTAAATAGGTTGTTTTTAATTAAAATTTAGTAATTTTCACTATTCATCAGAAAATGAAAGTTATCCGAAAAGTACCAAAATTTCACCCAAAGCTAATTTCAATATTCCGAATCCAAAAATGAAGTCCATTTTGAAAAATAAAATTTACAAAATTTCAAAAAGTGGTTATTACTATTCAAAACGTCTAGTTTTAATAATATTTTAATAGCATATCGTTGTTTAGTGAAACTCGGTATTGCGTACAACACATGCTATCGCTGAAGGTTGCGCTTGCGTGTAATGCAAGGCAAGTCAAGGATGCGTGTTGTGCAAGCTTCTTTTGGTGTAGCGTACAACACAAGACATTAATTAAATTAAAAAGAATATTTTTCATAAAATCTCGGGGTGTTACATTCTACCCCCCTTAAAATGAATTTCACCCTCGAAATTCATAGGGGTTATAAATGGTTTACTACTCGAAAGTTTGTTTAATAGAAACCCACATCATAAAAAGGAATTCCCAAACTTGTCTTTAAAAACTAAAGTATGAAATGTAACGGTTACTCAAATTAACTCATCACTGGGCTTCCATGTAAGAGAACATAGGTGAAAATATGGATATGAAATAAAAATCTAACCATCAAGTTCTGAGGGAGAGTGGTAGAGAACATGGCTATGAAATAGCCAACAATCACAAAGCCATAGATTTGCGATGATCTAAGGTACCATCTGATTCATCAGATATAAGGGCACTAAGACAACATTTTTGGTTTTCAAGATCATTTCCCTAAAGTTGGTGAATTAAAAGAAATACTTACATGATTTTGGTACAATTTCACTGTTGTTCGTTCTTTGAACAATTTCCACTTCATATCTTAAAGAAATGAATTTGAATTATTTATTCATGAAGTGTTAATAGATCATGTGATAGAATGATGGGTCATTCCATATGTTTCAAAAAAAAGGTTAGCAAAAGTTATCAAATATACATAAGTCCATCTATGGTGAGGTTAATCGTAAACAATTCCAAAAATGAACTTATACTTCATATATCATACCGCATAATAAAATAAAACTAGTTTATACTAACCAGGGACTTTCTGTAGGCCAGTGGTAAGCAATAAAGGCCAGTCGCACTTCGGTTGTGGGTTCGATTCCCACAACCTTATCCGACGTGATGGGCTGTCGCCCGTCCTCCAAGTTGTCCTTTTTCTAAAGCTATATTACTATAACATCCCATCAATAATATCGAAAAAGTTCTATCCTAACTTATGTCCAACATAATCCATTCCAATCTTTTGGCTTATCTAAAATACTTCGGTCCAAGCTCATAGTATAAAGAAAATGATTACTTGAAATGTCACATAACAATAACGTGAATGCCATCATTTATCTCCCATATATCATAAGATATATCTTGTTGGTCAAATTAAAAACACGTGAATACCTTAATCATGTATTCTCTTGAAGAATGAATACCCATTAATTGAACCATAGTGAAAACAGGAATGCAGTCAAAAGTTAACTCTTTCCACATACCAAAATCCAAAAAATTCTATATACTCAAACCATGTTATAACCTTCTCCTTATATCAGTCATGAGCTCATGAATACGGTCAAACATTTCATTTTCTCGTTTTCCTTTCATTATGCGCATATCATCTTTTTTTCCAAAAATATCTCAATCACATTCTATGGTTACCGGTACCATTGAAAACCACAATAGACCAATACATAAATATTCCAATATTCCACGATACTATATACAACATTATTTTGGAATCCCATTACATAAAAACTTAATCATTTCACCACCTCGTTGTCATATTCAACATCGCCAATAGTGATCGCATGTGACTTCCCTTTGTCCTTTTCCTTAAGTGGTTGCTCATGTCGATCATCACTAACCCTTGGATTATGGAATTTATTAGCAAAATGCCCCATTTCCTTGCACTTGAAGCATTGAAGTGTTGGTGGTGCGTTCTCTGCAGTCTTTTCTTTATTCACATCATTAGAAACCCTTTTTCCATTACTTCGACACTCAAATGCTCGATGACCTTCTTTTCCACACATAAAACATTTTCTAGTCCCTTTAAGACAATCTCCACCATGCTTCTTTCCACACTTTGAGCATAAGGAAACATTCATCTTCTTTTCACCATTATTTTGCGATTTCTCCTTGAACTCCATCTTTCATTTCTTGTCAAAACTATAAGATGGATAAGTAACACCAACTTCCATTTCTACCTTGATAGCACAATGCACAATTTCTTCATAGCTACTGAAGTCTCTTATAGATAATTCCCTTAGAAGATTTGGTTTTAAGCCACTGAAGAATCGATCAACTTTACTTTCAGGTTGGATGATAAATCCAGATGCATACCTTGAAAGCCTTTTAAAATTCGCTTCGTATATACCAATAGATTCATCATCCTTTTGATTTAGTTCAAGAAACTCCTTCTCTATCTTTGTTCGAAGAATACAAGGGAATTACTTATTGAAAAATAAGTTCTTGAACTCGTCCCATTCCATGGACTCAATTTCATCTCTTGGCCTCGTATTCTTGATAAGATTCCACCATTGATCATCATCACCTTCCAAACGATACACTGCTAAGATGACTTTATCATGTTCAGAACATTGAATAACTGAAAATATCTTTTCTGTAGTACTGATCCATTGTTCAGCAACAAGTGGATCAGAAGACCCACTGAAAGAAGGTGGACGTTGCCTCATAAAGGACTCAATAGAATATTGTTCCCTTCTCTGCTCATTTGGAAGTCCAAAATTATTCATAGCTTGTGTATGTATAGCAATAATATTTTTCACTCCATCTCCCATAAAATTTGTTTGTTCAGGAGGACAATCATTGCATTGTCCATTACATTGATCAATACGGTTCCTTCGGGTTCCAGCCATCGTCTAAAACCCAAAAAGAATAGTGTGAGAGGTAAAAATCATAATAAATGGGGAGTAACTTAAATATCTAACATCTTTGGTTTAATCTAATATCGTTACCATAGTTCTAGGACTATATCCTATATGTATACTTAGGGACATCCCTAGACATACCTTAGAAATATCTCTAGGGATCTCACTAAAGTTCTCGCATCCTAGTTTCCAAAGGTTGACTAAACCTTTCCTCTAATAAAAACTGTATAGACCCTAATCTTAACATACATGGACATTACATTACTTTTGTGGAATACTTAGTACATAACAAACACACACACACAAGGACCGTAATAGTTTAGTGTCTTTGGAAACTCGGAATATAATCTTCTAATCATGGTGAAAGATCTTCAACATCTCCCATAAAGATCTTCCTTTTTATTACCTAAAACCTTTTTTATATCCTAGGGAAAAGAAAACATAAAAGGGTGATCTCAAATCCTCTGTAAGGGTAAACAAAAGAAATATCAATCACATCATATTCATAAGAACATAACATTTTGGAAATCTTAACCTACAAAAGAGATCATAATATCATAGCATGGGATAAATCGTAGTAGTGAAATGTAATCCCAATAATCATAACATAAAACATGAAACTTTGTGGCATACATAAATAATCATAGAGAATCATTTCTTATTAGTCAAGACTCATTGCCAAGACTTTCTTAGTGGACAAAGTCCATTTCTGAACCGAGTTCACTCCTCGTTTCAGTCCTGTTTCACTGAACTGGTTTAACCTGCCATTCCAGCCATGTCTATATCATGAGATATAAAATATTTACCTAATTCATTGGAGGGAGATATAGGTCCCACCCATCTCATAATGATACCATTCTTATGTGTGCCACAAAATCAGAAAACCATACATCATAGCATAACCCATGTAATAAAAATGTGAATCTTAAACATCGTGACATCATAAAACAATTCATATAAGATAAAGGAATTCATAAAAATATAATTCCATCACAACATAATCAAATAAATGTAATAATAGGGATAAAAACAAAACCCTTTATTATCTTAGATGGGAAATAATTTTGATAAAACACTTAAACTCCATTCTTGAGGAAAATATCCTTTATGATTCAAAAACACTTTTCCTTTCTTAACATGTCATACAATTATAAACTAAAAGAAGTTGATTAAAAATAAACTTGAAAACTTGTAAAGGAAGCTTCTTAGAAATAATGTTTTAAAAATACTTTCATTCCGTATAAGTTAAAAAAAACATTCTTCATACTTTTGTCGGAAAAGTCAAAAAGTACCTCATACGAAAAACGACAAAATATTCCTTTCATATCCTTTACGAAAAACTCACCGAAGGGTAAAATTGGATTGATAAAATTGTAGGTGGATGGAAATAATATTACATATTGAGGAAACATGGATGTGGATGATAAAATACACCCCAGTAAATGCCAAAGTATAAACAATCTTAGATAAAAATGAGATTGTGATATTTCCCTTACCTTAGGTCCGATTTGCTTCATAAGTGTCCAAACCTCCTATATAATGATTTAAATAATGTCACTGACTTATTCCAGAATCATACTCATTGTTATGATATCATATATGGTTCACTTATGACTTTATATTACCCGTTCTTTTGTAAATTCCATGTTAAAGAGCGTTTTGGGTAAAATCGTTTCATTTTTCGTCCGTGTTTTGACTTGTAATTATTGATATGATTACTTAGATCATGATTACATAATTACAGAATATAAAACATGATTTATATATAATATATTTTCATAATATACATATATATATAATAGATTAGTAAATGGAATGAAATACACTGTTCATGGAGACGGTAGGCCATACGTACGCATCAACACTGTTTTCGTTTCCTTATTGAGTTGAATGGAATTAAGTAGATGACATACATATATATACACATAAATCCAGTATAATTATTATGTTATATATTTCATGATTACTTATTATATATACTTTATAATCATTCATGAATGGTTAACGTGGAGAATGTATCTCATCGCGTCGTGGAGACGGTAGTCCGTACGTACGCACGAGCGATGATATCGTTCTCATGATCGTGGAATTGTATTGGAGTGTATGTATACTAAATCAGAATCAATATCACTTTACAATAATCATACAAAGTTATTATATACACCATTATACCCATCCAAGTAAGGTGGTGGTGGAAAATAGATTACACCATTGCGTGGAGACGGTATTCCGTACGTACGCACGTGCAATGATTTCATTTTCTGTAGGATAGATAGATGGTGAAATAGGGTTGTTTCATACTTATAATAACATATCCTTATATGAGTGATACTGATGTTATTACTTCATAATGAAACAACCTAAGAAGAAGAAGTGGAATAAGAAATAAAGTTGAAAGAATCGGTAACAGACATTACCTCTTCTTTGAAGCGCCTCTTTGAGATCTCCTTTTAGGGAACTAAAATTGGTCTTTGAGGAAGAACAGAACCTCTAGGATGTTTCTATGGAAGTGGATAATGTAATTTTGCAGGGGTTTGCCGAGCTTGAAGGCTGAAAGTGGTGTGAGGAAGAGAGGGAGGAGGTTCCCTTTTATAAGGGAGGAGAGGGGCTCCTTTAGAAAAACAAAAAATATTATTTTATTATAAAGACAAATTCGGTTTTAAATAGCGCCAAATTGATTTATTTCGAAGCTAAGGTGGGGATGGGTCGAAATCATCCCATCCAATAGAATTTAGACAAGTTTAATTTCCTATTTTAACCTTATCATTTAGATTTAACATTAAGTAAAATAATTTTACTTTTACCGTGTCTTCTTGTGTTCTTATACTATAAGGTTAATAAACTTACTATAAGCCGAAAAAGAAACCCCAAGTTGTTTATTATTAATATATGTAACCTTATCTATGTCATTTGGCCGAACCATAGATTTTTAGGAATAAAATAACAATTAATAATATAATATTTTTTTAAATACTATTTTATGTCAATTTTGACACTATTTAGTAATTTATTTTTGTGAAAATCATAACAGAATTATTAGTTCTAAAAAATTTATTTAAACCAATAATAACATGTCATATTAACCTATAAAATTAGTGGAATTAATAAAAAGTCTCAAATTACATTTATTTTGGTATTTATAACATCAATTATGTCAATATTTCATTAATAAGATAATTACTGCATCATCTTTGTGTCATAAATAAATTAAATTATTTAATGTATAAAAATTACAAATAAAGTAACATTATGTAGGAAGTATTTTTATATTTTAATTAATATTTATAGTCTAATTTATCTTATGTATAACCTTATATTAAAAATTATTTACTTATTAAACTTTGATTTTAACTATTTTAACCCTTCTTTAAATAAATTAATAATAAATGTCCTAATCTAATCCAAGTGGGCCTAAATGGTCATATGTTATTCCTAAGGTTGTTTTGGGTCGAATTACACTTATCAAATAGAATTAGGACATGTGTTAGGGTAACAATAATATCATTTTTACCCTTAATTACCCTATTTTCTTTTAACCGTGGTAAAAAAAATGTAAAGTTACTATTCACCAAAAGTTATTTTCATCTCATTGAACTACATTTTAATTACTGACATCAACCGTGTCTCTTGGATTTTTGAAATTCCACTTATAGAAGTGGTAAAATGAAGTTTTATGAAAAATTCATTTTTTTAACTACCACTTAGTGGTTTCACTATTCATCAAAAAATGAAAGTTTCTAGAAAAATACCAAAAATTAGGCCTAAACTATATTTTATATTATGAACAAAAAAACAATTTCTATTTTACCAAATTCAAAACATATCAGTTGCATTACTTAATTTAATAATTAATTCTCGTCTTCAAAACAAATAGCGTGTTCTTAAGAGATAATAACTATCAAAAGATTGACACTTGTTTATGTTTGGTTTAAATGTGAAATTACATCCAATGACCAACATTGTATTAAGTTGTAAAAATATATTATAAATATACTTTAAAACCACGAAAATTAATAATTTATCACTATTAATTATTTCGATTAAAAAGGTTGTTTTTAATTAAAATTTAGTAATTTTCACTATTCATCAGAAACTGAAAGTTATCCGAAAAGTACCAAAATTTCACTCTAAGCTAATTTCGATATTCCGAATCCAAAAATGAATTCCATTTTGAAAAATAAAATTTAAAAAATTTCAAAAAGTGGTTATTACTATTCATAACAGCTAGTTTTAATAATATTTTAATAGCATATCATTGTTTAGAAAAACTCGGTATTGCGTAGAACACACGCTATCGCGGAAGGCCGCACTTGCGTGTAATGCAAGGCAAGTCAAGGATGCATGTTGTGCAAGCTTCTTTTGGTGCAGTGTACCACACATAACATTAATGAAATTATAAAGAATATTTTTCATAAAATCTCGGGGTGTTACAGTGAAGGTCAAGGGTTCAAGAATTTTTAAAACCAAATTTTGGGTTAATTAATTTCACGTGCATGGTTTCCAGTTTGAGTCACATGGTTTACCCTAACTGTTCACGATAACCACGATCCTCACCTAGGGGTGTCATATGGTTTATCCTATAAGAGGGTACACAGTTTGAAAAACCATGTGCCAGGCATACGGATCCCCTTTGTTTGGGTTCTCATGGTATGCTGGGTTGGGTGCACGATTTGAGAAAACTCTGTGCCAACCGTACACAACCCCTCCTCCTTCCAAAATTCTCCAAATTTCACCCAAACACACCCAATATTAAACCCAAACAAAGCATACTCAAACAAGGCAAATGAATACCTCTAAATGAGATCGAGAAATCTCCAGAAAAATCGAGATCTTATAATCTATCACCTTATAATAGTTCGTTCTTGTGCTATAATCCCAATCCTCTCTAGGATTTGGAGTAAAAAATATTTGGCCACTGAGTCGACATATATTCTTCTATCTCCCATGTTTCCTCCCGAACATGACCATATTTCCACAATACTGGAAATATTGGCACGGTCTTTCCCCACAACACTTTCTCACTGCAATCCAACAAACATATCAGATTATCCTCAAATGATGCATCATTCTCAAGCTCAAAATCACCCACATCAATCACATGAGAAGGGTTGGGGTGATACCACTTAATTTTCAACACATGAAAAACATGTCAATAAAACTATACCTCTATGGAAGATCGAATAAATATGACACCGACCCGATTCTCTACACAACCTCAAATGGTCCAAAAAACCTAGGAGCCAACTTGAACTATATCTATATCTTATGGTGAACCAATCTAGGAGACACCCAAAAGAATACATGATCAACCTCATCAAAATCTATGGGTATTTATTGTCTTTTAGTATATGACTTCTATCTACTATACGCTGTATCCATACATTTCTGAATCAACTGAACCTTTTCTGACACCTCTTGAATGATACTCACTCCCAACATCTCAGACTCACCTACCTCTATCCAGCATAGAGGTGATCTACATTTCCTGAAAAAATAACCTGATATGGTTCCATTAGAATAGTTTCATGATAACAATTTTTATAGTTGAGCTCTAACAAATTGAGGTGCTTCTCCCAAGACCCATCAATGTTTAGAAAATATACCTGAAGCATATCCTCAAGCACCTGTATAGTATATTCTGACTTTCCATCTATTTGTGGGTGGATATAAATTCTCAAGAAAACCTGGGTACCAAGAAACTTTTTAAATCCCTTCTAGAATCACAAATAAAAATGTGAGTCATGGTATGAAACAATAATCCATGGTACTCTATGCAGACGAACAATCTCCCAATCATACAAGTATACCAAATGATCCATTTAGAAAGTCTCCCACATAGGTAATAAATGAGATACCTTTTCCAAATATTCTATAATCAGAAAAATAGAGTCATTATTCCAAGTAATCCTTTGTAGACCCACCATAAATTCCATAATAATGTCATCCCACATCCATTCCAGAATAGGAAATGACTATAGTAAACCACTAGGTCATTGATGATCAACCTTCTCCTATTGGAAGGTGTATCATCGTTTCATGAAACATACTATCTTCTTTTTATACTCGGACACCAAAAATGTCATTGTAGGTCACAGTACATTTTGTTCACACCAAGATGCACCACCCATTTCGAGGGATTAAATTAATGTATAAGCTCCTTCAGCATACTCGCAGCCACAAAAACCCATTTATTAACATAAATGATATCACCCTCATTTATGGTCCAATGTGAAGGTGACTCCGCACCATCATGGATTTCCCTCAAGAATAGAAACTCCAGATCCTGATTCATTACAAAAACACAGACTCTACTGAAACTGATATGGGATTCATTTTCTCCTAACCCACTTGAAACACCTCTTGTATCTCAGCCAGCAAGGTCACCATATTCCACTCAACACTAGATTCCTAAACTACATGAGTAGGATTTTTCCTTCTTAATTCATTGACAACACTGTTTCCCTTCCTGGGTGTATATGCTGTCTCAATATAAAATTATTTCATATACTCATCCCACCTCCACTACTGGGGATTCAAATATCACTGTGAAAAGATATACTTTAAGATTTTGTGATCTATTTACATAGTATTTTTTCCCAAAATATAATGATGCAAACACTTCAAAAATAAACCACTATTGCCAAATTGAGGTTATGCGTAGGGTAATTTTGTTCATGCGGAATCAACTGTCATGAATCATACAACAAAACTCAATCTTCCTGCATCAATACTACTCCAAGACTTATCCTAGAAGCATAAAAAACCTAGTATACTCCTCACTTGGATCAGGTAGGATCAATATTGGTGCTGATGTAAAATGATTATTCAACCCTTGAAAATAATTCTCGCATGATCCCGATCATTCAAACTTTACTCCCATCTTGTTCAAGCATGAAAGAGGTGCTGTCAATCAGAAAATTGTTATATGAACCTATGATAATATCCTACTAACCCAAAAAATCTGTAGATATCGAAAAGATTCTTGAGATTCTCTTAATAAAAAACAATATGAACATTATTTGGGTCCACTAACACACCTTCCACTAAGATGATGTGACCAAAAAGTGCACTTAATCTATCCATAATTGACACTTAGATGGCTTAGCGTATAGTTGATGATATCTTAGTTTACCCAGGATGATGTAAATATGTTTGGAATGTTATTCATGAGTCTTGGAGTACACTAAGATTTCATCCAAAAATACTACCACAAACTGATCCAGGTATTAATGGAAAATCTGGTTCATCAAGTCCATAAACAATACCGGTGCATTCGTCAGACCAAACAACATCATAATGAACTCATATAGGTTATACATACTTCTAAAATCATTATGAGGTTTGTTAAAAGGTTGAACATTCAATTTATGATATCCTAATATCAGGTCAAACTTTGATAGAACCCAATATCCCCTCATCTAGTCAAATATATTATTGATTTGTAGAAAAGGATACCAGTTATTCACAATCATCCGATTCAACTTTCGATAATTAACACACAAGTGTATAGTCCTAACATCCCTATATGAAAACAAGACTATATAATCCTAAGGTGACATTATCGAATGAATAAATCCATTATTCTCTAACTCTTTAAGTTGAGTCTTGAGCTCTTGAATCTTTGTTGGTGCCATTCTGTATGGTGGAATAGAGACCGGATCAACTCTAGGAATGAGATCAATTATAAATTCCACATATCTCTCAGGTGGAAACCCTAATAAGTCTTTAGAAAACACATCCTAAAATATGTATACTATGGGTGAAAGACACTGTGATTTATACCTCCATCATCCAATAATAGTCTAGAAACCTGGGTATTAAGCTCACCTAGTTGCTGATGAGTTGGCCCTACACGGCCCACCTGGATATCACAATCTCCATGATGAATATAATTGTCACCCTTAGGAAACATAAATGTCACTCTCTAGTAAAAATAATATATGTGGGATCAGTATGATACTAACCACTCCATACCCAAAATTATATCAAATTCTAGCATTTTAAGGATGTAAAGATCCCATAGAAAGTGATATATACCAACCTCGAGAAAACACCCCTTGCACAAAAACATGTCTCTAGAACATACTCCCAAAGGTGTATCGATCATCATTACCCAACTCACAAACTCCACCACCAAACTTAACCCATTAAAAATTTGTGATCATATAAAAGAAATAGATGAATTAGTATCAAATAAGTTACTAGCTAGTGTAGAAGCTACAAGAATAATATCTTTCACTATCGATGGTCCAACCTTTCTATCCACAAGTGTAGGCTAAAAAAATGACACAACCATACCCCTATTCCCTATTATGTAGTATGAGTCCCCTGAGCTGCATCATTATATTGATATGGGCACTCTTTCCTAGAACCACCTATTCCACTACCTCTACCACCGCGACCAAGAGAACTATAACTGCCAAATTGGCATAGTGTAGAAGATACCCTTCCTGCACTCTAGTTTTTCCTAGACACTCCATTATTACCCATCTGTCATGGGTTATTGAAAAACCTCTGTAGATGAACCATATTTCCACATGCTCGACACTCTACTGGTGGTTGGGGGAACTATCTTTGGAAGTGTCCCAACCTACCACACTGGTGACATATCACTCAAGTAAGGTCCTATGTTACTGACCCTTACCCCTGGATACTATACTTTCCACTGCTTTAGAAAAAATATCATAGCAACTCTTCCTACTCTCGGAAGTCATACCTTCTTACTATCCATTTGAAACCACCTTTCCTCCTCTAGAATCCTCCTTTAGTTTCCTCTCAGATATGAGAGCCTAACTCACCACTTCTAAAAGCTTCTTCAGCCTGAAGATATTTACCTGAGACTTAATTTCACATTTAAGCCTATCCTAACACAGTTATTCCGTAATAGCCTCATATCTCACCAACACTTGAGAAAAGCACTATAAATATGTAAAGAGTCCAACATAGTCCATCATAGACATACTCCATTGAGTCAAACTCATGAACTCACCTTCCCTCTTCCACTAAAGTGTCTTAGGGTAATAGTTAACCAAGAAATTCTCTTTAATGTACTTCCACTCCATGTTATCCATCTATACATCCCTATTTTGGATGTCACACAATTTCTTTGGTTGAATACATACCATGTATGCATCCAATTTGACACTATTCTTAGCAGGAGTATCTAAGCGGTCAAGTATTATCTGGATAGAATCAATCCATAACTTGGATACCTTAGGTAGACCCTCTTCAGTAAACATTAGAGGGTAATACAATTGAAACTCCCATGTTAGGCCAGAAATACTCTTCACAAACTACCTTGGGTCTATTTCTATAAACTACATGAACTGAACAAAGTTCTCTCAGAACTACTCTCCGACCTCCTCACCTGACATACTAGTGCCTCAAGTTCCACTGCTGGAGGATCCTTTCTAGCCAAAAATTCCTACCTTCCTCTCAAAAATAATCATCATGGAGGAATATGTATACAATTACAAAAACACATATTAGGAAACATAACACAAAATTAACAATTTTATAGGGATTCACGTAAATCTATAACCAAACATTCCCCCAAACCTCACCACATGGTCATAACTGAGGCACTGTCACTCCCATTAACCATCCTACATCTAGGTAATGGTTAAAAAAGGGTAAAATTATTACCATTTTAAAGTCTCATTAGAAACCAATTTATTCACATCTTGCATCATTTTACATTTTTTCAATTCATACCAGACACCATTTTTAGTTCCATTTCAAAAGAAAGGAAAAAAATTTCAATTTTTAACAAATTACCAAAAACTAGCTTTTCAATGCAAGCCTAAAAATGACGCATGTCACAATAACAATCCCAATTTCCTAGAATTATGCATGCATACTAAAATCTCATTTCTTATTAGTCCATGAGTCAATTCTTAGAAAATATAATAATAAATAATGACATCACACAAAAAGTGCATCACCCAAGGTGAAATAACATTCAACTATAACAAAATGCAAAAATAATAACAATCCCACCTTAGGTACTAAGGTTTTCCCCCATACAAGGGTTAGCTACTCCCATGAAGGATCTCATGTCCAAGGCTTGACTATTAATAGTCTCCTATCTACATTTCCCAAATAGTAAGAAAAAATAAATGAAAATAAGGGCTTTAATAACACCTTGTAACATCCTAACCCAGTGCCACACATCGGTGCCCCGAGCTAGTCAGTCACATGACCTCAAGCATGCCACCCCATATTCCAGAATCTTCCAACTAATAGAGAAGTTCTAATATCAACCATAGGGAGACTATACCCTCTTTATCAGAGTAATACCATAGTGGAAATAAAACAGAATAACTAAATGATATAACCATAACAAGAACAATACCAGTACCACATGATGACAAAAACAGGAAATAAAATATCCAAAACTAAATAGTAGATATGTCATTCCAAATATGTGTAAAGTGCTAATATAAGAATACCAAAATAAATAATGACATTTAAAACTCCCAATAAAGTCCTAAATCACATTTGGTTCCCTCATCCACACTCCATCCCGACTCATCTATCTAATATAGGGCCTCTGCCCTTCTCATATCCTACAAACATGAAGTCTATTTGGGTACCAATCAGGTAGCCTGAGTAGGGTGTGATTACAACATAGTAGGCTATCACCAATGGTGTCTAAAATAATATCCAATCAATAATAGTGTATGTATTTGTATAAGGAATAAATCATAATGAATAATTAAAAAATTATCACATTTCAACATTCTTTAATTAACAACATAAACCCCTAAGTTCCCAAGGACACTTGAACCATCAATACCTACTTCAGAACATGTTGGAGTCTGAAACATATCACATATTCAACTCAAAATTCATTATAAAAAATGGGTTTTGATTATACATTTAATTTCAATTCATTATCATGGTCAATTATATCCATAGTACAATGCCAACATTTTGGGCCTAGATCTCCAGGCCTAGGACCCCATGGGTATTTGAAGCTGCAGTCTATGACCCACAACTCATTTATCAAACAATCACACAAGTGGCACTTTGTATAAGTAGTCAATGTCCCAAACTCATTTATCACTATTTTATTTTGATGTAGTATACCATGTACCACAGTCATTTATCACTATGGGATTTTGATGTAGCAGATCATGTCCCACACTCATTTATCACTATGGTATTTTGATGCATCCAAACATTTCTCCTAAACTTATATCACATATATCACAATATCACATATTTCGCATACATCACATAAATAAAGGTTAATCAACATTAATCCTCTTATCAAATTTCACATCACGGAATGCCATTTCAATTATCAAAAAAAGTCATGGTCAATACTTTAATCACATGGAAATAACATGAAAAATCACCATTATTCCATTTATAAACATTTAATCATATATCTCATTAACCCATTAAGGTTAATCCAATCATTATATAATTCTTATATTACATTAATTCACAAACACATTAATTGACCAATTATTCAAACCCATTAATTAACTAAATCAACATTAAATTAATCAATCAATTGCACAATCACAACATCTAATTAATTAATTCAAAAATTAATTAATCCAATTAAAAAAATATCACAATAAAAAAATCCCATTAATTAATTCACCAATTAAATAATCCAATTCTAAAATTACATAATCACAACATCCCATTAATTAATTCACAAATTAATTAATCAAATTCTCCTAATTTAAATTACTGCAATTTAACTTTAACCATTATAACATTATAATTAAATAAAATAAAATCAATAATCGACACAATTTCCCAATCATGGAAATTTTAATTTCATAATTACATAAATTTAATTTAAAATAATACTTTGTGATTTTCAATTTAGACCACTTACCTCAAGATCATTGAAAAACACTCACCAATGGAAATCCCCAATAAAGCAGAATGATCAAGAAAATGATAAATAATGAGATCTTGAATCAAATCCTATAAATAAGATCAAATAGATCATCAAATATAAAATCCTAGATCCAAAAAATTACCAAAGGTTGATAAAACAACCCCCTTTATACAGAAAGAGGAGCAGGAGTGAAATAAATCTAATCTGGAAGAAACCACATACCCAAAGAGGTGAAGATATGTCAATATGGACATAGATTTGTAAATAAATGTGTTCAAGATCCTTAGGGATTCGTTCAATGACCTCAAAAAATAAGAGGAATGAGTTAGGGTCAAATTGGGTTGAAATAGGGTGAAGGTTAGGGGTTCATGAATTTCTGAAACCAATTTTGGATTTAATTAATTTCACGCACATGGTTTCTTGTACGGGGTAAATGTTTTACCCTAACCAAGCATGTCACCTAGGGGTGTCACAAAATTTCTTCTAAGATGGTGCACAGTTTAAAACTACTTGTGCCATACATTCAAATAATATCTATTTGTATTTACATATTTTGTTGGGATGTGTGCACAGTTTTGGAAAACCGTGTACCAACTGTACACAACCCCTCCTCCTTCCAAAATTCTCCAAATTGCACCCAAATTCACCCAAGATTAAACCCAAACAAAACAGACTCAAATAAACAAAAAATAATACCTATAAAAAATCTTGAGACATCTCTATAAAATTTTATGATCTTATAATAAATGGGTTTTGAAGTGCGAATGACTGAGAAGAAGAGGTTCCCTTTTATAAGGGAGGGGATGGGCACTCTTGAAATTTCTCAAAATATTAAATTAATATAAATTAATATTCAATTATAAATGGATCCCAAATCATTTATTTCCAATATAGGATGATTATCGGTCTAAATTATATCATATAATAATTTTTGGACAAGTTTTGGTCATATGTTTACACTTATAATTTGGTTTTAGCCCCATTTTAACCCTTTTGAAACTTACCATGATAAGGATTTTTACTCTTCAAGGGTCAACATAGTTATTATAAATGGAAAAAATACCCATAAATGGACCATGGTTAATATTATAAAAATATCTTAATCAAATGTCCAAATTTAATTTTTTTTGAATTTTATAACATTTAATCAAATATTATTTATTTTAAAATATCATTAATGTCAATTTTTAAAGCTATTCATCACTTTGAATTTAATTATATCAAGATAACACTTAAAATTTGAATGAAATATTTTATCAAATTCCTAACATGTCATGGTAATCTATAAAATTAATTGATTAATAATCTCAAATTATATTTATTTTAATATTTTTAATATCATTAATTTTATTTTTCTATTAATTGATTAATTACTTCATCTGTGTTGTGAAAGAATTTGAGGTAATTATTTATACACTAAAATTTAAAAATAAATTACCATTTTGAATAAAAATATTTTATATTTCAAAATTCTTTTTATAGTCTGACATTTCCTTTGGATTATCCCATATTAAAAATATTATAGTTATTAAGAACAAGTGTGACATGTTTGACTTTTCTTGAAATAAAATATTATAAAGTTCATAATAACATTAAAATGGCCAAGAATTCCAGATAACTGAATATTTGATGACTATGGATGAAGTTGAATCATAAAATAAAATTAAATCAAGTTTTAGAGTCATTTAATAATCCTTATCATTTTTAACTTTATTTACTTGATTTACCATATACCAAGGTAACAAAAATTACTAAGGTTACTATTCATATTGACTAAAAATAAAAGTGAGTTATTTAATAAATTTATAAACACCAATTAAAAATATGGAATCTATTTTTCAAAATTCTAAACACAAAAGTGGCATAATTTAATTTAAAATTATTCACGCAAAACATAATGAGAAACAACTATCTTAAAAAATATGTTTTTATGCAAAAAATGTACTTATACCAAAATATGGTATAAGGTTGATTAAAATTTAGTTAGTTAGAATATGTATAAGTAAATAATACTTAATTTTATTTGATATCAAATTCAAATCATATAGGTACATTTTTAATACAATGAAAATGATAGTTTTATAAAAATCAGTATTTTCATTATTCATTGAAAAATTAATCTTTTCAAAAAATTCTCAAAAAATAATCCTAGGATAATTTTTTCATGATTAATTAAAAAATTAAATTCATTTTGTGATATAAATTTTCAAAAATTTTCATAAATTAATTATAATATTAAATAATAAAAAGTAGTAAAAAACAATTTTTAATGAAAACATATTTTTGAAGAATAAAAGGACTTTACTAAAAACCAAGTACTTATTTACAAGAATTAATTAATAAATTATCAATGAGTAGGTCCATTATATATTTTATAATGTGGTTAATAGTATTACATCTTTTCAATTTAATGATTATGGTATAATGATAATATTTTAATAATAATATTTTATTTCTCCTTTAAGATCAGTGTTGCGTATCTTATATTCCATTGAACATAGTATTTCATTTTAAAATATTAGGATATTAAATTATACCCCATTTTATAAATTAAATTCTCAAAATTTTAACTCATATTAGTAATTAATGTTTTACTTTTAAAAATAGTATTATTAAAACCCCACATCATAAAATGGGCCAATAAAACTTATACTTAAAATGAGAGAAAGAGAAGTATGAATGTTATATGGAATAAAAATAATTAGGTATATTTATAGTAAAAAATTGTTGGAATGTTAAAACATGGATATAAAAGAGAAAAATAACACCTAAGGACTAATATATATTGATGAAGAACATATACATGAGAATGTTAACCATTATAAAATCATAAATCAATGACGGGTTAAATAGCCATCAATTTCTTGGTAATAAAATTAAAAAGATAATGTTTTTGTTTCAAAATCCTTATCCTAGAGTTTAGGAATTATATTTCCATATAGACTAATTTCATAGGGAAACATACATACTTTAAAGGTATATTTTCATCCTTTAAATCAATTTCCACCACAATTTCACCTTTTTCTCCAAACTATGAGTATTTAAGATGAATTTCCATTATTCTTGAAGCATTAGAATAAACATTTAAGAGATCAAATAATCCCCAAAAAGGGAAAAAAATATTCGTCCTTTATTTAGAAATTAACCAAAAACAATATGTTTAGAATGTGATAAGATGATTCCCAAAATGAATAAACCTTCAATTGAATAAAACATATTTTTAATCTAAAAAATTCAACAGTAATACCCGAAGTTCAATATAGATCATTCAACAAATAACTATCCTTAAAATTTCTCAAAAATAATAAGGATTTTATCACATATTATTCCAAGATTATTTTTAACATTTATCTCTAAATATCATCAATTACTGATGATGTTTCTTGCCAAAAATTTGATTTCCATAATCACATAATCAAATAATATCCAAGATATTCTAATCATTTCTATAAATAACCAGAATCATCATAAAGCCTCATTAAAATTATAAAAACCTCCAAAATATAATTCAACCTTTGTTCCTTAAATAAAATCCCATAATATTCTATTTAACTTAATCCTATAATGATCCCCAAAATTATATTGATTTTATTCTAAAATAACATCAATCACTTAACCACCAAATCAATTTCCAATCTTGTGGTTATCTATACGATAAAACATATGTTCCCAAAAATATGATAAATATCCTAAAAAATAACCTTAAAATATTCAACATTAAAGAATTTTTTAACCTGAAAAGTAATATCAAACTTTTCATTTTACATCCCAAAAATTTAATAACTCATAATTATCTTAAAATCAAAGACCATATAACCCCTAAAGGTAATCTATAACTTTAAAATTATTTCCAGAAAATGAAAGGATCATTCTTCCCCAATTTTTTTTTCACATGATAAAATTAAGGGTTACATATAACCCAAAAATCTATAAATACTCAATAAATTGCTCCAAAAAATAATCACCATTTTAGTACACCACTTTTCAGAGGTATCTATTCCATATAACATATGTTTCTAAATTTTGAAAACAAAACCTACTATAGAAAAATATTTATACGTTTCATGATTCTTATAATATTGATAAAATACCACTATATCATAGTTACTAAAACTCAATACATAAATACATCCTTCATTCAACTTCATTATTAAACTATTAACTATGCTTTATCATATTATTCCTCAATACTTCATTTCTATAGTCATATATAAGAATTATATCCTTATTATTCATCAATATCAACCTAAAACTGTTTCATACTTAAAACATAAGAAAATAATTCATACCTTAAATATATACATTTAGATTTATTTGGTATCCCCTTTATCTTATAATATGATGTCCAACTTCTAGAAAGTAAATGGTCATGTGAATTGTGGAATTTTACTTTTGGAGATAGTAGGTAAAGTTAAGATTCTAAAATGAATTGAAAAATATACCATGACCCAGAAATTTTTTTGGGAAACTAAAAGTTTTTAAACATGTCCAATAGTTTCTTATAGGTTATTTTAATACTCATAATGTTGTAAAAATCATTTGAACTATATTTTATAGAAATAGTGATAATCAAATCATCTGGAAGGGATAAGAAGGTTGTGAAATATTTTTTTCCTTTCATCTTTAAAAATGATATTTTATATGTATAAAAGAACATCATTAAAACATGAAATGAATTATTTCATGTTAAAATGAAAATATTCCTACTAATTTACTCTCTCACAGAGAATACTCACTACCTCTTCCTCCCTCAGAAATCCCGAGATTCCATAGCTGGTAATATTGGCCGACATAGTCAATCCCCTATCCCGAGGGGGGGACTCTCTTCTTCTCCCACCAATGATCATCCCTCTACTTTCGTCCCCTTATCCAAACTAGACCTTCTTCTTCCCTTACCTGAGATAAAGATTTTTCCTAAAGTGTTTGACCATTACAATGGATTTCATCAGCTTTTAATTTTGATGGAAGAGTTCACAGAGGCCTAAAACTTACATAATTTAACTTTGGTGGTGCATTTCACTCACTTTCAATAATTGGTGGACTCTTTTGATATATTCATCTACAGATATTAGGGTTTTCATGATTCGGTGGTCATCTACCTCCTTGATAAGTGTCACATAACGATCTGTTTTCCCTCTGAGGAAAATTTGATATCTATATGGTCTAAAGATCCCTGTTTCTACTATGGATTTCACTTCTTTCTCTTTTGTTGGTCATAAAACTTACACATGAATCATGATGCTCCGACAATGGCTATATGGGTTAGTCTTCCTGGAATCCCCATGCCTTTTTAAAATTTATCCATCATTCATGTGTTAGGGAATTTAGTCTGCCATTTGTTGTGTACAGATAAGAGAACCAAATCTGTGTGTCATCCAGTTTCACCACATTTATGCACCACGAATTATGTTTCCAAACCTCCAATTTACTTGGTTTGAATATATTTTAATGAATAATTTCACTGCAAAAAGAATTCCATCTTCAAGTCATGGAATGGTTTTTGTTTCTTGTGCAATATTTTGGGTCATATGTCTTCTTCCTATCATAGGGGGTGCATGGTTTCTCAAGGGGTGGAGGATCTCTCTTAGAAATCTGAAACATGGCTTGATATTCATCCTGAGTCTTCATTTAATTATGAACATACTCTTTATTTGGTTCCTCTCCTTGTTAATTTGAGTGCAAAGTTGAGTACTAAGAAATAGGATCTGAGAGTTGAAGGAATTTTTGAAATATTGTTTCATGATTGGAGTGCTAGAAAGTTTCAGAGACGAACTTGGGAGGATCTTTCTCAATGAATTGACCCTCTTTTTCTGAAACAGTTTAGGTTAGAGGTGTGGTCCAAGGTCAAGTGATTGAAAAACACTCTGATCATTGTGGTTAAATCATTCAACCTGATTCAAGGGTCATTGAAGAGATACAGAACACTACCAAGAATGTGGATGGGTCTCCATGCCGAGGAGTGCCTAATCAATGCAAAGATTCAAAGAAAATATAGATTCATAACAGATTCTTAACACTAAATGAATATAGAATGGAAAATTGGATCCTAAAGTATGTAAAACCATTATTACAAGATAGAAACATAAAGAGGTTGTATTTAGACATTTTAATGACGTGGAAGTAAGTGAAAAATATGGGGAATTCTAACTAAATAAAAACTATGAGCATGAAACTTTGGTTGGGAATGGATCAAGGAAAGGGAGACAAGGGAATATCATTAATGGGAATTTCCTAGTTCTTAAGTGGGGAAAAAGCAGGACTCCACAAATATTACTCAAACATCCCAAAGATAATAGTAACCACATCATCAAGAAAGGCAAGGTGTAATGGAAAAAAGGTAAACCAAGGGAATATTCATTGACTAAAGGTGTGGAATCAATTTTTGGAATGACGTGAAAGCATAATCCTCATGAGGATAGAAAAAATCTCATGGGTGGAGATGAGGCACATGAGTGTATAGTATTGGATGAAGGATAAAACAGAAAGGAATGAAAATTGGAAGTGGGGAGGGAGGAACAATTATAAATAGTTATAAATTCCAAGTAATAAATATTAGAGGAATAACTCTTTATCAATGATCCAAAAGAGGTTGTTAATAAGATGTATGATAGAATTATTCAGGTTCCCTAAAAAGTGTTTTTTGAAATAGAAAATTTACTTTTCATTCAAAATGGTCCTCATAAAAAAATAGCCATAGAAATTCTCAAATACTTTTACCTTCAAATCCTTTATGCCTAAATTGATTACCCTTTTAAATCTAATCTATAAAAATATCATTAACTACATAAAATTCCATAACTTAAAACAAAAAAGGGGTGTCTATAAAATTTAACTTATAATCAAACTTAAAATTTTAAACTCATGATGGTGTTTATAACTCTTAAGAAAATTTCAAATGAAAACATCATAATCTATAAATATGTTTAAACCTTGATATGATACCAAATTTAAGGAACTGACCTTAAACATCACATAATCTAGTGACTTTAGAATAGAATTTACATTATTTTATTTTGAAAGATCTTTTAGTTTTAGAGTTTTAGAAAATTAGGATAAAATATAACACAACAATCCCATTCATTATAAGTATAAACTTCTACATAATATCTATTTTTTCAATAAAATAACTCTTTAAAATAAAAAATGATTTATTTTCATTAAAAAAATTCACAAATTTCAACCTGAATTATTATTTTTTCATACATACTTAAAACCATTGAAAAAACTATTTAAAATATGGTGTAAGCATAAACTTCTCAGTAAGAGACTTAAAAATAAAAAAATAATCCATTAGTCCATGAATACTTATAAAAAGTTGCCTTTTTAAAAATAAAATTTGGGCTCAAATTTTTTTTATTACTCAAGAAACCACCATATCTACCCAAATATTTTCATAAAATATTTCTTAAGAAATCATAATGGAAAAATAAAACACATAATGTTTTCTTTGAAAAAATGAAAAACTCATAATAATTTTTTCACAAAGTTATATGTTTCACCCTAAAAAAGAATAATATAATTTCATCTAAATATAAGATCATTATATTACCTTGAGAAGTCATAATATTACCATAATAAACAATAAAAATCATAGATAAAACATGTATATTAGTTAGGACACCATTTCTATATTACTCTTACAATCACTCTAACTAATGTAACAACTATATGGTCGACTTTCATACCCAATTCATTGGAGGTTATAGAATGACCACTCATCCTTGGTTTATCATGAAACTAACCATCATTGGTTAATAATGTAACCACCCATAATTGGTATATAACAAATCCACCCATCATCATAAAAATTCACAAGAACTATAAAATAATCATAAAACATGAAATCTTTCATTAAGACCTCCAAGATTGGTATTATGCCTAAAAAATAGCTATATAATGAGTTTAAGGATTATAAGAATGTATTTTAATAGATTTTTATGGAAAAAATTAGTTTTTAAGTGTGAATGATTGATAATAACAAGTTCCCTTTTATAAGAGAGGGGAGGGTCACTCTTGGAATTTCATGAAATATTAAATTAATTTAAATTAATATACAATTAAAAATGGATGTAAACTAATTTATTTTAAATATAGAATGATTATGGGTCTAAATTATCTCATATTATCATTTATGGACTTGTTTATATCACATTTTTACTCTTATCATTTGGTATTAACCCCTCATTAACCCTTTTAAAACTTACCGTGGCAAGAAGGATTTTTACACTTTATGGGTCAATATATTCACTATAAATGAAAAAATACCCATAAATGTACCATGGTTGATATTATAAACCTTATAATAATAATGTTTTCTTAATTCAATATTTTAGGAATTTTATATCATTTAATAAAATATTATTTAATTTAAAATATCATCAATGTCATTTTTTAGACTATTAATTATTATGACTTTAATAATATCAATATTGTAGTTAGAATTAGAACAAAATATCTTATAACATACCCAAAATATCTTGTTAATATATTAAATTCATGGATTAATTATCTAAAATTATATTTATTTTAATATTTTTAATATCATATACCTTATTTTTCTATTAATTTAATAATTACTACATCAACGTTGTGTAAGAATTTAAGGTAATATTTTATTCAGTAAAAATTAAAAATAAATTACCATAATGAAGATAAATATTTTATATTTAAAAATAATATTTATAGTAAAAAATATCATTTGTATAACCCCATATTTAAAATATTATAGTCATTAAAAACAAGAGTGTGACATGTTTGACTTTTTTTGAAATAAAATATTATATATGTCATAATCTCATCCAAATGGCCAAAAAAATCCATGTAACCGAATATTCGATGAATATGGATGGAATAGACTCATTAAATAAGATCAATTTAATAATTAGAGTCATTTAATAATCCTTATCATTTTATTTTTTACTTTAAAAAATTGATTTACCGTTTATAGTGGTAATAAAAATTACAATGGTTACTTTTGATGTTAAAAAAAATAAAAGTGAACATTTTAATAAATTTGTTCCTAATAATTTAAAATATTAAAAACATTTTTTAAAATTAAAAACACACATGTGGTAGAATTTAATTTTAAATTAATCCCACAAAACACAATGAAAAATATTTTTCTTAAAAAAGGCGTTTTAAGCTAAAAAATGTAATTAGATAAAAATAAGTTATAAGAATTTTTAAACTATAATTAATCATATTATATCTAAAAAAAGAGAATTTAAGTTACTTTGATATAAAATTCAAATCATAATTGTACATTTTAATATAATGGAAATGAAATTTTCATAAATTTTTTTATTTTTCACTATTAATTGAAAAAATAATCTTTTTAGAAAATTATCAAAAAATAATCCTAAGATAATTTTAAAATTATGAATTAAAACATGAAAATATTTTTTTTGAAATAAATTTTCCAAATTTTCTAGAAAGTGATTATAATATTTTATCATAAAAACAAATCAAAAACCCCTTTTAAACAAAACATATTTTTGCAGAATAAAGTAACGTTACTAAAAATCAAGTGCTTATTTAAAAATATTTAATTAATAAATTATAAATGAATAGGACCATTATATGTTTCATAATTCTATTAATACTATTCATTACCAAAAATTTAAATGTTATGATCTAATGATCATATTTTAATAATAATATTTTGTTTTTTGTTCAAGCTTAGTGTTGCATATCTTGTATGCTATAGAATATAGTGTTTCCTTTTAAAATCATAGGAAATTACAAAAAATATTTCCATAATGTGAAAATTAAAGAAATAAACATCCTTTAAAAAACATAAATAACTTGGGCTTTTGTTACAAGTGTAGAGATAATGGTCATGTATGTAACAAATGTAAGGGAAAGAAATATACCACTCTTATACAATGATTTACAATAAAGAAAGGGGGAATTATTCAAACTAATTACCCCTGTTTCACAGTAAATTAACATAAATAGGATGAGGGGAGGATGACTAGAATATTTTATCCCTATAAAATAGGTTAAAGATCCTAAAGATATAGTGGAATATACATTAATCATAACCTTAAATTTTTCTAATGATTTATTTTATTATGGATCTTTTCAGTATTTTATATCTTCCATATTTGACAAGAAAATTTCATCCTTAGATCCTTAATAAGAGTGTTTCCATTTAAAAATCCTAATGAAAATATTACTGAAATAAGGATATGTAAATTATTCCCTTTTATGACACATAAAAATGACCTATTTACAGACTTTATTATTATACCTATGGTTAAATTTTAAATAATACTTGGTGTATAGTATATTTCAAAATATAATGAAAAATTTATGAAAAAAATAAGGAAATTAATATTCATGATGAATATGTATAATTATTTATATTTATAGGGGAGACTTTATCATCTAGTTCATGTCTAGATCCACCCACAATAGCTCTTCTGAATAAGATTCTTGGGGATGATTAGAAGACACAATCTATGGATGGAAATGGTAATATTCAAATTTGGGATATACCTATTATGTAGGAATACATTGATGTATTTATAAAGGAATTAACTAGAAATCCACCAGAGCATGAAGTTGAATTTTACATTGATTTAATCCCCAATCAAGACCTATATTAAAGACTCCCTATAGAATGACACTATGGAATAAGTTGAGTTAAAGAAACAACTAGAGGAGTTGCGTGGTAACATATTTATACACCATAATGTTTCACCTTGGGGATAACTTGTTAATTAATTTAAGAAAAAACCTGGATCTATGAGGATATGCATTGATTATAGGGAAATGAATGCTATTATTATAAAGAACAAGTATCTTCTACACCACAATGATGAATATTTTTACTCAACTTCACAGTGCTTGATATTTTTCAAAGATTGGCCTTCACTATGGGTATCATAAATTGTGATTATAAAATGACGATATTATGATGAAAAAAATTCATGCGAGTTATAGAAATTATGAGTTTATAGTAATTCTATTTGGACTGACTAACAAACCCTCTATTTTATGGATCTAATGAACAATGTATTTAATGAATATCTTGATAATTTTTTTTTGTGGTTTTTATTGATGATATATTTTTGTATTATAAAATCTATAAGAAACATGATAATCACTTAAGGACCATTCTTGAGACTCTTAGAGAAAAATATTTATATCATAAATTTAGAAAGTGTGATTTTTGGATTTAGAAAGTTATTTTCTTGACCACGTTATCTCTAAGGATAGAATCTTACTTGATATTACAAAGACAAAGGTAGTCAAACAATGGCCTATACCAATGAATATAACTAAGTTATGTAGTGTCATTAGGTTTGTAGGTTACTATCAGGGATTTGTCCAAAACGTTTTCTGATTGGCTAACCTATTAACCGTGCTTATATATAAAGGGGTTAAGTTATCATGGATAATGTAATGTGAAGAATGTTTTAAAGAATTGAAGAGGAGATAGGTAAATGATCTAATTTTGACTCCACCATCAATAAATAATGGATTTTTGATATATCGTGATACATCAATGTAACACCTGAAGAATTTTTATGAGATATTTCTCTTTAAATAACTTTATTTTTTTGTTAGCTTGCATTACACTCAACACCGAGTTTAAACGAATTGTGATATACTATTAAAATATTATTATTTACAATGATAGTTATTTCTTATACTTTGGATTGGTGGGTATAAATAGGACTATATCAATTATAAAAAATTTATGGTTATATATTTATAAAATAAATTCATTGGTTTTCAATTGATTACAAATAAAAATAAGAATCATTTGAAAGAAAAATATATATTTTTGGAAAAACCATTTTTATGTGTGAAATATATTTTTATATTAATAAATTAAATTAACACATATTGGTGAATTATTTTAATAAAATTTATATATTATTTTATTGACAATTTTTTTAAACATTCAACCAAGATTTTTCTAGTCATAGGATAAGAATAAATCTAGTTTTATGTTTAAAAATGTATTTTTTTTTGAAAAGAAGTTTTCTTTGTATATTGTGTGATTAATTTAAAATTAATTCATTAAATATATAGATATTAAATTAGATAAAATAAATTACATATTTATAATTAGAATGTTAAAATTTTGTAAATAGTCCCCTTTTATGTTTGGTCAATATAAATAACAATAGTGGTGAAATTTATCATCTCAATAATAGGTAAATTGAGATAATCTAGATTCAAAATATGTGACATGGACATAATTTTTCATCTTAATTTGTATTTAATAGATGGAAGTAGAATCTTATCACCATAAGAAGAAAATTTATTATTTTGATGGAAAATTTTCCATGAGAATGATTTATATATTATTTAAATCCAAAAGTTACAAAATATAACTCTCAGTTTTAAATATCCTTTATATGTTCACATATGGAAAAAAATTGTTATAAAAAAATATTAATATTAATTTTATGAATAATTAAATTATATTAATTATTTTATTTTTCTTATAATTTTTAGGTTTTATATAATTACCTGAAATACTTTTCAACTCCAAAACAATATTTATTCAATTAATGAAAAAATAAAATGAATGATTTTGAAAATATTAAAATTGATATAATTTGAGTAGTTTGGAGTGTTAAATTAATTTCATAGGTGGATATTATATATTATTATTGTGTTAAAATATAATATTCCAATTACAATTTTTTCTATTTTCCATTTAAGTCAAATTAAATGAATAGTTTCGAAATTGGAAATAATGATATTTATCAAAATAATATTTCATTAAATTATTTAAGAAACATAAAATATTGAAATAAGTAAAGTTGGATATTATTTGTTCAAAAATGTCCTAAATTTTCTACTTAAGGTCCAAATTTACCTTATAAGTAAAAATCACAACCCTTAAATATTGAAAAAGTTGTTACTATAGTTAAAATTAAAATTGGTTAACTAAGGGTTAATCAAAATGATAAGGTTTAAAATGACCTAAAAAATTGTATAAACTATGTTGTTATATAGGGTTAAAACATAATATAATCTTATATTTGAATAAATGTTTATTTTTATTCATTTTTCTTGAGTATTATTTTATTATAATTTATTCTTTTATGAAATCCCAAAAGTGCTCCTCACCTCAATTATAAAATGGAACCAACTCCCTCACATATTTACTCCAGTTTGAGCCTTATAAATCAACCCAAATCTAAAAATTAATTTTATAAACTTCCCTATCCACATTCTAGAGTTTATATTGTTCCCAAAATACAAACTCTAGAGCCCTTTTGAGGATATATTAAGGAGTCATTTCAAAGAAGAGGTAATCACCTTAATCGATCACTTTCTTTTATACCCTTCTTTACCTATTATAAATCTATGGTATTTATCATAAAATAATAAATTAAATATTATAAACATGAAAAAAAATTATTATGAATATTAAAATACCATTGTACACCTTCTTTCCCATTAAACAAGAAGTGAAATCATTGTACGTGCTAATATATGACTTACCATCTGCACATAGTGATACAATTCATTTTTCATCACTATATTTTATGAAAGGGTTTTATAACAGGTTTAAAATTTATATATAATATTTTTAATATAATCATAATTTTTTAATTATAATATCACATCTACCTACTTACTATCCAATCCTTTTGAAAATGATAAAGTCATTTGCGCAGACGTGTGGACTGCCACCTCCATAAAGCGATGTGTTTTGTTTTTCATTTATATTTTAATTTTATAATAATGAGGATTAATTTAAGAATATATATGATATATATTATATAATAATGATCCTATAACGGTTAATTAATTTTTATATTTCCTTCATTCCATTCGTTGAAAAATGAAAACAACGTTCATGCACAAGTACGACTTACGGTCACTATAAACGATTTAATTATTTTTTCTATCTTAAATTTTTTGGATGACTATAAATATGTATATAATGAATATATATGAAATTTATGTCATGATTAATATTATAGATATGATTTAACCAAGATAAATGTACAAGTATAGTAACTACTAAGCTAAAATACTCATGATAAATGAAACAGTTAACACATAGAAATGAAGATTTTAATAAGGAATTATTGAAAAAAGAGGTTATTAAAATGTTATAAAGGGATTATATATGATATTATAAGTATAATAATTACTCTATTAGATAATTATAATAAATTTAAATTTATTATACTAGATGTTAGTCTGATTTTGAAGTAAGGCGAACAAGACGCAAGGGTTATATGTTACTATCTCAATGTTTATCATGATTGTTTATGATTAAGTAATAATGATGAAATTTTATGATACAATTATCAAGATACTAATGAATTTCATTCTTATAAGAAAATTTCTTTAAAATTCGTGTTTTCTTTTTAGTTTCCATACCTTATGTACTGAAGAGACAAAAAATTTGGTTTCTAGGAAAATCGACTTCATTTCTCTCTTCGGTTGAAAAAATGTTTTTTCCATATCCATATTTTATAAAAATATCTTAATTTAGGTTTTGAATATTATACTATGATTGTTTAAAGTTATTTTTACCCATTTTTTAACTTTTAATTTTTTTAAAAGAATCCTTTTGTCATTTTTCAAATGAGGCGTTTTGTGACTTTTCTAACAAAAGTATGAAAGAAATATTTTTTGACTTTTACGACATAAACAGATTTTACTTCCATTATGAATAATTTTTTATTTAAATAATCCTTTAAATGTTTATATTGTTATTTTAAAATAATATTCTTTCCTTTATAATTTCATATTTTTTTTTAAAAATAAGTGATTTCAAAATGGAAAGGTTATTTTCCTCAAGAATGTTTTAATGATATTTTAATGGTATTTATATTAATCAGAGACAAAAACACTTGATTGAACTTATTATTTAATGGAGATATGATCAAAGGATACTTTAATTACCTTCATTTTTATCCAAGGTATAATTCCAAGGGAATTTGAATTTTATCATTTTTTGGACAAGCTGTTCTTTGAATTGAGATTCAAATCATAATTTTGAGATTTGTAACACTTGAATGTGTTTTTATAGGTGTGGTTTGAATCCAAAGAGGTATCATGGGTGTTTGGATGGGTTTCAGGTACATCAGAGGCTCAAAGACCCCATTTATAAAAAATTTGATTGAGGAACATGGTTATATTTAGTCGTGTTGCCTCCTAGAAGTAACCATGTGGACCTCTAGTAGCACCGGGCATGGTTTTTTAAACCATGTGGGAAGGGTCGCAAGACAGTAAGAGGCTCTACAGTTTTTAGTACCAGGTGTCTCATAGGCTGCGCATGGTTTTCCCAAACCATGTGCCTGGCCTGCACGTTTAGTTCCACTTAGGTAGTGTGTGCACTGTTTAGTGCATGGTTGGTGAACGGTTTGATTAAACCATGCAGGGGATCCATTTGGGGTAATGGTTCCTAAGTAGTGGGATCCACATGGTTGGTGCACAGTTTGGCCAACCATGTGGCCAAACTATGTGACCCAGTTTTTGTGGGTGTAATTAACCCTTTTCCCTTAATGAACCTTTAAACTCATTTTTTTCCTTTTCTTTTATTCTACAATCGCGCGAGGCTCTCCCTTGGGCCATGGGTTCCTCATCCCACTATAAAGATGGGAATTGAGATATATCATGGATCCGAACTCCAATTAAAATACATTATATCAAATTATATTCACATTGATATGATCTAAAATACTCTTTATTCATTTTTATGTTTCTCTCCCAATCAGCTATGCTATTTTGGTGTGAGATCATTCACTCTATTTTCAGGGTGGATGTTAGTTTCTTCATTTTCTTCCAAACTGGACTATGTCAATACTTGATATTGGATGAGTAGAGAATCCTATGAATGAGGTATGTGGTATATAGATTTTCTCTTAATGTTCGATTGATTTATAGATTTTTACATTGTTCCGCATGCCAGCCTTTTCCATACATCACGCTAATATTGATTTTTTATTTTTAAACCATCGTACACACCTCGATATACACCCGTTAATAATTTTTATGTAAATTAAGGATTCCAACCTTGAATAAATATACCCCTTGGGTGCGACATCTTGAATTTACCCTTATAATTAATTAAATAAAATCCTAGAATGCCTCCTAAGTGTTGAACTTGAGTTTTAAGAGGAATTTACTCATTTATAAAAATGTTTATTGAACCCAGGGAACCTACTAAGTTATTGGACCAACTTATAATTGGAATTTCCCTTGTAGGTAGTCGCATAAATGATGATTCAAACTTATAAGTGCCTCTTCGATCCTTGTAAATTGTTTTCCATTGTTTTGGTAGATTCCTAAAATTATTATTTTTGATAAATTGAGTTATTACTTTTTAAGATGAAGCGTGGTTGTGCTAAATTATTATTTTTAATCAATGTCATGTTTTATAATAAAACCTCTTGGATGAGGTGTGATGTATTCTAAAAAAAAGTGGGAATTAATTATTTAAATCACACTTGGCCTTATTTAATTGGTGTTTTCCTATGATTGTACATTCTTATTAGTTATATGGCATTCTTAGTACATAGAATATATTAATAACCATAAATGGATTTTTAATTGGGTGGTATGAGCATGCCACTTCGTATATTTAAATAAGTAAAACTAATGTGAATTACATTAAATGAAATCGATTGATTATATTTAATGGAATGATTCATGATGATTTTATTTCCTTGAATGAATTTAATGGTTTTATTGAAAACTAATTGTGAAGGGTGGATAAGACACACCGATCATTGCATGATCTATCACATGATCTAATTAAATTATAATTCCTCGGTTATATTGGGCTTATAGATTACCTTAAGAGGTAATGAATTATTATTATTATTATTATTATAACACCATTTATATTGGATGTGACCTGATGGTAAGGGTTCTTTTGGGAATTATGTTTCACTATCCCTTAAGTTGGGTTATGAGCATGACATCTCACACTATTAAAACTTTTTGGATGGTTGGAATGACACACCATGTGACTTGTTTCAGGTGTTGGAATGATGGAACACTCACCATATCAAGTGATGGTCATGAAATCTCCTACTCACTATGTGATATAGGGAACGTACCCTGAGATGGTGAGTGTTCCATCATTCCAGCACCTAGTATTCTAGGTATATAGCTACTTATGTCTACTCATACTTTGTCCAAATAGGTGGATGAAATATATAACTATATATATATATTATTACTATATATATAGTTACAAATCAGACACTATTTCCGACCATGATCTAAAGAAGGTAGAGTCAGCCTAGTGTCATGTTGGAACCTGAGTCGACTAGTATTTAATTATTCAACTTGTTTATTATTCCTTATACCTTCACACCACTTTATCTTATATTCACAGATTGGATTTAGCTGTAGACACCATTAGTGGTGTCCTATTGGGATTTTATCTCATACCCTCCTCAGGCCTCCATTTCACTGGGGTACCCAAACTAATATCATGTTTGTAAGACCATGGATTATTGCTTGCATTGTCATGTTTTACTTCAGAGTTGAGACCAAGGAATTGATCTAGATATCAGAATTCTCATGGAGTTCTCCCTCAGGGATTTATTTCTTTTCTTTATTCCTGTACTGAACTATAACATGTTTCTTGCTGTATGTCTACTATTTTAGTTTATGTGCAATCATCTAGAGATGAATTCATTGTTGTATATTGGCATTTACCATCTTTCATATTTAGTTTATATTATTCATCCCCTGCTATGTCTTTCATTTATTATTGATTATGCTATTTTCTATTATTTATTATCTGAAATACCACTGTACTACTCTGATCATGAGGGTATAGTCTCACCACTATCACCTCCTTAGAACCTCGCTACTAGTCGTAAGACTATATTGTATGGGGAGGTGTGCTTAAGGCCATGTGGTGACTGGACTGGCTACCAGTTTAATGGTCAGTTAGGTCAAGAAATTACAAAGTGGTATCAGAGCCTTTTTATTTTTTCCCTTTTCTTAATATTTTAGGCTAGTAGACATGAGACTAGAAATGTGTTTGTTCTTATTAAATAGTTGTTTCTAGGAGTAATCACCCCAACTAAGGGGAAAATTTCAAGTGTCCAAGGATGGGATTGTTGTTCAAACTATTTGATATTACAGCTGATTATGATTTCACCTTGTGTGAATGGTGTAATTTCCGTTGGTTATTAATTTATGAAATTTACAGTGTTTTTCTCTTTTCCTAGCATAGAAAGGAAGTATCATTACATGCGTCATTATAGGCACCTAGAAATTCACATTTCATGCAAATTCTATTCCATTCCATGTAGATGCATTTCTAGGATGCATGCTGATTGTGATGACATGCCTTGTGTATTTATTATTCTGGATATTATATACTATTTCAGATATTTTAGTGATATGCTTAGTTTTTTAACTATTTAGTTAATTATTTATCATTCCTATTTATATAACATGGTTGGGTGATTTATTTAGCACATTAATTTGCTTCCAGGATTAAGTGATTATATGCCATGTTGCCTGATTATTTAGTCTATCTTTCCAATATATCATACTTATGTGATTATTAGCATGTTACTATATGTTTATTTCTTGTGATAACAATTCAAGATTTGATTTTGATATATATAATTGGTTTTATGGGCTTAAATTTATTAGTTTCGATTAAACAGGAACTGGTCTTCAATTATAAGGTGCATATGAACCATGTAAATTGGGGAAAGGTAACCTGTGTACTCGATCCATCCCTTTGAATTTGTACATACCTAGATAAAATTTATAAATGTAAAATTTTACTAACTTAAAATTTTAAAGTGAATTGGTTGCGATTAATGGGATCCAAATTACAATCTATTAAGTGTATGGGAGGTTTATAGACTGGGGGAGGGAAACCCATATAATAAAACCCTTATATATGACCATGATATATTTCGAAATGGTTATAAATTTAAATGAAATTTAATTTCTATATGAGATTAATTGGTTTATTATGGACCTATTATGTGACTTTACCCTAGTAGGTTGGTTATAATGGTTAAGATTATCAGATAAAATCCATTAAGGGTAATTTTAAAATTTATACTATTGATGGTTGCATCTATAAAGGCTTGAAACTCTATCACACATGCATGAAGATCTATGTGATTAAATTATAAAATGTAGAAAGTATGTCAGTTGGGGCATGTATATTTTGAGACAACACACTACAGGTGTTTTTAAATTTCGATAATTAAACAACTTCTATTGGGTTATGTTCTAATGAACCCTTTCCAGTTTAATAGGACCTTCATAGGATGCATTATCTTTTATGACTCAAAAGAATTTATGTGATAAAAATTTTACTAATTATGATGATATATTAATAAATTTTTAATTTTACTTTTAAAATTAAGTTTGATAAGACTTACCTATTCTTTTTTGATGCATTAGTTAAATTAGGTACCAAGTATATTTGAATTATAATTGTCACTTGATGTTATAAGTTAAATCTTGTAAATGTTAAAAGGTTGAATGAAAATTAATGCAATGACATGAAATGGAAACTAAGGTGGTATCCTTAGTTTAAACCCTCATGTAAGGGTAGTTTAAACATCCCTTTGAAAATCCTTTAAATATAAATGTGATATTTTTTTCTATAGGACTTCCTCTTTTTTAGCAAGTGCTTAAATTATAAGCATAGGGCCTAGTGAAATCAATTTTTTTGTGACCTAGTGATAGGGTCAATGCTTATGATTTTTTAAGGGGATATCTTGAGGTAGGTATCACCCTTAAAGCTTAAATTCATTGCTAATGTTGTGAGTTTTATATTGTATGGTTCCATTTAGGTGCCATTTTCCCTATTGGGAATCTTAGATTCTAAATGAAACCCTTGTTTGGATGGGTTGTCAGGTTATACTTGAACTTTATTATGGGAATGGGAATCAGATAACACTTGGTTGCAGTAGGTTGGAAATGAATAGGGAATGGTCATCCACTTATCAAGTCACATGACCCTTTATTATCCCTCAATGATGGGACCCTTGGTACATCGTAATCCAAGTTAATTGTCATATGGGGAAATATGAATCTAGGTTAAATATTTTTTATGGACCACCTGATACTTGAATTCATAGGGTATATAACCTATGGATAGTATCAAGGATGTGATGTATTGCTTTTGAAACCATGTGGTAGTGTGCATTCATATATGTGGTACCCATCGAGTTGCTAAATGATATAATGAACTAGTTGAGTTCTACAGAATCGATGAGCGTTGAGATATTGAGTATGTTATTAGGTCATCTCTAGATTAGAGTGACCTGGTTGTTAAAGAAATCTAATTCAACCCAATGCTCGGTATAGAATTACAAAAGGATAAAGTGTTTTGACATGTTGATCAGGTTGGTTTTATATTTCATTCCAAATGTTATGAAATTTGTGATAGTAAGTTGAAAAATTTTCACACTTACATTTAAGGTGAATCTGATATAGTATGTTTAGATAGTTGATCTATCCATTTAATGACCAAGACACTTATAAGGTGGGGAGAATCATGTGAGTTCTAGTAAATACATTTCTTTCTAGGTAGAAGAGTCATAGTTGAGGAATACCTCTTGAAAATGGATAATCTGGTTTTTGAATGACCTTGAGGTTAGAAAGATTCAAATCATGTCAGTGCTTACAAGGCAACACAGAAATGAAATGGTTCGACTGATCTTCTTTCTGGTAGTTGGGTATGGTTTGTTAGAAACCTTACCATGCACTTCATCCTTATAAAGATGGGGTTTCTCAGTTCTTCTTGGTAATATCTAGGCCCTCTTAGTGTATTATTTCTTAGTGAAGAGCATTTACCCTATCTTGGTGAAGTCCTTGATGAAATAAGAGAGTGTTAGTTATACATAAAACTAAAAGTTTCTAATGTACTTATGTTTCAATAAATAGACTTATTCATAGTTGCGTGCTAGATGTATGGTTTTTATCAAGGAATGATTAGTCCTATTTGAAACCTAGGTTCCCATGTAGGAACTCCTTATACATATTATTGGAAACCAACCATTTTCCTCTAACTTAACCGCTAGGAATATTCCGCTTGAGGATCAATCAATGATATTATTTGAATTTTTAGCCTCTTACCAATATCTTACTTATAAACATGGATTATGGACTACTTTGGGTTTCTTCCTTAAGATCTAGTTTAACGAATCTGAGGTTATTCGAGACTTTTTTTGGGCTCAGAGGTAATGCTTAAAGGCTAACTATTTATTATGGGGGGATGGTTTGATCAAGGAACATTAGTGGAAGTCAGGTATGGGCTTCGGTGAACGAGCTCATAGTGAACACAAAATGCCTTGGAAGAAGGTGTTTTGGTTCAGATTGTAACATGCTCTTTCTCTAAGTCATTCATTTTTCAGATAAGTTTTCCATAGTGGATTGACATTTTATCCTTATTTTTTGGTGTATATGGTCAACAAGAACTATTTTAAGTAGGCCATTGGGTTAAAGTTTGTGTGGTACAAAGGTTGGCTATGTCCTTCAAGGAAATATTGCATGACTAGTTTCAGTTAGGTCGATTTGGAATCGACTATTTCTTTATAGTGACGTCCTTGATATAACCTTATAAGTAATCAGGTTCATCCAGCTAAATAAATCATGCTAGGATCATCATTAGAATTCTTAGGGTGTGATTTGTAAGGAAACACCGATAGGTGGGTGCATTGTGGTTCGGGTTGGCAATTAAATGCCAATAACCTATGATGGGGAGAACCACCATCTAGATATTTAAAGATGAATTAATGCGATGATGTCTCTATCTAAACAGGATTAGGTAAGCACCTTTTTAATGTTCCTATTTTGAAAATGAGTGTTGGATTGGGTTTTTACATCTTAAGTGTCAAACACTTAAATAATTCTTGGAGGTCCATTGGGAATTTGGGAACACAACATGACTATCTGAATGAGACTTCATGACCCTCATAGGTTAGGTGATGTTTTTTAGTTTTCGCAAGGCTTATCGAGGATGAAAAGTTCTAAGGTGGGGAGGTTTTAATGAACCTTGTTTTGAGACAAGGTATAATTCCTAGGGAATTTGATTTTTATCATTTGGTGTATGGGAGGTTCTTTAAACCAAGGTTTGTAACATAATATTAAGAGTTGGAACTCTTGAATTTGTTGATTTTAAGTGTGTTTTAAAGCCCAAGATGTATCCTGGGTGTTTGGATGGGCTTCGGGTATGACAAGTCCCGATGGAATCATTTTAGAAAAATGTGGACCAAGGCGGATGATTAGATTTAACCATGCGATCTCCCATATGTAATCGTGTATCTCTACAACAGCACTGGGCACAATTTTTCAAACTGTGCGGGAGGGGGTGCATGACTCTACAAGGATCTAAAACTTTTAGCAGTATATATCACATGGGATGCACATGGTTTTCCTAAACCGTGCACCCAGAAAACACACTTAGTGCCACTTAGGAAATGTGTTTTCACTATTCAATGCATAGATTGATTAAACCGTACTGGGAAACCATGTAGGATAATGGTTCCAAAGTATTGTGATCCACACAGTTGGCACATAGTTTGTAAAAAAATTCATCCAAACCATGTGATCCAATTTTTGATGATAAAATTACCCTTTTCGCTTTATAAACCCTTATACCCCTTTTTTCCTTTCTTTTTTCTTCCCCAACCACATGAGGCTCTCCCTTGCACCGTGGGTTCCTTCTCCTCCTCTCAAGCTAGGCATTGAGATATCTCATATATCTAGACTCTGGTTTGAATTTAATAGGTCACATTGGATCCACATCGGTAAGATATCAAATCCACTTACTTCATTTCAAAGTTTCTATTCCGATATGTTTCACTATTTTTGTGTGAGCTCATTCACCCTATTTTCAGGGCAGATGTCAATTTCGTCATTTTCATTCCAAACCATAATAATTAAATCCTTCATATTGGATGAGTATATCATCTTAAGCACAAGGTAGGAGGTATATATATTTTCCCCCATGTTTCTATTTATTTATAGATGTTTTCGTTGTGTTGGGCACCAGTCTTTTCCATGCATCCCCCTAAAACTGATTTCTTCTTCTTAAATTGTCATATGCACCTTTATATACACCCATTGATCATTGTTATGTAAATTGAAGATTCAGAACAAGAATATAGACACCCCTTGAAGGTTCTATCTTGAATTCCCCTTCTAAATTAATTAAATAATATTTTGGAATTCCTTCTAAGTGTTTATCTTGAGTTGTAATCTGAATTTCCTCATTTATAAAAATGTTTATTGAACCCAAGGCACCTCCTAAGTGATTTTCCAACTTAAAATTGGAATTTCCCTTATAGTTAGATTCCTAAATGATGATTGAACTGTACAAGTTCCTATTTGAGCCTTGGCATTTTCCCCATGTTTTGGTAGCTTCATAGAATGTTTATTTTTGAAAAAAAGAGTTATTGATTTTTAGGATGAAGCATGGTTTTGCTAAGTGATTTATTTATTAAAAAAATGGCATGTTTTATAATAAGACCCATCTGATGAGGTGCACTATCTTCTAAACTTAAAATTGGTAATTATTTATTTAAATCATTATTATTTTTATTTCTTTGGTGTTTTCCTATGACCATACATTCATATTATTTAGATGTTATGCTTAGTACTTGGCCTCAATTGGTAATCTTAAATAGATTGTGAATTAGGTCATATGACCATGTCACTTTCAATATTTAAACAAGTATAACTTATGTGAATTTCATTAAATGAAATGGATTTATTATATTGAATGGAATGATTCATGATGGTTTTCTTTCCTTGAATGAATTCAATGGTTTAATTGAAAATGAATTGTGAAGGGTTGAAATGACACTCCGATCATTGTATGCCCTATTACATGATTTAATTAAATAATGATTCCTTGTTTATATTGGGATTATGGATTACCTTAATAGGTAATTCCTTATTATTATTATTATTATTATTATTATTATTGTTATTATTATTCCATTGATATTGGATGTGATACTATGGTAGGAGTTCTGTTGGGAATGATGTTTTATATACCTTTATATCAGGCATTGTGCATGATGTCTCAAACCATTAACACTATTTTAGACTGTGGTAATGACACACCACATGCCTTGTTTTGAGTGTTGGAATGATGGAAACTCAACATATTGAGTGATGATCATGAAGACTCCCACTCACTATGAGTTGTAGGGCATGTACCCTCTATTAGATATTATAGGCTCGTTTAGACTGGTTATAGATGCTTGAGTTACATTCTGGTCCAACCATCACCTAGTATTCTAAGTATTTTGATACATACATCCACACGTACATAGTCCATATAGGTGATTAAAATATATAAATATACTATGAATATATTATTAATAAATATATATTTACTAATCAGACACACTTTTCGGCCATGACCTGAAGCGAGTAGAGTCATCCTTATATCCTATTGAAACATGATCCGACTGGTATTTAAGTATTCATCTTGTTTATTATTTCTTTATACCTACAAAATAATTTATCTTATATTCACATGTTGGATTTAGTTGTAGACACCATTGGTGGTTGCATACTATTATTTTATCTCACCCCCTACTCGGTCTTCCATTGCACTAGGGTACCCGAGAAGGTCTCATGTTCACAGGACCATGGATTATTGGTTACGCTATTATGCTTGTGAATGGGAGTTAGGAGAAAGGGACTAAGCTGGAGCTCAAGATACTCATGGATTTCTCCCTTATGGCTGTATTTCTTTTCTTTATACATGTACTACACTGTCACATGTTTCATAATGTATTTATACTATTTTAGTTTATGTACCATCATCTAGAAATACATGCATTATTGTATATTGACATTTTCAATCTTTTATACTCAATTTATATTATTCTTCCACTTTTTTGTCTTTCATTTATTACTAATTCCACTATTATCTATTATTTATTATCTTAAATACCACTGTACTACTCTGATCATGAGGGTAGAGTCTCCACACTATCAACTCCTTAGACCCTCGCTGCTAGTCAGTAGCCTCTAGCATACAAGGAGGTGTACTTGGGGCCTTGTGGTGACCGATACAACTACCAGTTTAATAGTCTATCAGTTTGAGACATTATATATACCATCCTTATTCTTTATCTATATGGATTATGATTATTGTGAAAATATTTTTATGAAATCAATTTCTTTTATATGGTTTACACTATGAAGAAATGCTGAAATTTTTAGGAAACTCATTTCTTTTCCATGGGTTATGCTATGGTGAAATTTTTATGAAACGAATTTATTTTCATGGGTTGTAATATGATAACTAATTTATGATCTTATGTAACACATATGTATGATTTTCATTATGTGATGGGTGTGACCTATATCTCCCACCAATGCATTGGGTAAATATTGATATCTGATGAGATAAAAATGACTGGAATGAGGAGTGAAAATAGTTCAGTAATGGAATTTATCAACTATGATAGTATTGGGAGTGAACCTTGAGTACTATGATAGTTTGGGGAGTGAATCCATTCCACTATGACAGTCTTGTAAAAGAGTATTGACTACTAAGGAAATGATTTTCTATTCTTATGTGTATTCCAAAATTCCATGCCTTATTCCAATTTTATAATCTCATGGATCATATTCTTTTATTACGCTATGATTCATATCTTAAGAACTTCCAAGCTTTATTCCATGACTCAATATTATGAACAATGATATGTATGGTATGATTTTTAAATGTTATTCTCCTATTTTTATAGCATTTTTTTCATGTTATTCTTATATTATCATTGATATCTAACTTATTTACCGTTACTGAGCATCAAAGATCACCCTTTCATATATTTCCTTTCCTTGGTTATGAATAAAGGTTTTAGGTATGATATTTTTGAGAATGGTGTTAGTTATTAACAAATAAGTGGGAGATGATATAAAAAATTTATGAACCCATTTTTTATGTTACCAAGTTTTTAAAGATATTATACCTATATGATTATGGAATGGATCACTATATTATGTAATGAATATTCATCCATTAATATGTAATATATATGTAATAAAAGAATGGGTTAATATATTTGGTATTAGAGAAAGGTTTAATTTACCTTAGGAAACTATGATGAGGAAACTTTAGTAAGAACCCTTGAGATAAATCTAAGTATATGATAAAATCCTAAAGTTTTGGTAATGAGCATGAATAACCTAGGTTAATCCTATGGTTTCATAGAATAATGTGTCATGATTTAGACATAATATAAATGATTTTTAATGATTATGTAGTTTCCCACCATGATTATTATTTCTCACTGTATATGTTTTGGTCTTAGTCAATCGATGTAACTTTAAGGAATCATGTTAATGTTTAATGTGATGGAAAATTAAATGACTGTGATCCTGAGAAATAGAATGTTATGGGAGTTGGAATGAAAATTATTAATTTCATGATCACACATCTTTCTTAATATATGAATCACACTAAGATTCCAAATGAGTAGAGGATGGAAAATGATCTGTTGAGTCCTTCATGAGGCAACTTACACCATCTATTAGTTGGTACACTGATAAACTAGTCATTCAGAAGTGGATTATTACCATTGAAAATATATTTTAATTCTATATTGTTCAGAACATTAGAAATTCATTTTAGATGTTTATCTGTTTGAAGGTGAAGCAGATTAGTGGTGGCATCTTATAAAAAAACAAGAGAATAAGAATAATGTGAACATATGGAGTGGGAAGAATTTAATTTTTTTAATAAGTAAATTACTCATATTATTCTTATGAAGATGGAGAAATAATTCCTTGAGTTAAAAAATAATGATGAATTTTTTGGGTGCTTATGAGGTAAATTTCACAAGACTTGTGAGGTACACTTATTGTATTATCTTCCAACCTAAAAGTAAGGTTGATTGATTCTCCAATGGCTTAAAACCTGGTCTCCAAATCATTGTAGTCACAAGTGAATTTAGTAGCTGTGAATAAATTTTTCGATGTGATGTCAAGGTGGGGATAAAGATTGTATTTAACCATCAATCTCATGGTTTTGATAAGAGTACAAAAATTTAATTAAAAGAAAATTGTAAAAACCATAGAGAGAAGAAGACGAGACTTCATTTATGCATTAAGTGTTGAAAGAAACATATGGGAAATTGTCTTAAAGAAACCTATAAATGTTTGAAGTTTGGAAAGGAAGGTCATCAAGAAATATAATACCAATGTAAATGGAAGAAGTTATCTAATGATGTGGATATATGGAAATCTCTATAGAATTCACCACACACACTTTAGTGTTTTAAAAGCAAGGAGTATGATAATTATGATAACCAATTCCCAAATTGAAGTTTAATGATGATGATCAATGTAAACAACTTATTAATCCCATATACAAAGGTAAATCTCATGTGATAACAATTTATGATAAGGTGTATGATAACAATGTGGTGATAGGTACACTTATAATTAACTCTAGAACTTCTAATTTCATATTTGATTATGGATATAACTACTATTGTATATCTGAATAATTTTATAAGGGTATCATAGTACTACCTCAAAAATTTTATGATGAGTGAGCAGTAAAACCCCTAATTGTATTATGATCACATCTCGAGTATATGATTCTTCTTTGGTTGATGTTTGTGATAATTTTTTTCCTAATAATATTTCTATTCTTCCTCTAGATGAATTCAATATTATTTTGGGAATGGATTGTAATTCTATATATAAATACCACATAAATTACTAAGGAAGAAAAGATACATTTTATATTCAAAACAGACCATTGACTGCCTATCAATGTAGTGAAAAAGTGAGATTTCGATTTAAATTACATCCATTATATGGGTCACCAATCCAATTCAAAAGGGGTGTTTATCTTATATGGTTGGGTAGAAACTAAGAATAGAATATATGACTTTATGTGGAAGTTTATTGATGTATTTATAGAATATTTTCTTTGTATTCAACCAAATCATGAAGTTTAGTTTTCAATAGAACTAAAAACTAGTGCTACATGTATTTTCTAGACTCCTTATAGAATGACCCTGATTGAGTTGCAAGAATTAAATAAGTAACTCCAAGAGAATCTTAACAAGGTATTCATTCAGACAAGTGCGTCACTGTAAGGTGAACCTATTTTTTTAAGAAGAAAGATGGATCAATGTGAATCTACATTTATTATCATGAACTTAAAAAGATCACTATTAAGAACAAGTATCCACTCTCTCGTATTGATGACTTGTTTGATCAACTGCACAGATCTCAATACTTTTCTAAGATTGATCTTCATTATGGGTATCATCAATTGAGGGTAAAAAATGAGGATATAATCAAGACAAAATTCCATACAAGGTATAGACACTGTGAATTAATAGTGAGGCCATTTGGTCTTAAAAATCCCCCACTATCTTCATTGATTCAATGAATATATTATTTAGAGATTACATTGATCAGTTTGTGGAAATATTTATAGATGACATTCTTAAAAATTAAAAGAGAAAGTAAGAACATGAATATAATTTAAAAATTGCAATGAATATGTCACGAACCGTCTGAGTGGGGCCCATGTCGTGATACCCCATGCTTGACTCCAATAGGCCAGTGGGTGGTGACTAGCACTGAGTAGGTGTATCACTAACATGGGAGGTATTTCCTATGTTCCTATATGCATACACACATATCCAAGTCCACAAAATTATGAAATGTAAAAACCACTAAGTAACCAATGCGTGCATACAAATATATCCAAAAACTAGAGTACAAAAGGAAGTAAATTAATGTAAAAAGGATAAAATACAATCCCACTACAAGAGTCTATAACAAAAGTCCAACCTGTAAGAAAAAGGTACTGGGACTGCTGTCTGAAAGCTGCAGGAAAACATCTCAGTCTATTTAGCCTCACTAAGCACCATCTGGTCCTGGTCTGTCTAGGAATCCATAGAAAGTTTAATCATCTTCAAAAGAAACAACACGTGCGGGCAAAACCAATGTAGGGTTTAGTATAAAAATATTCAATAGGACACCCTGAAACCAAAAAGCAATACAATAAGGGAAAGTACAGTCAACTCTACAATGGTATATGTCTACACCACATATAACAAGAATATTGAAATATACTGAAATCAAGGCACATGGTATAGAGATAAGTCACAAAAAATATATACAAGCCCTATGAATTCAGCTCTAATATTACATGAAGAAATCATCTTGGAGAACACACTCCTGAGTCTGATAGCGCTGATGACATCCGTCCAAGAGGTACTGCTCATTGGGTTTTATCATGAGAGAGATATGACGATAGATATGAAGAGATTAAGACACACAGATGAGGATCATAGCTAGGACCATGGGGTGATACCAACAACTAAATCTGGATTAACCCGCTAAGTAGAGGATTGGTACCCGAATAGTGTTGGTCACATCAATTCTGGGAACTCCACCTAGAGAACGAAGATGAATAGAGGATCCTACTCTGGGACTCTCAGGGGGATTACAAGAACTCTATCTAGTAAGTCCTACTAAAGGGATCATATTCCTAGGATTGGGAAATTATTAGTACCAACCTTCATGGAAATAATAAGGGGAATGATCCCTAACTAAACTTATCCAAGATACAGAGGACAACATGCTCAAGCCATGTAGAAAGGTGTACACAATGTGTAGTAGGGTCACACACGGTGTCCCTTGACCTCAGGTACTACCTGTGTACAATGTCCCATGTATTCAAACCATATCATGTAGAAGAGGGGTACATAGGGTGTAGAGGGGGTTATATACTATGTGCTTGCATCCAGGGTCTTCCCGTGTACTCCGACCATGTGTCAGTACACGGTGTCAATCCATGTGTCTGTGCCCGTGTACAAGTACATGGGGTAGTCCTTGTAACTGGTACAAGACAAGCTGTGTGGGGGATTTTACACTATATAGGAAACCCATGTAATCAACATCGTGTCTGTGTACTTCCCATGTACACGCCGATTCGTTAGAGGGGGACTACAAGCTGTGTAGTCAGGGACTACATGTTATGTGTATTAGGTTTTCCAAAAAATTGTCTTCTTCCTCCCACTCACACCGTTGATCATATAGATCTCATTATGATGTTTAGTTCACCTAGAAACTCCATATCCAAGGTCATTTCTCCACCCTAACACCAAATCGATAGGATTTGGGCCTTCAATTGGCTTGAAAAACGCGATCGTATCCATTCTTCATTACTGCTGAAGAAGAATAATTCGACACCCACCATTGTTTGATACAATCATACACCAATCATCACACCTCCTTCAATTCATCCCGATTTTTGTTCTACAGTTTCAGATCATTGTTCCAAGAATCAAGGGAAAAACAATCAATTTTTCACAAGGGGTTCAAAGAACAGAAAGAACAAAGAATTCATGGTGAAGAAACTTAAGAATTGGGGGAGAAAAGCACAAATAATTGAGATGGATTAAACTCAATCAATTTTCATGTTGATATTGGATCTTCATTATCAGAACGATAATGAATCCAAAAAAATATCAAGAATCTACTCCTGATATATCCCACAAAATAACCTATACCAAAAATACAATTGATCTGTGGGATAATCTATTCATGGATTAGTCTAAATTTATCATAGAAATCAAGAATGAGGAACATAAATCAAAATAACGCATCCTAAATGGATCCCGATTTCTTGATGATGAAGAATAGTCAGCACATCATCATCATTAGAATGATCTTTCAAGATTGGTTCATGTCGATCTTTGATCCTAATTTCTTCATCTCCTTCTCTAGATAATTGTCTAGATATATCTCGACAATGTATCTAGAATATTATAGTATTTTGAGTCTAACCCTAGATCTCTAAGACAGGGATATATTTAAAGATAAAATTTTTATGTCACTCCATCAACAAAATAAAATAAAGTTTCTTAATTTATTTTATTTATTCAAACGTCTATGATGACATTCCACAGTCGACCCACAAAGACCAATGTTAGATTGCACCTAGGGTAAAACCAGAATTATGAACTCAAAAATTCCCTCATATTTTTGATCTGGGAAATGATTTAGAAGTTATTCCACTTTTTCATTAAAAATACATGCATGTACTATTTAATATATTTAATATATTTCAAAAATTTATTCTTTGAAAACCTGGCCTTATAATCGCACTTCATCTCAGTGCCTAGTCTCAAAATTAATCCATATAACATTTTAAAATAATACATGAAAAAATCTGGGACATTACATTCTCCCCACCTTGTCGCTTTTCATCCTGGAAAATCCAAAACATGGGCTACCAAAAAAGATGAGGGCATTGAGCATGAATCTGAGCCTTCCACTACCAAGTGATCTCTTGGAGATTCCCATTCTACCACTCGACACACATAAAAGGAATCAATCACCCATGAAGGATCCTATCCTAATCCTTGATCTCTACTAGGTACTCAGTAAAAGTTACTCCATCCTCGTTGTGAAGCTCTCACCAATTGATAACATGCAATGGGTCATGCACGTAATTCATCATCTATGACACATGGAATTATTCATGTACATGGTCTAACAATGGGGGTATATCTACGAAATAAACCACCTTACCAACTCTCTGGATTATATGGAAAGGTCTGATAAACCTCAGAGATATCTTTCCGCCCATCCAAATATCCAAAATCCATGTTGAGGTGAAACCCATAACAACACATGGTGTCATTCCTCAAACTCCAAATTCCTCCATTATCTATCATCATAAGACTTATAATGGCTCTATGAAATATTTATCTGCTCTTGGATGATATAAAACTTTTCTGTAGTAGTCACACCAACTCTGAGCCCATGAGTGCTGACTCTCCTAGGTCAGTCCATTAAAGGGGTGGCCTATAGGGCCTCTTGTACAAAGCATAAAATGGTTCCATACTGATGGTATAATGGTAGCTGTTTTTGTATGAAAACTCCACCAATGGTAGGTGATCCTACCAATAATGACCAAAATCTTGCATCCAAACTTGTAGCATGTCTTCTAGAACCGGAATGGTTCGTCCTATCTGGCCGTCATTTTGTGGGTGAAATTATTTGCTCAATCGTAACTGGGTCCAAAATCACTCCTATAATCCCTTCCACAACCAAGATGTAAAATGAGCATCTCAATCTAAAAGAATCATCGATGGTACTCTATGGAGTCAAACTATCTCCTAAATATTGAGGCGTCCCAATCCCTCTACCAAACTCTTCTCTCGGATGGATAGGAAGTGGGACAGTTTGGTGAGTCGGTCAACGATAAACTAGATGGTATCATTTCACCTAGAAGTTCATGGTAATCCCTTCATAAAGTCCATAGATATTCCATCCCACTTTCATTATGGCTCCCTAAGGGGTTGAGCTAAACCTAGTGGAATATGCTGCTCAACCTTCACTTGCTGAAAAGTAAGGCATCGAGAGACAAAATCTAAAACTCTTTTATTTATCCCTATCCACCAAAACTTATGTTGGAGGACCCGGTATATCATTTACATACCTATATGTAACTCCAAAGGGGACGTATGAAACTCCCTCATAACTTTCTCATCCAACACCGCTAGTACCATCATGCATCCTCTAAAAATAATGACATACTACACACCTTTATAGAATAAATAAGAAGAATTATCTATGGATATTTGAGCACATAGGGTCTCACAGTTGGTATAACCAAGATGTGCCTCCCTAACTCACTGTAAGAGTATTGGGGTGACAACAATTGACCGGTGGTAAGATTCTCTGTCTTCATCCACAGAGGATAACTACAATGAGGCAAAATTATCCAATGCCTCATTCAAGAACTACGTACCAGATTTCTAGATGATATAATCTTCTACCAAATTCCCCTTCTTAGAAGTATAAGAAATATCAAATTCATAGTCCTAGAGGAACTCTGTCCATCACCTCTATCTCAAGTTAATATCCTTATGAGAGAAGATATACTTGAGACTATTTTGATTAGAGTAGACAATAAACCACTCTCCCATCAGGTAGTGTCACCACATCTTCAAAGAGAATACTACAACTGCTAACTCATGATCTTGGGTTGCATAGTTATATTCATTTGGTATCAACTAGTGTAAACCATAGGAAATCATCATGTTCCTCTGCATCAGGACATAACCTAGCTTGGTCCATGATTCATCACATAACACTATGTACTCAAAACCTTCTTCCGCCAATCTCAATACTAGGGCACTCATCAAACTCTATCTCAACTACTGAAAAGCCTACTGAAACCTTATTTTCCACACAAAATGAAGCCCATTTTGAGTCAAAGATATCCTGGGTATTGATATTTTGGAGAAATTAGGTATGAATATATGATAATAGTCACCAAACCAAGGAAGCTCCACACATCTCTCATGCTCCTAGGAGGCTCCCATGCTAAAACTACCTCGACCTCGGATGAGTCCACTTCCACCCCATCTATTGAGATAACATGTACCAAAAAGTGGACCGCTTGAATCTAGAATTGGAACTTCGAGAGATTTCTATAAAGCTAGTGCTCTCATATTATGTCTAGAACTATAATTAAGTGCCTCGCATGATCCTCCTTGGAATCTGAGTACAAAAGTATATTGTTGACGATTACTACCATGAATCAATCTATGTAAGGTTGAATGATCTAGTTCATGAGTCCCATGAACACTACTATTGAATTCTTCAAACCAAAGGGCATCACCAAGTAGTCATAATAATTATAGTGACATCAAAATACCGTCTTCAATATATCCTCATATAGTACTCGTAACTGGTGATAACCTGATCTGAGGAAAACCTTCAAGGACCATCATTCCCCTTTCAACTGATCAAAGAGGTAACTAACCCTCGATAGTGGATACTTTTTCTTCATGGTCACCATGTTCAAGAACTAGTACTCCACACACAACCTCAATCTCCTGTCTATATTCTTGGAAAAGAAAACAAGGGTTGCATAGGGTGAGACACTGGGTCTCACGAAGCCCTTCGTCTGCAAGTCCTCCAACTACATCCTTAGCTTGTGAAGCTCTATAGAAGCCATCTAATATGCTGGTTCAGATATCAGTGCCATACTGGGGTGTAGATAAATACAAAATTCTATCTCTCAATGAGGAGGTAAATGTGAAACGTCTTCAGGAAAGACATCCTCATACTCGCCACCACTATAGGAAGTTGGGAACTCAAAAAATCTACTACACCAAGGGTTAGTCTATCCAACTGATGAGAAATCAACTGCACCCTCATATGCATTTGTTCATCCTACACTGATTGGGTTTACTTTTCTTAGAAAAATGAAAACCTGGTTATATCACTACAAACACAAAACACCATTCACTTAAAATAATCAATTTGGACATGGACTACAAATAACCAATACATACCAAGAATGACATCGTAAGGCCTTAACACCACTACCAAGAGGTTCCAACTGAAACTCTCATCTCTAAGGGCTACGTCACAATATTGAAATAGGTTTGTGACCAATGATTCTTCTCCACTAGGTGTCTCCATGAATAAGGGTCAAGTTAATGGTTCCAATGGAATCTATTGGTATCATACGAGATATGTCGTGAGAAAGGAATGACTAACACCTGTGTCTATCAGTAATACATATAAAGTAGAAAATACATAGATCATACATCAAATCATTATTGGAGCCCCTAGTTTATAAGACTTGACCACATCCATCTATCCCCACCCCTATCCTCTAGCTCCCTAAGACTGGTGGAGAACACTTGGGGTTGGTGGTGGTAACAAGTCGAAATGTCGACCACCCCTACTGATCTACCTCCTCTTTTACCATGTATGTCACCCTATGGATATGCATGATCCTATCTCTATATATACCTAAATGGTCCATCCATGGTCTCCCTTTCAATATTATAGAGGGTTGGACAATCTCGAGCAATATTTCCCCTACCGTCACATGAATATAACCACCTCTATCTAGGATGACTAAACCCACCCTATAAACCCTGAACTACAGATCCTCTATCCTATGAAGTCCTCTTAAAACATCTCCCACATCACATCAGCTCCATGATGCTGAGGTCTCTGCTTCTACTTTCCCACTACTGACTATCACCGATTGTATCTGCTCATTCGAGAATATTTCAACCACAAAATCTTACATAGACACCCCATAATATGTAGGAATTCATAGAGGGATAAAATTGTCTCAAATATATCTACACATACCTCACTCAAGGGTCTGAGCCTTGATGTAATGATCTTGAATGATATCCATTGAGTACTTATAAAGGTTAGTAAACCACAATGAATAATAAAATATTGACATGATTCCTAGATGAAGTTGGAGAATCTTTTGAATATGAACATATCTAAGCATAACTGGTGAGAAATTCTCTCTATAAAGTCACTCAAACTCTATCCATGAAAGAGTCATCTCATCGCGAGTTTGGGTCACCAAACTCCACCAGCATCCTGCTGATCCATGTAGAAGGCTAAATTTTAGGAACACCATAAGATTTGCGGGTGTCCTGACTAGATGAAAAACTCAGGTCATCGCCTCAAGATAGTCCTCAGCTACCTGTGGGTTGGGCTAACCTCAAAACCTATGGGGTCTCTTCCACTGAAACCTGTAAAGCACACTCATCCTGTGGTCCTCATTTGCTGGTATTGTGGGTACCATGTGCTGTTCTACAGGTGGTGGCATGGATGGTGCACCACCTGAAGGTAACATCTGGGAAACTGATCCCTATATCGAATCCTTATCACTAATGGGGTCATTACTATGATCAATTTGATGAATCCTAGCTGGTATACATAACATAGGTATCCTGAAACAAAGAAGATGTACCATAGTCAATGTGTATATCTGTAGAGATGACTCAAGAAGGACATGGAAACATCAATCCATTCCTATATGACTCATATACCATTATTTTACCAATAAATAGTGTTCTCATGTATCGAGTCGAAAAGAAGGTTATCTAAGTCCTGGTGTACGGATACATCAGTTTCCATACCAACACTGGAGTCCATGGCCTGAAATCCAAACTAGAAGAAGTAAACATTATTTCCCCAAACCAATCACATAGACTTCTGGTCCTAAAGTAGAACTGACCACCTATGACAAAACTCTATGACGACCTATTCTAGTGGGTCCCATTTCATGACTCCCCAATCCCACCTCCAATAGGCCAGTTGGATGGTGACTAGAACTATGTAGGTGTATCACTAACATGTGATGTATTGCTTATGTACATGTATGCACACACACTATCCAAGCCCACAAAATTTTGAAATGTAAAAAATACTATGTAACTAATGTATTTATACAAATATATCCTAAAACTAGAGTATTATAGGAATTAAATTAATGATAAAAGGTCCAAATACAATCCCAACACAAGATTCTGTTACACAATTCCAACCTATAAGAAAAAGGTACTGGGACAACTATTTGAAAGCCATAGGAACACACCTCGGTCTATTCGGCCTAACTATGAACCATCTAGTCTTGGTCTATCTAGGACTCCATCAAAAGGTTGATCATCTGCAAAAGACACAACATGTGAGAGAAAATGTAGTTTAGGGGTGAGTACAAAAATATTCAATAGGACACCCTAACACCGCAAAGAAATTCAACATGGGAAAGTATAGTTATCTTTACAAAGGTATATGTCTACAACACATATAACAAGAATATTTAGATATACTCAAACCAAGACACATATTCTAGAGGTAAGTCACAACCACTGTATACCAGGACTAGGAATGCAACTTAAAGATTCCATGAAGCACTCATATGGGAGAACACACTCAGGAGTCCGATAACACTGACAGCGTCCGTCCGAAAGGTGCTGCACATCGAGTATTGTCACGAGAGAGAGATACTGATAAATCTGAAGATATTACGATACATAGATGAAAATAACAACTAGGGACATGGGGTGATACCAAAAACTAAATATGGATTAACCATATAAGTAGAAGATCAACACCCAAATAGTGTTGGTCATGTCGATACCAAGAACCCCACCTAAGGAAAGAATATGAATAGAGGATCCCTCTCTGGGCCTCTCATAGGGATTCCAAAAACTCTATCTAGGATGTCCAATTAAGGGATTGTATTCCTAGGAGTAAGAAACGATTCAAACCAACCTTTAGGTAAACAATAAGGGGGAAAACCATAACAAAACTTGTCCAAGATATAGAGTACAAGAGGCTCGATCCATGTAGAAAGGTGTACACGACGTGTAGTAGGTTCACACACCATGTTGCTTGACCCTGGGTACAACCCCTGTACAACAACCCAAGTATTTAAACCATGTCATGTAGAAGTGGGGTACATGGACTGTATAAGGGGTTACACACCGTGTACTTGAATATGGGGTCCGCCCGTGTACTCTATCCATATGCCAGAACATTGAGTCAACTCGTGTATCCGTTCCCATGTACCAATACATGGGGTAGTCCATGTAACCGGTACATGCCAAGCCATATGGGGGAGTAAAAAACATGTAGGAAACTCTTTTAATCCACCATGTGTCCATGTAATTCCCATGTACATGTTTATTCGTTTGAGGGGGACTACATGTCGTTGAATCAAGGACTACATGCCATGTGTATCAGGTTATCCAGAAACCTATATCCTTTCTACCAATCACATTGTCGATAATCTGGATCTCATTATGATGTTTATTTTTACTAAAAAATCTAAATCCAAGGCCATTTCTACACCCTAACACTGAATTGATGGGATTCAGGCCTTTAATCAGTTTGGAAAATGAGATTTATCCGTTCTTTTTTGCTGCATAAGAACACAAATTCATCACCCACCATCATTCAATCTTCTGCTGCACCCACCATCACACCTCTATCAAGTTGTCCTGATGTCGGATCTACGGTTTCAGATCATTGTTCCAAGAACCTAAGGTGAAACTATCGATTGTTTAGAAGGGGTTCAATGCACAAGAAGAATGAAGAATGCATGATGAAGAATGTAAGAATCAGGGGAGAAAATCACTACAAATCTAGAGGGATGAACCTTGATCGATGTTTACATAAATCTTGGTTCATCCCCATTATAACGGTAATGAATCCAAACAAATATAAAGAATCAAATCACGATAAATCCAACAAAATAACCCATCCCATAATTATGATCGACCCATAGGCTAATCTGTTTGTGGATTAGTCCGTGTTCATCATTGGAATAAATAATGGAGAAATGAAATCAAAATAACACATCCTACCTAGATCCATATCACTCACTGAAAAATAATGGTCACCATGTCATCATCATTTGTGAGATCTATGAAGACTGGCGTGTGTCTATCTTTGATCCAAATTTCATCATCGTCTGCTCGAGAGAATTCTTCAGATCTCTCTCCCCAATGTCTCTAGAAGATTATAGGGTTATGAGGATATCCCTAGATCTCTTACATAGGGATACATTTAAATAGAAAATTGTTGTGTCACTTCATCAACAAAATAAGATAAATTTTCTTAATATAATTTATTTATTTAAGCATCCTTGACAACTTTCCACAGTTGACCCACACCGACCAATGTTAGGTGGCACCTAGGGTAAAAATACCATTCTAAACTCAATGGTGCCATCATATTTCTGGTCTAGGAACCCGTTTAGAAGTTATTTTACCTTTTCATAAAACCTTGAGCTTGTTCTATTTAATATATTTAATATATTTCAAACATTTATTCTTGGGCACACCAGGTCTTCGAATCACATGTTGTCTTAGTTTTTGGTCTCGAAATTAATCCATATAAAATTTAAAAAGAATAAATAAAAAAATATAGGACATTATAGAATACCCTAAGGAAGGATAAAATTTATGGAAAATTTACCAAATATGAATTTTAGCTTTGAAAAGTTTCATGCTCCGGTCATATAATCATAAGCGAGGGTATATCAGTGAACCCTTTAAAGACCTAAGTTATTGAACATTGGCCCAGACCAAACAATATGACCGGGATCCATAGTTTTCTTAGTTTGTCTCTATATTATTAGTTATTTGTGGAGAATATTTCTTTGATATTAAATATACTCACAAATTTAACTTATAAGGGAGCTAAGTTATTTTTGACGAATTAATGTGATAAATGTTTTATGTAATTGAGGATATGGCTAGTCAGAACACCTATGCTTACACTACCCTATAACAGGGAAGGGTTTACAATCTATAGTGATGCATCAAATAAGGGACTGGGGTGTTTCCTCATACAATGATATGGTTATAGATTATTCCTCAAAAAAATTTACGGTATATGAGAAAAATTACCGAACTCAATATTTGGAGTTAGTTGTGGTAAATTTTGAATTAAATACATGGAAGAATTATATATATGGATACAAGTGTGAAAAATATATTGATTAAAAAATTTACAAGTAAATATTCACTCAAAAAGATCTAAATAAGCTCTAACGAATATGTTTGGAGATGATTAGATATTTTGACTGCTCAATACATCACCACCCTGGGAAAGAAAACAAGGTGGCAAATGCTTTGAGTCAAAAGGATCATGCTATCTTGTCTATGAAGAGGATAATAAAAGATCTATTATTTCTAGACTTGAAAATGATAGATCTTGAAATATTTATATAACTTTTCATTCTCAAATGTGTGTTCAACCATATATCCATGTAATGATATAAGAGGTAAAGAAGGAAGATGTTGAACTATAAAAGAAGGTGATAAATGTTACTGATTTCAACCTTGATTCTGATGGTATGATAAGGTTCAGGAATCTTGCATGTGTCCATTAATTACCATATTTTAAGGAGTTAATGGATTAAGGTCATAGTTCTTAATTATATATTCATCATAAATGTATAAAAATATATAGAGAATTGAAGGAGTATTTCTGGAGGGATGCAATGAAGAGTGATATCGCAAAGTATGTTTCTAGGTGCATGGCATGTCAATTTGTTAAGGCCAATAAACACAATTCTAAGTGGATGTTACAAACATTACCCATACCATAATGAAAATGGGAAAAAACACCATGTATTTTATCTTTGAACTCCTAAAAACATATAAAGGTCATAATGCTATTTGGTTTCTAGCTGATCACCTTAAAAATTCATCACATGTCATTACTATTAGATAATTTTTCTCTATTGATCAACTTACTTTTTTATACATTATGAAACTATGAGGATTTTATAGTGTAACAATATATATAGTTTTTATCCTGATTTTAGGTTTACTTCAAGGTTTTGGTGAATTATTAAATAATCTTTGGATATAGAGTAATGTTTTAGTAATGATTATCATCCTCAGAAAGAAGATCAATATGAAAGGAATAATCAAAATCTAGAAGACAGTTGATATATTTCTCTATGGATTTCAAAGGGGGTTTGGATCAACACCTTTATTTGGTGGATTTTTTTTACAATAATAGAATTCACATTCGCATTTAGATGAATCCTTTTGAAGCCCTATATGGTAGGAAGTGAATAAGTCTACCCTGATGAAATAAATTTAGTGGGATAAATATATTGGGACTTGATATCGCTTTGAAAATGATTGATAAGGTTACATCTATTCAACAATGCGTAAGATCAGCTCAGAGTTAACAAAAAAATTTATGCTGACAATCATTGGAAAGTTCTAGAGTTTGAAGTTGGTGATAATGTATTCCTATGAATATCTCCCCAGAAGAGGGTGATTATATTTGAAATAAGGGAAATAAAATCCCTAAGTATATCAAACATTTTTAAATTTTTGATTATATCAAGATGGTAGCTTGTCATTTGATGCTTCCACAAAATCTATTACAAGTTCATGATGGGTTCCATGTATCTCTCTCAAGGAAGTACATACCTGACCATTCACATATACTAATCTCATAGGTCACACAATTAGAGTAAGATCTTTCTTATGATGAAAATCTGGTTGATATTCTAGACTATTGAGAGAAATTTCTACAAAACAAGACCACTCATTTGATCAATGTTTAGTGTTGAAACCTCCAATTTGAGGAATCTATGTGGGATCCTAAGGACCTAATGTGGTAGAAGTATCCTCAAATTTTTATACCAAAGTAAAAAATTTAAAGGTAGAAATTTACTTTAAGGGGGGTAGAATGTAACACCCAAATATGTTTATGAGATATTTCTCTTTAAATAATTTTATTTCTTTAACAGCTTTAACTACTTGAAAAATCGATTTTAAACGAAGCATGATATACTATTTAAATATTATTATTTAAAATTAATGTTATCTCCCTGCCATAGAATTAGAGGTTATGAATAGGAATAATTAAATTATGAAAAATTCATGTTTATATATTTATAATCTTAATTAATTGGTTATCCATTGATTATAAATGAAAAGAAAAATCATTTGGAAGAAAAAGAAATATTTCTTCCTAAAAAACTTTTTTATGTGTGTAATGTATATATATATTAATAAAATAAATTAATAAATATTTTTTAATGAATTTAATTATATATATATATTATTTACTTGATAAACTGTATTAAATATTCAAAAAATATTTTTCTAGGCATATGATAAGAATAAATCAAGTTTTATGCTCAAAAATTTATTTATTTTCTAAAAAGTAGTTTTTGTCACATTTTACGCAATTACTTTAAAATTAATTTCTTCCATTTATAGGTATTTAATTATATAAAATTATTTACATATTTATAATAAATAGGTTCAAATTTGGAAATTAGTCTCCTTTTTTGTCCATAATTTTTTTATGAATTATTATTTTATGAATATAATTTGACCATCATCACCTTAAGATAAAAATTTATTACTTTAATGGATAGTTTTCCATAAAAATGATTTATATATTATTTAAATCAAATGTAGTTACAAAATTTCACTCTCTTAGTTTTAAATATATTTTATGTGTTCTAAAAGGGTAATTTTTTTATGAACGAACATTAATAGTAATTTTTTGAATAATGAAATTATATTAATGATTTTATTTTATTTCTAATTTTTATTTATTATATAATTACCTTAGAATTCTTATATAGTACCAAAATAATAGTTATTCAATTAATGAATACAATAAAAAAATGATTTTGAAAATATTAAAAGTTGTTGAATTTGAGTAATTTATAGTGTTATATGAATTTTATAGGTTTATATGACATATTACTATTGTTTTTAAAGATTAAATTTTAATTCAAACTTTTTGTTTTTTTCTTTTATTTCAAATTAATTGAACTGCGTTGAAATTGAAAATAAAGATATTTTATCAAAATAATATTCTTTTAAGTTATTTAAAAAGTATAAAAATATTTAAATATGATATTTTGGATATTATATGGTCTAAAATGTAATAAAGTTTTTATTTATGTTCTAATTTTCACCTTAGAAGTGAAAATTTAAACCCATTAATATTGGAAAACTAGTTACCATAGTTAAAATTAAAATTATTTTACTATAGTTTAATCAAAATAATAAGGTTTTAAGTGATACCAAAACATGTCTAAATTCAATTTTTTATGTGATTAAAACCTTATCCAACATTATATTTTAATATATTTCCATTTGGAATCATTTTTCATGGCAATGAATTTATTATAATTAAGAATTTGAGGAATCCAAAAAGTACCCCTCCCCTTAATTATAAAAGGGATCTTCCTCTCTCACTTATTTACACCACTTTTATCCTTATATATTTCCCAAAATATTCTAATTACTCTTATAAACCTCCCTATTCAGATTATGGAGGTTATGTTCCTACCAAAAGACAAACCCTAGAGCCCTTTAGAGGAGATATAAAGGAGTCATTTCAAAGAAAAGGTTACCGCCTTAATCAATCACTTTCTTTTATACTCTTATTTAAATAATATAAATATACAATATTTATCATAAAATAATAACTTTATTATCATAAATATTATTATTTTTCATTATTATTAAAACACCATTATACACCCTCTTTCCTATCAAACATGAAATGAATGTATCATTTGTGCGTACATACGACTTACCATGCCTAAGTAGTGATAAAATTCATTTTTCATCACAATATTTTGTAGATGGGTATTATGATGAGTTTAATTTTTATATATTATATTTATGAAATAATAATACCTTTTTAATTATAATATCACATCTACCTACTTACTATACAATCCTTTGAGAAATGATAACGTCATTCATTCTTATGTATGGACTAACACCTCTATGAAGAGATGTGATTTATCTTTAATTTATATTTTACCTGTATGGTAATGAGGATAAAATATATAAATATAACTGATATAATAATGATATTTTAGAGGTTAATTAATATTTATCTCTCTTTCATACCATATGTTGAAAAATAAAAATAGTGTTCATGCGTATATACAACTTACTGTCTCCATGAATGGTGTAATTGATTTTTATATCGTCAATATTTATTGATGACTATAAATATGCATATAATTAATATATATGATATTTATATAATAATTAATATTCTGGATATAATATAACCAAGATAAATGTACAAGTACCTGAGTTAATGAGCTGAAATACTCATGATAAATGCAATAGTTAACACCATAAAATAATGATTTTAATAAAGAATTATTAGTAAAAGGGGGTTTTGAAAATTTGTAAGGGTATAATATATGATATTATAAGTATTAAAATGAATTTGGTATATAATTATAATAAATTTAAATTTATTATACTGGAGGTCAAAATGATTTCGAAGTAAGGAGAACTCAAGGTAAGGGTTCTATGTTACAATATTTTTGTTTATCAGGACTATTTATGATTAATTTCTAATGCTGACATATTATTATGTACCTCTCAATATACTCATGAATTTTATTCTACTATGGTTATTTATATAGAATAGATGTTTTATTTTCATTTTCTTCACCTTATTTACTCAAGTTACTAAAAATAGTTTTTTAAGGAAAATCAACTTTATTACTCTATTTGGTTGAAAAACATTTTTCTTACATATCCATGTTTTATAAAACTATTTTAAAGAAGGATTTTTACTATTATCTTATTATTTTTTAAAGTTATTTTTTGTAACAGAACAACATGGGTCAACCAAAACACACACCTGCTCCAGATGTCACATGGTGAGGTAAAGCAAGAAAACAGAACAAGTCTCGTATATAATAAAAAAAATATACAATCAAAGTATCATACAGAAGAAAAAGATACAATTATATCCATGAAATATAATAAAAACTAGATAAACTATAAAGTATTAATAAATAAAGACCAAGAAGTCACCATGTGTCCAAGATTCACCTCCAAACCAACCCGAACCGAAGGCAATAACAAAAAGAGAAGAAAGCATGCTACAAGATGCCCATCCATTTACCTAAATCATGAAAAACAACATATAAAAATGCTCAAATTAAATATTAGGATGTGAGCATAAATCCCATTAGGACACCACTACATAATATATACATGTTCTAATATCAATAATGAATTAATTATATCTTTTAAAACAAAAATAGTTTAACAAAGTATTTTCATAAATCCAAAATCCATTTGTAAGTAATTTTCCATTTGGTTTTACTAAAATAATTTTCTACTATCAATTCTAAAAATATGGTAAGTAGAAGTTGTAAAACAAGAAATCATATCCATGCATTATAAGGTAATCAAGTAAATACATATCCATGAAATATGATCAAGTGATTCTACGTGATACAACCTCATATAAAAACTGGTGAGAAAAAAATACATGAAAAAACAACATGTGATAAACAGATATAAATTTCCAAGAACACTATAATTTAGGCTATAGACTATGGGAAAATACATAAAAAAATAATATATCCTGAACTAGGTCAAAAAATGGTACCAACCAATATCAAGTCCTTCTACAATCCATTAATATCCAAAAGGTTACCTCCTAGTGGTGCCACACTCACTAAGGATACCCATGTTTATTTATTAATGAATATAAGGTAAAATAATTTCCAAGATTGTCAGAATACATTTCGAAACCATGACCACAATTTAGAAAACATTTTCAAAGACAATATGACCCACTTAGGTATTTTAAAACACATTTCTGAATCAAAACAAATTCATTTTTAAAGAAAAACCATGTAAAAACATTTATCTTTCCAAGTAATCCTTTAAAATAACAATTCAATTCTATTCAATGAAAAAATCAAAGGAATTTATCAAAAATGATAATAAATTCATCAAATTAACCCACTGTATAGAAACGCCCACCTCAAAATGGTATAAACCTAGCCACCTTCAACAATGGTGACTGGAAACTAAGAGATCAGCCTTTGAAAGACAAGTCCCGACAAGGAACTGCAAAGATCGATAGAAAAACTATCCAATAAAAAAATAAAAACCATAGATGCATCCAACATAGTGATAATGAACAAAGGAATGAATAAATATAAGGAACTATTACCCAGATAGGCAAACCACAAAAACCCTGATTATTGATCATCGAATGAATGATCTGAAAGGAGGAAAGACCTCCAAAACTACCTAAGGTGAGATCTAGGTCAAGAGAGGGGGGATACATGGTTAAATGAAATGAAAATAACTCATATGGTTCCCTAAAAAAATATCATGATATTTATACAGTGTGTAATCCCATTATACACTGTGTATTCCACATAGGTTGGAAATGCTGAAAAACATGTCAAATTTTTATAAAAAACCCAATTTTAGCCACCACATAATGTGAAATCCAAATACATGACATGTAAAAATTCACACCCTCTAAAAGATTCATGGTTCTTCTCGGTGACCATTAAACAATGTGTAATCCCATTACATGACATGTAAACTCCCAATAGAAAGTAAACAACCCAGTTTATATAGTGAACTGAAATCTAAGAATGAAAATCAAAGCACAATAAAGGGAGTACCAGAAATAAATAATAGGGTGTTACAATATTCCCACTATAATATCCTCATAACCCTATAAATTCCTCATATTTTTGGATTCACGAAAAGGAATGTCCACTGCTACCTCATCAATAATTTACTCTCCCACATCTCATAGATATCTTTTCCACTCTTCCAAAATACCTAGACAAAAGGAATAGTTTTACCACACAATACCTTCTCTTGGTGATCCATAATATGAATCGAATGCTCAAAAATAGTGGTGTTGATCTCAATATTAACATCATACCACGAAATCACATGGTAAGGATATGATATATACCACCTAAACTAGGAAACATGAAACAAGTCAGGAATAGAAGTCAAACTAGATGGAACATTCAACCAATAGTCTACCTTTTCCAATCATCCAATGATATGAAAGGGTCCTACAAATCTCAGTGCTAACTTACCCTGCTTACCCAATCAATGATTTCCAAAGAGAGGTGAAAATATAAGAAAAACCTATCCAACAACCTAAAAACTCTAGTAGCTTATGATGAAGTACAAAATAAGATTTATGATGAATCTTTTCTGTGATCAATGTCCTCTGGATCAACTACACCATCTCTAATATCTTTTGAATAAGACATGTCCCAACTAAGGATCTCTCTCCCAAATCTACCCAAAACAAGGAATATCTACATGTACACCCATAAAAATACTATAAGGTTACAATCTAAATAAAGGCCTAATAACTATTTTATAGAAAAACCAGATGAGATAAAAAATATTTTTCCAATATCCCCCAAAATCAATCACACATGCCCAAACCATATCCTCAAGAACATGAATTTCCCTCTCAGTATATCAATATATATATGGATGATAATCCAAGATCAATATAATATGGGAACCCATTGCCTCCTATAATCCTTTCTAGAACCTCGTTGTTAACCTCCAGTCCACATTAGATACAACCACAGAGGGAACCCCATGAAGTCTCAAAATCTCTTAGATATACAATTTCCTAAGTTATTCCACTTTTATTATCAAATTGATAGGTTGAAAATGCACTGATTTCATGAGTTGATAAATGATCACTGAAATCATGTCCTTCCCACTAGAAGTTTATGAAAAAACAATGACACAATTCAAAGAAATATCATCCAATTTTCACATTGGAATGGGTAAGGGCTACAATAAACCAGCAGGTCTATATTGTTCTACCTTAATTATATAACTTGAAAGACACCACAATATAAAATACAAAATAAAATGTCTCATCCCCTACTACTAATACCAATTCTCAAATTGTGATATATCATGGTATCCTCAGGGTGCACAGATCACCAAGAACAATGTACATTTTCCATAAACTCCTATCTTTGAGAAAACAGAACAACCAACCTACCATGAAAACACAAAGTTCCATTGGGATACCGAGGCCACTCACCAGAGGTCTCCCCATATAAAGGCTTTTACCCAAGTGTTTTCACTTTTTTGTCACCTTATTGAGATAAAAACTCTCATGAAAATAATATTCGAAATTCATTGAAGCCAAGAACACCTTTCCACCAGCCTCTTCTACTCCCAAGACCATATTAGCAAAAAATTTCACCAGAGACCACTCCTCAACTAATTCCTTCATAGATCATGTTAGTAATTTTCTTATAAATTCATTATAAATCACATTTCCCTTCTTAGGGGTGTTTAAAATATCAAAATCAAGATTCTGAAGGCATTCCACCCAACTCCTCTATCAAAAGTTTAGACCCCTCTAAGTAAAAACACATTTTAATATATTATGATCAGAATACATAGTAAAACACTTCCAATTGAGGTAGTTTAACCACATTTTGAGTGCGTTCATAAACCCTGCTAACTCAAGATCACGATTAGGGTAGTTTTTCTTATAAGGGCATAACTTGAGGGAGCTATAAGACACCACCTGATTCCCCTGTAACAAGAACCATCCCAAACCCACACTAGAAGAATATAAGAAAACATAATAACCCAAAGATGGTTCTAGAAGAACCCTAACTAGTGGTGAAGTCAACCTCATCTTCTAATCTTAAATATATATTTGAAACTTTTAATTCCACTCAGAATTTACACCCTTACGGGTTAAAGCTGTCATCAAAGATGCAATCATGGAAAAATATAAAACAAACCTTATGTAGTAACCAGAAAAACCCAATAAGATTAGGATCTGAAAAAAATTTATGGGATTATCATGGGATATAAAATCCTGTATCTTTTCAATACCCACTGAGATTCCCCTCTCAGATATCACATGCACTAAAAATTTCACTTCCTGAATCTAATGCTCACATTTGGAAATCTTTCTATATAGATGATGTTTTTTCAAGAATCATGGAATGATATACAAATGGTCCCTATTTTCCTCCTATGACTTGGAGTACTCCAAAATATCATCCATGTACACAACAACAAAAGAGTCTAAGAACTTATTAAATATCCAGTTTATCAAATCTATAAACACCATAAGAGAGTTTGTTAGAACGAATGGAATAACCAGGAACTCGAAATTACCACACTAAATCCTGAAAATATTCTTAGGTATATCATATTCTTAGACCCTTAACAAGAGGTATCCTGAAGTAAGGTCAATCTTTGAAAACCAACATTCCCTTCAGAGCTCGTAAAAAAGGTCATCAATCCTTATTAAAGGACATTTTTCTTAATAATCACCTAATTCAACTTCCAATAGTCAATAAAAAGTCTGAGACTCTCTCTTCCTTCTTATAAATAGGATAGGTGAATCCCATAGTGACATGATAAGATGAATAAAACCTTTATCCTATAGTTTCTCACAATATACCATAAGTTCCACTAACTCAACTAGTAACGTTTGATAAAATGGTATATAAACAAGCATCATACCAGGGAGTAGGTCAATAGTAAACTTGACATCTCTCTAAGGTGATAAACTAGATAAATCATCTACAAAGACATAGAGGTACACACTCACAATTATAGGAATCCGACCACCCAAAAAAATGATTGATTTCATTAAGAAACATCTCAGACAACTAACATGAGATTTCCCCAACATAAGGAACAAAAACCCTTTCCCTTACCAATCTATAGCACCACTCACCCTAAAAATAATTATAAACCCATCAAAATATAATAAATATACCTGATGGTGATGATGGTATATTTGGGCCTTAAAATTGATCACCTAATCTATTTTGATAATCAATTTGAATATTTTAAGATCTAACACAAAGAAGTCTCACTCAACCTCAAAGTCGTCTATCATCACCTGACATGTGGGACACTTGAAGCCTTATTCAGAACTCTTTCCCAATGATGAGGAAAGATCCAAAAAGAATTATATAAGCACTAAATTTAATACCAACAAGTAAACTAACATTGATAATATAAAATAATGAGTATAACATGTATCAAGAAAATATAACACAATTGAAGGACAAATAAACACCGTACCTCTAACTGTAGCTAGACCTACTTCAAATTCATCTAGTACATAATTCATTTCATAAATATGTCTAGTATTAGCCACATAAACATTCCCCTTGGCTTGAGGATTAGTCCCACCACCCTTGGAAATATTGGTAAAAACCTTTGAACCCTTGGTGAGAGTGGATGTTGCCTTACTACCTTGGGATATTCTTCCACAGAAACACTTCAGATGGCCTGATAATCCACAATGATGAAAATTCATTAGAGCATCTGTACAGTTAGGCTTTGTATGACCAAAACTCCCACAGTAATAGCGTATGGACAACTTTCTTCCTTACAAAACCCTCTGAAACTTTTACTCAAGATAATTTTCCACTCTTTCATTTCATTTTTTTGACAGAATACACACCCTAGCTAACAAATTCACCAAATGAAGCTCCAACCAAACTTGTATTTCTAGCTATGTCTACCTCAACTGAAAAATATTTGTTAACTACATCCACAAAGGTCATAAGACACATGATAATCTACATTGACCGAATATATAGCCTCAATCCCAACTAAAAAATTTGATCATTTAGGTACTCATTAGTGACAATATCCAGTGCTAGATGCATCAGCCCAGAAAAATGGGTAGAATATGCCAGAACTGTACACTCCTCCTACTCCAAGGTCAAAAACTCATGAGTCTCCACCACACATAATGTATCGGGATAAAACAAAAGGTTAAATATTTTCTTTAAGGAATTCGAAGTTATATTATAATGTAACGTAGATTTTACAATAGAGTCCCACTATCTCCTTCATGGTACCTCAAATATGTTTGTTGAAAAACCCACCTTAGAGTCTTAAGGAATATTCAAAAAATTGAAGATCCTCTCAATCCACTAAAGAAACTCCTTAGATTATTGGGGTCCTTTGTCACCACATAATACTAGTGGATTCCAGTTAGTAAACTCAAAGCCATGATCCACCACATATACTCAGTTCCTAATACTAACTTGACCGAGAGTCTGAATAGTAAAGATTATAACTTCTACCAAGGAAGGGTCTATTAGAGGATTCTTATAAAGATCCTTTCTTGTAGCCACCACCCTCATATTTTTAATATCTATTTTTAGAGGAATTTTGTAATAAATAGAAGAAAATAACCAATTAGACCATGAGAACCTTCCACAATCATAAGTCCACCTTTAGAATTCAAAACAATGCTTTAAAAAAAAAGAATTTAAAGAAATTATGAAATCTTCCAACAGAAGAAATTACTTAAAAAAGAATAGAAAAATTTAATTAACTATCCATATATTTCAATTAAATAAACTCAAAATACAATTCTCATAATTGGTAAAAGTTCCTAAATATCCATGGAAACTCGAGTTCAGTCATGGAAGTGAGCTGTCATGGCCCCTTTTCCAAACTTACTATCCAAATTCTAAATATCCTAGATCCTGTATACCCAAGACAAAAAACCAAACTCAAGAAGTGTTAACAAAATTCAGGGTGATCCAAACTCTTATACCAAATTTTAATAGACCAACTTGGGTTAACTAGACCATATACCAGAGTTGGCTATCACATAGTGAGGTGATGTAAAAAAACTGAACAAATCTCATATATAACATAAAATGACACACAACCAACGTACTATGTTGAAGAAAAAATAAAAATAGATCCATATAATACAATAACAATAGGATAAACTATAAGGTATGAATAAAGAAAGACCATAAAGTCTCCATGTGACCAAGAGTCACCTCCAAACTAATCCGAACTAAGGGAAACAACAACAAGAGAAGCTAGCACACTACAAGATTGCTACCCCTATACTTGAATCCTACAATAAAACATCTAAAAATTACCAATGTAAAAAATAGGGTGTGATCATAAATCCTATTAGGATACCAGAACAATGTATATAAAATTTATAATATCAATAATTCAATAGTTATAACTTTTAAAACAAAAATAATTTTACAAATAGTTTTTATAAGTCCCAAATCCATTGATAAGTCATTTTCCATTTGGTTTTCATAAAAGAATTTCATATTATGAAGTCCATAAATAAGAAAATTAGATGTGATAAAACATGAAGTCATATCCATGCATTATAATTTAAGAAATTATGCTCATATCTATGAAATACCATAATGCGATTTCATGTGATAGAACCTCATATAAAAACATATGAGCAAAAATCCATGATAAAAACCACCATGCGATAAAAATATATAAATGACCCAGCAAACTATCATTTGGAATTAACCTATGGTAAAAATATGTACTATAAATAAAAGATACTAAACCAGGACAAATATTATAAACAATCAATATCAAGTCCCACCATAGTCCATGAATATTCCAAAGGTTACCTCCTAGTGGTGCCACACCCACTAAGGATACTCATGTCTATTTTATGATAAGCCCAAGGTTCCCAAAGTTACAAGCTTGTCATAATACATTTCAAAACCAAGCTCAAAATTTATAAAACATCTTCAAATCCAAGACGATCTGATTTAGTGTTTGAAAAGCCATTTCTGAATCAAAACAACTTTTTTTAAATAAAACCCCTTAAAAAACCTTTTTTTTCCAAGTAATCCTTTGAAATCACAATTAACTTATATTCAATGAACAAATAAAATGAAATTATCAATAAAAATAAGTAATTCATCAAACTAACCCATTGTATATAAACACCCACCTCAAAATGATATAAACCTAGCCACCTCTGACAATGGTGATTGGAAACCAAGAGATCAGCCTTTGAAAGACTTGGACTGATAAGGAAATATAATGATTGATATAAAATACTATTAAATTTTGAATTTTAATCATAAACACAGCCAACATAGTATCCATGAACAAAGGAACAAATAACTAAAAGGAATGCTTACTCAGATAGGTGCACCAAAACAACCCTGATGATCGATCACCGAATAAATGATCTGAAAAGAGAAGAGATCTCCAAAATCACCAAAGGTGAGATCTAGGCCAAGAGAGGGAAGATAAATGGTTTAATGAAATCAAAATAACTTATAAGACACACTAAAATGTAAATCTCACTATATTTACATGGAGTGTAATCCCATTACATGTTTTATATTTCATGAAGGCTAGAAATGTTGAAAACCGCATCACCTTTTTATAAAAATCCTGACATTAGCCATTACAGGATGTGAAATCCAAATACACAGTGTGTAAAACTTCATTCCCTACACCAGATTCACATATTCTTTTTGGTAACCATTACACATCATGTAATACCATTACACGATGTGTAAACTCCTTTTCGGTAGTAAACAACCCAATTTCTATAGTAAACTCAAAATCAAGAATGAAATTCAAAACATAAGTAATGGAGTTCATGAAATGTGTAATGTGGTGTTACATTTTTATCAATGTTTGAATTTATAATTGTTTTTTAAATTAATCTTTTTTACATTTTCCAAATGAGGTACTTTGTGACATTTCCAACAAAAGTTTGGAAGGAATGCTTTTTTAACTCATATGTCATGAGTATAACCTATTTGTAGAATTTATTATTATACATATGGTTGAAATTCATATAATCCATGATAAAGATTAGATATTAAAATGTAATTAAAATATATCAGAATTATGATTTGTGATGAATATTTGGAATTATTTATCTTCATATTGGAGACTTCATCATCTGGGTCATTTTTAGATCCACCGCTAGTAGTTATTCTGAATGAGATTATTGAGAAAGAAAAGAATACACAATATATGGATGAAAATGGTAATATTCAAATTGAGGATGTACTTTTTTTAAATGAATAATTTTATGTATTTGTGTGGGAATTACCTATACATCCAGTAGAGCATGAAGTTGAATTTTCCATTCATTCAATCCTCATTCAAGACCTATATTAGTGATAGACTCTATGGAATTAGTGGAGGTAAATAAATAACTAGAGGAGCTGTGTGTTATAGTATTTATACACTTAAGTGTTTCACCTTAGGGATACCACTTTATTTTATTTAATAAGAAAGAAGGATCTATGAGGCTGTACATTGAATATTGGAAAATCAATTCAATTATGATAAATGACAAGTATCTTCTACCTCATATTGATGACTTATTCTTTCAACTTCATAGAGATCAATATTTTTCAAAGATTGAACTCTATTCTAGGTATCATAAATTATGAGTAGAGAAGGAATATATCATTAAGAAAATAATTCATAAGAGGTATTATCATTGAGTGGTTGTAGTAATTTTAATTTAATTAACTAATAAATCCTCTCTTTTTATGGATTTAGTGAACAAATTATTCAATGAATATCTTGATAATTTTTTGTGATATTTATTAATGATATCATGGTGTATTATAGAAGTTTTGATGAACATGAGAATCATTTAATGATCATTATTGAGACTCTTAAAGAAAAATAGTTAGATGTCAAATTTAGCAAGTGTGAATTATGGATTTATATAGTTTCTTTTCTTGGAAATATTTTCTCTAATAATGGAATCTCAGTTGATCCTATAAAGATAAAGGTAATCAAAGAGTGGCCTAAACTAATGAAAATAACCAAGGAATATAATTTTATTGGTTTGTAAGGTTACTATCAGTGATTTGTTCAAACATTTTCCTTATTGGATAACTTATTAACAAAGCTTACAAGTAAAGGGTTAAAGTTCACATGGATAAATGAATGTGAAGAATGTATTAATAATTGTAGAGGAGATAGGTCAATGCTGAATTTTGACTCTATCATCAAGAAATGATGTATTTTTGATATATAGTAATGCATAAATGTAATAATATAATTTTTATGAGATATTTCTCTTTAAATAATTTTATTTCATTAATATCTTGTGTTACACTCAACAATAAGTTTAAATGAACCATGATATACTATTAAAATATTATTATTTAAAATGACAGTTATGGAATTACTGTAGGTTTGGTGGGTATTAATATGAATAATTAAATTGTGAAAAATATATGGTTATATATGTATAAAATTAATTCATTGTTTATCAATTTATTATACATAAAAATAAAAAGCATTTGGAAGAAAAAGAAATATTTTTCTTAAAAACTATTTTTATGAGCTCAATGTATTATTATATTAATAAATTATATCAATCCATTTTGGTGAGTGATTTTAATGAAATTTATATATTATTTACCTTTTAAAATACCTTAAAAATTCAAAAAATATTTTTTAGGCATATGATAAGAATAAATCTATTTTTATGCTTAAAATTGTATCTTTTTATAAAAATCATTTTTTGACGCATTTTGCAAACTTAATTTTAAAATAACTTATGAAATTCATCGGAATTGAACTATATAAAATTAATCAAATACTTATAATTAGGGTTTTCAAATTTTTTGAATAGGATCCTTTTATTTCTGGTCAATATGAATAGTAACTGTGATAAAATCTATCACATCGGTAATGGGAAAATCGTGTTAATATAGATTAAAAATAAGTGATAAGGCCATAATTTTTCATTATAATTCTTATTAGATGAGTGAAATTAAAACCTTATCACCTTATTTTCTAAATTAATTATTTTAATGGGCACTTATCGATGAAAATCATTTATATATTATTTAAATCAAGAAAAGTTAAAAAATATCACTTTTTAGTTTTAAATATCCTTTATGTTTTCTCATAAGGGAAAAACTTGTTATTAACTAATATTAATTTTAATTTTTTAAATAATAAAATTATATTAATTATGTTATTTTATTTATAATATTTAGGTATTATATAATGACCTTAAATTCTCACACAATGCTAAAACAATATTTATTCTATTAATGAAAAAAATAAAATAAATTATTTTGAAAATATTAAAAGTGAAATAATTTGACTAAGTTATAGTATTAAATTAATTTTATAGGTTTATATGACATATTAGTGTTGTTTTAATATATTATATTCGAATTAAAAATTTTAATTCTTTTAAGTCAAATTAAATAAACAGTATTAGAATCAAGAATAATGACTTCTTGTAAAAATAATATTTTATTAAATTATTTATAAATACTAAATTTTTTTAAATAATACAAGGTAAATATTAAATGGTCTAAAATTTTATAATTTTTCCATTTATGTTCCAATTTTCACCTTATAAGTAAAAATTAAAACCCTTTATTGTTGAAATAGTTGTTACCATAGTTAAAATTTCAATTGGTTAAGTAAGGGTTAATCAAAATGATAATATTTTAAATGACACCAAAAATAGTATAAATTATTATTTTTGATTGGATTAAAATCCTATACAAAATTATATTTGAATACATGTATATTTGGAATTATTTATTTTGAGAATGAATTTATTATAATTTAATATTTTGAGAAATTCAAAAAGTAGTCCTCACCTCAATTATAAAAGGGAAACTTCTCTGTCACTTATTTACACCACATTGGGCCTTATATATTAATAAATATGTATAAAGTAATCTTATAAACATAACTATACAAATTAAATAGGTTCTGTTCTTTCTAAAATACAAACACTAGAGCCCTTTAGATGAGATCTAAAAGAGTCATTTCAAAGAAGAGGTAATCGCCTTAATCGATCAATTTCTATTATACTCTTCTTTACCTCATATAAATATATGTTATTTATCATAGAATAATAAATTTATCACAGTAAATAGTATGAAACGTTTTTATTAATATTAAAACACCATTATACACCTTTATTCCCATTTTATGAAAAGTGAAAGTATCACATGTTCGTATGTACGACTTATTGTATCCACATAGCGATAAAATTAATTTTTCATCACCATATTTTATGGATGATTATTATAATGTGTTTAATGTTTATATATTATATTTATGACATAATTATACTCCTATAATTATAATATTGCATCTACCTAATTACTATCCAATCCTTTGAGAAATGATAACATCGTTTGTTTGTACGTGTGGACCACCACAACCACAAAGTGGCGTGACTTTTTTTTCATTTATATTTTAACTATATGGTAATGAGGATAACATTTGTTAATATATATGATATATATTTGGTAATAAAGATATTTTAATTGTTAATTGATATTTATCTTTCTTTCATTCCATCTTTTGAAAAATGAAAACAACATTCATGTGTACGTATAACTTACTATCTCCATGAATGGTGTAATTCATTTTTATATCTTTAACTTTTATTGATGAATATTAATATTTATATAATGAATATATTTGATATTTATACCATTATTAATATTTTTAATATGATTTAACCATGATAAATGTACAAGGAAGGGAACTACTATGCTGAAATACTCATAATAAATGAAATAGTTAACACTCATAAATAATGATTTTAATAAGGAATTATTGATAAAGGGTGTGTTGAAATGTTATAAAGGGATCATATATGATATTATAAGAATTAAAATTACTATTTTATATATTTATAATAAATTTAAATTTATTATACTTGAGGTTAGATTGATTTTGAATCAATGAAAACTCGAGGTAAGGGTTTTATGTTACAATCTCAATGTTTATTGGGATTGTTTATGATTAGGTTATAATGATGAAGTCTTATGATATAAATTTCAATATACTCATAAATTTTATTATACGATGGTTATTTATTTAAAATACCCATTTTATTTTCATTTTATTCACCTTATGTTCTCAAGAGTCTGAAAATACATTTTTAAAGAAAATTAACTTCATTTATCTCTTTGGTCGATTTTTTTATTCCATATAAATATTTTATAGAAATGATATAAAGAAGTTTTTTAATATTATACTACTATTTTTAATGGAATTTATAACCCGTGTTTTATTTTTTTTAAAATGGTTTTAATAGAATATGTTTTTCATTTTCCAAACATGATACTTTATGAATTTTCTGATAAAAGTTTGGAAGGAATATTTTTTTAACTTATACGACATGAACATATTTTCACACCACAATGAATTTTTATTTCTTTTAACATTACTTTAAATGTTTACATGGTTATTTTAATATAAAATGTTTTACTTTTTAATATTGTAATTTATCTTAAGTAAGCAATTCGAAAATCAAAATATAATTTTCCTCAAAAACGTTTTTATGATATTTTAATGGTATTTATTTTCATAAAATAAAGAAAACCATGATTTAATTTATGATTTACTAGGGATATGATTCAATGATACCATCCATATTCTTTATCATTATGCATTATGTTTATGATGACAAGATTTTTATGAAACCCATTTGTTTTCCATGTGTTAATTTATGAGGAAATGATGAAATGATTATGAAACCCATTTCTTTTATATGGGTTATGCTATAATGAAATGTTTATGAAGATAATTTACTTTCATGAGTTCTGATATGATGAGTATTTTTTGATCTTATGGCACACATATGTTTGATTTTAATTATTTGATGGGTGGGACCTATATCTCCCTATATTGCAATGGGTAATGATTGATATATTATGAGATAAAAAAACTAGGATGGGGAGAGAACCTTGTTATTAAGGTAAATTTTCCACTATGTTAGTATTGGGAGTGAAACTTGACTACTATGATGGTTTAGAGAGTAAAACCATTCCACTATGACATTATTGGAAAAGATCACTAACAACTAAGGAACTAATTTTATATGCTTATGTGTAGCCCACAATTCCATGTCTTATTCCAATGTTATGCACTAATGGATCATGTTATTGGATTGATTTATGATTGATGTCTTATGAACTACTAATATATATGCCATGCCTCAATATTATGATCTAGGATATTTTTGGTATTATTTTTTAAATGTTAATCTCATGTTATCATACCATTTTTATCAAGTTATTCTTATATGATCCTTGATATCCTTATTTACCCTTATTGAGAATCCGAGATCATCCTTTCTTATGTTTCCTTTACCAAGATATGAAGAAAGGTTTGATGTATGATATTTCTAATAAGGTTGATAGTTATAAAGATATAAGTGTGAGAATATATAGAATTATTTTGAACAAGTTATTTATATTACCATGTTTCCGAATATACCAGTCCTATAGGATTTTGGCATGGATCATTATGTTATGTAATGGATATTTATCTATTAAGATGTAATATTTATATATAAAAATTATACATTTATATAATCAAATAAGGGAGTTGGTTGTGTCCTTATGCAGAATGATAAAGTTATAACATATGCATCAAGGCAGTTAAAGACCCATGAACATAACTATCCAACTCATGATCATGAGTTGGAAGTTGTAATATTTAATATGTAGATATGGAGACATTATATCTATGGAGAAAGATGTGATATATAAAAAGATAATAAGATTAGGAAATACATATTTTCATAAATATAACTCAATAAGGGGAAAATAACATGGATCAAGCTACTCAAGTATTATGACTTCTTAATACACTACCACTTAGGGAAGGAAAATAAGGTAAAAGATGCATTGAGTAGGAAAGATCACAGAGTTCAGGAAAAAATTAGGATTGAAAGGGATCCTATGTTCATGGATTTGGTGAAGATAGATATGATAATTATTAAGTAAGGGTAAACATCACTACCTTTTCAAATTATTTCCAAGACATATTTATTATAAAATATAAAAATTATTATCCTGTTGATGACAATTTTTGAAAGAAAATTAAACTTGTGAGTGATGGGAAATTGGAAGATTTTGTATATGAATATGGAATTCTAAAATTTGGAAAGAGGATATTTTTTATATCTATACCTAATCTAAAAATTCAATTATTAGATGATTCTCACAGATCAAATTTCTCTATACACCCTAGTAGCACCATGATGTATAGGTATTTGAAGGAACATTTTTGGTGGGATAATATGAATTGAAATTTTGATAATTATATATCAAGATACGTGGTTTTTTATTATGGTTGAGATATATTATCCTAGAGGATTCATGAAACCTATACCTATTACGATATGTAAATGTTATGAAATTACTATGGAATTTTTAACTAGATTACCAAATATCCAAGAAAGAATGATGCAATATGGATTAATGTTGATCACCTAACCAAATATTTACATTTCCTTTTTATAAGATATGATTTACCTTTTGAATTCTATGAAAATATCTATAATAGTAAAGTTTTAATAATTAATGGTGAAACTCCTTTAATTGTTTCTAATCATGATCCATGGTTTATATGAAATTCTGGAAATGTATTTATAAGGCTCTTAATATTGAGCTTCATTTGAGAACCACCTATCCTCCCCAAACTGATAGACATTCTGATAAGATTGTTCAAATATTGGAATACATATTTTGATCATGCACACTTAACATTCAATGCATTTAGGATCATTATTTATCATTGGTAGAGTTTTCCTATAATAACAATTTCCTTTAAAGTATTCAAATTTCTTTTTATGAAGAATTATATGGAAAGAGATGTCATACTCCAAATTATTAGAATGAATTCGGTGAAAGGATGCTTGTAGAACCAGAACATATTAAGGAGACTAAGATAATGGTAAATACTATTAAGACTCATATTAAATTATCCCAATGAATGAAATTTTTTTTTACTGATAACCGGAGGAAATATTTGGAATTTCAAGTGGGATATCATATTTCCATGAAATTATCTCCATAGAAGGGTGTAATAAGGTTTGGTAAGAATGAAAAATTGATCCCTAGGTACATCAGCCATTTTAAAATTCTCGAATGAATTGGAGTTATGAATTACTATTTGAAAATTACACCAAGACTATCTAAAGTACATGATATATTCCATATCTCATTTTAATGAAGTACATTCCATACACAACACTTGTGCTCACCTATGAAAAAATAGAATTAAAACATGATGTATCTTACTAAAAAGAAACTATATAGATTCATTACACTAAAGAATGTGTTTTTGGGAGTCAAATAACTTGAATAATAATATTACTATGGGGAAATAATAAAATATAGGATGTAATGTGGGAACCTAAGGATGTTATGAATATGAACCATCATAATTTTTCTAGAAAGTAATATCCCTGAAAAGTTTGAGGATGAAATTTTTAAAGGAGAGAAGAATGTAACATAGAATTTTGAATTATAGTAAGTGATAATTATATTTTATTAAATCAACAATATAATTAAAATTTTAATATATAATGGAATAAAAATTCTAATTTGATAGGATAAATATTTATTTTGAACTTACTAGGTCAAAATAAGACTAGAATGAGTTTTTGAAATTTTCCATTAGAAATATTATTTTATGAATAATTGAAAATGTATAGTTAACTATTCTTAATTTTATTTATAAAAATGTGTTATATTTATCATGTATTTATTATTAATTTTATAGAAATAAGGATAAGAACATTTGTAGGAAAAAAGGTTCATTTTTATGAAAACTGTTTTCAAGTGCATAATAACATGGCATTTTAATTAATTAAAATAATCATTAATAAAAAATGATTCAAATTAAATGAATACATTATATATCTAACTATATTAATTTAATAAATAAAATTATTATTAATATTCATATATTAAATCTAATATCATCTTATGCATGAAAAATGCATTTCTTGAAAAATCATTTTTCATCGCCTTTTTTAGGTTTACATTTAAGTTAAATTCTGTCAATTTTTTGAATTTAATTTGATAAAATAGATTAAATATTTTTAATAATAATAATTAATATTATTTAATATTTCCAAATTTATTTTTGGTTATAATAAATAGTAAAAACAATAAAAATTCATTACCATGGTTAATGTTAAAATAGGTTTACCAAGGGGATAATAAAAAATGATATGGGGTAAAATGACCTAAATAATTTATTGAAAATAATTTTTTGTTTTTATTTCTATATTACACTTATCACCTTAAAATATGAGTCATTTTGGAGCCATTTTTACAAGAAAGTGACTTAATGATATTTTAAAAGTTTGAAAAATTTCAAGTGTGCCGCCCAACTCTATTAAAAATGGGCACCTCCTCCCCTCAATTATTTAAAAATATTGATCCATTTAGCTAGACTAAAACCTAAAAAAATATCTCCCTAAAATATTTATCCAAATTATATATGTGCTGGTATTCCCAAAAATACCAACCCTTGGGTTCTTAAGAAGATATCCAAAGTAGGTTTCTCTAAGAGAAGGTAACCATCTTAACAAAGTTCTTTAATGTTGACTTCTTCTTTTACCACCTTAAATTATGTTCCAAAATTACAATATATTAATTACAGTATCTAACATATATTGATATTTTATTATTCTTATGAAATAATATTTTTATATCTCATTATCCATTAAATGGGAAATAAAACCATCGCTCATGATTATAGCGGACTACCGCCTCATGAACCGATGTAATTTTTTTCCTTCACCACAACACATAGATAGTAATAATGATGAAAATAATGAATATATATGATATGTTTTACATATTATTTCTTATTTTAATTTAATATATCATCTATATGTTTACCCGTACACCCATTAGGAAAAGATAACTTCACTTGCGCGTACATCTAACCAACCGTCTCTACAAAGTGATGTAATTAATTTTCCATGTCCAAATTTAATTGATGATTATAAAAATGTATATAATTAATAAATATAATGTATATAAAATTATTATTATTTATATTATGTAACTATATACTATTAATAATAACTGGAACTTCCATGACAAAACATGCGTTAGAAAATGAAGTAGTTAACACTTGGAACAATGGTAATAATAAAATATTATCAACGAATGGTTGATAAGATATTATAAGAGGATTATATAAGATATTATAAATATTAGTATTTTTTTTATAAATTAATATTTTTTTTAAAACCATTATACGTGATTCTAACTAAGGGGAAGCATGAGGTGATATATTTTTTCTCAATTTCTATTCCATTCAGTCATATTTGGTATTATGCACCAATTTATTTTTATGTGGTGCATATAATACCCCTTTGATCTATTTAATATGAATATCTATTTATTCATGAAGATTAAATGTTTTAATTCAAGTTTAATTTTCAAGTGGTTATAATTTAAAACTTACTAAAAAGTAATAATTTATTTTATAATCTCAATTTTTAAGATTGCTCTTATTTTCATTGAAAAAATATTATATTATATCCTTTATGATCTAAATATATTTTATTATTCTATGAATATATAAGGAGTTTCCATATCTTATTCTAAATTTTATCCACTTTTTCACATTAATTAATCAAATAAATCTTTAAAATGAAATCCAATCATATTTCTCTTTTTTATTTGATATATATTTTCTTCTGTGTCCATATTTTTCAAAATTCCATTTTATAAACTCAAATTATTTATTAAAGACATTTTAATTTATCCTCTAATTTTTACAATGTTTTAAAAGAATCTTTCTAATGTTTTATGGAAGGGTCATTTTTGACTTTATAAAGAGTCAAAATTGATGTTTTCTTTTTAATATATATGAAGTTAGTGGACTTTAATTATACCATAACCATATTTTAACATATATATTATTCTAAAAGATCTCAATTTATTTAAAATTAAAACTATTTAATGAAAGATTATATTAATGTTTTTCTTCCAATTTCGATTATTTTCCAAAGTATATGATTTTATTAAAAAACCTATATTTAAAATTAATTGATATATTATTTTTTGGTTGTTATCTTTCTCTTGAAATATTCACTTCCTTTTGATCATTATAAATTAGAAATTAAGATTCTATTAAAAATCTATATGATTATTTTATAAATTATATATGATTTTTCATTTGGTGTTTTACTATGAAATTTATTTGATTGATTGGAGAAATTTCAAATTTTCCTTATTCTTTACTCAATATTGATATTTTTTGATAAGGAAAATTTCTTATGAATTAAATTGATCATTTAATATATGAGTAATGAATTGAACATTAAGTGATGGGTGGGTCCTAGTTATAGATATCCCCTCGATGCATTGATATGTCTCATGAGACAAACTAGTTGGACAAACTTCTTTAGTGGGTTTTTGGTGTATACCTACCCATTTATTAAATTATTTATTTTTCTATGATTTCATTTCTGTGGCATGCATCGTCGTATCAACATGCATTTATTGCTCTATATTCTTGATTTCCAAAGACTGGGGGGGGGGGGGGGGGCTCTACCACCATGGATTTTGATGTTGGATCCTTGACTAAAATGAGATAAGGGGATGTCAGTTCCTCCTTCCATGGATTCCTCCATGAAGATTATTTCCTAGTTTGGGTCTCCCTCATATATTTGAGTCATGTTCGTGAAAATCATTACTAGTTCTATCTCTTTGTATACACTGTTTAATTATACTTCTTCTATATTGATAGGGTACAAACCTTTCATTAGAGTAGATGGTAATGTCTGGTATGCATAGGCATAACTGGATGTTTGGTGCATTGGGTACACTAATACAAAATAAGACTATAACATCGCTAGAATATGAATTTATCAGCAATAAAAATCAATGTTAAAGGCCCCCATTAACATTTCTAAAAAAGCACTGTAAAAATGGCCCCTTAACAACGTTTTTTAGAACTATTAATAGTCCGTTTTAAAATATAATTTATTAGAACTGTTAAAGAAGGCCTTTAACAATGGTTTTTTAGAACTAATAAAGGAAGCGACATTAAAGGGGGTAAAATTATTTATTATTGAAATTCCATGAGCTCTACCCCCTTTATCAGTGCTTCCACGACACCTTTAATAGTGCATTACCACCTTTATCGGTGCTTTTTACCCCAATAAACCTTTTATCAGTGCTTTGTGAATTTCCAGCATCATGCACACCCACTTGGATTCGAACCCTACACCTCTCCTTCGAAGATGGAATGCCTTTGCCACTACATCATGTTGTTTCTTTATCTGTTTAATAATATTTCTATTTATTTATATATATTCACATATATATTTACATTTATATTTTTATTCATATATTTATATAATTATTTTTAAATAAATTTATACAATATATATGTGTGTATGATATATATATACTTATGTTCATTTAAATATATTATATATTATGTTTATTTAAATATACTAGAATATAATATAAATATATATGTGTTTATTAATACACACATATATGTATATATAAACATTATAAATATATTTTTATAATGTAAAAAATGGTTAGATATTATTTTAAATACATTTTTAGAATATATATTTATTTATATATATTAGAATATACATTTTTATGTAAGTATGTTGATATATGTATTTATATGAGTGATTTATTATAAGTAAATATAAGAAAACATGCATATATTTAATTATAAATAAAATTATGTTTTTGGAAAAAATAATATTTAAAAACCATAATATCAATATGAATGTAATACCCAAGAATAAATCTAATCTCTTCCAAAAAAATACAATAATACCCCCATAAACAAGGCTGAAAATCCACTTCATGTTAAAAAATCAGGGTACCCGACTAAAAAATCAGTTTTGGAGGCCTTCGGGGAATTTTTTGGCTTTGAAAAATACGATATAGGTTTACCTCTATCACCAAAGGTGTAGATCTCATCGTATGATTCTATTTGATACGTGTTAGAGCCTAAATAGCACATGGATCAAAAGTTATATCAATTTGATGTTTAAGTTACATTTTCAACTTATTTTATATCTTTTATTATTTTTTTTGATTTTTGTTATATTAAAATTGATATTTAATGACTATTACTTACTAATAATAATAAAATTATTAATTAAAATTTTATTTTAATTATTTTATAATCCATTTTCACTAAATATATCTATATATTAATATATTATTTTTAATGAAATATATTTATTTTTAAGTATACCCTTATCAGTGATACTAAAAAAAGCACTGATAAACCCCCCCATTATTATAAATTTTTTACAAGAACTGATAAAAGACCCAATTTATCTGTGATTTTTTAAAAGAATTAATAAAGGGTGAACCTTTATCAGTGCTTGTGAAAAGCCAATAATAAAGGCCCCCTTTAATATCAGTGTCAAAGAACCCCTTTAACAATGCTAAAAAGAATGCTGTTAAAGACCCTCTTTAATAGCTCTTTTTTTAGCGTTGACAAAGGGGGTCTTAAACATCATTTTTAGCTAGTGCTATTAAAGCCCTAGCGCTGGATAAACCTAGTTTTGTAATATTTTCACTTATGAAACCTTCTCCTTTTATATTCGAAGGAATCTCATATGAGGCATCTTTGGCATGAAACCTAAGGCATACCATATTGGCCATGAGGTAGTTGATGCTAGGGGTGTCAATCTTCCATAAATTTTTATAGAAATCATCCCATAGTTATGAATGGATTAGGTATTATAGAAAAGGTCCCAAGTTATACATCTTATGGATATGGATCCAAATTTCCTGGTAAGACAGATCAGGGAACAATTTTAATTTCTTATGGGGATGAGCACATAATAAAGTCTTGTTGGGAAAGGATATATGGATAATAACACCCCATGGAGGTGGAACTAGGATGATAGGATCAGAATTCCCCTTGAGGGTGGATATAGGATGAAGTATCCCTATGATGGAAGATGTCACACATGTATGGATGGATCAGAATGCCCCTTGAGGCGGACCCGAGAGGTGCATCCCTACGAGGGAATATGTCACAACTAAAAGTTTACCAATTTCAGGATTGAACCTCAAGGAGGTGTCCTACATTCCCTTTTTAAAAGATAGGGTTCAAAACCTACATAGTTCAATGCCACTGTTCAAGGTTATGTGACATGACTGATCCATGTAGTTTAACGTCAAGCGGTAAGGATGATCATGTCATGAAAGGAGCATCAATGAGGTATGGTGTGCAGCTTACGCATGGAATATGACCTTCATAAGATAATTTCTCTTAGTTGGAATGGTGTGGGGATTATTCATTAAGTTGCATGTTTTGTCTTCCTCATTTCAATTCATGAGGGAATCCGTTGTTTATTAGATGAGGTATGGTTTTATTTTAATGTCATGTGAATGGATGTGGTGTTTCTGGATTATGTATGGAAGCTTCCCATTATTTATTTATCATGTTAGGTCATGAGGGAATCCTAGCCTACTGATAGGTCAATGGATATAGTTGCTGCTTACACCCTAGGGATACTAATTAATCTTCCTTATGTCGCTTTATAAGAGCAGTTCAACTTACTGAGGGGTTTAGGGATATGGCTGGGGATTAAACCTTAGAGGAGGACCATGGGTGATGCGTGGTGGTCATCTCATTATTATTACATGAGGCATATTATTCTTGACCTATAAGGTATCTCATGTTTTTCATAGGAGGAATCCTATTATTGAATGATAGGGTATACTATAGTTTAGAGTCATATAGTGAGGACTACTAGGCATATTACGCTTGATATATAAATCATATCATGTTTGTTAAATGATGTATACTCTGTTTTCAAAATAGGGTATACTAAATTTTAAACTCATGTAGCGGGGACTGTACAATTTCTTCTCATTATCATGGCATGAAGCATCTTATGATTGATGCATAAAGAATCATATTCATGAATAGTAGGGTATACTAAAGTTTAATATCATGTAGTGAGATCTATGAAATGTATTTACATGATCATTTCATGAGTCATATTATGCTAGGTACACAAGGAATCTCATTTTTATCAGAAAAGGAATCCTATACTTTCCATATAGGGTATGCTTCAATTTAAAGTCATGTAGGGAGGACTATGGAATGTCTTCTCATGATCATGGCATGATGAATATTATTATAGGTATGTAAGGCATCTCATGATTATAATAAGAGGCATCCCACACTTTTCATATAGTGTATGCTTTAGATTAAAGTAATATGGTGAGGACTACTAGGAAAGGGATACCGAGAAATGATGAGTGTGGGACTTACATAAGAGAGACCATTTCTGGTTCAACCTGATATGTGGGGTCAAATGATTTGTTTTTAGAAGTCTCTTGAAGAGTGTATCAAGTCAATTAACTTGGGGAATTCAATATAGAAGCATCAACTCATGAAATTGGAAAAGGGACCAAGAGGGGTAGGTCAACAAAATGTATTTCAAGGGTTGTATTGGAATATCTTGACTAATGGTATTGTATGGGGTGAATGTTGGGTCCATATAAGGTGCAACCCAAAATGCCATCTACCCAACCCAAAAAGTTTTTATATATCAGGGTCTTGTGAGGGATAGGGATTCATATAGCGCAAGGTCTTACAATGGTTGGGTATTCACAGAGCTCAGGGTCTCATGAAGGTTGGGGCATTGTAGATCTCATAGTCTTTTAAAGGAGGTCCTGATTCCTAGGGGGAGTGATTTGCGAAGGTTGAATTATTCATAAATCCTCAAGTACCACATAGGGGCTTATTCTTCAATTAAAGGCATGGTCCTTCATGAAAGGCATATTCACATTTGGTGGAGGATCTCAAGAATGAAAAATAGGAGGTTCCATGATGCCTATGGTATTTTCAGAGGAGTGTATTGTAAAGCCTAGGAGCTTCATGAATTGAGAGTGCGATGTTGCAACCTAGTGAAGTCTCATATATTTTAATGAAGAAATGAGGGGGATTATTTAAAGGGTGTCACTACAAAAAAACTGGGTTTAGTGGCGGTGTTGTGGCGGCGGTTCACAAAACCGCCGCTAAACGTTTTCAGTGAAAGGTTTCGCGGCGGTTTTTAATAAACCGCCGCAAAACCCTATTTTATTCAAAAAACCAAGACCCTTTCCCCTACCCCATCCGCGGTTCCCCCCACAAACCCTCTCCCCTCTTCCCCGATCACCCCTCTTCCCCGATCCCCCCCGACCCCAGAGACACCCGCGCACCCCGCGCCCTCCGGCGACCCCCGCACCCCCCGCGCCCCCACGCCCTCCGGCGAACCCCGCACCCCCCACGCCATCCGGCGAACCCCGCACCCCCACGGCGCCCCCCTCGACCCCCAGTGACCCCCGTGCCCTGCGCGCCCCCACGCCCCCGCACCCCCCACGCCCTCCAACGACCTCCGCACCCCCCGCGGCCTCCGGTGACCCCCGCACCCCCCGGCGCCCCCCGCGACCACCTTCTATTTTGGTAATTTTTAGTTATTTCTTGGTTCTTTGATTCGAATCATGAATTTGTTACACAATGTGAATCTATTGCAGGGTAGATACTATGAGTTTGGTTTAGAGCTTGAAGAATTATAAGTCATAAAACATTTTCAAGTTTTTAATAGGTTGATTAGGATTAATTTAAACTAAGGATACTTTTTTCGGTATTTTTATAAATCATGGAATTTACACCATGAAAGGGGTTCATGACATTAAATATTTAGAACCAATGGTTTTTATCAGGATTTACATATTACCCTTCTTCCATTCAATGTGAAGACCTCCCTCATAAATCCTAGAAAGATTTTAGATAATATTGGGTATCTTCCTCTACCAGATTTCTTTTCTTGGAGCATTTGTTCACTAGTGTGGTGGGTTGTCTTCCTTTGGGTACGTGTAATATCATTCACTCTCTTTATCATTTATGTTCTTGGTTTGGTAGTGTTGTGTGATATGGTTTCGATGGTTTCATAAATAATATGTGTTATCAATCGATCCATTGTGGTTTTCCCTCATTCCTTTTCTATTTGAGGAATATCTGCTTGTTTCCAATTTATGTTGTCGAAGGATCTTAGGTTCCTTATGTTTATAAGGTACGTGTATCTATACAAGCAGTTCTAATTTAAAATTTCCTTATATTCTTATTAATTTCTTTGGCTTGTTTCATGAAATTGATGGATTTAAATGGATTTTATGGAAAATATACATGTTTTTAAATAGGTCTTTCTTCAAAAATGGGTTTTCTCACAAAAAGTGGTTGACTAAATTCTTTATGGTTTGGCCTATTTAGATTGAATTTTTTATACTAATGTATGTTTATCTTTATTTTTTATTTTAATTTGGTTTCATAACTTTATTCTCTAAAACAAGATACTACTTTCATGTATCTCTATTACACATCTCCATGTATAAGAACCTCTTGGGAGACTTGCCTAGTTTTCCCTAGTTGGTTCATTATAAATTAATATCAAAAGGAATATTGAGCCAGGAATGTTACGACACTTCCTAGTTTTGGTTTAGTTTCATTGGTAGACTAGATTTAGTAGCACTAGAATTTAGTTAATATGCGTGGGATGGTGCCTAGACATCTCACCTCCATGTATGAATTCAAGTTACTATTGGTGGTTAGTTATTTTTGAAAATATTGTCACTTGGTCTTTGTTGTTGATTAAATAAACTAGATTTGGTGTCTATTTAAAAAAAACTATTCCTTTCTTATGTTTTATATTTCATTAATAAAATTCATAAATTCATAAAATTATTATTATTTTAAATCATTAATATGGATTATGGAAGTTTTTCTATGATTTAGTAATTTTCTCATGACTAAAGGGCTTTTCATCTTGTATTTGTTAGACGATTCCTACTAGAAGAGGTCTTATGAATCTAAGTGATAGATTTGTGAGACGGGTTTAATAGGAGAATCCCTTAGTGGTATCTTCTTTAGTGGAAGTTATTATATGAACTATTCATACTTTGGTTATGAAGGTATTAAAAACCCAGGAGGAGTAGTGGATCATGACTCATAATTTACTAACAAGAATCCACCTATCTTTCATGGTGATAATGGAATCTAGAAATATGAGGAGAGGATTGAGTAGATTGGTAGGAGATTTAAAATTATAAAGATTCCCAAGAAATCTAAGGGGTGGGGGTCAACATATATTCTTGATGGATTGGGAAGGAAATGGTGATGCTCAATTGTGCATGATATATTTTATGAGGATCTTACGTGGGAATCCTTCAAGAAAATATATAAACTATAGTTTTATCCTAAAATGTTACATGTGGAAAAGACCTGAAACTTTCTAACATTATAAAAATGGGAATGTATTGTTATAGTGTATTACACTAACTTTTCTAGGTTGGTTCATTTCAAAGTGGATATTATTACCAATGTTTACATGAAATCTCTAAGGTTTGAGATTGTGCCAAGTGTCTCCTAAGAAACCTGAATGTGACATGGATTTATATTTATAGTGACACTTAATTTTGATATACCTGCACACTATTGTTTGTTTTATATTCGTGGACTAGATTATGCATTAGAAACCATTAGTGGTGGCCTACTTAATTTACCTCATACCATATTCAGTACATGGATTGGTACACAGATAGTCTTCTTTGTCATAGGAAATACGACTTTGATATGGTTAGTTGTGTATGAAACAATTGAGAAACATCATTCCTCTTGGAGGACATCTAAGGTCAAGCCTAAACAATCACATAATGTCTCAGGTTTAAAATTCATTATGATCAGTTTCGATCACACATCAATAGGGTGTTGTTTGAGGCAACATAAATGTGTGATCGATAGTGTTATGATAAGTGTGTAACCCGATATTCTTATTGCTCCTCAATGAGGTGTTGACGCTGTCTCCTATGGACCATACTTGTTCGGTTGGTCTGATGTGGTAAATGGGATCAATGAATCATCTTTATTATATTATGCATACTTTATGATCAATGGTTCATCTTTATTATATTATTTTTCTGTAATCTTACACTATCGTATATTTTGTGTAGGCACATTGTGATATACATTGATAAAAGCTGGATCACATTACTGAGGAACATACCTCAATATGTTAAGGGTTTGAATGAGTTTTTAGATTTTGAAATTTCTAATCGATCCGTTGAAGGGAGAATAAGATGTCCATGTCTTAAATGTAAATTTAGAACATGGTTGAAGAGAGATGATGTTTATGAACATTTAATACTGAAGCAATTCCCTGATCAATATTTGTGTTGGATTTGGCATGAAGAATCAAACAATACAGAAAGATTGAGGACTGATGTTAATCCACAGAATGAGGTCCCAAGTTTGTCGCCAATGGAAAATGAAATGCAAAACCTCATAAATGATGCATTCGGCACTGCACGACACCACTATGAGAATCAAAACATATCAGAACAACCAGAAGAGGGTGATACAAATTGCAACATGACAAGTGATGTTTTTGAGACTGTAACACAAGCAGATCAAGATTGTTACATATCATTGCATCCTCCTCTTGATTATGTGGAGCCAAATATAATGGAAAACTTTAGTGAGGAAAATGCGTTTCATGATTTATTTGACGATAAAAATCAAGAGATGTATAGTAGGTGTTTGAAATATTCAAAGTGTTCATTTCTGCTGAAGTTATACCATATCAAATGTCTATGTGGAATTACAAATAAGGAAATGTCCATGTTATTGGAATTTATTCGTGATGCATTTCCGGAAGCAAAAATCCAAGAATCGTTTTATGATATGAAAAAAGTTGTAAACAAGCTTGGTCTGAATTATAGAAAAATACATGCATGTCCCCATGATTGTATGCTTTACTGGGGAGAGGATTCAAGTAGACAGAATTGTAATAAATTCTCTTCTTCTAGATGGATGTCAAAAGGTGATGTTGGAAGTATGAAAAAACATAATTTCATGTAGAAGAAGAAAAGGAACACACCTTTAAAATTTTTGCGTTACTTTCCTTTGAAGCCTCGATTGCAAAGATTATTCAGGTCATCAAAAACCGCTGAACACATGAAGTGACATTCTGTAGATAATAAAAATGATGGGTTAATGAGACATCCACTAGATTTCCAATCATAGAATACATTTGATTCATTACATCCAAATTTCTCAGCTGATCCTAGGAATGTTCGATTGGGATTGGCTGCCGATGGATTCAACCCATTTGGGACTTTGAGTATGAGTTATAGCATTTGGCCAGTTGTTTTGATCCCTTATAATCTGCCTCTGTAGATGTGTATGCAACAAACATCTTTTATCATTTCGATGATTATTACTGGAAAACAAATGCCTAGAAATGATATTGATGTATACCTGCAGCCTTTGATTGAAGAATTACAGGAGTTATGGAGCAACGGTGTTGAGACATTTGATGTTTCTTCTAAAACAATGTTCAAAATGCATGCTGCTTTAATGTGGACCATTAGTGACTTCCCTGGGATTGGGAATTTATCTGGTTGGAACACTTATACGGGTTTGGCTTGTCCCATTTGTAACTTAGATTTCGAGCCCAAATGGCTACCTCACAGTAGAAAATGGTGCTTCTTGTGCCGTCGAAGATTTCTTGATGCATCTCATAGATTTCGGCTGAAAAAAATCAAAATTTAATGGTTCCATTGATCGTAGACCACCTCCAAAGTTGTTAACTGGTTCTAAAATATTGACACAACTTGAAAATGTTAAAACAGAATTTGGGAAGATTCATCATTTGACTGATAGCGGACAACGAGTGCGAAGTGCATCATCAAGTGAAATCAGAACGCAACAATGGAAGAAAAAAAGTATATTCTTCAAACTTCCGTATTGGGAATTTAATTATTTGCGCCACAATCTTGATGTGATGCATATTGAGAAGAATGTATGTGATAATTTGATTTTCACATTACATAATGAGCTTGGAAAGTCGAAGGATCATCTCAATGCTCGCAAAGACTTACAAGTAATGAACATAAAACGTGATCTCTGGCCAGATGAGAATGAAAAGTATGCTCCATCCATTTTTTCAATGACAAATAGGGACAAAGATGAGTTCCTTCAAATTTTAAAGAATGTGAAGGTATCTGATGGGTATTCGAGTAACATCTCTAGGTGTGTTTATTTGAAGAATCGTAAGTTATATGGATTGAAAAGTCACAATTCACATGTTTTGTTACAACAGTTACTACCATTGGAATTGCGTACATTATTACCTAAAAACGTTACTACTGTTGTACTGCAATTCTGCACATTTTCAGGCAATTATGTGAGAAAAATCTACATCCATTACAGCTTGACAACCTACAGGAGAGGTTTGTATTGACCCTTTGTGAAATGGATACGATCTTTCCTCCATCTATTTTTACTGTCATGATGCATTTAACTGTGCATTTGGTTGACGAAGCTAAATTAGGAGGCTCCGTTCATTATCGATGGATGTATCCAATTGAGAGGTATTTTATTTATATGTTTCCAGTTAAGTAAAAAATATTTGGAATTTAAATAAATGCATATTATTATTATTATTTTTCACAGATAACTTGGGTATTTGAAAGCATACGTGAGAAATAAAGCTCAACCAGAAGGCTCTATTACTGAAGGCTATTTGGCCGAGGAGTGTATCACATTTTGTTCCAGATATTTGGATGATATTGAGACAAGATTTCATCGAGTTGGACGTGTTGAAGACACATCAACTCAATCTCAAATGCATTAGAAATCAAAAATATTTCCTGCTATTGGCCGATTAGTTGGGAGGACCTCATACACGACACTGACAGAATTGGAGTTATTACAGGAACATAGATATGTGATGCTGAATAGTGAAATTGTAGATCCATTTATTGAAGAGTTGAGGATACAAACAAAGAGACGAATAAGAGGTCGAAGATGAAATGAAAAAGATATAACGAAATCTGTGAATAAAGAGCTGGTAGAATGGTTTGCACGACATGTAAGTTTATAAATATTACAATAAATATGAATATTAGTTTGACACATACAATTTGAAAATCTATTAAATTATATTTTTATTCTTCAGATCATGAATACTGATACTCGAGCAGACTTGTCAGAAGATTTTAAGTTTCTTGCTAGAGGTCCTATAAAACAAGTTAGAAAGTTCGACGCTTATAATGTGAATGGTTTTAGATTTTGTACAGTCGATTGAGAAGTGGGTTTGAAAACATAGAATAGTGGTATATTTACATTTTCTGAAGTGGAATACTATGGAAAGTTGCATGATATTATTGAATTAAACTACCATGGGCATTTTTCTGTTGTTTTATTCAAATGCAAATGAGTCAATATTATCAGAGGTGTTAAAAGAGATTCCTTGCAACTTACTTCTATAAACTTATCTCGCTTGATGGATGTTGGTGATCGTGAACTGCATGATCCATATATCTTAGCATCACAGGAAAAAATGGTATATTATGTGAATGATGTTGTGGATGAAGGGTGGAGTGTAGTTACTCACGTAATACAAAGATATTTGTATGATATGGGTGATGAAGTGAAAGATTTGACCTCTGCAATTGAATTTCGTCAACAACAGGAAGCAGAATTATTTGTCCATCATGATATTGAAAATATTAGTCTAGCAAGGATGAATGAAGTGGATGAAGCAATGGAGAAGGAAACCGACATGATTGAAGGGTAAAATGATTGTATATACAATTATTTATTCATTCAGCAACCACTTGTTTCATTTCTGTAGTCATTCATTATCATTGTTATATATATATTTTTTGTTAGTACTAGGCATCTATTATCATTTTTAATTTTTTTTCTGAATAAATTTTATGAAATATATATTCTGAACTTAATTTTATTTGATTAAATGACAGGAATGAAAAGGAAGAAGCGGTACACCATTTCATCTACTTCTGCGACAGATGACGATCCGTCTGTCCCCACGGCATCTGAGGCAGAAGCTGCCTACATCCCTACATCATCTCCCCCTGCACCATCTCTGACACCGTCAGTGGATGTCTCATTAGAGGATGAGTCATCGCCTCCCCCTACAGAAGCCTCAGTAGTGGGGCAGCGATACGCCCCTTCCAGTTCATCACGGACATTCTGGAGGGTCACAGTCATAGGTACAAATTATAATTAAATTAATTTATTGCATTTTGTTTATAGTAATTGTTTGCTAATTGCAGATGAAAAAAATGAAACCGTGGAAAAACACTAAAAAATTTCTGATGTTTGGAACATGAATGGCGAGAAGATAGTGGTGCCATTTTATTCTTATGGGGTCCCGACGGATGACGCCGCAGGTTTACTTGGTCAGATTATAGGTCACCTGGAAGCGGAGCCCATTTCCCTGCCTATTTTATATGATGATTGGAAGCATATGCCTCCAAACTGGAAAAATGAAGTTTTTGATTCTCAGATAAAGGTAATTTTATTACTTTATGTTTTAATTGAATGTCATGTTACTAATATATTCAAAATGAATTTCTATATATAGATGTTCTTCCACTTTACCGTTGCTGATGTGATAGCACAGAAGTGGACGTTGAAAAATCTTGGAAAAAAATGGAAAGATTTCAAATGGAGGTTGTGGTGTGATGTTAATGATACTTCGTTGACCGTGCATCAGATGTATGAGAAGCTACCCAGTGGGGTACCGAAAGAACAGTGGAAAGTTTTTGTCGATAGCCATCGTGATGAGAAGCGGATGGTATTGAAATATATATTATTATATTATCCTCATTTTACATTTATACATGTACATGAAGAGGAGATAGACATTGAATACATTACTGTTAAATTGAATTTTATTTATTTCAGGATCTCTCAAGACAGAATGCATCAAACCGGGCAAAGCAAGTCATCCCGCACACAACAGGCTCAAAAAGCTTTGCTAGAAGCCGAATGTCATTGGTAATCTTTTAATTAGTATAAATATTTATTAGACAATATTATCTATTTAACATATTTAATTGTTGATTTATCTTTGTTTAATGCAGTCACAGAGTTTAGGGCATGAAGCATCCCAAACAGAACTGTGGCTGGATGTTCATAAAAAACAGATGGAAGTTTTGTTAATGAACCTGCCAGAGAAGTTGGGGTATGAAGTCAATTATTTATTATAATAACCTATTATCAGTTTTTACTGTGTTAATATATATTGATATTTGATTTATAGGTAAAAATTAAAGAAATATGGGATGTCAATCTTGGGCAATCCTACTCAGTCTTATAGGATGACCCGGTTGGTAAAGTCCTTAGGAAGGAGCATCCTGGTAGAGTGCACGGGATGGGTTTGGGACCCGTACCATCTGAGGTCTTTGGTAGGCCATCAGGGATTTCGGCTACATCTACTCCTGGTTATAGTCATTTCATACCTGAAGATACTTAGAGGGATATGTCTTCTCTACGAAACATAGTTCACCAACAGGGGGATCAGATATCTGCTTTGCAGAAAGAGTTGCTTGAAATACGTCATCATATGAGAAGATATGCCCCCGGTGGTAGTGCATCAGCTAGTGGTGAGCAGGTAAATCACAAAAAAATCATAATCAGGTAGTGGAGATGAAGGTGGAGAGGGTGACGATGCAGCATCAGATGATGAGTAGTAGTGTTGTTGATGTGTTGAAAAAGTATGAGAATGGTTGGTTTGTATATGTAACATGTATGGCACATAGTTGCCACCAAACATTTTCATGTCCTAACATTTTCTTGATTTCTCATGTTTCCTTCTATGCATTTTATTTATTTATGATGTTTCATTTTATGTCTTGATTTCTCGAGTGTGGTATACATCATTCCATTTAGGCTTGTGTTTGAGTTGGTACCACATCCAATGAGAATACCATATATGTAACCCATATTCATACCATTTCTACTATATAGCAGCATTCGGGTAGACCCATTGTGTAAGCTCGATTCATACCATAACTGATTCATAGAAGTGCTTAGGCAGTCCAACTGTGTAAGTCCCATTCATATCATTGTTGCTCCATAGAAGTACCTGGGCATCCTAGTTGTGTAAGACCAATTCATACCATCACTATCAAGGCCCAATGAACCACAACAAATTACACAGGCATGAAGAATTTCTATCACATACCAAAGCCCCAAACATTCAATGTTATAAAGACAACCAAAACAACAGAAGATAAAAATTTCATTGAAGGGCTTCCATAAATTCTAACACATCCTTAGGTCTACGCTAGGTTGGTCTACACATGCCCAACCTATATCCATAATCAAAACCAAAGTATATCCCCTTAGAATAAAATCTCAGGAGGGAGGAACAGTCACCCCATGTAACACTCAACAAGGCAGAAGTTATTAGGTAACATATTGGTTTTATATATGCCAATTTTTACTAGATACTCCTTTTTTCAATCAATTTCCTTACTAAGTGGAAGATAAAGCACCTATCTGATGGCCCAATATGTTTTAGTTTAGCATAGACATACCCCTATTGGATCCATATCCAATATGTATCACACTAAAAGGCCAATCCCACAACCATAAATGTCTAAGGCATGAAAGGTTAATGATAAAAGGCTCTATCATGGCCTTAAAATTTTTACACCACTCAAATGGGTCAAGGAATACCAATTTGTTTTTAGTTTAAGGTTGATATAAAACAAGCGATGAGACCACATATCACATGTATCATAGAATAATGTATAAACCATAGGAAGAATGTTCAAGGACCATCTAATTGTAATAAAAAATGCATCAAAATATGTGTCATTTGGTATCCCAATGCACTAACCATCTTGAGAAACCTGGCGTCTCCGAAATTGAACAAACCCATACATTAGGAAAGCATCACATGAAACAACCATGGATTGATAATGTCCCCATGAACAAATTCCCAATAGTCACATTACCTTTATCACTAAATCTCTCTATCTATGAGATCTATGAAAATCCAACAATTATTATAAACCACATGTTAACCAAGTAAAACTACACCTAATAACTACCCAAATCCCCACCTGAAAGGCTAATCTTAGACTATACAACCAACATACCAATTATGCTGATAAAGAACTCACGCTCTTACTGACATGGAAAGAGTGTATCTTGGAAGCCTCCCACAATACCTAAATTTAACCGTTATCAGTATAACATGAATCTAAGCATGTATACACTCTATTAAAACACCTAATATGAATCATTACAATAACATCCAAATAATCATAGTTTAACTTAACTTATCCTTCAAATAACCATGTCAATTATTCATGTTAGAATTAACAAAACACAAGCACTACCCATGCTTTTACATTCACAATACCAAATACAATGATATTACTAACTGAACACCAAACCACAATCCACCTATATACCATCACTATAGAAAAAAGTGTCTAAACTTACTTTCATTTATTTAATGTACTCATAGACCTAGGATAATTCCTCTCTTGGATTACGTACATACAAGAAAACCCTCATCAGGTGGAAATGAGAATCACTATTTCACTTGATTAGAATACTCCAATCACCAATATCCCAAGATACATATCAATATTACTAGTCTCTCTCAACCCTAGTTCACATGTCACATCCTATATAGGATACAACCCATGGAGAAGCATCTATGAACCCATCTCAAATATCACAAAAAAAATCATAGGCCAATATACCCACTCGAGGGTTCTCATGCATATCACAAATCCCATACCCAATCCAACTATGAAATCTAGGTTACTAATCCTAACTAGAAATCGACACACCATACTTCCCCTGAAGGATAAAGATCACATACATGCATATATATATTAATGACATTATCTTATGATAATAACTATTGTGAAAAATAAATATCATTTGGTTTGGTTAAGTATAATTCCACCAATAAGGTATTTAGGAAAACATTAGATAAGTTGTTGTTGAAATTTTAAAAAACTCAAACCTATTTTCTTTAACGAAGTAAATAACAACTATATCATGATGCATCCCATCCAACCTGCAACATGATGACCATCTTGGGATGTATACATGAAACTCTTATCTCATATCCAATGACATAACTCAAATCCTCAATAGGAATCATATATAACCTACAAGATCATAAACCATACTCTCTCAAGCACCATGCATGGTTAGCGTGTTGTCCAACCTAAAACACACGCCAATTCACAAGTTACCCATTTTCTATAGTAGGCATTAACAACCAACCCAAAACACACAACAAACCATACCATAACATACATTCTATAACTACTCAAACATCCATCTTTGGAACAAATTCTATACCCATATAAACATAATTTTTTCTATCCCATAACACAAATCCATTGTTAAAAAAACCCAAACCATATCACAATCCACCCATGGATGTTATATCGGCCAACTTAGATCATAACAAGTTACATATCATTACACATCACCATGGTTAGCATGATCACATAAATTGTATCAAAATTCATAACCATTTATTATATAGAGTAATAGTATCCATATAATATAAATCAACCCTTCTTAAAACACATAAGAAATTAAAGAAGCTAAAAACACATATACATCTTGGGGGTCACATGGATTGGTTACTCACCAAATTTTGATACATACCTTTCCTTAGGTTGGACTCCATAACATAAAACATTTTCTCATATCCTAATTTTCAATGAATACTACCATGTTATTTGTTTGTATGGTGTCTCCTGTTCAATATTCTGGTTTGATTTGTTTTTCTGGGTAGTGGTGTGGTAGGAGAAGAATTATTTTTTTTCCAGGTCAACATTTCGTGGCAGTTTTAACCGCCGCTAATGCCTTACTTTTCAGCATTTAGCGGCAGTTATAACCGCCGCTAAATGTATTATGTTTAAATTTAGTGGCGGTTTTCACCGTCGCGACATAGGTGCATCAAACGCCAGAATATAGCGGCGGTTAAACCCGCCACGAAAAAAAGTATCATCTACGCATAAAACCGCCGCAAAATGGAAAAAAACCGTCGCGAAAAGAGGCATCTACGACGCTTTTGTTAAACCGCCGCGAAATAGTAAAAACCGCCGCTAATAGATTGCCGACGCCCAGTTTCACGACGGTTTTTGTAAACCGCCGCCAAACCATATAGCAGCGGTTTAAACCGCCACCAAATGAAAAAAAACCGCTGCTAGGGGCTAGTTTTGTTGTAGTGTGTGGTATTTGAGAATAATTTAGGCCTTCGTGAATCTGTTTGAGCTTCATAAATTTATGGGTCTCTAAGAATCTAAATGACATTGTGTGATGGTTACTGTTAAGGCTTCATGAATTCGTGAAGGGAGATATCTGAATCAAACCTCCATAATCTGGACGTCCGTGAATGGACCTCAGTGAACTATACCCCCACAAATGGACCTCCATTAATAGACCTCCATGAACTAATTTTGGTATCCTAACTTCAAATGACCATAAATTATGATTTGTAACTCTGTTCGTGCTCTACAACCAATCAAGTCAAAGTCTTCAAAACAAAGTATCCTCACATATAGTGTTACTTTGAATTTGGTGAATTATGGGACATGTTTTTATGATTCTAACACTATTATAGCATAAAGACTTAGCGATAAAGAAATCATGATGTTTAAAATCATGAAATATAATATTACATATTTACTTCTTTAAGAATTCAGTTTTTATTATCCATGAGATTGTTGAATTGATATTATCCATGGTTGAATTTCATGCCCTAGTTAATGATTAATTTTCACATGCTTTCAATTATTTACCTTACCATATTTATTATTCTTTATTTATTCATGATAGATTTCATTGCATGTAACCCTTAATGAGTATTTGAGATAACCATTATTTTGTTTCCATTCCCCATTGTAGAATTGAAAGAGTATAGTTTTACCTACATGGGGGTTGAATTATAGTTTATAAAATAAAACTAACTATTTACTTAATATATTTAAGATGATATTTCAAACAATGATTTTATCTGATATATAAGAAAGTAATAAAATTGTAGAAACACCAATATAATTTAAAAAAATCCAATTTAAGATAAGACTATAAGAAATCCTACAAAACCTTCCTTCATACACACACAATGGAAAACATATAAAATTTTAGTTAATAAGAATAAAAATAAAACACAAGTATTATAAATGGAGTAATAAAAAATCAAAAATAACTTTCCTAATAAATTTTCCATACCTTAACCATTTTAATGGGATTAATAATCATACTCAATATATACAAGGTTTTAAGGAATCCATAAAGGTACTCCTTCATAGCCTCCAAAGTCCATGATTACTGAGATCAGAAAATCTTTTATTTTTTGAGACTTAGTAGCCCTTGATCTGTTAGATCAGTAACTTTTGTCTTCTTAGACCTTATATTTATTAATCACACTAGATCATATAAACACATATTATAATCACAATTTTTTTAAAGAATTTAAAAAAATTCCTCACACTTATTCCTTAAAAAAGACTCTCTAAAAATTAAAATAAAGCCCTCTCAATTTAACAAGATATTGAAAACTCATCACATCAACTTTATGTATCTTGGGTTGAAAAAATATTCCTCTTAATTGAATGTAGCTTCTATTTATATGTAAACTCCCAATGGTCATATTATGAATTCATCAAATTTGGTTTCAATTACATTAGGGGAACTCTTTAATGTTTCATAAACTAATCTTCATATGATATTCATCTCGATGAATAACTATAACAATGATTTAATATTCCATATGGTATATTGGAGAATGGTCATATGGTACAAAGTATGAAGTTACCCCATTTGGTAGGTCTGGAAAAGTTTATCCAATATAGATGTTTTCCTTTATCAAATGAAGTTTGTCTGGTACACTTTGTATAACTTCATTCCATAATAATTTTTTATAATTTGAGTTCTATAATTTATAGACCTTTTATATAGTGAACCTTATATATGTATAATTTCCTCCTAGAAAACTTTTAAGAAAATTCTATCCATTGGATAAAATATTCTACATCTGGTAAAATAGATTTCCATAAAATATTCTTGAGATATTGGGAAATATAAAATTTTGTAAGTATAAATTATAAAGAGGTGACTAATGATTTTCAAAAGTTTTGTTATAATGTTTCGAAGGTAATCATTTTGAATAAAAAATCTCCCTTTTTTAGAAGCACAAAACTAAAATTTTAAAAGGAAAAATTAAACTTAAAAACTTTGAATTCACTTACTGCCCCTATCATATAATTTTTTTACCATTATCATATTTCTAAAAATGTATAACTTTTTTTCTTCCCCCCATGTGTAGTAATGTTATTTTTTTTCAATCTTCAGTTTCTTTCTCCCCAAAAGTTACTTTATCCCTTTTCTTAAAAAATTTGAGTACTTTATCCCCTTTATGATTTTCAAAAATACTTTATTATATGTAGAAGGTGTACCCAAAATGTTAGGGAAAAAATCTAATATGAAAAAATTTATATATAAAAATTCATCCACATAATATAGAATGAAATTCAACTAAGTAAATTGGAAAAACATCAACCCAAAAATATATATTGAAAAAAATTCATCCAAAATATGTATCCAAAATGTTTTAGTTTTTTAATTATAAAACCTTTCAAGAGTTTAAGAGAAAATAAAAATATTTATTTGAGATATTTTTGATGATTAATTTCATCTTCTTGATATAATCTTGATATTTCTTAGACCCACCAAGAACTGCCTTTATCTTTTCTAATTTTTCTTCCAATTCCTGAACATTGTTTCTCTAATTATGATTCTTTTTTAAGTAAAAAACTATCACCATTAATTTTGAGAATTTTTACTATAAAAATTATATCATCTATCCTTATCCTAAAATTTCACCATCTTGGATCATTGCATGAGATTTTAGATTATTAATTTCTGTTGTACTTTCTCAAACATCATAATTGATTCTTCTTTTAAATATAGATTTTTGTTTTTTTACAATTCTAATTATTTGAATTTTTTATCAAAAAACTTTATATCTCATTCCATGTGTTTTATAAACCTCACAAGAACTTTTATTTTCATGAATTACAATTTTTATTTTCCTCTAAAATATTTAAAATCAAATTCATTTTGCATCACTATATTTGTAAGATGTATTAGAGAAATTATTTTTTTTCAAAACAAATTCTTTTCCTTGGATATATTTTCATTGATTATGTATGTATATAAATAAGTTTATAGAATATTTAAGCCTTTTATGTAATTAATTTTTATTTCTATTCTATTAAAGCTTGTAGATGGTGGTGAATGTGTGTAGTCTAAGGAAAATTTAGGAATATATTGTGAGGTATTTCTTGAGGATTGAGGGTCTACTATTTTTTCATAATATTTATATTTTGAAATCTCCATAATATAATATTTATCAAATTTTTATTTGTCCAATTATTTTAATTGTGAGTGATTAGATTCTTCCTAAATATATTTGTTTTTAAAAAATAGAAATATTAGTATCTTTATGATAATGGGAAGATAAATAATTTTAAGTATCAATGCAATGTTATTAAAAATATAAATTATTTATTAATTATATCTCAAATTCAACATCTTATTTTTATTTAGTAAAATATTCACCATTATCTTGAACATATTTAAACTGAATTTATTGAACCGATACTTATTTTTATTTTTTACTTCTAAATGGATAAAGGTTATACAGATAATTTTTCAGATTGATGATCTATTTGAATGGATATAGAATGAACATACTAAGTAATATACTCAATAGAAGTAAACTAAATATTTTTTTTGGTGGAACTTAAAAACGTGATGAATTTCTTCAATATCTAATAAGAAATTTTAATCCATATTATATTTCCTTTATTTCTCTCCTTTTCTTTTATTCCTTTCATCTTATCAAACTCTTTTATAAGATTTATCTCTTAGAGTAAGAGCCTCAGTCTTATCAAAACCAAAACATGGATCATAAAATTTCTTTTCTTATTTAATATTCATAAACATGAAAAAATTCTCACTATACGTGGTCTTTGGTTTCTTCTTTAGAAATGTAGGACATTTTTCAAGAGATTTTATTTCATAAACTTTTTTCCTTTAGTTTTTTCCATTTTTCAACTGATAGAGATGTTTCTAATTTTTCAAAAAACTTATTTAAATATGGAACATACACAAGTTTAATATTATTCATGGTATCCTCTCTAATATATGTGGTTTTAACCCTCATTGTATTTACTGCATTTTTGATTCTATAAACTTACATAATGTTAATTTTTTTTATAAAACTAGGATATAAGAGAATTTTAAGATTAAACAATACATGTTTGACTGGATCTATGAAACTAAATAAAAATTTAACTTGATTTAATTTTTTCATGTTGAAAAAGAATTTAAAATCATATAAGTCTTGTACTTTAAGGGCATCTCTATCTCATTTCCTTGGAATAAGGAATTTATTCACATAAAGTTCCATGATCATTGATTCTAGAGATAAATGAGAAACTTTACTAACTTTATCAGATGAAGTAATTAGGGATATTTTGGCCTTAAATTTTTCAACACTTTCTACCTTCTTGGTCATTTCACTAGTTACTAAATTTTCCTATCCTTTTAAGGAAATATATACTGAATTTTCCACTGGCCAAAATTTTAATTTCTAAATATTATTTAAAATATTAGTTATAATAAACTTTAGACCACTTCTTTATTAAACTTATCCAAAGAATAAAATTCTCTAACTATTTTAGGTAAATATAAATTGAAGTCATCATCCTTAAAAACACACATTTTTTCAGCCTTAGAACACTATTAAAATTTTAGTAAAATGTCAAACTTATCATACTGGATTCCTTTTATCAATATTTATTTGATAGAAAATCTGTTAGGTATTTTACTAGAAGAAACCATCATTCTTATCTAGAATACTCTGAGTAACATATGAACCTCAAGGATATGGATGAACTAGGAACCAAAGTGATTAAATATATTCTATGAAAAATATTTAGTGGTGTAGATGTGTTGAACCAATTATACTTTATATAGATTTAAAGAGAGAGTTGGTTCATCTTACTTAGATACAAAAGATTATTTTGGGAACCTCATATAAATCAATGGCTGAAATTTTTTGTCAAAAGATGTAAATTTTTTTGATCTTTGAAAGTTTCTAATATTTTTTATATAAAAATTATAAAAAAAATATTTAAACAATTATAATACTAGATAAAATAATGAAACCAAATATTTAGAGTTTCCCTCTCAAAGAAAAAAATACAAACTTTATTAAGAAGTTTTTTCCAATCATATATGAACTTCTTGGGTTTTCTAATGAATTTTGCAGAAAATAAATTTTGAGGAGATTTTTTTTTTCTGAAAAAATTTAAATATTTTTTCGAATTTTTTTAGGGAAATGAATGTTTTTTTAAAAAATTTACAGAAAAAAATGTTTGTATGAAAAATTTAATGGAATTTTTATGGAAAAAATTAAGAGAAATTTCTTTTTCTAGAAAATTTAAGGACAATAATTTATGTCATGAAAAAATTAAAGAAAAAATTCTTGCTTAAAAAATTTAAGGAAAAAATGTTTGTATGAAATATTTTAAGGGAAAAAATGTTTGTCTGAAAAATTTTAGGGAGTCAAAATTTTTTCGAAGCATAAAAAATGTATCCCCCATTTTTTAAGAGTTATTTACTGTAAGGAGACAACTAAAAAATGTGGGTAAATTATCATTTTATGTTAACACTTCCATGTTTTTTAATTTATTCAAATGTATATATATTTAGGGGTTTTTTTGAATATATAACAAAATTTTTCTTGTTTTCCAATGAATTGTAAAATGATATATCCTTTTCCCAACATTTATACTTGAGAATTTGAATATAAAGTAACATTTCAACCTCTAATATTTATAATCTTTTAAAATAATTTATTACTTCCATTTATATTTCAATTACATCTTCTATACATGTACCAAATATTATTACTATTGGAACTTTGATTATTTCCCTAAAATATAAAAAAATTATTATTTTGGGAACCATAACTTCTTGGTTCTAAAATCATTAGAAAAAATTAATTTTGGAATCAACATATATCCAAATATTTTGTGTTTTATATCCTATAATTCTTTAGAAATATAAGCTCTATGAAAACTAAAATATTTAAATTTTTTCAAAGAATTTTTTTATTCCAGTGAACACCACTATGAAATTTCATAAAAAAGGGAGTAATTTTAGGAATAAAGTAGTTATTTTGAAAATGAGGATTATTAGTTATTAAACCAATACCAGAAGTATTTCTTATTGGATTTGAAACTATATTCACATGTAATTAACATTTTAATTCCTAGAAGTACAATTCGATAGTAAATTTTTATACTATATATTTAATATTTTACCTTAACAACTAATAATTTATTTTCTATAGTCGATGTATAACTATATTTATTATCTAATTCTTTAGTAATATTGGAAATCTCTAGGAAATGTTTTGAAATTCTAAAATTTACTTTAGCAAGTTTTTCCTTATAATTTTCAATGTTTTTAAGACTTTATTATTTTTTGTTTCATGTAAAGTGGAATATTATGAAACTTCCTCAAAACTTGGTAAAGTATCATCTTAATCAAATGAAGTGTATATTTATTCTTCTAATTTTGTAGAAATATTTTAATTATCTAAATTTGTAAAATTATAATTTACTATAAAATTAGATAAGGATTTAGTAGATACATTAGCTATGAAGAATGGATTAGTATTTGGAATTCCAGTATATAATCCTATGATCTTCTTACTATCACTATTGTCATATGAAGAATTTTTTGAAGAACTATCTCTACAACTAGCACTATATGTGTCTGTTAATTTTATAATTTTATTTACTTATACTTTTATAACTTCTTAGAATTTCTATCTTTCTTATCATTTTTCTTAAAACATGGAAAATATGGTCTAATTTATCTAGGTTTATAACATTTGTAAAAAAGTAATCTTAGAAGAATATTTCATATCACTTATGTATTTTGTTTTTTTCCTTTACCTATATCTAAAATATTTCTTCTCAAAAACATTCTTCATCATTTTAGAAAGATATTTAACCTCATTTCGACTCTGTTATGAAGAACTGATTTATTCCTCATCCTTTAAGTTCTTCTTCTTTTAAAATCAGTGATATTATCAACTGATCTAACTTTTATAATTGTTTTAGAAGTTTAAGTAAAAAAAAACAATGTTCTTCTTTTCTTTCTTAAAACCATTTTAATCTACCCTTATACTGCATGAGAGTTCCAATAAGATCATCAAGACTCAACTTAGTCATATTTTTAGTATCATCAAGAGCTATCCTCTAGGATTCCCGTTCATTTATCAGGATATTAATAAATTTTTCAACCAAATTTATATTATTCAAATATTTATCTCATAATGAATATAATATATTAACAATATTTATAAAACATTAATTCATTTGTGTTATGGATTATCCAGGTAGAAAATGAAAATATATATAATCTACTATCATCATAGTTATTATATTTTTAAAAACCTTAGTAGTTAAAAAGTGTGTAAATTCTAATTTATTGGAAATATTATTCATAGTTTTACAAAAATAAATCCTACTATGAATATTTATTATCATATAATATAACAAAGTATTTTTGAGTATGCGGTTAAGTTGATATTCCAAATTTTATTCTTTGGTAAAAGCAGTAATGTACCTATTAAAAATTTAATAATTTTAAGATAGTATAACACAATTATGTTAAAAAATCCCTCTTTATGGTTCTTTTTCATTGATTGTTTTTGTCAAAAAGGTTCGACGTTTTTGAGAAAGGATGGTTGTTAAAGGAGGCATCAAGAGTTGGTGTGAATTTTTTAAAGGATCACATAGAGTGAAAATGTGCTAAAGGATCATGTGGAGCATGAATGTATTAAAGGATCATGTGGAAGGATTACACAGAGCATAAGTTTCCTAAAGGATCACACAGATACATTTAAGTCCTAAGGGATCACATAGAGAGTATTTTCTAGAAATGATAGACATGTATCACTATAGATTGAAATAACCGAATATTATTATGATATCATTTCATGCGATCCATGTGAGTATAAGAGGATATTGAAATTAGATCACACAATGCACTTGAGGACACCACATAATTATCATTGGATCTTGTGAAGAGATCAAGTGAATAACTTGAATATACCACATGACCGTTAAGGGATCTCATGAAGAAATAATGAAAATATATTGAATATAGGATATTATTGTCAAGTATTATCACAAAAATATCACACAGAACACATGAAGGAATAGAGAATAGAAATTATAGATATATCTGACAATCAATGAAAATTAATAGACCATATGATTTTCATGGGATCACGTGATGAGATAACTTGAAGTGATAGAAGACAGTGTCAATGAGCACATAATTATCATTATATTACATGATGAGATCACTTAAATCACTAGAAGACAATGTTACTGACCACCACATGATTTTGAAATGATATTGTGAGGGGATCATTTGATGAATACATGATTATAAAGTAACATCGCAATGGATTTATGTTATGCAATTAAAGATAATGATGGTGATCATGTGAAGTTCTCATTACCTAAGGAAGGTGATTATGTAAATTTCTTACAAAATGTAATATGTGATTATGAAAATCACTTGAGACATGCATAGGTGATCACATGATGTTCTTGTTAAATGTATTAGGTGATCATGAAAAATGCTATTTACATGTAATGGATGTATTTTGAGAATTCCAGAACTAATCACGTGAAGTGTGTTATGTCAATTTCTAAGGTGGTGGAATGAATAAATGATTGTTATTTTTAGAGTTAAGGTAGTGGATTTATACTAGTAAATAATTTTTAACTGATCCTTAAGAAATAGATTAGTTTTTTTAAGTGGATTGATTTGAAGAATAAGTATTTCTCATGAGAATAAAAAATTAGTTCATGAAAGTCTCATGATTCATGTAATAAGTATAAATTCTTATGATGATATCTTATGAAGTGAAGTATGTGATGGGTGTTAAATTAATAAGTAGAAAAGTTGGGTGATTTTGTGTACAAGAAGACTCACCATAGTCACAAAACCTAAGTAAGTATAATAAGGTATCATGATCCACATAATCTAAACGAGTCCTAAAAATCTATGAAAGAGGAATAGAGTCTCACATTGGAGTCATGTGATCCACATGATTTGAATAGGGACTCACAAAGGGGTCTCAAGAAGGGGTATTTCACAAGGGTTATACACCATGTTTTGATGAAAGGAAATATATGCTAGGGTTACCAGTTAATAGTACTATTTTAAAATATAAATTCAGAAAAATAATATGTTATAGGATTTACACCACTTGAAAATATTTTTAGAAGTGATTTATTCCCTATTACATTCATTGCTATCAAAGGAAGAAGGAGGTTCTTTATTCCAGCAAGTGAAGGTATTTATTATGACAACCCAGCTTTTATTACAAACTTAAACATGATTTATTACATAAAACATCACTTGATACAACAATGAAGATCAAGAGGTTTAGTGTCTTTGGGGCTTAGGATAATTAAATAAAAACATAAAACATGAAATACAACATCTTTATTGAAAACTTCTTTTACATGACCACTACATTCCCTCGTACTTAGCATTGCATGGGATAACTTGAGGACATGCATAAGAAAAGGGTGAGCTATAAAGCCCAGTAAGGGAGTACACATGGAATAACATTAGGAGTAAAATACATGTTAGAAAATAGGAATATCAATAGAGCATAAAAGAAACATGAACATAAAGGCATGATAACACATGATAATCATAACATGGAAGTGTGGAAACAACACTTAACATGGAATTAGCATGAGCCAAGGCTCATTGCACATGGAGCATGAGTAAATCCTCAATGCATATAAAGCACGAGTAAAACCTCATTTCACTTGAATTAGCATGAGTCAACACTCATTCAACATGACATATCATGATATGATACTTTACCCAATGCATTATGGCGCTATAAGGGCGCACCCTTCTTAAACATTTCATTTCACACATAAGTGTGCCACAATGATCATAAAACAAGGATTCATTAAACATAATAATTAATTCCACGATAAATGAATGTGGAATTCATACATGAAGCTTTATAATTAAAAAGTAAATGTGCATAAAGGTGAATACCCATGATGGATAAATGGGCATGGTATTCACTACACAATGGAATTGGCTTAGAAAATCACTGCGATTTCGGCAGCGTAACGACGTGACGTAAGAATTCATAAAAAAAGGTTGATGAGAGAGAAAGGGGTTCCTCATCATATTTAAATGTAATGGACAGTAGGGAGGTCATATAGATACATGTCCCAACAATTGTAATGGAATTTAGATTCATGGTACAAAATTATTGCTTGAATGTAAATGAGGAGAGAGAATTTCCTTTCGGAATTTCAGCATAGTAACGGGTGTATATGGGTGGCATTTATTGAGAGAGAAAGGTGTCTCCCATAATTCAAAAATAAATTGGGAAGTATGAGGGAAGTGAGAAACCATACCCCAACATTAATAATTTAAATTAAAAGGCAAAACAACTTAAAGAAAATTGGAAAAAAATGAGAAAGGAAGAAAAAACCTTTACTTGGAAGTGTGCTTCCAAAGGCTAGAGAGAGGCTTGTGAGAGGTTTATTGGGAGATTGGGGCACATTGGGAGGATTCTAGAGAGATTAGGGCAGAGTTTGGATGAACTCCAAAGGATTTGAGTGGGAAGGATGTGGGATCTTGGGTGGGTTTATATATGAAAGGTGAGGGAATTATTTATTATTTAGGTTTGGGACCCCTTATATTAAATTAATCCAAACCACAAACCATCCCATGGTTTTTTCCCATGGGTTTTGGAAAACGGGAGATGAAAAAAATATTTTATATGGCCAAAGTCCTAACTTCTTAAAATATTAGGGTTGCTTATGTGGAGGTGAGTCACACTCCCATTAAAATTAATTTAAAAAGGCAAGGTGTTGAATAAGTCTTGAGGGGTCCATTAATGCCTTGAAAAGTAAGTAAAACAAACCCAAAATCACATTATTTTAATTTTAAAACATATATTGGCCAAAAATAAAGATTATAGTTTTTTATTATATCACTATTTGGTCATTATGATGTCATAAAACATATTATATATTTAAATTGTATTTAATTTTTACTCAAAAATTTGACTGTCTCAGAAAATTATGAAAAATTCACCGTTGGATTCATAATTGCATTCATACAATTACATGATCACTTATATATAATAAAATTGATAATAATAATAATAATATTTTATTAAAATATTATTTAATTAAAAAATCCTTTAATTTAATAAAATATATTTCAAAACTAAATAATAACTAAAAACAACATTTGTACTTTAAAAACTATTTACAATGTATCAATAATGATAAGAAATTATATTCATTGTTATATACAAAAAAAATAATGTACATGAACATAGTACTACTTATTTGTTACATAACCCCTTAAAACAGCCGCATAAGACCTAAGGGTAAGGTGTGCGATGGGGATAGACTCTTGGGGTAGCTCCAATAACATTTCTTGAGTTGTAATCTCTATCAACTTCCACTTTTACTATAGACGGTCACGTTCGAGCTTGACATGATGAAACTCAGCTTGGGCTTGGTCAAGGGAGAAGCCCAAAGACGCCACCTCTTTTCCGAGCTCCAACAAATGGGCTTCATATGGGGAAATTCTACCAGATGAGGCTATCGCTTCCTTTGTCTAAGTAAAATTGGATGTGTTAAAGCCCAATATTTATACTAATCATGTGATCACTATTCAACGACTATATTAGAAACAATCAAAATTCTTATCATAAAACCAAAGAAGTCGACATTTTATAAAAACATTTTATATAAAGAGACATTTAATAAGATCAAGAGGGATTTTCTATTAATGAATCTTTGGTTCATTACAATATTCCCCCTTATGAAATTTCCCCCTCGAAATTTTCCTTTTCCCACACTAAAACAAATGTGGGTAACTTAGCTTCATCATTTCCTGCGATTCCCAAGTTTCTTCTTCAAACTTGTGGTTTCTCCACAGCACCTTGATGAGGAGAATTGTCTTATTTCACAGAACTTTTTCTCTACGATCTAAGATCTTCACTGGTTTCTCCTCATAAGAAAGATTGTCTTCCAATTGTACCACCTCAGAAGAGAGTACATGTGAAGGGTTCGGTATGTACGTCCTTAAGAGGGATACATGAAAGACATCATGTACTTTGGCCATAGTAGGCGGAAGTGCTAGTCGATAGGCCATAGCCCCGATACGATCAAGAATCTCGAAGGGGCGGATGTACCTTGGACTTAATTTCCCTTTATTTCCAAACCTCACGACCTTCTTCCATGGAGATATGCATACAAAAACTATGTCTCCAACTTTAAACTCAAGGTCTCGTTGATGGTTATCTGAATAACTATTATATCGACTCTGAGATGCCTTGATATACTGCTGAATGGTTTTCACCTTCTCCACCATTTCCTCCACCATTTCTGGTCCAAGCAGCTTACGTTCACCGACCTCATCCCAACATGCCGGTGTTCTTCACCTTTTCCCATTCAGGGCTTCATATGGTGCCATTTTGATGCTTGAGTGGAAACTATTTTTATAAGAGAACTCATTCAAAAGAATATGCTGATCCCATACTCCTTTAAAGTTCATTGAGCATGCTCTCAACATGTCCTCAAGTGTTTGGATAGTCTGCTTAGGTTGGCCATCAGTTTGAGGATGATAGGACGTACTGAAGTTCAGTTCAGTATTCAGAGCATGTTGAAGACTCTTCCAAAACATAGAGGTGAATCTTGGATCTTGGTCAGCCACAATAGATAGTGGTACTCTATGAAACCTTACCAATTCCCTGATATATATCCATGCCAGTTGATCCAATGATAAATCCTCCCAAATAGAAATAAAGTGTGCAGTCTTTGTAAGATGATCCACAACAACCCAGATTGCATTGTTTCCTTTGGATGTCCTTGGAATTCCGGTGACAAAGTCCATGGTGATTTTTTACCATATCCATTCTTGTATGGGAAATGGTTGCATCATCCCCTTATACTTCTACCTCTCTTCCTTCACTTGCTGACACAACATGCACTTTGATGTATATTCGGTGATCTCATTCTTCATATTATCCCACCAAAAGTTTTCTCGGAGATCTCGATACATATTTGTGCTCCCTGGGTGAATAGAGAAATTTGAACTATGTGTATCATCCAATATTTCCTTATTCAGCTTCGGACTTGATGGAACACATAGTCTTTTCCCAAACCACACAATTCCTTCTTCATTATCATTAAACTCTGAGGATTTCCCCCTTTTTTATAGCTTCCACTTTTTATTGAATTCCCACACCATCCTTTTGAGCATCCTTTAACCTTTCCAAAAGAAAGGGATGAGCAATCATTTGTGAAAGGATTAGTTATGTTCCCTTCTCTATGATTCCCATGTCCATCTTTATCAAGTCTAAGAAGATTGGATCCTTCTCAATTATTATCATTGATAGAATCACTGGATCCTTTCTACTTAGGTCATCTGCCACCTTGTTCGCTTTCCCAGGGTGGTAATGTATTGAACAGTCATAATCCTTGATGAGCTCTATCCATCTTCTCTGGCGCATATTAAGCTCTTTCTGTGTGAATATATATTTAAGACTCTTGTGGTCAGTATATATCTCACATTTCTCTCCATAGAGATAATGCCACCAGATTATCAAGGAAAATATCACAGCCGCCAACTCCAGACCATGTGTTGGATAGTTTCGCTCATGGATTTTCAACTGACTTGAGGCATAGGATATCACTTTATCATTCTGCATCAGCACAAAACCCAAGCCCTTCTTTGAATCATCACTGAAAACAACAAAAAGTTCCCCACTTGTGGGTAATGTGAGCACGAGCGTAGTGATAAGCCTCCTTTTCAACTCCTTGAAGCTTTATTCGCATTCATCACTCCAAGAAAACTTTACTCCGTTCCGAGTTATCTTGGTAAGAGGGTTGGACAATCGTGAGAAATTCCTCACAATCGTCGATGATATTCAGCTAACCCCAATAAGCTACGGATATCCGTTACTGATGTTAGCCTCGACCATCCCTCAATTGCATCTGTTTTGGAGGGGTCCATAGATATCCCAATGCTTGTGATGATATGGCCCAAGAATGAGACCACCCTCAACCAGAACTCACACTTGTTGTACATTTCATAGAGCTTCTCCTTGCGCAAAGTCTCTATTATAGTTTTTAAATACTCCTCATGATCCTCCTTGGTTTTGGAGTATATTAGAATATCATCTATAAATAATACCAAAATTTTTTCGAGGTAATCTCTAAAGACTCTATTCATTAAGTCCATGAAGATTTCTGGAGCATTGGTGAGTCCGAAAGGCATTACTATGAATTCATAGTGCTCGTATCTTGTGCGAAAAGTAGTCTTGGGAATATCTTCCTTCTTCACCCTTACCTGATAATATCCCGACTACAAGTCCACCATGGAGAAGTATTGTGCTCCACGCAACTTATTGAAAAATTCATCAATTCGTGCGAGAGGATACTTGTTTTTTATCATGATTTTGTTAAGTTCATGATAATCTATGCAAAGCCGCATTGACCCATCCTTCTTTTTGTCGAAGAGGACTGGTGCACCCCATGGTGAAGCACTTGGGAGTATAAACCCTTTATCCAGATTCTCTTGTAGTTGTTTCTTCTAGTCTTCAAGCTATACAACAACCATTCTATATGGAGTCTTGCATATTGTTAAAGCCCCAGGTATAAGTTCAATTGAGAACTCAACATCTGTTCTAGGAGGAAGACCAGGCAGTTCTTCGGGAAACACTTCTGCGAATTCCCTCAAAATAGGCCATTCTTTAAGGATGGTTTCTTCCTTGGACACAATCATCTGATACAGATATGTGTGCTCATATGGAAGTAATATCCACTCTTGAGATGATCGATCTAATGGAGATTCATCTTCCTCCTTACACTTGTAAAGAATCGGGGGTCGATTCTCAATATGGAGTGTGACTTCCCACTCCCGACAATTTATGTTGGCTCTATATAAGGAAAGCCAATACATGACAAGAATTGCATGAAATTCCACCAGAGGGAGTATAACGAAGTTCTCCGGGAAATTCAATCCACATATTATAACAGGGAGGAGTTATAATCATGGGATGAAATGATTTCCCCATTTTTCGTACTCACCGACATCTTCAATTCCATGATTTGTGGTGGTGCTAGGATTGGTCTACTAAACTTTTGAGATATAAAAGAATGCGTAGAACCTGAATCAAAAAGTACATTCACTATTCTTGAAGGAATAACTAGCATACCTGTCACCACTTCGTTGTCGGGGTACACTTCGGTAGAAGTAATGGAAAAAGCTCTTCCTTGATACCTTGTAGTTTGTTGGTTGTCTCTGAAAACCCTTGAATTAGGGAACTGATTTGAAAATTGACCCGATTCTTTGAATTTGTAGCATTGAACAACGCGTTGAGGTTCGAACAGAGCATTCCTCTCCTCTGTCGCATCTGCGGGTCTTTCTTGCCGACAGTTAACAGCTAGGTTCCCTTCTCTTCCACACCTGAAGCATTTCCTCGTCCCCTTAAGGAAATTTTCAGGGTGCTTCTTCCCGCACTTTTGGAAAGTGGGGTTCTGGATCTTCTTAGCACCATTGGATTTATCCTTCGGACTGCCAGCATTGAAGTCCACCTTATTCTTCTTGTCCCCATGATACCCCTGTGATTCCCCGATCTCCATTTCGACCTTGAGGGCACATCAGACAATTTTCTCCAAGATATCAAAGTCACGGATCGCTAATTCTTTCCGCAAGCTAGGGTTCAGCCCACTAAAGAGGTGGTCAACTTTGCATTTTGGGGTAACGACAAAGCCGGAAGCGTATCGTGCAACCCTTGTGAAGTTTACCTCATACGCTTCAACATATTCTTCATCTTTTTGCTTGAGGGAAAGGAAGTCCCATTCCATATTAAGCTGGAGGGTGCGCGTAAAATATTTATCGAAAAACATCTTCTGGAAATCCTTCCATTCCAAAGCCTCGATCTCCTCCTCAGTCTTCGTATTTTTGATAAAATTCCACCATTGATCAGCTTCACCCTCCATACAATAAGCAGCCAGGAGAACCTTCTCTTGTTCAAAACATTGAAGGATGGAGAAGATCTTTTCAATGGAGTTGATCCATTATTCAGAAATCTTGGGATCAGATGATCCACTAAAAGTAGGGGGCCTTCGCCTCATGAAGCTCTCGATAGAGACTTGTTCTTTATTAGGGGGTTTGGACGTTCCTCTTGACCCGTGTTTCTATTCAATGCTTGAGTTAGCTGAGAGAGAAGCGTGAAAAAGTTCGCGATTCTCGTTCCCATTGGATTAGGCATCTCATTAGTATAGTCATCACACTGATCTTCACATCGGTTGTTAGCCCAAGTCCTCCTATTACTGTCCATTGGATGGAATAAAAGTAATGTTAGGGGTAACATATAAAGAGTAATCCAAAGACAAAAGTTTATGACTTATAAATAAACTTTCATTTCCTTAACTCATGAGTCTATAGGCTTCAATCTAGGATTTTCATGATCTACTTTCAAACATATATTCTTAGGGGAATTTTTTTAATTCCCTTAATAAGGGTTCATACTAATCTTGTGAATTTATAAAAACATATCCCCCGGGAGTTTCGTAACCAAGAGTGCAGCCATGCCCGTTGTCGTGCACCAGTTCCCGTTCGAGTATAGCTCAATGTGGTGTTTTTGGGTTTTACCCCTAGGATACATCTGTTCCAGAGCCGCCTCTACCTGCTCGTATCCAGACAGGGATGTATTTTTATGATAAACCACTTACTCAGAACTTACCAAAACATAGGGATGTTTTTATTATTACTTAGTTTTGTCTCTAAGGCTTTACAAGGTTTTCTTATTCCCAAAAACAACTAAACCTATCCTCTGATACCAACTATGACAACCCTGCTTTTATTACAAACTTAAACATGATTTATTACATAAAACATCAGTTGATACAACAATGAAGATCGAGAGGTTTAGTGTCTTTGGGGATTAGAATCATTACATAAAAACTTAAAACCTGAAATAAAACATCTTTATTGAAAACTTCCTTTACATGACCACTACATTCTCTCGTACTTAGTATTTCATGGGATAACCTGAGGACATGCATAAAAAAAGGGTGAGCTATAAAGACTAGTAAGGGAGTACACATGGAATAACATGAGGAGTAAAATACATGTTAGACAATAGGAATATCAATATAGCATAAAATAAACATGAACATAAAGGCATGATAACACATGATAATCATAACATGTAAATGTGGCAACAAAACATAACATGGAATTAGCATGAGCCAAGGCTCATTGCACATGGAGCATGAGTAAATCCTCATTGCACATAAAGCACGAGTAAAACCTCGTTTAAATTGAATTATCATGAGTCAATACTCATTGCACATGATTTATCATGATACTATACTTTACCCAATGTATTGGAGCGCTATAAGGGCCCACCCTTTTTAAACATTTCATTTCATGCATAAGTGTGCCACATGGATCATAAAACATGGATTCATTAAACATAATCATTTATTCCACGATAAAGGAATGTTGAACTCAGACATGAAACTTTATAATCAATAAGTAAATGTTCATAAAGGTGAATACCCTTGATGGATAAATGGGCATGGTATTCACTACACAAGGGCATTGGCTCAGAAAATCGGTGCGATTTCGGCAGCGAAACAACGTGACGTAAGAATTCATAAAAAAAAGGTTGATGAGAGAGAAAGGGATTCCTCATCATATTTACATTTAATGGACAGTAAGGAGGTAATATGGATACATGTCCCAACAATTTTAATGGAATTTAGATTCATGATACAAAAGTATTGCTTGAATGTAAATGAGGAGAGAGAAGTTCCTTTCGAAATTTCGGCATAGTAACGGGTGTATATGGGAGGAATTTAATGAGAGAGAAAGGGGTCTCCCATCATTAAAACATAAATATGGAAGTATGAGGGAGTTTATAAACCATACCCCAACATTCATAATTGAAATTAAAATGCAAAACAACTTAAATAAAATTAGACAAACATGAGAAAGGAAGAAAAAACCCTTACTTGGAAGTGTGCTTCCAAAGGCTAGAGAGAGGCTTGTGAGAGGATTCGTGGGAGCTTGGGGAACCTTTAGAGGATTATAGATAGATTAGGGCAGAGGTTGGACGAATTCCAAAGGCTTTGAGTGGGGAGGAAGTGGGATCTTGGGTGAGTTTATATAGGAAAGGTGAGGGAATTCTTTATTATTTAGGTTTGGGACCCCTTATATTAAATTAATCCAAACCACAAACCATCCCTTGGTTTTTGCACATGATTTTTGAAAATGGAGGAGGAAAATAATATTTTATAAGTCCAAAGTCCTAAATTCTTAAAATATTGGGGTTTCTTATGTGGAGGTGAGTCACACTCCCATGGAAATTAATTTAAAAAGGCAAGGTGTTGAATAAGTCTTGAGGGGTCCATTAATGCCTTGAAAAGTAAGTCAAAAAAACCCAAAATCACATTATTTTATTTTTAAAACATATATTAGACGATCATAAAGATTATTGTATTTTATTAATTCACTATTCGGTCATTATGATGTCATAAAACACATTATATATTTAAACGGTATTTAATTTTTACTCAAAAATTTGACTGTCTCAGAAAATTATGAAAAATTCACCGTTGGATAATTTTGACATCCTGATTCCAAAAATATAATTTATTTTATCTAAATAATTTTCTAAATATGATGATTTTTACTTTTAAAATAAAAACTGACATTTATAAAAAAATCACGGGTTTTGACATTAATGGCTTTCAAACCTTAATAAAAATTATAATTGCATTTATACAATTACATGATCAGTTATATATAATAAAATTGATAATAATAATAATATTATTTTATTAAAATATTATTTAATTCAACAATACTTTAATTTAATAAAATATATTTCTTAATTAAATAATAACTAAAAACACCATTTGTACTTTAAAAACTATTTACAATGTATCAATAATGACAAGAAATTATATTTATTATTATATACAAAAAAATAATGTACATAAGCATAGTACTACTTATTTGTTACATAACCCCTTAAAACAGCCGCATAAGACTTAAGGGTAAGGTGTGCGATGGTGACAGACTCTTGGGGGGGGGGGGCTCGGATAACATCGCTCGAGTGGTAATATCTATCAACTTCCACTTTTCCCGTAGACGGTCACGTTCGAGCTTGACATGGTGAAGCTCATCTTGGTCTTGGTCAAGGGAGAAGCCCAAAGACGACACCTCTTTTCTGAGATCCGACAAATGGGCTTCATATGGGGAAATTCTACTAGATGAGGCCATCGCTTCCTTTGTCTAAGTAAAATTGGATGTGTTAAATCCCTATATTTATACTAATCATGTGATCACTGTTCAACGACTATATTAAAAATGGTCAAAATTCTTAACATAAAACCAAAGAAGTTGACATTTTATAAAAACATTTTATATAAAGAGACATTTAATAAGATCAAGAGGGATTTTACATTTATGAAACTTTGGGTCATTACATTTATCGAATCATTCTAGAATTTAGAAGACTTGGAATATCTTGAATAAATTTATAAAGTCTGTATGAGTTTCTATGATATCTCATAGAATGATTATTCTCAAGGGGAAGTTCATGTTAAGGCTATAATGAAACATGTGAATCTCAAAGTCACTTATCATACATTTGGTGAAACTATTAATAATAGAATATATTTTTCTTTGACCTACATGCAATTTTTTTAATGTAGTTAGAATAAGAGGGATGTTTGAAGGGAATTTATCCTATGAAGATAGTGTATCTAACAAAAAAATTGTAAGGGTAGTGATTTTAGGTAGGCGTGACCTAGTCTAAACTATTAATTCGTGAGCCTAGTGATTTTGGTGTACCGAAAGACTATTGGATGTATGCTCCTTGGACTAGACCACAGAGATTGACCAAGTAAAAATTGGTGTTACCATGTTCTTTCTTTATTACTTTACTTTCTATGCATCATCATCACATAAAGATGGTAAGTTTAAGATCATCATAAACACTAAATAGAAAAATGATTGACCCTCATAATAAATAGATCAAGATCTAGTTGGGTAAGGATAATTTTTAAAATAATATCCATACCCTAATTCATCCCCTATAAAGGTATCTAAGACCCTTTAGGGCCTTAAAATTGGTATCAGAGCATAAGTTAATTTTATTTTATTTTTTTCTCTGATTAGGTTTCTTTGACTATTGAAATTAATGTATTAGTATGCTATTATCATAGTGTTACAGGGTAAAGGGAATAAATTCAAAGAAAAAGAAAAAGTATGATGGAATTACTGACTATAGAAGTTTATATGGAAGGAGTATTATTTAGTTGAAGGAAAAAAAATGGACTAAAAAATGGTCTGGATGAATTAGAATGTGAGACTATTTACTCATTAAATGATGCTGCATGAATGAGTGAAGAACTTGAAATACCAATTGAATACAAAGGAAATAGATTATAAATTAACATAAGAAAATAAATCTCAAGATATTTTAATACAAGCACACGTAATTTAATTCAATTAGCTAAAAGGTTAAAATAAAATAATTATTAAACTGTCCACTAATCTATGAGGGAAGAATTATTCCAATTTTGAAGAATTTAAATCTATGTCCACAAAGTTGAAAAAAATAAAAGATGATAGAAAGGTAAAGAATCTAAATTTATAAGAAATTAATAATTTGGATGCTTTAAATGATGATTTTACTGAACTCCTTTATAAATTAGTATAAGATAATCAATGTCTATAATAAGTGAATGTATAATTTAATGATTCTATTTCTTAGATGAATTATAAAATAAATAAGCAAGGTAAAATGATGAATAAGCTCTCCTAGTAATTGGAAGATGAAATGAAATGTGGGAATATTTTCATGTGACAACTTAATGCACAACTTGATTCAAGGGAAAATAAGACTCAACAATTTAGAGAAGAACTAGAATTAGTCAAGAAAGAGGTGGAGAAATCTAATGCTAAAGGATAGACTAAATTGTAGGATGCATTTCAATTATTATTTGTCTATCCGTTGGCATGTAATAATGAGACGAAAATTAAATATGCTATTTTTTGGGGGAAATCAAGAAATGCTTGTCTCATCCAAAAGGAAATTAAATTTTATAAAATATAGTATTGGATATGATGAAACCTCTCCCATGTATGAGAGGAATAAAGCCTTGAAAATTTTCAGAAACACAGAAAATTCTATAAGCGTTAGAAATAGATCTATAAACACGTTTTTAGGATGTAATGAAAACATGTTACATTTATATGGGATTCATGATAATATTTCATGTTTTTTAGGTGTTTGAATATATATCATGATTTGAAGGAAAAAAATATTTCTAAATCTGATAATATTAAAAATATTATTGAAAATTATGAATATAAAGTTTCATTGAATAAATTAATCATGAAGTACTACTACTATGGGAAATTGGGACAGACCAAGAGTACGTGTAAAGATAGAAAATAGATTAATGTCAGAAGAATAACTATGGATATATCAACAACTCAAATAATAAATGATAATTTGAGTAATTTTTTAATTAGATATTTTTTATATTTACTAATAATAGTAATTTTGTAAGATATTACTTCTAGAAGAAATAAATAAAAATAAAGGAACCCAAAAGGAGATCCCTAAATCTATTGGTGTGGAATAAGAATGCCTATTGTAGAAGGAAAATTGTTAAGTTGAAAATTATCTTTAATGTATAAAATGTTAAAAAAGAGATTAGGGAAAGGTTTATAAATCACCTTTTATGTTATACTCACAAAAAATATCTTGGAAAGATTGTGAATGAACCTAAAAGAAAAATGGAGGAGCTTCTCCCATTGTGAGTGAGAAGAATGTATGTTTAGTGAAAGACTCACCCCAACAAGAAAGGAATAGGTGACCTGGATAGATGATAAAATAAAAATTAATAAGGAATTCCTCAAAAACTTCATATGTAATTTCACAAGGTGAGATTTAAAGTAAAGAAAAATATCCCTCCAATGGGGGAAGAAGAAAGAATAGAAAACCAGTGGAAATATTCCCTCTCATACAAATTATCACAATTTTTTTTATAGTTAGATCAGTAAAGAAATAAATTTATACTAGTGGGTTTAAACCCCAAACTATGAAAAGGAGACACCGTATAAAACCTATATATTGAAAGAGGACTAAGAATATGGCTAGAGAATGTATAATTATATGTCTAGATCAATTAAAGTAGGTTGGTCAATTGGAACCAACTAAAAAAGAGTAAAACGTTTTCCATGAAAATATTGAAGGGTTGGTCCACCAAGATCGACCATAATTCTCATATTTAGGATTCCATAGGTACCCCTCTCCATATTCACTTAACTATTTATAATATGTTTTTTAAGTGGTACATGAACATGAGGGATATATGATCCATGGGGTGTATGTAATGAAAGGAAATAGGTTCACAAGATGATTATAGATACATGAGACAAGAAGAACCATAACTCTTAAAACACTCATATGGTTTTATATTCGACAAGCATTTTTACAAAACCACTATGTTTTACAAATATGTATCCATAATTTTATGCACTAAGGAAAATGAAGATTATATGATGAGGAAACTAATGTGAAACTGAAGATATATTAAATATTTACATGGATTATCTAGTGGATCCAAGTCATATTGAATATTCAACCATTGTTATCATGCCTCAATTCAAGTGGTATTTTTCCATTGAGTGAATAAATATTGGTGGAGAGGAAAAAAAATTCATGTATTTAATTATTATTTATTTTTTAATAATAATTTGGTATTAGATAAATGATTTTAGGATACCAATGAGCTATTAGAAAATCAATAGTATTTCCAACAAGTGGCCTCCCCATTATGAAGATTAATTAAACATTTGGATTTATCTTAATAATCAGTATTAATGATTTATATTAGCTCAAAGTTGAAGGGTTTTAAAGAGACATGGTGATAATAACTTTAGGTTATATAAACTCATCCCAAAAAGGAGTACTATGAAGATTATAATAAATTCATGATGTTATAATCCATGGAATTAAGTGAGTGACATGTATAACATTAGTATTTATAGGATTAAACTCTTATTTTTTAAAAATATTTCAGACTCTATAGGCTTAGAGGATCTATTAATGGATCTATTCCAAGTGGTAATTTCACTTGCTGAAAATCTGTCATTAGTGTGTAGCTATAAAGAAGAATATGTCTTTATAAAGACCAAACCTTTTTGAATGATAATTGTTTTCTGAAAAAGTGTGTTATATTATTTTGTACTCAAAAAATATATCCCTTTAATAATGAAGTGAGTATTATTGAAATGTGACCAATGGGTTTTGATCATTTTATGAGCGTTGTTAAATTATAAATATTGGTCAATATGACCATTGGAAACAATACTCTTAATAATAATTTTAACCTTATAATTAGTATTATAAATAGAAATGATAATGGTTAATTAATACCAAAAGTAGAATAGATGACCTCATCTAGTATAGTCATGCCATATGAATCCCATTTATTGAAGCTTGGGAGAGAGGAAACATCTTTGTTATTTAATCTTGAAAAATCCCAATATGAGATTCAACATTTTAAGCTTGAATGAAATTTCCTACGTGAGAAGTTCAGGTTCATGGAAATTACCACTCAGGTCATGTTAGCTGATCTTCCCCCTGAGTCTACCACTATTGAACACATCACCCTTAGGTCATATAAAGGTGTTATAATTAGTTATGTGTTAAGTAATTAGTTTCTTATTTTATAATACTTTTGTATAAAAACAATTATTGTTCCATAATTTTTTTTGAGTTAATTCTTTCTTAAAAATACAACGAATTTGATAAATTGATTTTTCAGATAGGAATTTTACTTTTTAGAAAATACATAATTATTATAATAAAATAAGGTATTATTAATAATGTTTATTTTAATGAAATATTATCATTAAAAAAAATATTATTTAATGTTTAATGATAAGTATTTTTTTTCATGTTTCAGAAATTTTACTATGCATTTTACTATGCATTTTCTATCAGCAATTATTTTTAATAAATAAGATTTTTTATATTTAAAATTTAAATTTATAATAAATATATAATTATTATGATAAAATAATTTTTTAAAATAATAACATATAAATTAGATTAGGTTGAAATTATGGTAATTTTATTAAATATTTTATTTGTCAGTGAATAGTGAAAATACAATTTTGAGTTTTCGGTATGTTTAATGACATCATAATGATATAATATGTAATATAAAATGATGTTAGAATATTTTTAATTAAAATAAAATATTAGTTGTAATGGGAAAATACCATGGTCAAGCCCATCGTTTTGAAAATACCACTACCGAGGGGTCCAAGGAAATCAATAAAAAAATCCCTCACTTTTGCTATAAATAACCAACAATTTATCCATTATATTTCATTAAAAATTCATGCTCTATTAATTTTTGATATATTTACCTACCATGGAGTCCTACCAAGGTTTCCTAAATCCCCCAAGTTCCCAATCTTTGAGTTTTTGGAACACTCTTCAAGGTAAGGGAAATCTCAACTCCTATTTTTTCCTTTGAAGTTCCCTCTTTATGTGTCATGTATTTAAAATTTACATACTATGTTCTTTTGTACATATTATTTAACCAATTTAATGTATTAATAGTCTTTAATTAATGGTATACCCTTTTCCCTTCTCTTTTTAATGTTTTTTGAAACCACGTTTCTTACCCATTATGCTACCATATTTTCTTCTCAAAATTTCTCCCTTTTTATCAAGAAATTCTCATATTTTATTTTATGAATACCCAAACCTATTTGTTTTCTAGGGGTATTTAAATATATTTCAAAATGATCTATTTTATTTTGGGATTAACATACATGATACCCAATTTCCTTTTTTGGGATAATAATGACATAAAGATCTTGTTTTTAAGCACTTCTTTTTAAAACGCCATGATTTTTATATGAAACCCTTTTCTTTTATTCTCCATGGGTTATTTATGAAATGTTTTATTATGATATATGTGGATAAAATTAATTAATACATATGAATGGTGCACCCTAATATCACTCCAATACATTGGGTAAAGAATTTAATTCTAGATACGACACGTTTTACGATACCTTGGTGAATAACCTTGGTAATTTTTATGACACCTCATGGAAAAAACGTAGTGATATGCTTATGAATGTATAAAATAAATGTTTTATCCAAATTTAAAAGTTATTATTAATTTTCTTATTATTATGATATACCTTATTCTCATACTATTTTTTATTTCCTCAAGTTCTTATTGATATCCCTTAATATCATAAGTAAACTATTTACCATGTTTTCCCATACTGAGCCTTATGCCCACCCATTCCTTTGATGTATGTCCCCAAGTTATGAGATATAGTAAAAGTAAAAAATATTAAGAAATGAATAATCCTTTCATGTTGTTTTGAATAATTTTTTTATGTTTTCATATTTTATTTACCTTATTTCCAAGAAACTAAACTTTAAAATATCCACTATTTTATACAATGTAATGAAAAGTTTATGTAATAAAATTAAAGATTCCATAATTGTTATCAAAGGATAGTTTATTTATTTTTGGAAATTAAAATTTGTAAGCTTTAGTAATAACTTTATGTAAAATTTAAAATATAGGAAGACATCCTAATATTTTGGTGAAATATTAAGTAAGTGGTTTTTGAGTGAAGAAATCCATGTATAGATATGAACAAGTGGAGGTGGTTCTAGAATATATGTAAATAAAGGTAAAAAATATGACATGGTGTGTCTGGACTCACTTAGTGTAACCTGGTACACAACAACGAGCCTTACTATACACCTGGTTTGACACTCCCAGGTGATATTTTTGGTTAATCACAAGATTTTTATAAACCATTATGAAGGATTTACAAAAAATGTAATTATTATTAATGAATAACATACTTATTTTTTAAGAAATTAAATTACTATAGAATTATAATATTATTTAATGAAACACATTTCTCACGAAGATTTTTTTCTTTTTGAAAATGGCGGGAAATAATAGAAAACACATAAATGGTGAGTGCAATAGACCAGACATTAACAACCTTCCGATGGAAGCTAGAATGAAAAAATTAATGATAATTATGAATAAAATTACTTCATTTATGATAAATAAATTGAATAAATATTAGTGAATAGATTAACCTTGATGGGAACAACTTTCTACTAAGTCATTTATGAGTAAATGACCACCTTCTTTTTAGGGATATACTGACCCATTGATTGTTGAATAGTTGATAAGATATATTGAAAAGATCTTTTCTTTTACCTATTGTTTGAAACTAGATAGAGTCACCCTGGGTGTATACCTATTAGAGGAAGAAGCTTGTTAGTGGTGTACACTGGTTAAAAACTTAAATCCAAAAGTGAAGATTGATTCAATGGAGTGGGTTGAGTTCATGGGATCTTTTCTCAAAAAATATTTCCCCCATTAAATGAGAATGATAACAGAGAAATAATTATTAGAACTGAATAAAAATATTAATGAATATGTGGGAATCTATGGAATGAACTTCACAAGACATTCCCATTCGACCTCTATCTTTATCATGGATAAAAATGGGAAGGTTGATATATTATTTGGTGGACTAAGACCCCATCTATAGAATAATATATCCATTCGAGACTAAGAAAAGTGTGAGGAGATCATGAGGAGTGATATGAAAGTTGAAATAGAGTTCAAAGAGATGAAGTGTTCCCATAGATTAAATTAATATAATAGATATTTAGAGACAAAACTGGAGAGTATATTTGATCAAGGAAGAGTAGGAAATAAAGTGAAACTTTCCACATGAAACAAATGTGGGAAGAAGCATTTTTGGAACTGCTTGCTCAAGAGTGGGAAATGTTACAAGTTTGAAAGATAAGGACATATTTCTCGAAACATTCAAAGTGATTGGAAGCCAAAACTTATCAACAATAACAAAAAATGGAAGATGGTGAAATACTTACTTGATGTCCAATGCTTCAAGTGTTTACAACTCAAGTACTTTTATAATCACTATCCAAATCTGATGTTAATGGATGTGAATCACCATCAACCTTAGAATAGGACAAGGGAGTAATATCATTTTTTTATTTCATGATTGCTGAATTTTAAGTTCCAAATGATGTGGTGGTAGGTACTCTAGTTTTTCTCTGAAAGATAGAGAATTATTGGTTTTATTATGATCCTATAAATTCATTTGTTCCCTCCATGTTTACAAAGAATATATAATCAATCCCTGAACTACTTGAAGTAGAGTTATCTATAAAGAATCTTATAGGGATTATCCAAGTATAAATAGTGTATAGAAACTCTAGTATTTAATTTGGTGAGCATAATATCATGGAAAATATAATATTCATCCCCAAGCTATAATTTAACATTATACTAGGGATGGATTGGATATCAAAGTATAATACAAAAATCAATTGAAAAAACAAGGAAATATCAGTAGTATTGAATTAAAAACCTATAATTTTTTAAAACGAAGATATAACTCAAACTTATTTTTTCTATAAGCACATCCCATAGATTTCTTTACAGAAATGATCAGTGAAGATGAAGAAGGAAATAAAAGTAAACAAAAAGATAATGTCCCCATCGTTCAGGAATAAAATGATGTATTTCTTAAGGAGTTACCCAGACCTCCCCCAGAAAGAGAGGTAGATTTATTCATTTAACTCATGCCTGGTTCCAAGATGATTTTAAAGACCCAGTATAGAATATAAAATTTAGAGCTAGAAGAATCAAAGAAGCATCACCACAATCTATTGGAGAAGGGGTTTATCTGACCAAGTGCATAACTTTGGGGAGCACCTGTTCTATTTGTGAAGAAGAAGGATGGATCAATGTGGATATTCATTGATTATAATGAACTTAATGAGATCATAGTAAAGAAAAAATACCCTATTCCAAGAATTGATTATTTATTTAACCAACATTGTGGGCCTCAATTATTCTCCAAGATTGATCTTCGATTTGGTTATCACCAATTGAGGTTTGAGAAAGAAGATATTCCAAAGTCTACCTTAAGATCAATATATGGGAATTATGAGTTTGTTGTTATGACCTCTGGCTTGACTAATGCTCCGGATATTTTTATGTATTTGATGAATAGAGTCTTTAAAGACTGCCTTGATATCTTTGTGGTTGTTTTTATTAATGATATTATGAAATATTAAAAAATTCCTTAGGATCATGAGGATCATATGATGGTTATATTTCAAACTATGAGGAAGGATAGGATATTTGAAAAGTTCCAAAAAATTTGAATTTTGATTACAACAAGTTTCTTTCTTAGGACACATTGTAACCAATGAAGAAATCTCCGTTAGCCATGAAAAGATAAATGTTGTGGAGGAGTGGCCTCAACCTAAAAAATTAATTGATATTATTAGTTTCCTTGGTTTAGAAAGATATTATATGAAGTTTTTGAAAAACATTTCATGAACTTATAATCCACTAACCATGTTAAATTGAAAAGGGGTCAGGTTCATCTGAAAAAAGGTGTGTGAATAATGTTTCTAAGAGATAAAGAAGAGATTGGTTACTAAAAACGTGTTAACATTATCCTCTAACAGATATGGATTCATTATTTTTAGTGATGTATCTCTAATTGGTATTGGGTGCATCCTCATGAAAAATTAAAAGGTTATTTCTTATGCATACTGACAGTTGAATCTTCATGAGTAGAACTATCGAACACATGAGCTGGAGCTGGCTATAATTATTTTGGCTTTGAATATATAGAGGCACTATCTTTATAAGGAGAAATGTGATATATACATAGACCATTAAATTTTGATGTATACTTTCATGAAAAAGGAATTGATCAAGAGATAAAGGATATAATTGGATCTTCTTAAGGACCATGATTGTTCAATTAATTATAACCACAAAAGAGAAAACAAAGTTGCTGATGCATTAAGTAATAAAGACCCTGTTGTTCTAGAAATGATGAGGATTCAAGGAGATCCTTTGATAGAAGTCCTTGTAAAACTGGACATGGTAATATTAAGGGAATAGAACTCATCAACCCTATCCCAAATTATTTCTCAACCACCATTACTATAGAAGATCAAGATATATCAAAAAGAAGATCTTTTTTTTATTGATTAAGTTATAGGCTATGAATAGTGGGAGGTTTCTTGTGTTCAATATTGATCAAGAAGGTGTAATGAAATTTCATACATGGCTATGCATTCCTTCTATTGTAGAAATAAATAAGGAGATAATAGATAAATCTCATAGATATACTTTCTCTATAAATCATGGAAGAATAAAAATTTATAGGGACCTTCATGATCATTATCAGTGGGATAACATGAAAAGGGATATTTCAGATTACACTATAAGGTTCTCGGTTTATCAACCAGTGAAGACAGAGAAACAAATTAATAAAGGGGTATTACAACAACTACCCATACCACTATGGAAGTTGGGAAATATCACTATGGAATTTTTCACTGGTCTCTCAAAAACATCCAAATGAAATAATGCGATATGGGTTATAATGGATTGTCTCACCAAGACTGTCCATCTTATCTCCATTCGGAAAGATTTATATCTTGATAAAATCACCAAGATATACATGAAGGAAGTGGTAAGGCTGAATGGAGTTTTAAATTATCTCATTTATAATAATGAATCAAGGTTCATGATAAAATCATGGAGAAGTTTTAACCATGATTTGAATATGAATTGAATTTCAGTACGACCTATCACCCTCAAAATGATGGCCAATCCAAAAGGAATATTCTGAAACTTGAGGACATACTGAGAAAATGATTAATGGAATTTGAAGGTGGATGGTATCAACATATCCCATTAGTTGAGTTCTCATACAAAAATATCTTCCATTCAATTATTTAAATAGAACCCTATGAATATATATATGGGATGTGATGTTGAACTTATAATTGTTGGGTTTAATCTCGTGAATGAAATATTCTTGGGCCTGATCTTGTAAAAGAGATTATAGAATGGTTCATGCCATCCAACAACACATAATGGCTTCTCAGAGTCAATAGAAGAGACATGATGAAAACCATCAAAGGGGCTTGGAGTTTTATATTAGAGAAAAATTATTCATTTGAATTTCTCCTTGGGAGAGAGTCATGAGGTTTTGGAAGAAAGGGAAGCTCAACCCCAAGTGTATTGGCCCCTATGAAATCCTTGATCTCATATGAGTAGTGGCCTATCGGCTAGAACTTTCACCAAGCCTAGATAAAGTTCCTGATGTTTTCTATGTATATCTATTGATAAATTAAATAACTAACCCTTCACATGTACCTAATCTGATGGTGGTACAACCATAACATGACCTCTCTTATGAGGAGAGTTCGGTGTAGATCTTGGACCGTAGAGATGAGGTTCTATTCAACAAGACTACCAACCTCATTAATGTTTTGTGGAGAAGCCACATATATGAAGAAGACACATGGGAACCAGAGGAAAAAGTAATAAATAAGTACCCACATCTCTTAAATACTGAGAAAATAAGTCAAAATTTTGAGGATGAAATTTCTTATGGGGGGTAAAATATAATGAATTGAAGTTTTTAAATGATAATTGTTTTCTGAAAATATGTGTTATATTATTTTTTACTAAAAAAAACAATACCCATTTATTTTTTAAATGAGTATAATTGAAATGTGACCATCGGGTTTCGACCGTTATATAACCATTGATCAATTATGACTATTGGTTAATTATGACTGCTGGTCAACATGACCATTAGAAACAATACTCTTAATAATAATTTTTATGTTATAATTAGTATTATAAAAACAAATGATAATAGTTAATTAATGAATAAAAAAGAGTCGATGGCCTCATCCGATAGAGTTGTGCTGTATGAAGACCATTTATTGGATCTTGGGAGAGAGGTAGCATCTTTGGGATTCAATCTTGACTAATACCAAGTCTATCTTTAATATGTTAATCTTGAATGAAATCATCTTTGGGAGAAGTTCATGTTAGTTGAGATTACCACTCGGACGATGTTATCCGATCCAACCATGAGTTTTTCACTATTTTACACCTCACCCTTAGGTCATATGAGTGTGTTATAAGGGGTTATGTTTCAAAGCCTTAGTTACTTATTATAAAATCACTTTATATAAATAAAATTGTTGTTCCATCGTTTCCATTTTGAGTTTAATATTTTTTAAATATGATGAATTGGATAAATTGATTTTTCAGATAGAAATTACACTCTTCATAAAATATATAACAATTATAACACAATAAGGTATTACTAATAATGTTTATTTTAATGAAATATTATGATTAAAACACTAATTTAAATGAAAAAATATTTTTTTTCAAGTGTCTGAAATTTTACTATGCATTTTATTGTGCATTTTCGATCTGCTCTTATTTTTAATAAATAATGTTTCTTGTATTTATAATTTAAATTTATCATAGCTAGAGAATTATTGTGATAAAATGAAAAACATTATTGAAATCATCACATTGAAATTATGTTGGGGTGAATTTATGATAACTTTCTAAAATATTTTGTTTTTAAGTGAATAGTAAGAATACTGTTATGAGTTTTCAGTATGTTTAATGATATAATAATGATTTAATAATTAATATAAAATTAGTTATAAATATTTTTGATTAAAATAACATATTATATGTCCCATGTTTCTAATACCATGGGGAAACCCATGGTTTTGCAAATACCACTACCAAGTTGTCCAAGAAATCAATAAAAAATACTTACTTTTTCTATAAATACCCACCCATTTCTCCATTTTATTTCATTCTGAATTCAACCCCAATTTTCTTGGATAGTTTTACCTCCCAAAGAGTTCTCTAGCCTCCAAGGTCCCAATCATTGTGTTTTAGGAATACTCTTCAAGGTAAGGGAAATATCAACTTTCTTTATGAGGTATGTCTTTCACATTTCCATACATTATTCTTCTATCCATTTTATTCTATCCATTTATTGTATTAATTTTAATTTATTAATGAGATATCCTTTTCCCATCTATTTTTAATGTTTTCAAAAACCATGTTTCTTACCCGTTATGCTTCTAAATTTTCTTCTCAAAATTTCTCTCTTTTTCTTAAGAAATTATCTTATTTTATTTTTTGAATACCCAAACCTAATTATTTTCTAGGGTATTGAAATAGATGTCAAAATTATCTTTTTTATTAGGGTATTGACATAAATGATACCCAAATTCCTTTTTCATGGGTAAATAATGACATAAAGATCTTGTTTTTAATGACTTATTTTTAAAACACCATTATTTTTATATGAAACCTGTTTTTTTATTCTCCACAAGTTATTTATTTAATGTTTTATTATGATCTATTTATCTCAATTTAATTAATAAATATGAAGGGTGTTTCTTGATAGGGATCCAATGCATTGGGTAAAGAATTTAATCTCTTGAGATGACATGTTTTACGATACCTTGGTGAATAAATTTGGTAATTTTTATGACATCTCAGTGAAAAACCTTGGTGATATTTTTATGAATGTATAAAATTAATGTTGTAGCCACATTTTCACTTAATTATTCATGTTAGTATTATTATTATCTAAAATATTTATCATGCCATTATATATTTCCTCATGTTCTTATTGATAATTCTCAAGATCATAAGTAAATTATTTCCCTTATTTTCCCTTACTAGGCCTTATTCCACCCTTTCCTTTGATGTATGTACCTGTGTAATGAGATGTTTTAAAAGTAACTAATATTAACCAATTAAGAATACTTTGATGTTGTTTTGAATAATTTATTAATTTATCATGTATTATGTAACTTATTTAAAAGAAACTAAACTTTAAAAGATCCTATATTTTGTACAATGTAATGAAAATTTAATGTAATAAAAGGTGGGATGTCATAGTCTCTCAGCTTTAAATGTTATTAAAGGATAAAATTTTAATTCTTAAGTTGATAAATGGAGTTTAAGGTTAAATTTCTCTATTTAAAAAATCTTGGTAGTCTTCATATGCCAAACTATGATGTTATATAGGATAAATAGAAGTGAATGAACAAAGGGAGAGACCGATATCTCTTTATCTGGACTTAAAGATAGAGAATAATAATATATGTTCCCCTTTGATTTTATATATTATTGAAATCTGATGCAAAGAGACCATCGATTAAAGGTGATTAAAGTCATATATGATGGAATCCCCTATTTAATTATATGTAAAAGGGGGATATTGAAGTGAAGAATCTAATCGATATTCATTATAATAATTCACGTGCTATAAATATTAGAAAAAATATAGTCCATGACTAAAGGAAAAAATAAAAAATAAATTAAATATCACACCATCAAGAGGAAAGTGGATCATGGGCTTGTAAATATGGAGTATGTGCCTACTTAACTACACTTTGAAAACATCATGATGAAGGCCTTACCCAATGAAGTGTTTGAATGGAATTGAATAGATCTCCATGTTTAGTTGACTCTCCAAAATTTAATAGTGTGGATGTGGGACCCCCTCTCCTCGATGCATGGTGCATTTTTCCCATATGTGCTAATTTTTTCCCATTACCATGTTGAAGACCACAAAAGAGTGACCCGTGAGTTAATTAAAAAAGGGGGATAAAATGTCTTGATTAAGATAGGGAAATATAGGGGGAGATGCTGATTGGGGGATTAGAAAAATAGGGGGATTTTTGAAATATGATGATGAAAAATATGATCTATCAATGAATAAGAATCATGAATATGATTTTTGAGTTCATTATTCTAGTAGTTGATATTGGCAGATTGAGGAGTGATCTTGTAGGTTATACATGTTTTATGTTTTGGTGTTGAGAATATTACTAAATGAATGATTGAGAACGAAGTGATTCATAGATAAAAATTTCATGCTAATCTTATTTCTCATGATAATATTGAATCATGTGGTCTTAGAGTATGTGTTAAGGAATTCCTTGATAACTATTTGGGGTTGCATATGAAAAATAGTTCCACATGTGCAGGAATTGTCAAAAAGTTGTTACATGAAGTTTAGAAGTGTTATCAACTAATCCAAATAGTGATGTTGTTAGAATAAATCCCTATTAATGGTTTTTTCGTGTTGATTGTGTTTTTTGACAAGATTTTACATTTTTGAAAAAGGTTAGTTTTCAATGGAGTGTAAAGAGTTGGAAAAAATTTCTTAAAGGTTCACATGGAGTGAGAATGTCCAAAGGATCATGAAGAAAAATCAAATAGAGTGATAATGTATAAAATTATCTCGTAAAAGGATCACACAAATAATTAATTTCATAAAGGATCATGTGGAATTGTGTAAGTCCTAACGGGTCACACAGAGTGTGTTGTATGGCCAAGGTGGACATGTCTCACTTGCGATCACGAGAGCTAAATAAGATATCACAATCACATCATGTGATCCGAATGAGTATTAGAGGATATTGTGATTTGATCATGTGATTTACTTGAGATCACTAAATGATTTTAATTAGATCACATGATTGATCATGCAAAGTACTTGGAGGGATTTCACAAATAGATCATGTGAAGTTCATGAAGACACCTTATGTTTGTCAATGTATCTAGAAAATACATCACATGAAGTGCATAAATGAAGAGAGGTTGTAAATTATGTAGATATATCATGGTCATTTTAAACTATATGACTATCTGATTGTCATTCGATCTTTTGATAAGATCACATGAAGTGCTGGATAACAATGTCATTGACCACATGATTGTATTTGGATCACATGACGAGATAACATATATCACTGATAGAAAATTTCACTAACCACCGCATGATTATAAAAGGATATTATGAGGGGATCTTATGATGACTGTGTGATTATCAAGGAATCTCATGATGGAGTCATACAATACACTCAAAGATAATGATGGTGATCACATGAAGTGCTTGAGACATGCGAAAGGTGATCATGTAAAGTGATTACGATGTGATCTAGGTGATCAAGTGAAGTAATTGCGGCATGATAATGTGATCATGAAAATAACTTGCGATGTGAAGAAGGAGGAAATGTTATGTTATAGTGACATTTCATGGTGGTATATCTGGAATTCTAGAACTGATCATGCGAAGTGTGTAATAACAATTGTTGAGGTGGTGGAATAGATGGTTGTTCATGATTTATGGAATTATAGTGGTAGATTTATGCCTATAAATACATCTTAACTTTTCCTTAATAAAGATAGAAGTTTTTTTGTGGTTTTATCTAAATAAAAATTTTTTTATATAAGGAAAACAATGTCTTGCGTCAGAGTCTCAAGATCCTTGTAATTAGTAGAAAGTCTCATGAAGGGGTCTTGTGATGGTCTCTTTCAAAGTGAAGTATGTGTTAGGTGTTGCACACATAGAAATACCAATTGGATTCACATGATCTATGTAACCTAAATTGTATCTCATTCCAATGTCACACAATTTGTGTGAATAGAGGAAGGTATCATGAAGGGGTCTGTTGAAGAGGTATTGTGAAGAGAGTTATTCGTTGGGTGTTTTGTGTATAGGAAGACCCACTAAAATCATAGAATCCATGTAAGAAAAATAAGGTATTGTGATCTATGTAAGTATATTAAGGCCACATGATCTGTGTAAGAAGAATAGAGTCTCACACTAGAGTCACATGATCAGCATGATCTGAATAGATAATTGTAAAGGGGACTTGTGAAGGGATCTTGCTAAGGGGTATTTCACAAGGGTTGAACACAAGGGTATGATGCAAATAGATACATTCTAGGTTTACCCAATGAATTGTAATATATTCATTTATGAATTAAAAATAATAAGAATAAGAAAATAGAGGACCTAGAACACCTAAAAATATTTCTAGAAGTAGTTTATTCACTTGTACATCCATGGTAGTGATAAGAAGAAGAGGGATCTACATTCTATCAATTGATGGTATTTCTATAATCATTATAGAAAGTAGAAGACTTGGTATCTCTTAAATAATTTTAGAAATTGTGGAATATTTTTCATGATATATCACGGAAATGTGATTCTCAAGGGTATGTTCACATCAAGGCTACAAGGGAGCACATGAACTTCAAAGTCACCTATTATACATTCAGTGAAACTCTTAAAAAATAGTATATATTGTTCTTTGGACTATGTGCCAATTTTTTTCAATTCTAAAGTAGTGAGCATAAGAGGGAAGTTTGAGTTATGTGATCCTGGGGTAATAGTTTTTCTGCCCCAAACATTACATGGGTTGTGAGCCTTGGTAGGAGTGACCTATTCTAAACCTACAAGAAGTGAGATAAGTGATTTTGGTGCACCAACATAATGTTGATGCATGCTCCTTGGACTAGCCCATAGTGGTGAACCATGTAAAAATCTGTATGTTCTTATGTTTTCTTTCATTCTTTACTTTCCATGAATCATCCTTCAATACAGTTGGTAAGGATAAAATCAATATAAAAAATAAAAAGAAAAATAAGTGACCATCATATAAAGGGGTCAAGATCTAATGGGGTAAGAATAATTTTTTAAAAAATATCCATACCTAGATTCACCTCCCTATCAGGGTATTTAAACCCCTTTTGGGAATAAAAATGTTATGAAATTTGGATTTATAATGAAGTAATTCATATAATCCCTTGAATATTCATAATCAGCACCTTCAATGATATGTGATCTACTTGGATTAATATTTTTTAGTGTCCTAATAGAAAAACATTCCATCTTAAAAAAAGTATACTATTTTATAAAAAATATGTTAGTGTAATAGTTTTTGAAAAGTAGAACCAGATATAATCCCATATGTAGGATTGAAAGAGTATAGGTTTACCTATTGGATGGGAAGGGGGGTGTTAATTTTATTTTATAAAATAAATCATAAAATTTCTCAAACCTATTTAATATGATGTTTCAAAAAATTATTCTTTCAGATATATAAGAAAATAATCATATTTAAAAAATCAAATATAATTGATAAAATTTGATTTAATTATATTTTATAAGAAATAGTATGAAATATTCTATAATACATACAGAACATAAAATATCTAAAACTTGTAGTTAATAAGAATAAAAAAGTATCAAAAGTTTTATAAAGGGTGTAATAAAAAATTACAAATAACTTTTCTATTGAAGTTTCTAAACATTAACCTTCAGTGAAAAGGGAGTCTTAATCAGACTCAAGATATCCAAAATTTCAAATAAACCATAAATATGTGTCTTCCTAGCTCTAGAAGTCCTCGATTACTAAAATTAGACAATTTTATGTTTCCATAGCCTTAGGAAACTTTAATCCAAAATATTGTTAGCCTATGTATTCGTAACCCTTAGAATCCCTCAGTCACACTAGATCAAAAAGAATATTATTAAAATTACGTAAGTTCTTAATGAATTTATAATAAGTCCTCACATGGATTACTTAAGAAACAAAATCTCTAAAGATTACAATGAATCACTCTCAATGTAACAATATGTTACAAACTCTTGATAGAAAATTTAGTCATATTGGGTTATAAAAATCCTCCTCCTCCATGAAAGTAGCTTCTATTTATAAGTAAATTCCTAAAGTTCATATTCTATATTATTTGTAATTGGATGCAATGACATCATAAAAACTCTTTGAAGGTTTAGTATGTTATATTTTTCTGATAGTCCTATTTATAAAACACCATAACTGTTCTTGAAGACTATATAATGTAGAATAGATAATGTTCATCTGGTGTAAAGTATAAAGTTTTTCCATTCGGTAGTTTTGGAAAAAGTCATCCACTATACATGTTTTCCCCCATCTGATGATTTTTTTCTAGTACACTTTATATAAATTTTTTCTAATAATACTTTGTTATATTTTTTCTATACTTTAAAAACTTTCCATATGGTGAACATTATATCCATCTGATTTACTCAATCTTGAATTTATTTAAAGAATTATGTATGTTGGATAAAATATTCTACGTCTAGTAAACTAACATTCCTATAAAAACATTCCTATGATATTGGGAAATATAAAAGTTAGTAAAGTATAGAATTTTAATTGAGTGATTTGTGGTTTTCAAAATTTAAGACAGAAAATGTTGATAGTAATCATTTTAACTCAACACTCAAGATTTGAATAAGGTATATTTAAATGAGTTCAAGGATGAAAAATATTAATTTCACCATGTTTTCATGTTTTATATCTCTAATGTATTATGGGGATCATGTATTTATTTGGTTCATCAATAATACTAAACTAATCAATCCTTAGTGATGTGATCTCTTGTATCTTATGAAAATGTATTAAAGTAGACACTGACTCTGGGTTACTAGAGTTGGGGTTGTTACAAGGATCTTGATATTTTTTTACTGTTAATAGGTGAAATTATGGCATACTTAAATACTAAATAAGATCATGTGCATCACATGAGATATGTTTTGGGAATACTATGTGATCACCTCCTGTATGAAAAATTATCAAAATGATAATTATAGATCTGATAAGTTATGTTCTCTGGATAGGTTATCTCATAAGATGGTATCTCAATGGGTACTAAAAAGGTGATTACTATCACATCATGGGAAGTGTTGAATAATTTCACTAATATTCAAATATTTCTGAGTTTGGTAGGATATTATCCGAGGTTCATAAAGGATTTATCAAATATTGAATCACAATTTACTTCTCTCACACATAAGGGGGTAAATTTCTTATGGGTTTTGATATGTTAAGAATACTTCAATAAACTTAAGTGAAATTTGACCGTAGCACTAATTGTGTCTCAACTAGATGCTGGATAGGGATATATGGTTTATTATGATTTTTTGGGTGCAGGTTTGGGTTGCGTCCTTATGTAATGAGATCATGCGGTGGTTTTTAGCCCACATTAAATTCGACCTGAAGAGAGGAAGTATCCCACTAATTTTTTAGATCTCAAAACTATTTTTAATGTCCATAAATATTTGAGAAACTATATTTTTAGAAATAATTTTATCTCTTACACTAACCAAAAGAGTTTGGGATACATATTTTTAAAAACAATTTGAATCTTCAGTAGAGTTGATGGGTATAATATCTATACTAATTTGACTTTGACATTTCCTATACCCAAGGAAAGAGTAATGTGGTTATCAAAACTCTTTATAGGAATTTACCTTCTTTGGTAGTGAATCATGTGTAGGATGAATGGAACATGATGTGAGTCTTTTCACAAATTCATTTTTGAGTTAGGGAGGAGGGGTTTGGTAATCTTATAAAAAAGTTCATTTGATATCCTATCTCCTTGAGATTATTCTTTAGGATAATTAGTAAGACAATAAGTCCTAGAATATCAGGGATTTTTTATACGGTGGGGAGACCATCAGTGAATGGTCTCTCTCCTTAGAAGGATTTCTTTTATCCAGGAACTGATATATTTCCCCTTTGACTACGAGGAAGTGCATATTGTTTGATTATCGTAATTATATGTGGGATATCCACCCCATCATTTTAAATATGTTTTATGACATGAAATATTAGTTCTAGTGGCCTGGTTTGAAATAACAAATAACCATATTAATATCTCAATGATATGCTTGTGAATAGATTAAAGTCGAGAACCAATATCCTTCTAGTATGCTTCATCCTATCCTTATGCTAACATGGAAATGGAATGAGATATAAATGGAATTTATTGGTGGTTTACCTTGGAATCCTTGAAGTATGAACACTATTTGGGTGGTAATTGACCATTGGACCAAGTTGAAACATTTAATACCAATTCATGACACCAATAATGTGATGATATATGGAGGTTGTATATGTAAGAGATTATAAGGATTAATGGGTCTCCAATGGAAACTATCTTAGATAGAGATGCTCATTTTACCTCTTGATTTTGGAATATATTCTACGAGGTGATGGGAACTCAGGTTAAATTGATCACAACATATCATCCTAAGATAGATGGGTTGAAAAAAAGCTATTCGAATTCTATAATATATGATCCATTCCTATGTATTATACTTCATAGCTACACAGAATAGCTATTTTGTGTTTGTTGAGTCTTATTATTATAATATTTACTAATCATCCATCAAGATGTATCCTTTTAAAGCTTTATATGGTTGACCCTACAAATAAACTCTTTGTTGGTATGAGGTTTGTGAAGATTCCTTGATTTGTTCATTAGTGTTAAATGATGACTCTAAGATGATAAAAATATTATTTGGATCTATTTTTTCGTCCTTTAGAGTTTTCAGTTAGTGAATAGGTGTTCTTAAAAGTCTCAACCCGGTTTGGTCACCAATGACTCAAGATGGAATGGAAGCTTACTCCTAGATATTTGGGACCAATTGAGATCATTGAATGTCTTAGAAAAGTGGAATACCACTTGAAACTACCACATTAGTTTTCATTAATACATAATTTTTTACATGTATTTTAACTAAAGAACAATCAGCCTGACCCATCTTATGCCCTGAATTTGGAAGACCTTGACTTAGAACCTGATATGTCTATGAAAGAGGAACTGTTTCAATTAATTTATTCTCAAGTAAAGGTTATATATGGTAATTTTATACCGTTGGTCAAATTTCGGTGGTATATTGGTTACTAAACTCATGAGACATGAGAGTAGGAGTCTATAATGAGAGATAAATGGCCTAAACACATTGTGGATCATCCTTATCATACATATATTTTTGGGGGAAGAAATTATAATGGTAGTTATAATTGTAACACCCTAGTGTTTCTTTCAATTATGATCAATTTGTTATTTTATTTACCGTCTTTTCATTCTGATATATTTTTATTTCTAATTTTTTTTTTCTATATTTGATTAGGGTTTGTGGGGTTTACCAAGTATTTTGTGTGAGTTCATACAAAAAAACTAAAATTAATGAAGGTTTAAGTGGTCCACTACCTCTCTAGTGTGAGCCACTAACCAGTCAATGGGCTTGGTGATGGATAAAACAATCCTACTATGTCCACCAACTAACTAGTGGGGATCCATCAACCAACTGGTGGTCTTTGAGTTGGATAAAAAAATTATTCTATATCCAATAGCTAATTATTGGGTCTCCACTATCCAACCAGTAGTCTACTAGCCAGCCAGTAGGTGACCATTGAATCATTGGTGACACTGAAGGGGCTGGTAAAATTAAGGGAAATATCCTGTTTTTCTACTCAAAACAATATTTTATTTCTTAACCCTTCTCCCTCAACCTGAAATCTATCTACTCGAACCTAGGGATATCTTTGGATTATTTTGTCTCCCCCAATTTGAATCCTTGGTGGATAAAAGTGATGAACAAATTTGTGACCCTCTTTTGGTTTTTCAAACTCTTGTTTGGTCTTGATTCCTCTTCTTTTTGTGTTTTTATTGCTTATTTACTTGGATAGACTATGAAAACCATTTGAATTTATTATATTTCATCGTATTATTATTAGGAATTGTGGTTTTTGGTATCTTACTATTTCTTCTTCAAGAACTATCTCTATACCTTATGGATTCCATATGATTGTTGAACTCCACGTGTTTTAAGTTTTATTGTTTCATAAAATGGATTTATTTTGAAAAAATTTAATTTTTTCTCCTTGAAATTGGTTTTTAAAATTGGTTAAAGGCGTGAATAATGTTTAGATGGAATATCATGGTTTTGGTTATGTTTATGAATTGGATTCCCCCCTTTGGTTTTGTTAATGAAAATGGATTTAAAGCATGTTTTATATAGTTCCAAAGGATGTGATACTACCTACAAATGAAATTTACTTTTAATGAATTTAATTAGGGAAAATGGTAAACCTAACTATGATCATTGTTTGAGGCAGTGTGCTATTCTTAAGGATGAAATCTTATCCCTAGGCCTATTTTTCATGGATAATATACACACCTGGTGGCCTAATGTGTAGTATGGATCCACTATTGAGATTGAATTTTTACCCCACATGCCTATTGTTCTAGGGTAATGTTTTCACTCGATGTCCTATTGATCATAGAAACTATATGAGTATCCTCAATAACCAAGACATAACGTAACCCCAAGGGATAGATTTTATTATTTATACTCTTTGTAAAGTATATTTTATGTTCTTATAGAAATTATTGAAAAATAGTTTATTGGTAAGGTTTTATAAGTTATTAAGAGGATGATTTCCATGATTTATAATAAATTGTATAAAATTATATCTCATGAATTGCCTTTATTTACTTGAGCAAATTTGGATTATATTATAATGTATTCTTATGCAACAGTTGGTGGGATCATACCAGGATTTTTTCATACAACCACCATACACCTTGGGTGTATGTAAATATTGTTTTGTCTAACACAGTTAAAGGAAAATCACCAAATGATGGTGGAAGGTATATAATTAGCCGGATGTGGGATTCTAGAGATTAATATATATCATTATTTATATTCTTTTTAAAGTATATTTTATGTTCTTATAGAAATTATTGATAAATAGTTTATTAGTAAAGTTTTATAAGTTGTTAAAAGGGTGATTTCCCTGATTTATATCAAATTTTGTAAAATTATATATCATGACTTGCCTTTATTTACATGAGCATATTTGGTTTATATTATAAAGTATTCTTATGAAAAACTTTGTGGGATCATACTAGTATTTTTTTCATACAACCTTCATACACCTTGGGTGTATGTAAATCTTGTTTTGCCTAACACAACTAATGAAAAAGCACCACATGATGGTGGAAGGTTTATAATTAGCAGGATGTTGGATTCTAGAGATTACTATATATCACATGGAGTTAGGTTTTTTTTGCACTTGTTTACCTGTTTTGCTTTTTTTTTTGTTTTTGGAATAGTTAAAGGAAAAGCACCACATTTTTTTGCTCTATATTTCCTATTTTGGTTTTTCAAACTCTAGAAGGATGTTTTTGATCTATATTTCCTCTTTACTTATGTCATCCACATTATTATCTTTACTTATCTCTTTACAAGTGTAATGACATAAAATAATATAATTATACCCAATGAAAAATAAATCCCAAATCATTAGTCAAAGAAAAAATCTTTAGGCATAATATATGAATCATAATTCAATAATATTTAGCAATGAAAAATAATATATCCATTAGAGTATTTTATAAGTGTCCGGGTTATGAATAAGCATAGAAACCATAATATATATCATGGTTAAATAATAACACCATTATAAACATTGTGTATTAGGACACACTACTTACAACTCATAACATAGTGGACTAGGACTCATTATTTTCATCCCATAATGGATCGAGTGTCACGACTCGTGCCCCACAATTATCTCATGAGATATAAATCTTTAACCAATGAATTAAAGGGATATATAAGAACCCAATGTTCATATAGTTATAAAAAATATTTATATGTTCCACATGAAATCTTTCATACATATCATCATAAAAAAACCCATGGAATGAAAATGGCTATCACAACATTTTCTAAAGGTATCACATAAAATGACTTAAAGATTTAGATAAATTGATAGAAAAAATCAACATCCTAAATGAATTAAATCATAAAATAAAATAGATTATAATCACTAATAATAAACATTAATAGATAAATATTTTAGGGATAGAGAGAAAAAATATAAGTTAAATCATTAAAATAGATTTCATAAAACCCCATTTTATATACTAAAATAATATAATATACAAGACACATTAAAAAATAATTTTCATGAATAATTAATATAAAAAATAAAACATTAAAATAATTCCCAATAATAAAAAATTAAAAATAAATCAATTTTATGTAAATAGTGGAAGATAATAATATATATATATATGTGATGAAATCCAATAATTTGTTTTTCTAAAACCATATAATTTATTTTTAAAATGAAATATTTTAAAAAAATGGGAATAAAAATTTCATTGAAAAAGGTATGAAAACACGGGAAGTATTCTTTATAAGAATGATTAGAAAAAAAATAATAAAAATGAGTTTATGTAGAAAAAATTTAAAATGACACTTTTTAGACTATTTTAAAGAAAGTAAAAATGGCTAGTCTAGAAAATGTTAAACATGTTCCTTTTATTCCTTTGTAAAGAAAATAAAATTTATTAAAAAATTAAATAAATCTATTAATTAAGTATAATGAAGAATTTTTTTGATATAATATAAAGAATATAGACATGAAATAACAAATGTTATGATCATAATGGAGAGATAAATTCAGCTCTAGTCATGAACATACATTTGGTAAAATTGTTAACCGAAGGAAAGTGAAATGGTAAGAAGGATTATAAACCCAAAAAATAACTATAGGATAATAAAATATTCTATTTTTTAAATATAATTAACATATAATTTCCTAAAATAGGAATTAGACATAAAAAATATTGAATACAATGTGAGACTAGAAAGGAATCCCTTATGAACAAAGTAGGGTATAAAATATGAATCCATATGATAGGAAATGAGAATATATATTAATCAAAAACGAAATTGATACAGTATTGTAAATATTGATAAACTTAAATTTGGGACATATAAATGAAAATATGGAATAGAGGGACAATACCTAAAATGATTGGAGACTTATAATAGAAATATTTTAAGAAGAACATAACATGTGATGTAAGAATATATCAAGGAATAGATTATGTTAAATAAATATAAATCCATATAAAAAAATTAGAGAAAAAACATAAAACAATCATAGGTTACAATGAAAATTATATTATAAAAACATAATCCTTGAAGGAAGGATAAAACTCAATGAAAGAAAATGGATTTTAGAACCCCATTACGGGTTTGGTAATATATGATCCAAAAGAACATGGACAGAGTTTGTGAAATAGAATTTTAAATCACATGAACCAAAAGTGATTTATGATAAAATAATTCAATGAATAGTAAGTAAATCATGTCAAAGAATAATAGTTTCATAATTTTAAATTTATCTCATGGAATGGAAATTGAGACAAAGTTCCATTACCGTAGATTAACTATTGATCATATATACTTCAACATCCTATCGAATAAACTAAGACTAATTAATCATATTTTTAAAACTATATTTATATGTATTAAATTATATAATAATATTTTATATAAATTTGTTATATAACTATTGCTTATTTTTAGATAATATTGATTATCAGTTGTTTGTAATTTCAACCACTCCTATCTGTTTTGGTATAAAATTTTCAATCATAATTAATTTTTCAAGAGTAAAAAATCTATAAATTTTTCATGCTGTAGGAAGAGATTCTACCTAATAGTTTATGATGTTCTAAGTTTTTATGGTAATTTTAGTTATGATTTTCCAATATGAAATCCATAACATGATTGATTCGGTAAATTTTAATGGATACAAGGAGGAATATAAAAAATTATTTATATGATAATATTAACCTTAAAAAACCAATTTTTTTCAAATCTATTTCACATCATACCAGAAATTAAGATTTCATAGCCTTCCATGATAAGAATATATAACATTCTTTATATAGGCTATTAAACTGACCTAAACTAGGGCATCCTAGAATCAGTGTATGAGTATGATTATGAAGTAGTTTTACTAAAATATAATAATTAAACAAGTTTAAGGATATTATTGACATATTATTAATATTATAAATCATAATTAGTAATAGGTATAAGAATAAGATAAATTAAAATGAAGGACAAGCAGTAATTAGTTACAAATAATAAATCACATATTCTTTTAAAATCCCTCTTAGTTTTGAAGGAATTTGTAAAATCTATAATGACCAGAAGATACCCAAAATGGAGAAAGATTATTAGAGAAATAAATATGGTATTCTATTTAGGTGAATTATAATTTTAAATGTGGCATGAAATGGTTCGTGGTGGGGTCATTTTACGAATGATAGGAGTGGAATTTTGTAAATATTAATTACTTAAAATAAAAAGATACATCAATTTCAAGGAAAGTGGATCAAAATTTAAAAAATGATAAGTATAATATGATGTGAGTTTGAGAAATAAATCATTCAATAATTTATAGATAATATTTTATGATATTTTAATTTTTAAATCCTTTATTTATCAACTTTATCTAATTTTGGCCTTTTCCATGGTGACTAAATTTATCATTGTTCACATATTTTTATGTTAAAAAATATAATTGACCATTATAATTAATTTGGAAATAGTGATTACAAATATGAAATTAATTACATTTTATTTAAGTTCTAAAAGTGATAAAATTTATTTTAATATTAAATAAAAAACACGAAAAAATAGTTTATTCAAAAAATATTTTTCGATCATAAAAATGAATTTATTCTCATTTAGATAAATAATATTGATACCCATGACATTTAATGGGTTATAATTAATAAAATAGAGTTATTTTTATTTTAAAAAAATCTAAAATCGAATGAAATATTTTGAAAACTTTAGTAAAGGGAATATGACCAAAAAGGGGTTTTATTAGAATAAAACATAATTTAGTTTCCAAAATGTAAAATACATGTTTAAAAATTAAAAATATTATTATAAATGAAATATTTACACCATAAATACATATTTAGTTGATAAAAATATTTCATGAATTTTTAAGCCATTCTTTTATCGTGATGATGTCATAAAATTTACGATATTATTCATTAAAAAACCAACCTTTTCAGAAAAATCCCAAAATTTTTCCCTAAGATAATATTTAAATGATTAATAAAAAATTTAGCTAATTTAATCAAAATAAAATTGTAAAACTTTGGAGTCTAACTTTAAAATTAAAATAAATATAATATATAATAAAAATAATGTTTCTACACAAAACAGTTTTGTTTAGCGATGAATAATTAAATTGGAATTACTTATAGTTTCCCAATTATTTCATAGATGTTATTAATTTATTTTAATAATGTTTAATTAAATTTCAACAATATATTTTTTTGATATCAGTCTTAAAAAGTTAAAATTTCACAAAAACACATATTTTATAAAAATAAATTTTTTATAGTAAATGGTATTTTTACAAATGAATTAGTATATTTACCTCGATTAAAAAATATTTTATTTTGTATAAAATAAATTATTTATAATAAAAATACATATATATCATCTAAATAGATTTTATTTATTTTCAATGTATACCAAAACATTAAAATCATTAATATTATAATCAATGGATTTCTACCATTTTAATTTGATCCACATTCAACATGATTTATTTCATTATCAAGTTCAAATTATTTAATTGAGCATATTTATAATTGATAAATATATGTTTTAAAGAAAGAAATTATGTCCTATACAATGAGTTATTATTAGATCATTACCATTTTTTTTATTTCTTGGGTTCTTATCTTTCTTACATTTTTGATTTTAATGTCAAATTTTCAACTTCATTGATTGACATATTTTTGGTTAGATGGTCGAGAATCCTTGAATTTATGTTGTTCCCACGAGTATAATACTCATATAGTCATATGAAATAATATTTCAAATTTTTCTAGTAAGAATAATAACAATTTATAATTAATCAATAATAATTAATATTATAATTGATAATACATACAATATTAACTATTATTGAATATTATTAATTCCAATTATTATTATAAATTTCATTATTAATATTTATTAAATCCATTAATAATTACTATTAATGTTAAAATTATTATTTCTTTATTCTAATGTTAATTATTATAAATTGCAATATATATTATTATTAATTGTAATATTAATTATTATTCATTCAAGATTTATTTATTATTAATTATTAATAATTTTTCTAAATTATAATATTAATTATTATTAATTATAATATTAATTAGTATCAATTAAATTATTAAATATTATTAATCGTAATGTCAATTTTTATTAGTTTTTATTAATTATACTACCAATTTAATTTAATTTAGTTATTAATTATTATTCACTACTTTGTAAATTCTTATAATTACATTTTATCACTAATTATAATGTGGTGTAAATTTCATTTATCAATTTCATGCCCTATACCTATAATTTTTTTAGTCAAACCCATTTCCATAATTATTTATGAAAATAAAAACAAATTACTTGATATGGATTGTGTTGTCGTGTGCTAGGTCTGGGGCCTCTGAGCGGCGTCTTCCCGAGCTCCCGCGGTGGCTAGGGTTCCACCTTCTCTCCTTTTCCCCTTCCCCCTCCGGCCTGGATCGGTTCGGCTCCCTCGGCCCTCGGCTCGGCGTGGAATCTATATGCATGATGCGTTTGGGTTCGCTTCTCCGGCTTCCGCTTTCAGCGGCGTCAGATCGGTGGTGTTCCGGCCTGCAGCATGGCGTGCTCGTGCTTTTTGGCGATGACATCTGTTCGATGAAGGCTATGGTGTTCTTGGTCGGCCACATCTCTTCAGATCTGTCGTGCTCTGACACCGATTGCATTCCGTCTCGGTTCTTCCACCGCATCCTGGTCACCCCAAGTGGTTCCAGTGGGTTTCTGTGGGGCGCTGCGTCGTTCTTCAGTTCCGGAGGGGGGAGGTTTTTTAATCTTGTTGATGTGTGTTTTCTGCAGGGTTTATGCCTGATTGCTTCTCGTTGTGATGTTTGTTTTTTTGGTTTGTATTTGGATCTGGATTTTTGGTTTGTGTTTGTATTGTCTCGGTGTTGCGATGACAGCGTGTTCCAAATATGGTGGAGCGTGATGGATGGTTGTATGGGTTTGAAGTAGTATTCTTGAAGAGAAAATAGGAAAAATGGTGATGTTTAAGAGGAGTCTGTACTAGGTTTTTCTAATCCAGTAGTTGATGATGAATTTTTCTATTGAGCTGAGCTGCTGAAGGCACAGTTGAAGAGGCACAGTTGAAGAAGGGACTGGTTGCTGTCTGATGTTGGTTTGATTCCTATGATATGTAATTTTCTGATTTTGGTTGGGGCTACTTGTTGGGTTGGGGAAAGATGTTCTCCCTCATCCATTTCCTTGTTTACTGCACTTTTTATTTCTCTTTAATAAATGGTCAGAGGTTTTTCCTCTGACTAACTTTCCTGGTAAAAACAAATTACTTTGACTCAAGAAATATTTCAATAATAATTTTATCTATCCCCATAAATTAATGGTCACAATCGATATACAACCTAAAAAATTTACAACATCCTTCATTATATTGAAAACATATGAAAAAGAAACAACATGCTTTATGTATTTTTTTGGCACTGATAATTTATCACCTTTCACATATTTTTATTTTTAACTTTGATAATATACTTTATTTACATTAAAAATAAGTGGTGATAATCTTTTCTAGCACATGTTTTTAGCATTGAAAATTTTAATATATATATATATATATATATATATATATCATAGACAATCTCTTTTATAATAATTTAAAAGGGGGGGGGGTCATAACCTTTTTCAATCGTTGTTTACAGTAATTACGAATATCACACACACACAAACATACTAAATAATAAAATTACTACACACACATGAACGCACACACAAACACTCTCTAATATATATTATTTATCTTAATATATTTCTTATGAAAGTATAAATATATAAACAAATAGATATATTTTATATATATATAAATGAGTATATTAAGGTTTTAATCTAATAATGAATTTTTCTATACTGAGAATTTTTTTTCTCTATTAGTCTTAACTAATTTGATTGGTAATCATTTTAATTAAATGAATAATTTTAGTGTTTACATTGTAAATATCACTATAGTGAAAGACGAATCTACTCCAACATAACACACCCTATGTGCCTCCGCGCTTTTAGAATTTCTAGATCATTGCTGTGTCGGTGGACCCCGGCCAAAAGCTCTAAAAAACGGATACTCCCATGGCTCCAGCTACCAATTGTACTACTCCCTTGCCTCCTCAACCAACTCTTTTCCATTTGCATGATCCTCCTTCTCCTCCTAGGCCGTTTTTGAAATATTTTCTCATCCACCCCCTCTAGCTCTTCCCCATTTTTCAGTGATTTCTATGGAATCCTCCAGTGCCAGCTCATCAAATGGGACCCTAGTGATCTCTGTATGGTCCTTAGTGTTCAATGATTATTCAAATCTTTTCAGGTGGACTTTGGTGACCTATTTTGGGGCATAAAAAATTCTTTTGATATTCTTCAATAATGTCTTCCACTCTTGGGGTATCGCCCGACCTGTAAGAGTCTCAGATCTAATTAGAAAATCTTTCTACATTGTGTTGGACCCCCATGTGGATTTTGTTTCACTATGGGAAAGGTCTTAAAGATAATGAAACTATTGGAGTTTTCACCTTTCCTGTTGGTCTAAGGATGTATACCATGGGTGGGAGTCTCCCTTCATGACGGTATGGGTGAAGCTCTCTGACCTTCCACTCAAAGTCCAAAACCCTACATTACCAGAATAGATTGGTGGCCTACTTGGAGAATACTTTTGTGCAGATGAGCATACCCTTCAGATTCAAGATTATTATTCTCCCTAGATTTGCATCCCCAGGAATCTGAGCTCTCTTATCCTGTTGCAACTTCTCATCCATGTTGAGGGTTTAGAAGAATGGAGGAAATCAGTGTTTTATCCATCGATTCCTTGGTTCTATTCAACATGTCTCCTTCACCACCATGGTTTGTCAGATTGTAGAAATTTGGATTCTTTACCCCCATTAGTTTGGAAAGAGAATCATTCTATTAAAAGAAAACACTTTCTTTCACTGGTGGGGATAGAGCATCAACCTATTGGTGTATCTACATCATCTTATGTGGAACCCTCTTTCATCCTCAGGCCCCCACAACCAGGAGATAGGGTGGTTGTACACCCTTCTGATGTTGGAACCTTGTTGACCTGTATGGTGGACAATTCCATGACATATGACAACATGATGGTTCCATTCACCATGATAGGTGTCCTTTCCTTAGTTTCTTCCTTAATTGACTCATCCTCAACCCTTACCTAGGTGTTGTATTCTCCATCGACTTCTCCATGCATGACCATTAGCCCCTTCCTTCTAAAGTCTCTACTAGATCTAGCTTTCCTCCCCTGGATATCCCTACCTCTCACGGGAATTTTCTAAAGGGAAATTCTATCATATTCTATAAATCCACCTTATTTCCCCATTTTATGCAATCCTAGTTGGCCTTCAACATCCACAATTTTGATATCCAATAGGTATAATGTATTATCTCATGTACAGGACTCCAATCTCCCTTATACTTCGGTCCAATAATCCTTCAAGGATGGCTCCCATACCCCAAATGAGGATACCTGAACCCCTCTCCCCACAATTTCTCCCAATTCTAGAGTTTTTAACAGATCCTAATCGAAACGTTTATCGGTCAGTTCTTCCTTACTCTCCAAAGAGGTACACATTCTAGGGTATAGTTCTAATCACCCTATTCTATTACGATATTGGTTCTGATATAGAAATCCTAGGGATTGGGTTCCCGGGTTAAAATATAATTCCTTGTAAGATAAGTTCTTCATTCCAAGGTGCGATGTTCGATCCCAAGAAAGAATAGAGTAACATTATAGTCTTCACTCGTAGATTTGGTCTAAAAAATTTCATGCAAGGAGAACCCTCAAATCATCATATCTATATTTTCTAGAACAACTCAGTCTCAGTAGAAAATCTCTAAGACTCAGATTAATATATGACCACCAAGGTATGCTATGGGAATTCCAATTTTCTTTTTTGATTTTTCTTATACCCAATGTGAATCTAGGGTAAGGGATTAATTATTGAACATGAAAGATCACTCCATGAATGATCTAGGGTCACTTGGCTTAAATAATGGGATAAGAACACCGAATTCTTCCATGATTGTATCGAAGAAAATAAATGAGGTATGGATATGAAAATTCACATGGATGATGGATCTTATACATCAAGCCCCGCAACGATTGGTGACATGGATATTTCTTTATTTAAATCTCTTATTATTGAGGTGAACCCAAGATTACAGGCAGGGTACCCCTGTGAATCATTTGACCTGTTCAAAGGAATTTCTAGTGTTGTTTCTAGATACCTCAGTGACTCATTTTATTATCCTCTAGATGACACAGATATTTAGTATGTAGTGTCTTTCCTCAACCAGGAGGGTTTTCGTAGGTCATATGGGTTCCTAAGGGACTTAGATGTGGCCTATGGGTACCTAATTGAAGATAAACTTATTGGATTAATTAAAGATAGTTTCTAGGGAGGCTACCACCCTTGTGTGGTTTTCACTACATCCCTCATCCTCATTCCAAAAGTGAAAACCCCTCCTCAATTAACCAGCTATGTCCTACCAGTATGAAAATTTTCACCTAAAAAATTTGTTCTAGTGTCATAAATAGGACACTCACCAAATATATTCATGCATGGATCTCTAAGGAACAAAATGAGTTCATCAAATGTAGATTAACCCAAGAATCCATTGTTATTTCTTCATAAATGACCAGTGACTTGAAAAAAAGCAACCAGTTTCAACATAGTGATCAAAATTGATATAGTTAAAGATTTTAATAGAATGTAATGGGGGGGGGGGGGTTTATCAATAAGGTCATGGACTGCATGAGTTTCTTTGATTGGGTTCGATACCTATTCTTCATATGATATAGTTCTCCATGAATTTTAGTCTCTTTAATAGGGAATATTATTGGTTATTTCAAATCCACCCATGGACTTAGGTAGGGTGATCCCATTTCCCCATATTTATTTATTCTAGTCTAAGACTCCTTAAGAAGGTTTCTAACCAAGGGAATAAAAAATGGTCATATTCATCCATATTCTTGAATAAGGTGCTTTAGTGGCTTCTATCACCTCCTCTTCATGGATGGAATGATTTTCTTCATCAATTGGTGTAGATGATCTATCAGGAAATTTTATTAGGCCATTCTAAAATATTAAAAATGGAGCAAACAACCGATAAATCATTATAAAATTAGCATATATGTCTCTAAGCATTGCTCGAGGATATGTTTAGAAAATATTGAAAACCTCATGGGATTTCATAGAAAATAATTTCCCATAGAGTATTTAGGATTCCCTCTATCCCTGTAAAAGGTTTAGATCCACCATTTTGAGGGTATAGTGGGTAACATTATGAGCCATATCAACAAATGGAAAAATCACTTCCTATCCTTTGGTGGTGGAATCACTATGGTGAACCCAGTTCTATCCTTAATTCACATGCACTTGCTGTCAATGACTAGTGTCCCAAAAAAGCACTGAAAAATAATTATAAGGTTATTACCCCATTTATTTGGTATGTGGACCACGAGGGGAAATGCCACTGCACTTCATGGAATCATATCTCCTATCCCGTGGCCTGTGGAGGGATCAGTCTCCACTATATGAAGGAGTATGTGCAAAGTATTCAAACCAAAATTACATGGGTGGTGATGGAAGGAAATTATATTTTTGGGAAATTCATCTGAAAAGTCATGGTTCTATCCTTGAATCCTTTAAAGTTAAAATATTACACCTTTGGGATTCTATGTGGTGCCACATACCTGCCCTTAAAAACCACTCTTACTGGATTATTGGATAAAGAGATATCGTTATTGGTTCCACAACTGGGTGGGGGAAGAGCTTAGAATCATTGGATATCCTACCCACAAAATCACCTTTTCCCAAAAAAGCATCCACCCTAGCCTTATCCCAGCCACCCTCACCCCACATCAATGAGAGATCATTGACATGATCTTCTTATACTAGGATTGTAACCACCTCATCTATACTGCATCATCCTTGAGGTATTTATCTTCTAAATCATATCGGTTCTCCACCCAAAATAATTTCAATCCCTCCCAGTGGGGTTCTCTCACATAGTGTAAATATATCCAAACCATGTTCAAATTACTTGTTTGGAGATTCATTAACAAAGAAATTCATACGGACAATGTAGTGAAGAAAAAGGTATAACATTGCCTCCCAATGCATGTGTTTACAAAGTGTGGTTGAAGAGTCCTCCGATCATCCCTTCTTTGGGATCGACCGGGATGTTATCATCTGAATTGAGTTTGGAAAATTCACTAGCCTCAACCCTCAAGGCACTTATACTATTTATTTCCTCCATAATTAGTTTTTCAGGCGATCTAAAATAAAGAATAATATCAATATATATCCATTCTCCTATCAATAGGTTGCTGGATTCTTTGAAGCACTAGAAATAAGATCCTTTATAAGGGAAAACCTAGCTCGATGATGGGAAATCAGGTTTATTCTATGATCATGGTTATTGAACTAGGATCTAAAGTGCACCAATGGGAAAAAATAATCTCTCTGAGGCATGATATGTCTAGAAGGGTGGTTTTACCATAAAATGGATATCTAATGGTCACTAGGTTAGATGGATTCCTCCCAGCAGTGGCCTAAAACTCAAAGTGGATGGTTCTTATCACCTTTTTTTCATGAGTGGAAGAGGCATGGTTCATGAACTTCATGGTTTTGTCTTGTATTCCTTCAAAAACTTCTGTGGGTAGAGTGATTCCATCACTGTTGAATCTTATTCCCTCATTAATTGGCTCGAAGTCTAAAGTACCCAGAATATCATTATGGATTTCATTGAGATGAAATCCTACTTCATTAATTCTTCCATTCATGAAAAACATCCCACTCCATGGTCTATTTCTTACCTTATCTTATGGTGTAAAAATTTCATGCCCAATGAAGTGACCTTCCTACATACTTGGAGGGAAAGTAATAAAGTGGATGATTTTCTTGACGAAAGGGGAAGTCAGGACAATCCTCATATGGTTTTCACCAGTATGGGATCCCTTCTCATCGAGTGAATTTACTTTATTCATTAATACTCCCTTGGCCTCTATTACTTTAGACTACCTTGATCATTGGCTTGTGGTTTGATTTTGTTTATTTTTTATTTTTTATTGTCTTTGACCTTGTGTTTCTGTATGAATCTTATTTAATAAATATTCAATCTTTCATCTCTTTCAGGACTTCTAGTGGTTTAAATTAATACAATGAAATAATTCTTAGTAAATACCAATTTCAATATTAAATGGGTAAAATTATAATTTTTTATTAATTAGATTTTAGTGTTGTGAAAAAAACATCATCATTATTTCTAGAATTGACGGTTTCTTTTGAGATGAGATTTTGGGATTTTTTAGCAACCATTGCATTTTTTGAGGTGGTATAATTTTTATTATTATAAATATGTTTATATATTAAAAATATTATTTTAATATTTAATCCTATATATAAAAATATTTTAGAGTTTTTATTGAAACACAAGATAGAAATAAAAGAATTTTTTAGATGGAGGTAGCCGATGAGAGGAGAATATTTATCTGATATCATGGATTTTACATGAGTAGTGGAATGGTTTTTTGATTTGAATTCTATAATGAATTAAGTTATAATAATTTAAATTATATTTTTTTATTTTATATCATTATAATTGATTCTTGATTTGAAAATTTTTTATGTTGAAATTTAAATTGAAATATGAATATTAGGATTGGATTAACATTAATATGATATGAGAATTACGGTTTTTCATACAGAGAAATTAGGCAATCCATATATTCTATTTATTTTAGGTGACAAATTAATTACAAATAAAAATAATTGGTTTATATATTTGAGTTATTTATCTCAATATACACCTTTTAGTATACTATTTCTGAAATGTGGATATTTATTTTTAGTAATATCATAGATAGATGTTTTAATGATAAAATATTATCTCTAGAATTAAAATGGTTTAACAATTTACCCATAATGACAATTTTAATATAAAAATACTATTTGTAGAGATAAACCCACAAGAATAAGATTATGATAAATCCAAATCATGGTTTATGAGATATCATAGTGATAAATTTGAATGATCAAAACTTCTCACTAAGATTCATATGAATTAATGATTTAATTTTAAATAATCCTTTTAGATCATTGATCAAAGTATTCATGAAAATCTATTATCATTATAATTTCATGAATCTAGTTAATACATATCATGAAAATATATAGAGAAATTTTAGTACCATATTACTTAAAATTTATACCAGTGCATTATTTTTTTAGAATCCCAAACACTACCATATATGGATGGAAAGACATTAATTATAAATATCCAACAACATATGGTTTTCATCGATTAGGCTTATGTATATTCATGAATTTTTTTTCAATGTTTATTAATAAAATAATTTTGTCTTAAAATATATATGAAATGGTTGAGTATTTATATTTATTATAGAATAGAAGATCACATATCATTTCCTATGGTTTTTATCGTAAAATTTTAAAATTTTCCATGATAATAGAAATTTTAGTTGATTATTAAATAATATTAAAAATAAAAAATAAAAAATTATATATAAATAAAAAATTTTGATAGGAGGAAATAATCCTCATGTGATAAATTTCAAAAAAAATAAAATGATAACATTAAATAACCCAAAAATATTGATAATTGTTTTAATATAATATTTAATAAAATTTTATTTCATTAAATATTTACATAGATAAAATTTAAAAATATATATGTATTTGTCATAAAAAGGTAAATTATATTGCATGATAGTAGGTGAAAGGTTATATATAGTTCAATGGATCCTATTAATTGAGGGGAAACTTCAATATGAGTCCCTCACCCTTCACCAATTGGAGGTGGTTTTAGGGTGTTCACTTAATGATATATTGGGATATAGAATATTGGTTTCTTAGTGTTGGGATGATTTTTAGAGTTATGAATTTGTAAGGTTTGTTGGGATAGTTAGAGTCAATTTAACTAAGGAACTCTAGTTTATGTAGTATGATCAGAGGGAATAGAAAAAGGTTGTAGGAGAGTTATATATTCCTGCTCAAGAATCTTGTTGATGACCCTTGAATTAGATAATTGTGTAAGAAATATTGGTGTAAAGGATGAGAACATGCATAATGTATATTTAGGTTATGATTATATTTTTCATGATTTGATTGAATTTATAGATCATTTTTACATTCTAAATTATGCAAAATTTATTGATATCCACATCATATACCATGATCTATAGATCAAGTTGCTGATATAAAGACCATGATAAATGATTTCTCATAATTAAGTGCTAACTTTTACATCAGTGATTATGAAGTGAGACGAGATAGATATTATAAATGATATTTTGTGGAATATCTCAAAATAAAGATATTTAGAATACTTGAGTTTAATTAGATAATAATTTTCTATATAGTGGTATTGATTTCATATGAACAAATAGATAAGTTTATCTCTATCTTATAAATATATCTCATCTTTATTCTACCAATTTATTAAAATTTTGAATCATCCTTATATGAGTTTTTAGTTTTTTTTGTAGACATATATATAAATTTTAGAGTTGGTACCACAAGGATTACACTGATTAGAGTGATACTTGAGGATGGTTATATCATGAGGAATTTTTTTATCAGAGTAGGGAATTTGAAGAATAATGGAATATTTTATGCTTATAATATGATTATTTTGGAAAATTAAGTTGGTTATATTCAGGTAATGGAATTACTTGGGGTAAAGGAACATGTGAAATTTTCTAAAGGAGAAGTAAGTAGTTCATTTACCCTCAATTTCCAAATAAAGGGAAACCAAATAGAATTTTTTGTGATACTTATTGTTAATATTAGAACTATTTTTTAATACCTTACTATAATTTTATAGGATATTTACTGTGAATATTAAGCTGATGTCCATATAAAGATGAATAATGGACCTTATGATGGATCATTGGTATGTACATTAGTCTATTAGAAAGAATTATTATGATTATTTCACATTATCATCTTTTTTTATACTAACATAAATGATATTACCAATGAGATGAAGTGATAATTTATTATAAGTAGATGTATTATAAAATTATGTTTGTCTTAGAAGTGTCACACTATATTTTTCAAGATTTATTCTATACCCTATCCTATACTGATTATGTATATTTATATGAATACAAGATTGTATCCTTTATATGTGGTGGTTTTATTCCCTTATAAACTATTACATATTTCATAAAATTGATGAGGGAGATAGGGTACACATATCAAATATGTGTTGTTCATGACATTATCTTCTAAAATAGAGAGATGAAAAACTGAAAAAAAAATCTTCTCTATATATTTTATATATTTATTAATAGATTTAATTAGTGGAAAATATTTTCTATAAATATGAATAATATTTGAAATTATAGAACTATCATTGGTAATTAATTTTTAGTGTAATGGTTATGGGATAATAATGCTTTTATTATTTCATGTTAGTGAAATATTAGTGATGATTTTGTGAACATTATGAGTATTGGGTTAATGAATTTAATAATATTTGCGGTAGTATTTCTTTTATTCGGTAATTAAAATGTATTAATGAACTAAAATCATTATAAAATAATGGTATTGATTTCTAGAGGGAAGAAAAATCTAAGTGTAATAGTATTTCCATAAGTATTTTGGGGGCAATTTATGTGTAATAATCTATGTTTTTATATTTATAAATTCCATGTAAATTTGATATTTTCCGTCCTTGTTTAGAAACTTGGTGGTTTGGAAGATTGTTTTGGTTAATTCAGGGTTTTTTAGAGGGTTATATAGGCCTTTAAAGAGTTCATGGCTTGGGATCAGTTAGGTGAAACCAAGAAAATCTCCCTAGTAAACCGTATGACCAATGGAAATGGTACTTGGGTTCTACATGGTTTAGGTACACAATTTGGACAACCATGTGACCTTATGCAGGAAAATATATGACTAAATGTTGATTATAATGGGATGGTTCATGGTTAAGGATCATAATTTATCAAACCATTTGTCTAACCATGCGAGTTTTCCAGGAGAGGTAGTAGACTCACATGGTTGGCACATAGTTTGGAAAACCATTTGACCAAACCATGTTTGTATAATTTTGAAGCTCCAAAACTCTATTAAATGAAATTTAATCCTCTATATTCTATTTTTATTCTTCCTATTATCCATTCCTTTCAAACTAATGGAATCTAAAGTCTTCTAAAAAAAATTCCACCCAGTTCCTAGTGTATTATTGATAAATCTAAAGAGATCAGATTTGGGGATTTCAAGATATGATTTCATTTTCCTTATAGTCAATGGATTATTATCATATTATATTTTATTTAAATAGATCTAGGATGTGATGGTTGTATCCAGTGTCTTAATCTTGATTTAATTTTTAATCCTTGATATTGTGATATATTAGCATGGATCTAGCTTATTAGAGGTTACTCCTTTCATCTAATTCTAGGTTCAAAATTGAAAATAGATTTCATGGGGAATCATTGGTATGTATGGGCTTGTTCTAGGATGAACATGAATTGTAAAATGATTTCCAATTCTTTGAAAAGGCTTGCATGAGCTTAGTGATCATGGTTTACTTCTTTGTGGTAAGTGGAACCTTTGATACTCAATTGTATATGAATTTATGGATTGAATTTATTTTTAACTTCCATGTTTTTTATACATTTTTATATTTATTATATACCTCTATATTTATTGTGTATGTGACTTTATGTTTTATTGGTTTCAGGTAGAATAGGTATAAACCAATATATACTTATACTTAGAAATAAAGTGACCATGTGGATCTAGATAAATAATGAGTGCATAGGTTCATGAATTTTATACTAGTATCTCTTGGTAATTAGGTCACAATGATGTGAAAATGTCATTTTTCCAAGAATTATACCATTATAGCTCCTTGAGATATTTTTGAGACGCAAATATCCTAGGTTGTGTACTTTAATTAGATTAATTCCTCCAGGACTTGATGTCTAAGATGAAGATGATCAACCCATCATTTCATTGAGCTGTATTCTTTAGGAGATGTGATAGGTAACCGACCATGGGTTGAGTATTATAGATAGACATTAATAATTACTAAATATTTGAAGATATCATAAGGTTGTTGAATATATGGGATGATTGGTCTCCCTTAAATACATGGAATGAGACCTTAACAGAGGTCTTGATCATTTCCCTAGAAATTATTCATGGTAACAAAGTGGGTTTTAGTTTGGATTTGACTCTACTTATTGAGGGACAAGGGTTAGGCTGTGAGTTCATGCTATAGTGTCACTGTGTGGTGATATTGGGTGTTATCACCAATGATCATGGATTGAGGTTAACAAGGAATCCGTAGACTTTTTCTTTTGGATGATATACCTGATGACATGACTTGAGTCATTGGAAGAGGGAAAGAACAAAATATGTGAGTGGGTGAGTAGTGTGTCACGTTGAGACTATATTTCATGACCTCTTGGTACTTATTGATGTGGTATACATATATAGTAGGAGGACCTTAGAACATGGTGGATGTTTCATGATCTAGAATGCATGTTATTTTCTTAAATTGTGATTGTGATTCCCTTAGGCTATTGTGGTTATGACATGTATTATGTGGATGCGTTTTCTTTAAGACCTTGGATGGTCATGAAAGTCATTGATATGTGTGTGTTACCCCTATGTACTGGTTTTTTATGTTATGCATAGAGTTGTATGGGTGTTTGAGACTGTGAGATACGTTGTATTATATTGTATTCCTAGTGTTTGTGTATGGGATGTGATACCTATGTTGTTGTGTTATGAATATGGGTGCATGTGTATCCCATGAGAACCATATATGTTTATTGATTCCATGAGTAAACCTATATATATTTTAGACCTTATATGATTATGATCACATGTACTTGTATATTGTAACCTAATCACTCTACCTTTTTTTTTCTTATCCCTATTGTTTTTTTACATGCCGTTAGAGGATTTTACTTTGGTACTCGGAATAGGTTGACAGTCGTGGTATGGTTATCCCTTTGAGTGGGATTGTTCATGAAATGCACTGATGATTATAGTGGACCTGAGTACAGGGTAGGGGTGTCTCGATGCCTAGTAGATGTCAAAAAGCATGCTCACTCAATGCCTTGAGGATAAGGAGTAGAATGTTCACTAGATTCTAATTGGGTGCTGAGTAGCATGTACACTCGATACCTAGTGGATGCCGAGTAGCTTGTTCATTTGATGCCTAGAGGATGTTGAGAAACATGTTCACTCAATTCCTTGAGGATTTCGAGTAACATGTTTTCTCGATGACTAGTAGATCTTGATCAATATGTATACTTGATTCCTAGTGGATGCTGAGTAGCATGTTGCCTCGATGCCTTGAGGATGATGAGTAACTTTTCACTAGCCTTGTAACTGACCAAGACTCAATGCGATGAGGAAAACAAGTGACATGTTCATTATCCTTATAACTTTTAGGACTTGTTAGACATATGAACGATAAAGGATCTGTGAGTTGACCTTATGGTTAATCATATTCAAAATTTTTGTTGTAAACATTCTTCCATCATGGATCCAAAATAGGTATGGCTAGGGTTTAAAGTGGATTGGTTTGTGAAAGTATGATCATCATGGTTTTGTTTATTTTTTTATGAATTTTATTCGATAAATACACACATATATGACTGAGTTGATAAGATATTTTTGGTGAGATTGTACCGAGTTTCTATGATCACACCTTATATTGGAACCTCAATGTGCATGTAGATTGTATATCTATTTTTATGGTTGAGTATGGGGATGTGCAATGTTTTTAGATGAGGTAGCTCAGTGTTTATGGGAAGATTGGGATGGGTTTGGACTTAGTGCTGTTATTGAATCTCAGGTATGCTTTACCTTTAGTTGTATTATGTATTCATATAGATGATTTACCTTTTGAAATATCAGTGGTATGTCACTTTTGAAAACATAATTTGATATATAATTATGTTTATTTTTATTTGTTACATACTATTTTTCATTCTTATATTATATAATTTTTTTATTTATGCTATTTTTTACTTTTATCAAATGGTATGGTCTTCCCCTGATTTACTATAAACCCTCATTGAAAGTTGTAAACCTCTAGCGTATTGGGAGGCACACTTGAGGCCATATACCATTCCCCAAACCATGTATTTTGGGTTATGGAAATACCAAATAGTATTAGAGAAAGTGTTTGTTTTTCATTATTTGAGAAATGAATGTTAGTTGGTCAAAGAATGTGTTAGATCTTGTGAAATACCACAAAATGGTGCATTATGAACACTTTTTAGTGGGAATTATACGAAACCAAGTTTAGGGATTGATGTTCTTGTTGAATGATGTTATTATTGATATGTTTCATGAAATTATGTGTTTCTAGAGTATTTATTTATGTGGTTGGGTTCCTAGACCATTGGTAGGAGGATAGTGATCAAGCATCATACTAGGCATGTAGGCCTCGCATGACATGTAATTTATTATGTGTGTTTTCCTTGAGCACATTTTCTAATGAAGGTTATGTGGATCTTATAGTGGTAGATCACTTCAGAGGATAAAACAATCCCTTTATTAAGGGATGTTCATGGAAACTCTTTGTTATCATATTTGGAACTCAATTCCCTATTTAGTACTTGATGAGGGTAGGAATTCATTATAGGTGACATGATGATGATCACAGGTTTCCCCATGGTCATGGAAACCCTTGAGGGTTGTGTACCTGTTCAAAAGTTTTTCCATGAGTTTTGGATACTGTATGAATTACGTGCCTAGGTATCAATGTTAGGTGAGTGAGTATGATCAAACCTATGTTAGGTTTTATTGGTTTCATAGTGTGGTTTAATTTTTTTTGGATAAAGAAGCTTCTAATTAATGAGAGTGCTCTTCTCAAATGGTAGAAAAAAATACTTATTGATATTAGTCAATAGTTTAGGTGCATAAACCTTAAACATGATGAGACATGTAATTTGGGGGATTGATCTAGTTACACACAAGTGAGGGATCAGTTGTATAGTGTGAAACTAAGTGGGTTTTGGGAATGAGAATTTCTAAGAAGTTTTCTAGGGAACACTCTATCTTGAGTGGAAGAGTGGTGTCACAATGAATTGCTGGGAACACCTTGAGGTATGAATTTTTTGTATGTATATTATGGATTTAGAGTAGTGAATTTAACTTTGGTGATGGTTTGGGTGTTTCAAAAGAGTCTAAACACCACTATAGAAGTGGATCATAGGTGTTTTTGGGTTTTAGATAAACCTATGGATAAATGATTTTCATATTCAGTAAGATTATTGGGAAATATGAATGTTCCTATGGTATAAGAAGACATCGGTATGGTTTAGAGTAATTTTGTGTGGTTATACTGGGTGTAAACCTTGACGATAGAATCAATAGATAATGATGAGGAAGATCATGGATTGTGAGAACAATTCACGCATAGTGCTCGAATGGTTGGGGTTTAGTACCAAAGAGAATTGTTAGGTAATACCGATTATAAGGAGAAAGTCACAGGTTGAGGTAATTTGTAATCTAGGTCTCTTTTAAAAATGAGCATTAATAATAAAAATTTTGGTGTGACTTGGAAATGATGGTGTTTGATTTTCTGTTATAACTAGGATATGAGTGGTTGGTCTCATATAGTAATTGGGCTTAATGATGAACTATCTGTGACTAGAGTAAATAATGATAAGAATACTCTAGTCACAGATAGTTCATCATTAAACCCAATGACTATATAAAAAGTGAGTTAGTTTGGATATTATCAGTTCTCAGGTTAAAACAATAAATGTTGGAAAATGTGGTTAGTGAACTAATAGGGGAGTCTTAACCATGTTTTGAGATTAGGTTCTTATAATGGTGGTCTAACAATGAGACAATTCCTACATGTGTTAAGGAATTATGGCTAGGTGGTTTAGTAAAAATATCGTCATTAAATCCTAGTTCTATTTGATAGAATAGAATGGTCGGGATTAGAGTTAGAGTTTTACCATATAATCTTATTAGTTGTTAGGTTATGAAGTGTGACCTTTGAAGGTCATGGTTGATTTTAGGTTTTGGTTGAAATAATCAAGATATTTCTCAAGGATGGGTAGCATTATGGTGGGGATATTCTAATAACACAAATTGTCATGTGTGGTAGTTCTAGATAAATTTGAGTTTTTCATTCATTTTAGATCCATTGATGTGTTTACTAAGTTTTGGATTAATTCAGGGTGTTTTGGTGGAATTTATATTCCTTTATAAGGAGTACATGCTTTGATCATAGTTAGGGGAAATAGTGCGGTTCTCACCAAGAAACAGTGTGGTTTGTGGTAGTGTCACATCGGTGGTGCATAATTAAGGATCATTGTTTGACAAACCATTGAACCTTACCCTAAAAACCGTGTTCCTAAAGGGATAGTATAATAGGGTGGGACACCATTAAGGCAAACACTTTATCAAATCAAACATCTAAACCATTAGGGTTACCTAGGAGAGGTAGTGGCCTCACATGATTGGCGCATGATTTGGAAAACCGTGCGACCAAACCATGTGCATATTATTTTAATACTATAAAGATCCTTTAAATGAACTTTAATCCTTTTTAATTTATTGTTTCTTATTCCTATTATCCATGCCTTTTGAAATTGTAGTTTCCAAAATCTTCCCAATACAATTAAACCCCTTTCCTAATGTGTTCTTGATAGATCTTGAGAGATCAGCTATGTGGATTTCAAGGTATGTTCTCCATTTCCTTATGTTCTTCCTATTCTTGTTATATCCTCTCTTCTTCCATGGATCATAGCCTTAGATATAGGTTTTTATGGTTGTGTATATAGACTTGGGATTGATCTAATGTGTTCTTCATGGTATAGTGATAGATCGACATAGATATAGTGTGTAAAAGGTACTTCATTTCATCAAATTCTATATTTAGCATCGATGGCGAATCTCACAGGGAATAATTGGTATGAACAAACTGGGATGAGGATGAAAAAATCTTAGATTATGCTTATCAATGATTGGGTAAGGATTTCATGGGATTTCTAATCAATATTTCTATATTTTAGGTAGTTTTATACTTCAATACTCAATCATATACGTGTTTATGGATGGAATTTATTGTGTAATTCCATGTTGATTATGCATTTCCATATTTCATGTGTGAATATATATTTATTATGTGCATGAATTTATTATTTCATGGGTTTAGGTAGTATGGGGATAAACTAACAGAACCTTATACTATGTAATGAAGTGACCATGAGGATCTAGACCCATTATGAGTTCATTTGTGCACATAGGGTGTGCTAATAATATTTGAAAAATAGGTCACCATGAGTTGAAAATTCTAGTTTACATAGATAGTAACCATGTAAATGATAGATAGTTTAGACATGGATAGCCTAGGTGGTGTGCCTTAATTAGAAATATTAATCCAGGACTTAGTGCCTAAGATAAAGAGAAGTAACCTCTTGTTTCATTGAGAGATCTTCCTCAGGAGTTGTGCAAGGTAACCCATTGTGGTTTGTGGGTTATGGTTTTGACTTGGGTAATTGAAATATCTATATAAATATCTTGAGGATATTGCTGCTAATAATTTAGTGATCTTCCTTGAAGATGTGGCATGATACCTTGGCGTAGGTCTTGAGTGTTTTCTTAGAACTTGTCCTTGGGAATCAAGTGGTTCTTGGTTGGGATTTGGATCTATATATTAAGGGAAAAGGGCTAGGATGTTCCTTTAAACTGTAGAATCACCATGTTGAGATGTTGAGTGTTAGCATTGATGATCATAAATCGATTTTGATTAGGAACCATAATTAGTTTTATATTGGGTTATATGCATGATGCTATTACTTATGTAATTGGAATAGGGAAAGACCAAAATATGTGACTGGGAGAGTAGTGTGTCAAATTGTGACCATATTACATGAAATCATTCTAGTGACTGGTGTGGTATGCCTATGTGGTAGGAGAACCATGCCTTAGAACCCGTTGGATGTTCCATGCTCTATTATTCATGATATACCCTTAGACCGTGATGGGGATTCCCTTAGACCATGGTTGTTATGAAATGCATTGTATGTATGTATTTTAATTTTTCACTAAGGATGGTTATGACACACATTGACATGCATGTTCTTCCCTTGATTCTTGGTTTGTTATGTTATGAAAATGGGTGTATGGGTGTGTGTGTCCATAAAAATAATTATATGATGTGGTATGGTGACTATTCATATGTAGGCCTTGAGACCTATTTTACTATCTTATGCATATGGGTGCATGTGTAGCCCATGAGATACATGTATAATGTTTGATTCCATGAGTACAGCTATGTAGATTATTATCCCATGTTTGATTTTGATCACATATACTAGTATATTGATTCTGACTCTCATGATGATATTCTATGCTTTTACTTGATGCACTTCCCTGTTATATGTTTTTCCATGACTTTATAGGTTTTTTACTTGGTACTCAGAATAGTTGGACCATCATGGTATGATATCCCATTGATGGGGAGTGCACACAACATGAAACAATGATGAAAATGGACATGATCATAGGGGAAGTGTATCTCAATACCTATAGGACTCTGAGAAGTATGTTCACTTGATCCCTTGAGGATTCTGAGTAACATGTTCACTCAATGACTTGAGGATTCTGAGTAGAATCTACACTTGATTATTAGTGTATGTTGAGTGACATTTTCACTTGATGCCTAGAAGATACCTAGAAGCATTTTCACTCGATTCCTTAATGATGTAGAGTAGCATGTTCACTCAATGCCTTGTATATACCGAGTATCATTTACACTCAATGCCTAGTGGATACTGATTAGTGTGTTGTTTTGATTCCTTGAGGATGTCGAGTAACATGTCACCAACCTTAAAAATGACCAAGACTTGATACCTAGAGGATGTCATGTGACAAGTTTGTTACCCTGGTGATTTTTGGGACTTTTTATCCTTTTGGATGATCAAGGATAGGTCAACTGACCCTGTTATTGATCATGTTCATGATTTATATTGCGACTATCTTCCAACATAGATCTGAAGCAGATACAATCGAGGTTCATGATGTCTTGGTTAACACATGGATTCTAAATATGGTTTTCTTTTTCTTTTTATGCTTCTTTATTCCATGGATACAGACATATATGACTGCATTGATAATAGGTGATTGGTGAGACCTTATTGAGTTTATATCCTAACACGCTACACTAGAACCTCAGTGTGTGTACAAAACATACATCTATTTTTAGGTTGACCATAGGTATGTACAATGATTCAAGCCGAGGTAGCTCGATGTGTATGTAGATATAAATATAGTTTTAGACTGGATGTTTTTGTTGAGTCTCTTGTATGTTTTTCCTTTAGTTATATATTGTCTTCATGTATATGATCGAACCTTTGGATGATCAATGGTACGCCTTGTTTGACCACATCAATTGATATAGAATTATGTTTGTTTTTATTTATTATATCTTATTGGTCATTATTATGTTATATTATTTGGTTATTTCTACTATGTTTTAATATAATTATATGTCATAGTCTCCCCACAACTTTCTATAGACTCTCATTTCCAGTCAACGACCTATGACGTATGGGAAGGAACACTTGAGGCTATGTAACACTCCGACTCATATCAAATGATTTGGTATAGGGAATTACATTATGGAAATGATAAAAAGTAATGTAGATGTTTTTATTGGATTTTATAATAATCAATACAATAATTGATCCTTTATATGAAGTAAATAGGCATTTATGAAACCTTCAAAGTGTCAATCTATGAATATTTTATTAATCATCTCTATCTAGAACTATGTTGATTTGTAGCCTTTCCTTTATTTAACATTGGTAAGATAAATACTAATACCTAAATTATAATACCCTAATAATTTAATATATACATTTTTAATAGTGTCATTTATAGACAACAAAAAATGGAAACAATCTGTGATACATATTATTATGAGAAAATTATAACTATTAAATATGACTATTGTAAAGTAGCCTTTTAAATGGTGGATATAAAAATAAGTAAAATAATTTTGAAATATATATATAGAAATAAAAATAAAGGAACATATTAGATACCAATTCATTGATAAAATTTAATTAGTGTGGCTAAATAACTAATGAAACCATTTTATACTTTAAAATGTATTTTCCAAAAAATTTCTTTTTAGGAGCTATGCATTTTTATAGAAAACAAATATATTATAATTAAATTATGATTGATTATAATCATAATATGAATATTTTATTATCATTTATTTAATTAATAATAAATATTAAATAAGAATAAAAATTATTAGTAATTGAAAAAGTCATTTCATTATAAAAACAATTTTCATTATATTTTATATTATCATTTAAAAGTAAAATTAATAAATTTTAGAATTTTAATTTTAAAAAATGAAGTTCATTTTTAGATTAATCATAATAATATTATCTTAGGATTATTCTTTGAGATTTTTTAAAAATATTTATTTTTAGGCGAATAATACAAAATATCTTATTTACAAATACCGTGACTTTTATGAAATTATTTGGATAGCACAACCTAAAACATATAAAACATTTTTATTGAAAAAATATGTATTTTATAATAAAATTTATACATTTAAAAATATTTAGTTTAATTTATAAACATATATTTTACATCTTAGAACTCAAGATATATATTTTTTTTCTAAAACTTTTATTATGATTTATACTTTATTATATTAAAATTAATGTTTATAATTGTTAAGAATTTTAATATTGTCAAATCATTTTCATATTTGATATTAGAATACCAAAATTATCAAATAAGGGTAACTTTATTTTAGGTATAAAAATAAGTTTGAAGGATAAAAAAAGAGTTTTCACAGTAAAAGTAGAATTTCAATCAAAGTTAAATCTAAGTAGAAAACACCTAAAATTCCACAACATTATCCATAAATGAGAGTATTAGAGGTTTTATTCACCAAAACTACTCCCTTATCAAATATTTACAATCTTTGGATCAACTTCTATAGTAAAAACAACTTTCCTTACACATTGAGCAATAGGAATTTTAAAAAATGCCACTCCCCTTGTAAAAGGTGAACACTTCCACCCACCCCAGACCACTCTATCCCTTAAAATTACTATTGAAACCTTGACCATTTAAATTTTCTTAGAATCCTATTTCATTTTTCATATTACTTTGGTCATAATAAGTTATCATAAGTCCTCTATTTAAAAATAACCATTCAAGAGAGAACACTACCTCTAAATGAGGTTAAAGAACATTTGAAAAATTAAAGATTAAAGGTAAGAGATCCTTATATCAATTTTCATTATTTGAATTTTAGAGAATATACATAAATTGTTTAAATTTTCATGGTTTATATACTACCCATATATGTATTTTTATCATTTTTTCATGAAATCCAAGGGATTTAAATATCCATATCGTGGGTTATCTTTTATGTATTTTTATTCAAGTGTTACTGAATCCATAATGTATTTTCCTAACTCAATTTATTTTATTTAGTAATAATGATTCAATTTTTACTATAAATTTAATTTTATTTCTATAGGGTGATATTATAATTCTTTTTACCTCTTATTTTATGAGGAATTACATTGATGGATTTATTTCTTCATAAAATTTGATGAAGTTATGAATAATTCCCATTCTCCACAAATGAGCTCTTTTATTTCACATCTAATATTTTCTATTTCCACTAATGTTATAAATTATTATTTTTGAATAAAAATTTATTTTATTTATCATAATATTCAAATTTATCTATACCTTTTTCAATGGAAATATTTATCACTCCTTTTATGATGTGTATTTCTATAAAGGTATTTTATAATATTAAAGTGGTTTTCTTTTTTACAATCAATTTTTACCTTTATCTCCGCATTTTCTTAGTTTAACCTTTATTTATTTTTTAAGGATCAATTTTTGAAGATATTTTTTAAGTGAATGTTTAAAAAAAAATTCAATTCATGTTTTTTGAAATATTTATGTCATTTTAAGGCTGCATTATTATAGTTTCTTTATAAATAATGAATTTGAAAGTGTATTATTTCAATTTCTCAAATGGAATATTTTCAAAAGTGAAGCATAAATTATTATTTTTATAAAAATGTTAAGATATATTTTCAAAATAATATTTTATATTTCAAATCAATTTTCCTCTTAAGTTTTAAAATATTTAGCTTCTATAGAGTTTTTATAATGATTCACCACATAAATTACTTTTATGAAATACTTTTATTGGGTGATTAAACTTTCCGTTTCAACCAATATAATTTTTACCTGATATTGTGTGATATAATTTGGAAATGATATGAATCCAATTTATATTCCCATGGTATTTTATAATAACAATGTATATATAAAATTTAATTATTATAGTTAAATAACTAATGAGACCATTTAAAAACATTCATTATCCTAAAAATTTATTTTAGGTGCCATTAATTTTTTAGTCAACTAAATATATTATGGTTAAATTTTTATATATCATATTATTAATATTAATGATATATTAACATTAAATTAATTATTAATTATTAGTAAATATGAATAAAAAAGTCAAAAATTGAAATTTTGATTTTCCTATAAAAAATTTCATTATATTTTTTATTTTCATTTAAAAGATAAATTATTAAATTTATGAAATTTAATCTTATAAAATGATATTAATTTTTAAATTAATCATGAAAATATTATCTTAGGATGAATTTTTTATATTTTTTTGAAAATATTGTTTTTTAGTCGAATAGTGAAAAATATCATTTTTATAAATACCATGACTTTTAAGAAATCATTAGAATATAAGAATAAACTGAAAATTTTAATGATTTTTTAGGATAAAGATATATTTTATAAGTAAAATTTAACCTTTAAAAATATTAAGTTTAATTTTAAAACCTACATTTTTTATTTTATAT